>CM035146.1:31835652-32490930 GCA_020205605.1 Panax ginseng | reverse complement strand
CCATAAGTTGTGGCATACAGCTCAACTATGGAGCTCTACTGCTTGAGTGGATAGGAAAATGGATCCTAAGCTCGAAGAAGACAAAGAGCTCTTAAAAGATGCTCTATGGGCGCTTTATAAGCATCATCCTACAGTCTGCTCTGGGTGACAAAATTGGTGGCAATGAAGGAGAGTCCATCAACCCAAACAGACGGATGACCCAACAATTGATTTAAAATTGGAAAAGGAATCCAGCAGAAAATGTTCGTATGATGTCTGAGTCCAGTGGAAGAACTGGTGATCTAAAGGAATCAGGGATTCCAGGAAACATGTCAGTCGTCAAAGAGACTGAAGAAGAAGAGGAAGAGATCAACAAAGGAGAACCTACTGCCCTTATCAGAAAAAGCAAGGGCAAGAGAAAGCTAAAGTCTAGGATGGTAGAAGAACCTCAAGGGTCTACCACTGATATACCTATAGAGTCCTCTGATATTGAGACTCTGAGGATCCTAAGGAGAAAAGAACAGCTGGCTGAGGCAAATGAAGACAGAGCCACCATATCACAGCTGCTGCTGAAGAACAAACTCAGTCACAAGTCCAAGAGGCCATCTGTCTCTTCGATCGTAGAGTCTCTACCGATCGTAGAGACCAGACCGAACACCTCTAGCAAGGAAGTTGTTGCACCAGATGTTCTGACTGATCAAAAGGACAGAGCTGAAGCCCAAGGAAGTCCTGAGGTTGTGGCTCAGCCTAGAAAACCAAGACAAAAATTGGTTCAGAAGTATATCCTTATCAATGAAGGAGTGTTCAAGGAGGAAGACAAGAGGATGGCTGTTAAAAAGGAACTATCCAAAGAAAGCCAAAAGGACATAGCTCAAGCTGAGGGGGAGACACCTGAAGTTCTCATGATAGAAAATGCTCCAGCTGAGGGGGAGCTATTAGTCCTGCAGATAGATGATCATGTTGAGGGGGAGCCTCATGATATCCCCATTACAGAAGAAGTTTCTCCTGTAGAAAATGAGGGAGAGCCTGAGCAAGAAAGTCAAAAGGAAGTCATTGACATAGTGGAATCCTCAATAGGAGATGGAGAAGAAGAGGAAGACAAAGATGATGATGAACTTGAGATCACAGGCGTGGGCCGTGATGGGTATAGGAGTTATCTTTACAATCAGATGTTCTTCTATCTCCCCATGATGCCCTATCATCAAGCTCAAATTCTAAACTCCTAGAGTCGCATGTTTTGGAGCTTCAAAGAATATCCATCCATCTCTGTGCTAGCTCATGGATATCCAGGAAACTTCAATTTTTCCAAAAAGCTGATCACAAATGGTCCCTCCTCAAGAATGGTGCATGAGGTATTAATTATCCCAATACTTTTTAGAGTGAATCACTATCCACTGTCTTTTTCCATCTAATTTTATGAATTTCCAAGCTGGTTGGAAGTGGTTCTAAACCCACCAAGTCAATCCCTAAACGTGTCAAACTTCATATGGATCCCAACTCCCATCATCCCTACGATTACTGACTCTAGCCTCATCGTAGAGTCCCAAGCTCAAATCGTAGAGCCACCTTCGTCAAACACCCAAACAAAGTCCCCTCCATCAGATATTCCCTCTTCATCCACCAATGAATACTTCAACCTTGATCTTTCCCTCTACTCCTTGCAAGATCAATACAAGAAAACATCCCCTCCTTTAAACAATCCACAACTCAGTGAACTACTTTCAAATCTGCTCACCAAAGCTGAGTTGAACGAAGTGTCCAAGAAAGTGATCAAGGACATCGATGAGAGCCTTGAAACTCACTCAGAATTCATTCATCTCAGACTGACAAAAATGATCACTGCTGCAAACAATCTCCCAGGCACCCTAAACGCTGAGCTTACAAATAAACTGAGGGAGATCATCAAGGAAATGATTAAAAGCATAAAGGACAGGGATGATATTCACTTCCTAGCAGCCAAAAGACACAGAGATGTTGTTCTTGCTTTCAGAACACTCAAGAAGCCCATAATAAGCTTATGTTGGAGAACATCATCAATTTGAAACGGCCGTCAAAGAATTCCAACAATTCTACGTCAACCAAGGACAGCAGACTGACAATGTTCTAACCGTCCTCCGAAACAGAGAAGTTCAATCTGACGCTCTGATAAAGGAAAATTGAGAGGACATTGCTCAAACTAAAAGCCAACTCAACGAGCTCATCCAAGGAGTGACTCGACTATCTGAAGACATTCGAACCCTTGATACTGACATAAAGGGGGAGAATAAAGGGAAAGGAGGCCAGGGCAGAGGCAGAGGATAATTCCAAACTCAAGCTTCAAGGAGTCCTCCTGCAAGACAAACTCACCAACAGACTCCATGATCCGGCCATCAGACTCAACGATCTGATCAGCAGGAAATCTTAATGGCTCAGCCAATAAGGAGTCTAGGGCCAGCCACCAGCTCACAAAATGTGACCACCACAGGCCTTAGAATGCTAACTGGAGATCCTGCATTCATGAATAGGCATGATCAAAATCATAGGCTAAGCCAAAGTGAGCTAGAAGATCTAGCCAGGTGGGATGAAGCAAGCAGGAAAAGAAGGGCTGAGGAGTATGCCAATCCTCCTCGCAAAAGATCAAAGAAATAGAGATAAGTGAAAATTTAAATTATTATTGATGTAAAACTAAATTGTAGTATTCTACGAACATCAATAAATTCAGGCTTGTTCTCTAGAAATTTTAGCTGTTCACTGAAATACTAAGTCATGTTTACTTTCCTGTAAATGCATCTAGAAACTAATAATCATGACAACAAATCTCCTTGGTTATGTCAACATCAAATAGGGATCAAATAGGGGGAGATTGTTGGGAGAGTGCATATTTTGATTTGATGTTTAAAGTAAATACTCATGATTATATGTAAAGTCCTTAGAGAAATATATGTACAAGGACTTAGTGATAGATCAAATTTGTTAGGTTGATCTACATCTTGAAGTGAAATAGATAGGCATCGAAGAGATCGTTGTGTATCAAGCTGATCAAGATTACAGAATTCAAGGCAGAAACGTAGAGCATCAAGGATCGTAGTGTGCCTACCTTGAAGGACCTCTTCGGAAATCGTAGAGTGGTCCCAATGTTTGCTGAACCAACTCAGAGATCGTAGTGTGCTCTCGTAAACGTAGAGCTTGCAATAACAAGCAAGTGAAGACCGCAGTGTGCAAGTCTTTTAAGAGAAATCGTAGTGCTCTTGTTTGATAGCATCAGACCAAGCACCAAGGTGACAAGGCACCACAATCTGAATCGTAGAGTATCATCTGCATTGTGTCAGAAGCATCGAGCACCACCTTTTGTTTGAAGATAAGTTCCTACAAATAAGGAATAGGGTTTAAATATTGAAGTCCTCACCAATCCCAATGGCACAAAAGATATCCTTAGTATATAACAAAAGGAACGTATTCAAGAAGCTAAGGAAAGGACCATAGGACAGAGGAAAACACCTTTTCAGGTGTTAGGTGAGAAAGCGATTTACTATGTCGTCACAAGCGAATGCAATTCAGAAGATGTATAGAAAAGTCTCCATCAAAGTTCAGAAATGTCAAACGCATTTAATGCTTCACCAAAAGGCTTCAACGAATAGATTTCAACGATCACATATATGGAGAACAAATGCAAATGAGAGAAACAAGAAAGCATTGAACAAAAACACACAAGAACTCTCAACGCTCAACTCTACGATCTGAGAAAAAGAAAAGCATTTCACTACTCGGTTCTTTTCCAAAAGTGCTTAACAAAGAATCGAGTAGCAACAATAAAGAACTCAACAACTACCAATCAACTGAAGTAAGAAGTTCCAAGTCAGAAAGACTTGAAGAGTTCTAAGTGAACTGTGAAGAGCCAAGTCTGCTAGACTTAAAGAGTTCCAGAATGAACTAAGAAGTTCCTAGACTGCTGGTCTAAAAGGAATCTGTGTGATTCAGAAAGTGTATAAGACATCCTTAGTGGATTTCCTACTCGAGGAGTAGAAGAGTGGACTAGGAGCTTTAAGTGCTCTGAACCACTTAAAACGATTGTGCCTATTACATTCTTGCTATAACTGCCATATCTGCCATAACTGCTATAACTGCCTCACTCTCATTAACTCATTATCTTAAGGGAGATTAAAACAAATATTAATTCCGCTGAGTTTTAATCAATATAACCTAACAAGATAAATCGAAAAGATTTTTTAAAATATCTATTCAAACCCCCCCCCCCCCCTTCTAGATAACTATTGTGCCTCCGGAAACTAACAGAGTTGAATATGAGACAGAGGAGATGGTTGGAGTTGATAAAGGATTACGACTATGACATCCTGTATCACCCTGGAAAAGTCAATGTAGTTGTCGATGCCTTAAGTAGAAAGGGTCGAGAGAAGTTGTCCATGTTAACGACTCAAACTGAGTTAATAACAGAGATGGCTAAAATGGAAATAGAGGTGAAGTTGTCGAGTGAATCGGGACAGAGACTGTTTGCAACGGAGATTCAATCTACCATTATAGAGAGAGTCAAGGAGGTGCAGCTCAAAATTGATGAGTGTGACAAGATGAAGAAGCGGTTAACCAATGAAAAAGATATAAAGTATAGTCTTGTTAATGAGGGATTATTAAGATTTAAGGAAGAATTTGGGTTTCGAATGAGACATAATTAAAGGAGCAAGTATTACAAGAGGCTCATAGTTTGAGGTACTCGATTCATCCTGGTAGCACTAAGATGTATCAAGACCTTTGACATAGTTTTTGGTGGGCGAACATGAAGAGAGAAATAGCCGAGTATGCGAGTAGGTACTTGACTTGTCAGAAAGTTAAGGCCGAACATCAAAGACCAAGTGGCTTGTTATAGTCATTAGAAATTCTGGAGTGGAAGTGGGAGCATACCACGATGGACTTTGTGGTGGGACTTCCGATTACTCAGAAAGGGTATGATGCAATTTGGGTAATAGTGGACCGGTTGACGAAGTTGGCTCACTTTTTGCCAATTAGGGTTAAGTATAACTTAGACCAGTTAGCTAAACTTTATGTTAAGGAAGTTATTTCCAGACATGGAGTACTAGTTTCGATTGTGTCAGATCGTGACCCACGATTCACATCGAACTTTTGGAGAAGTCTGCAAGAGCAGTTGGGAACGCAGTTGAAGTTGAATACATCTTATCATCCACAAACCGATGGACAGAGCGAGAGAACAATTCAGACGTTAGAAGATATGTTTAGATCTTGCGTCATGGATTTTAAGGGTAGTTGGGATGATCATCTACCATTAGTTGATTTTACGTATAACAACAGTTATCATGCAAGCATAGGTATGTCGCCTTACAAATCCTTATATGGAAGGAAGTGCAGAACACCACTGTGTTGGGACGAAGTAGGAGAACGCCGAATGCTTAGACCAGAATTGGTGCAACAAACAGCGGATGTAGTGAAGTTGATACGAATACATCTCATAGCAGCTCAAAATAGACAGAAAAAGTGTGCAGACTCGTATCGAGTGAATAGGGAGTTTAAGGTGGACTTGTATGTATTTCTAAAGGTATCTCCGTGGAAAGGAAAGATATATTTTGGAAATAATGGAAAGTTAAGTCCAAGGTTTATAAGACCTTTTGAAGTGTTAAAATGGGTAGGCGAGGTAGCTTATATGGTAGCGTTACCTCCAGACCTAGAACGAATACATAAAGTGTTTCACGTATCGGTGTTACGTCCTTATAAGCCGGATTATAAGCACGTAATAGAGTATGAGCCTATTCATATCGAGAAGGACTTAACATATGAAGAAATGCCGATTCAAATCATCGATAAAAAAGAGCAAGTTCTGCGAAACAAAGTTATACCTTCCGTAAAGGTGTTATGGAAGAACCACGATGCAGAAGAAGTAACGTAGGAATTGGAAGAAAAGATAAGGAAGGATTACCCTCATTTGTTTGCGTAATGTGAGACGAGATTCTGGGGATAGAATCTTTATAAGGGGGAAGAATGTAACGACCGAGAAATTCAGATCTTTTGTAAAATAATTTTATTTAATTAAATAATGAATAAAATTATATTATTTGTTATTATTATGTGTTAGTAAGATGAATGTCGTTCTATAACCTAGAAACATCGAAAAGTCGTAGTATTTTGGTTACATTACGGAATTAAAGTGTTTGAATTTCCAAGACGAAAATAAAAGCTTTCCGAGAAATTTTCTGAAAAACACTATTCATTGATTTCTGCTCGAGAATTATTTTTGAACTTCCAAAAAATACGTAACGATAGAATATCGAAGTGAGATGGATTATGTAATAATAATTCAAGTATGGAAAACGTAATTTTTTTTCATGCGGACTTAATTTGAGAACGTTAGGGAAAATAAACCATTAGAAGCTAATGTGATGATCGTATGGCAGGTAAGTATTATCCGAAGTAATGTATACGAGTATAATACAAAGTATTATACGAGTATGTATGAATGATGGTATGTATTATATGTTGAATAAGTATACGAGTGAGAATATGGGAATAATACATAGAGTATAAGTGATAAGGTTATAAGCTAAATGTAATGGACTTGTAGGATTATGTAGCAAATTGTAAAGTCCAATAGAAGTTAATGTGCAAGCCCATGTGTGAGTAATGTTAGAGCCCAAGTGGTTGTTAATGTAAAGTCCAAAATGGATTAATACAAGCCCACAAGCTTAAGTTAAGTAATTAATCTTAAGCCCAAGTTATTGATCCAATGGGTTAGGGTGACCCATGCATGGGGCAACCCATGGTCAAATGGTTAATCTTGATGACCATGAACTTTATGTAATGGCCAAGCAAAAGAAGTAGGGAGCAAGTTTACTTAGTGCATAGGTAATGAATAGTAAGGAGGTGGGATTGGTATATTGACTAATATGACCTAACCTTGGTTTTCCTATAAATAAGAGAGTTTGATTTTCATTTGTTGATTGTTAACTTTCATCCAACACTTTCAACTTATTTGGTAGAGAGAGAGAATAAGTAAGTATAAGTTAGACTTTCATTTGTTAGAAAAGAAGAACAAGCTTGATCATCAAGGGTAAGCCTCCTATGTCATAAATCTTCCATCTCTACCATTGTAGGTTGATAAGAGAAGTGTGGATTAATAGTCATGTATGATAAGAAATGATAAGAATGAATAATCTAAGGACTTAAGTCTTAATAAGCCGTGAATAAGCACTTTGTTCATGGATAAGCTATGAACTAAGAAATAACTTGTAAGACTTGTAACATATTCACATGAATGAAGTTAGTATGTTAATAAGATGTAAGAATGTTGGTTAAATGACTTAAACTATCATAAGTCGTGAGAAATGAAATTATATGTAGTTTATACTTTAATAAGTTATAAGCTCATGAAGAACAAGTAATAAATTATCATGAAAATAAGTTAATGAAATGAGTAGGTTAAGATGTCAATATGATGGATTGAATCAATTTGAAACGATGAACAAATCCTAAGTAAAGAAGTTATGTAGGAATTCTCACGATTGGACGATAATCGTCGAATTCGTGAAATTCTCGGATTAGAAGTTGAATTTTGATATTAAGCTCAGAAACGTTGGTTTTCAATGCGAACAAGTCTTATTTGGCATTATAGAGTTATGGACTCGAAAATGACCGAATTCCGACTTAGAACGAAGAAACGAGCGTTGAACGTTTACGAACGTTTATCGTTTTTGTTAAAAATGAACTCATAAGTGAATTTTGAGTTAACGAAGTCGAAAATGTAAAATTCTTGCATGAACACGTAAAGTATGTGATTTATGAACTAACAGCTTTTGAATGAGCCAATTCGGACTTATAACGAAGAAGTTATGAGCCCGGGAATCTCACATAAGAAAAAGTTTGTAAAAATTTTCACGGTGCAAAAGTCGGCATCATACTTGGCCAAATTTCAAGGCCAAATGGGTGGTGCCACAGTACAGAAAGCCATCACCATCGGAGTTTCGTTTGGCAGTAGCAAGAACACATAACGCTAGGGACTCATGTAGCATCAAGTACTGATCTCACCACCAACTGAAGTGTATGTTGGGTAAAATCTAATTATGCACAACACGCAAGTATACGTGGTCAACAAGTAATAAAGTGAAAGTAGAGTATCGTTCCCACGAGGAATTGTTTAATAAAAATCACCAAGTACTAACCCGTAACCAACTAAATCTTATTTAAACGAATGAATTTCAATTAATAATTAAACTACTATTAAATTCCACTAGTTAAATTAAGATTACAGAGATTTAAGATCACAACTTCACTTATTGCTTCATTTAAGTTAACACACTTCTCATCAATTATTCTCTATCCTGAATTGTTAATCAAGAACACTAAAGCAGATAAAATCACCTCTCGATGCATAATACCCATACTCACTTAAATCCACAGATGATAGAATTAAGCAAGACATCCTAACTAACTAATCCACTATATCTCTATTTGAATTACAATTAAAAAGGATTTAAAGCACAAGTTCTCTATAAAATTATATATGGCGTAAAGGCATATTTCTATCCTAAACACGAATCATAAATTCCATCTATACAGAAATCACAAACACATGCTATCATGATAAGATCTAAATCAATACTTCATCTCTCGAGTTCATATAGATTATCACGATAATTGATAGCTAGGCAATTAAGTAATTAAGTTCAAATCACAATAGATGATCCTCATAATAGAACATAATAATTGGTAGCGAAGCATATTAAAATAAACTACACAATAAGATCCATTGTAATCTTAAACAAAGAATTAGTTCATGATTATTGAATTAAAACTAAGGATCCACAATTGAATAATCATTAAAAGACAAAGATAGAAGAAGATGAGAAGATAGAATCTATTGTCTGTAGATTTGAAGCTCCCTCCTTGCTCCTACTTTGAATCTTCAATGATCTCCAAGTTGCTTCAATCTACAAATCTAACAAGAACTAGTGTTTTGATGTAATTTACTCTAATCTAATCTAATGGAATCCTCCTAAACTAGCCTATCTATCCTCTCTTTTATGTCTCTCATCATGTATTTATAGTTCTAATGGATACCCTAGCAAGTTAGGCAACTAAGAATCCTATTCTAGCTCAAATTGGACATCAAATAACCTAAATAAGCTGTCCCCCCGCCGATCGGCGCGCCCCACGCTGTCCTTAGGTCATTTAGAGCACGCCCCGCGCTACTTTCTGGTGGCCTAGCGCGCCCCGCGCTGTGTATGGCGCGGTCCGCGCTACTCTTTTTCCTGCTGCGATGTCCTTTGGTAAAACAGGCATAACTTTTGATCCCATTTGAGTTACGGGGCCTGGCACCTATCAAATCGAAGATAATGACGAGATCTACAACTTTCATTCTTTAATAATTGACAGATTTGGGCTAGAGCAAGGCGAAAATCGAGCTTGAAGTAGATGTTATGTAAATGGCAAGCATGACAACTCTTAACTATGATCTATGTTGATAAAAATGTCATAACTCTTGCATCCGAACTCTGATTGGGCTGATTCAAGATATTTCGAAAATCTAAGAAGTAGATCTACAATAAATTCCAAGTTCCAAGCCAAGAACATGCATCCAACTTGGTGTTAAAAGTCCTTCAATATTCCCTTCTTGCATTTGCTTACATATTTTTGTCCAAAAGATGTTTGAATTGCTTTTCCTTACTTCTTCATGCCAATGTTATGTCATAGACTACAAAATAACATAAAATGTATGAAAAGTAACTAAGAAACATAGGTTTAAGCAACTAATTCAAGTAATAGATACCGGATAAGTAGATATAAAACCTACTTATCAAATACCCCCAAACTTAAATCGTTGTTTGTCCTCAAGCAGAAACTACAAACAATAATGATATGCAATGCAACTAATCTACATGCCTACGAATCCAGCAGTAATGATAGAAACAAGTCTATTCAACCGGCTTTAGAGAAATCAAGCAAACATGATAATACATCGTATCAAAACAAATCATTAACTTCCCAATCAATCATCAAATCTTAAACTATTATCACTAATATAGTGCGTGTGTGTTCCACAACAATGTTAACTAATATAAAATCAAATTTAACACATAATAAGTCTCTTCGAAGGCATCATGCAATGTAAACTCAAGAATTCCAAAAACAAGCTAGATCCAACTAAAATTAAACAATTAACAATATCGAGGGTCAACATGGGATACTTGTCCTTCATTTTTCATCTACGGGGGCTTTTTGCTCTTATTTCCCGTTTTATTCATTTTTTTTCCTTCTTTTTTTTATAGTGAGTGCGTTTTACGCTCCATCTCACGCCTGTGTTTATGGGGTGTGCATTTCATGCTTCTTCTCGACCCACCACAGGACTCAATTTATTCAACTCAATATCTTTTCTTCTTCTTTTTTTCTTAGAAGCTTATATACCCCACTTTTTCCCACAAACTTAGGTTCTTACCTAATTCTTCGCCTTCACTTCCTATCCTTGTCATTCTCTTATTTAAACTAGCATTATCCTTTAGAGTCCCATTATGTATCAATTTAAACTCAATCAATCAACAAGTTGTTATTACTGTGTTATCCTTATTATACCAGTTTCAAACAGAAAAAGACTCAATTCCTAACAGGAAATCACATCAAAGCTCTAATAGTCAGTACCATACTTGTCTACCCAATTCCAATCTCATCATTGGCCGAAACAAACTGTAAATATCAAACAGCTTGACTCATGCAAGATGTACTAAATGTTATATAAACATAGTAAACTAACTACTAATTTTTCAATTTTTCAATTTTTTTATTTCAACAAAGTGAATGCAAAAATTAAATGTAACATATGAACTACAATGTAAATAACTAACTATATGTAATACGATACTAAAATGCCCCCAAACTTAAAATAGACATTGTCCTCAATGGCTAAGATAGGAAAAATTAAAAGAGAGGACTTCCACACAAATACAAAGATTTTCCTCCTTGTCTGCTAAGTCCGAAGAATAGGCGGACACATTGGAATAAATCGGGAACCACACTTGAGTTGGACTTGACTAACATGGCAATTAAAATACTTTTAACACCTGGGATTTTTGATAGTATGGGCCAAGGCCGTGGATATCGAGATGAGATAAGCACCCGTGCCAGAGGTCGAGTCGATTCTTTGGCGTAGAATAGCCGCCCCATCATCTACGTCATGTCTGTGTATTGGGTAGCCACACCGTACCGGCATGTCATTAAGTGTCTGGGGTAGTAGCGCGCCCCGTGTTGTGTCTGTGCATTGGGCAGCGCGGCCCGCGCTAGGGGGTCAGTAGCTTGGTGACTTTCTTTTTCTTGCCTTACCTGCGAGCATACCATTATGGAGTCATTATTCTTTGAAAACTAAATATTTGAGCTAGACTATAAACTAAAATATAAAGAATAAATAAAGAAGAAAAGGTTTAGAGCTTGGGTTGCCTCCCAATAAGCTCTTGATTTATAGTCCTTCAGCCAGACTTTGTCTGGTCAACGCTATCCAATTCCTCTTCGAAAGTTGAGGAATCCTCCATCCATCGAAAATAATATAGCTTTTGGTAGGTTCCCATTTGTGATGGCCAATGCATCAAAGTCACCTAGCATGCTTTAATTTGGTATGCTCTTAATCAAGAACGTCCCACAGCTAGGTGTTTTCTTTATTGTGTATGTGATCACTTTGGGGCATAGAAGCTTGTCACACACAATGGGCTCTTCGTCTATCTTCTTTTTCTCGTCCCACCATGGATTCAAAATTGTACTCGCTCTTATGTCATCAAGAGCTTCGCCGACGACATGACTACCAAGTGGGCATGATTTTATCAATCTGACTGACTCTTTGATCGTTGGTGGAGACCCATTTAGATCTTCGTTGACCTCTATTTCATTATCCCCAATTGTCTCCACACTTTTGATATCTTGTGGCTCATCCAGTCGCAGATTTGGTTCGGGTTCTCCGTCAATTTCGTCATCCATGTCATAAGGCCAAGTGTTTGGAGGAAGGTTGCTTACGGCTTTGGTCATTTGCTCTATCTGATCCGTAAGATTTTGATTTGGGTTCGCTTGATTACTCATCTTCTCCTCATCTGCTATGAACTTGGACAATAATTCTCCCAGCCTTGAATTTTCTATTTCAGTCTCGGAAGCCATGTATTGAGGACCATTGGTTGAGGTAGTGACTAGTTGTTCCATCCAATTATTAAAATTTTGGGTTGACAGCTCTTAGCTAATACTCATCTCCTCTAGGTTTGCTATGCCCTTTAATATTACATCCCTCACCATTGGAAAGAATATGATAGTAATCTTTTCATTTTTCTTTGGGGTCTATTGGGTCAACCAAGGATAATTCTGTGGCTATATGATATCTATCATAACCTAGACGCATAGCCTCCCATGTACGAAGGTTTCCTTGAGCACTTCCCAAAGATTCTAATTTCTAAAACAGTTTTTGACTATACCTTTATGTAAGGTGTCATTGTGACGTGCTATCCAAGGTTGGGATGAGAGTCAAAGTTGGTATATATTTGCATCCAAACTCGCAGCATATGTGTTGTTGTATTTTGCACGACAATTGTTGTAATAAAGTTGTAGTTGTTTTATGTACCATGTATTTGGCGACTCAGAATGGGTTGGATGGAATGGACCTATTTTGGGGTTGTCACATTTGGTACCGAGCTATAAGTAAAAGAGCCCCAGCCTCTCATTTGGTGACTTCTGTTGATGGGGATGCATGTAAGCCGGACTCTCCGTAGGGGGACGCTGCTCTGCAAGTGGCAAACCGATAGTACCAATGTGAGGTGCTGTCCACTGATGGGACATTTTATTAAATAAAAATATTCAATTTTTCTTATAATTATTATTCAGTAAATGGTTAAATTGATAAAAGTTAAAGTTAAGGGTGATATATGAAATTTTTTCAAAATACGCAAGTGGTTATAAAATATTCATTATTGTCGGGAATATTCGTTTGGTCATGGAATATTCTTTTCGCGTGGAATATTCGTATGCAACGCATGCGACCATTTATGGGCCCCATAATGTAATAACTCGGCTTGATGAAGAAAAAACGATAAATTTGAGTTTTTATAAATAACGACGTAGTTGTTACCATAAAACCGTTGGAATACCGTGGTTTAAAATACGATGTCTGCCGTAGTTGCACAAAGAAGCACACCAGTATTGCAAGTATTTTTCAATTATTGATTCTTACGTGAAGAAGGCACTACTCAATAATTGTTACGATAATTATCGCTCAATATTTTATTTTATTGATTCAATAATTGCTTTGCGTTGATATTTTATATTATTCTTTGCTTTCAATAATTGCCACATCAAGACAAGATCCATTATCGGATCAATAATTCATATTATTTGAATAATATTATTAGATAGCATTATTGGCAATGTCTAGAAAGTTCTGTTAAGGAGAGGTTTGGTCACCTAATTGCGCGCCAGTAAGAAGAAATCCTTATTGGAAAGCCCCTCTTTCCTGGGAACTGCTTGGTTGTCATAATTGTGATCCTGTAATATTATTTGTGAATAATTAATTATTGATTTGTATGATAAGGAAATATTTATTTTATGTGGATATAAATGATGGATTTATTTATGTGGTTATAAATGAAGGAATTAATGTTGAGGTGTTTTATCAGTATTTTGTCGGATTGGAGGTATTAAAAGATCAAATCAGTGTTCTTACAGCTTTATTGTGTGAGTTATAATTTTTATCTGACCGTTGGATCGTTGTGATTTTTAGATATGTTATACATATATAAGTTGAGTATATGTTCACAAATTTTGAACTGTTAAAAATGAACGTATGATTTGTTATGAATTTTAAGAGGTGATTGGTTCATAAATTGTTGAAGTATCCGAATTTATCATTTTGGTGGAAAATTCTAGAATTGGTGAGCCCCACTTTTGGTTGGTTAGAAATGTGCTGGAATTTTTATTCAAATGTGGTGGGTGCGAATAGTAGCGAGTGTAAAGCCATCGGTTGCAGTCGAAAGTCTCTTTGGCGTGCTAACATTTTCTTATAAATAGAGGCTAAGTTAGAATTGAAAATCATACCGTAAACAAGTTTTCTCTCTTCTCTCTATATTATCGAGTGTATTCTTGTGAGTATTTTGATACTTTGATTGCTGCTATATCTGCGGCAAGTTTCCTTCAAATAATATCCGATATCCAATCGTAAGTGTTGCTCTTTTGAGGTAAGGGATAAGAGGGATTGTAAGGGATAATAAGGGATAGTAAGGGATATTAAGGGATGTTATATTCTTCATAATGATGTTATTCTTACAATATCATTATACTAACATATTGGTATGGTTCTTATTGTGGAATTTCTATCTTTTTGAGTCGGGGTTACTATTCACGATACTAAGACTATTCACGATACTGAAGATTATTCATGTATATGGCACTATTTACGTATATGACATTATTTACGTATACGGTACTATGTACGAATACGGAGTACTATTCACGAGTTACTATTCATGAGTTACTATTCATGGGTACTATTCATGACAAAAAAAATTGGTTTCTTTTTCTGACCAAATTATCGTTGATTTATGATTGTTGCTCTTGAAAATAAATACAGTTGTTGATCATATTGTTTTTATTATCATATATAACATTTTTATAACCCTAGTGATGGAATTTCTTTTGACTTGAGTGTAAAGATGGGTAGATTATTGGTATGATCATGACTATGGATTCTCTTTGGCCAATGGTGCAAAGTTGAATCGCTGACTGGTATGATCGCCACCATTGAATTTACAATTGAATATTTTTAGCTTAAGTGCAAAGGTGAATTGATCAACATGGTTATAATTATGGTTTATATAGATTTTGAAATGATTATATATTTCTTTGAGATATTAATATATTTGGCCTCAGAGTGCAAATGTGAATGCGTTAATGAATATCTTTGGCCCAGAGTGCAAAAGATGAACCGTTGTTGAATATCTTTGGTCCGTAGTGCAAAGATGACCTGTTGTTGAATATCTTTGGCCCGTAGTGCAAAGATGACCTGTTGTTGAATATCTTTGGCCAGTAGTGCAAAGATGAACTGTTAATGAATATCTTTGGCCCGTAGTGCAAAGATGAATTTATTAGTATGATTATGAATGAGAACTCGTGATTTGGTATAACCATGATCTTTGATGTTTCGGTGATGAAAATTATCTTTGTCCCGGATGAGAAAAGAAATTTAGAACTACAATTACGATTATGAGTTATACATGTGATTGTGGGATGAATTGTTGATTGATGTTACAAGGATAAAACATTGTTGGTGGACTTTTAACATGGAGAAGATAATAGATTTTATGGTCTATTTGACTCTTCTAATGGATTGCTTTCGTTCATTTGCAACTATGGTTGAAAAGTTTTATCATCTACCATATGTTCTAAATCTCGATTTATTACGATAAAGGCTATTGATAATTTAATTATCTTTAGTCATGATATTCTTTCTTGAGCTAGTTGTGCTCACCCTTTTGCTTCATAATTCCTTTTCGTGTAATAAAAGTGTAAATTGGGTCGGCGAGGGATAACGAGGAGAATAGAACGGCGATTACATATAGTTGTTGAGGTTCTCTCTAAATAGTATGAAAATAATTTTATTGAGACGTTAGATAAGTGTGTCAGTATTATATCGTCATTTGATATTTAATTTTGGTGAACCGAATAGGGTGAAAGCTAACCCAACGTTGGAAGGGTGTTTTGCCACTATCATACAAGATGTCTAATGACATACAACCTCGTGTCATCATAAGACAGGGATGTGCTCATCCACTTGATGAGTATATCTACGAGCACTACCTATATAATCTTGGGGTTTGTTCGAAGTATAATTCTTAATTAGAGATAGTGGAGATAATGATATGTCAAGAGAAGACTCACCATTGGAAAGAATATGATAGTAATCTTTTTCTTTTTTCTATAGGGGTCTATTAGATCAACAAAGGATAATTACGGCCATATGATATCTATCATAACCTAAACGCATGGCCTCCCATGTACGAAGGTTTCCTTGAGCACTTCCCAAAGATTCTAATTTCTAAAATAGTTTTTGACTATACCTTTATGTAAGGTGTCATTGTAACGTGCTATCCAAGGTTGGGATGAGAGTCACGGTTTCTATATATTTGTATCCAAACTCACAGCATATGTGATTTTGCACGACAATTGTTGTAATAAAGTTGTAGTTGTTTTCTGTACCATGTATTTGGCGACTCAGAATGGGTTGGATGGAATGGACCTATTTTGGGGTTGTCACATTTGGTATTAGAGCTATAAGTAAAGAGCCCCAAGCCTCTCGCTGGTGACTTCCTGTTGATGGGGGATGCACCGAAGCCAGACTCTCCGTAGGGGACGCCGTTCTGTGGTGGCAAACTGATAGGTACCAATGTGAGGTGCTGTCCACTGATGGGACATTTGTCACATTTGGTATCAGAGCTTAGGGATATGGTCTCTGGCGAAGATCAGGGAATATAACTAGGAGGGGAGAGATGAGTAAATACTTCGCTAGTGTGTCCTACCTAAGCTTATTTGTTGGTCAGTCATAATATCGGGATATTATGTGAAATGTTAATTTGTTCAATTAACCCTTGTTTTGAAGATGTATTCTAGAATGATATCTGAAATACAGGAGTTGAGCAATGTAGAAATCATGATGACAGGGAAGATGGAATTTGAAATGAAAGCAAGGTATTCTTACCTCTTCGAAATACCAGGTACGTAAATTTTGGGGACGAAATTTCATAAGGAGGGGAGATTGTAAGACCCCGAATTTTATTAAATAAAAATATTCAATTTTTCTTATAATTATTATTCAGTAAATGGTTAAATTGATAAAAGTTAAAGTTAAGGGTGATATATGAAATTTTTTTCAAAATACGCAAGTGGTTATAAAATATTCATTATTGTCTGGAATATTCGTTTGGTCATGGAATATTCTTTCTGCTTGGGAATATTCGTATGCGACGGTGCACCCATTTATGGGCCCCATAATGTAATAACTGCTTGGATGAAGAAAACGATAAATTTGAGTTTTATAAATAACGACGTAGTTGTTACTGAATTAACATTGTTGGAATACACGGTGGTTAAAATACGATGTCGCCAGAATGTATTACGCATGGCACACCAGATTGCGCATATTTTTCAATTATTGATTCTTACGTAAGAAGGCACTACTCAATAATTGTTACGATAATTACCGCTTCAATATTTTATTTTATTGATTCAATAATTGCTGCGTTGATATTTTATATTATTCTTTGTTTCAATAATTGCCATCGCACAAGATCTCCATTATCGGATCAATAATTCATATTATTTGAATAATATTATTAGATAGCATTATTGGCAATGTCTAGAAAGTTCATTAAGAGAGGTTTGGTCACCTAATTGCGCGCCGATAAGAAGAAATCCTTATTGGAAAGCCCTCTTCCTGGAACCGCTTGGTTGTCATAATTGTGATCCCGTAATATTATTTGTGAATAATTAATTATTGATTTGTATGATAAGGAAATATTTATTTTATGTGGATATAAATGATGGATTTATTTATGTGGTTATAAATGAAGGAATTAATGTTGAGGTGTTTTATCAAGTATTTTGCCGGATTGGAGGTATTAAAAGATCAAATCGTTGTTCTTACTGACTTTATTGTGTGAGTTATAATTTTTATCTGACCGTTGGATCGTTGTGATTTTTAGATATGTTATACATATATAAGTTGAGTATATGTTCACAAATTTTGAACTGTTAAAAATGAACGTATGATTTGTTATGAATTTTAAGAGGTGATTGGTTCATAAATTGTTGAAGTATCCGAATTTATCATTTTGGTGGAAAATTCTAGAATTGGTGAGCCCCACTTTTGGTTGGTTAGAAATGTGCTGGAATTTTTATTCAAATGTGGTGGGTGCGAATAGTAGCAGGTAAAGCCATCAGGTTGCAGGTCAAGTCTGCTTTGGCGTGCTAACATTTTCTTATAAATAGAGGGCTAAGTTAGAATTGAAAATCATACCAGAAACAAGTTTTCTCTCTTTCTCTCTCTATATTATCGAGTGTATTCTTGTGAGTATTTTGATACTTTGACTGTTGCTATACGGTGCAAGTTTCCTTCAGCGTCATATCCGATATCCAGTCAGAAGTGTTGCTCTTTTGAGGTAAGGGATAGTAAGGGATAGTAAGGGATTGTAAGGGATAATAAGGGATAGTAAGGGATATTAAGGGATGTTATATTCTTCATAATGATGTTATTCTTACAATATCATTATACTAACATATTGGTATGGTTCTTATTGTGGAATTTCTATCTTTTTGAGTCGGGGTTACTATTCACGTATACGGCACTATTCACGTATACAGCATTATTCATGTATATGGCACTATTTACGTATATGACATTATTTACGATACTTGATTACTATGTAATCTTTGTACTATTCACGAGTTACTATTCATGAGTTACTATTCATGGGTACTATTCATGACAAAAAAAATTGGTTTCTTTTTTTGACCAAATTATCGTTGATTTATGATTGTTGCTCTTGAAAATAAATACAGTTGTTGATCATATTGTTTTTATTATCATATATAACATTTTTATAACCCTAGTGATGGAATTTCTTTTGACTTGAGTGTAAAGATGGGTAGATTATTGGTATGATCATGACTATGGATTCTCTTTGGCCAGTAGTGCAAAGTTGAATCGTTGACTGGTATGATCATGACCATTGAATTTACAATTGAATATTTTTAGCTTAAGTGCAAAGGTGAATTGATCAACATGGTTATAATTATGGTTTATATAGATTTTGAAATGATTATATATTTCTTTGAGATATTAATATATTTGGCCTGTAGTGCAAATGTGAACTGTTAATGAATATCTTTGGCCTGTAGTGCAAAGATGAACCGTTGTTGAATATCTTTGGTCCGTAGTGCAAAGATGACCTGTTGTTGAATATCTTTGGCCCGTAGTGCAAAGATGACCTGTTGTTGAATATCTTTGGCCTGTAGTGCAAAGATGAACTGTTAATGAATATCTTTGGCCCGTAGTGCAAAGATGAATTTATTAGTATGATTATGAACAGGAACTGTGATTTGGTATAACCATGATCTTTGATGTTTCAGGTGATGAAAATTATCTTTGTCCTGGATGAGAAAAGAAATTTAGAACTACAATTACGATTATGAGTTATACATGTGATTGTGGACAGGAATTGTTGATTGATGTTACAAGGATAAAACATTGTTGGTGGACTTTTAACATGGAGAAGATAATAGATTTTATGGTCTATTTGACTCTTCTAATGGATTGCTTCGTTCACCGCAACTATGGTTGAAAAGTTTTATCATCTACCATATGTTCTAAATCTCTGATTTATTACTGATAAAGGCTATTGATAATTTAATTATCTTTAGTCATGATATTCTTTACTGAGCTAGTTGTGCTCACCCTTTTGCTTCATAATTCCTTTCAGGTAATAAAAGTGTAGCTGGGTCGAGCGAGGGATAACAGGAGAATAGAACGGCGGTCTATAGCTGTTGAGGTTCTCTCTAAATAGTATGAAAATAATTTTATTGAGACGTTAGATAAGTGTGTCGTATTATATACGTCATTTGATATTTAATTTTGGTGAACCGAATAGGGTGAGGCGAACCCAACGTTGGAAGGGTGTTTTGCCACTATCATACAAGATGTCTAATGACATACAACCTCGTGTCATCATAAGACAGGGATGTGCTCATCCACTTGATGAGTATATCTACGAGCACTACCTATATAATCTTGGGGTTTGTTCGAAGTATAATTCTTAATTAGAGATAGTGGAGATAATGATATGTCAAGAGAAGACTCACCATTGGAAAGAATATGATAGTAATCTTTTCTTTTTTCTATGGGGTCTATTGGGTCAACAAAGGATAATTCTGTGGCCATATGATATCTATCATAACCTAGACGCATGGCCTCCCATGTACGAAGGTTTCCTTGAGCACTTCCCAAAGATTCTAATTTCTAAAACAGTTTTTGACTATACCTTTATATAAGATGTCATTGTGACCGTGCTATCCAAGGTTGGGATGAGAGTCACAGTTGGTATATATTTGTATCCAAACTCACAGCATATGTGTTGTTGTATTTTGCACGACAATTGTTGTAATAAAGTTGTAGTTGTTTTCTGTACCATGTATTTGGCGACTCAGAATGGGTTGGATGGAATGGACCTATTTTGGGGTTGTCACAGTTCTCACGAGGAATTGTTTAATAAAAATCACCAAGTACTAACATGTAACCAACTAAATCTTATTTAAACGAATGAATTTCAATTAATAATTAAACTACTATTAAATTCTACTAGTTAAATTAAGATTACAGAGATTTAAGATCACAACTTCACTTATTGCTTCATTTAAGTTAACACACTTCTCGTCAATTATTCTCTATCCTAAATTGTTAATCAAGAACACTAAAGCAGATAAAAGCACCTCTCGATGCATAATACTCATACTCACTTAAATCCACAGATGATAGAATTAAGCAAGACACCCTAATTAACTAATCCACTATATCTCTATATGAATTACAATTAAAAAGGATTTAAAGCACAAGTTCTCTATAAGATTACATATGGCGTAAAGGCATATCTCTATCCTAAACACGATTCATGAATTCCATCTATGCAGAAATCACAAACACATGTTATCATGATAAGATCTAAATCAATACTTCATCTCTCAAGTTCATATACATTATCACGGTAATTGATAGCTAGATAATTAAGCAATTAAGTCCAAATCACAATAGACAATCCTCACAATTGAACATAATAATTGGTAGCGAAGCATATTAAAATAAACTACACAATAAGATCCATTGTAATCTCAAACAAAGAATTAGTTCATGATTATCATGATTATTGAATTAAAACTAAGGATCCACAATTGAATAATCATTAAAAGACAAAGATAGAAGAAGATGAGAAGATAGAATCTATTGTCTATATATTTGAAGCTCCTTCCTTACTCCTACTTTGAATCTTCAATGGTCTCCAAGTTGCTTCAATCTTCAAATCTAACAAGAACTGGTGTTTTGATCTAATTTACTCTAATCTAATCTAATGGAATCCTCCAAAACTAGCCTATCTATCCTCTCTTTTATGCCTCTCATCATGTATTTATAGTTCTAATGGATACCCTTGCAAGTTATGCAACTAAGAATCCTATTCTAACTCAAATTGGACATCAAATAACCCAAATAAGTTGTCCCCCCCGCCGATCGGTGCGTCCCACGCTATCCCTAGGTCATTTAGAGCGCACCCAAGACTTTTCTTTACGGTGGCATAATACGCCCCTACCGTGTATGGTGCTGCGACGCTGCTTACTCTTTTTTCCTAATGCGACGTCCTTTGGTAAAATAGGCATAACCTTTGATCCCATTTTAGTTACAGGGCCTGCCACCTATCAAATCAAAGATAATGACAAGATATACAACTTTCGTTCTTTAACAATTGACATATTCGAGCTAGATCAAGGCGAAAATCGAGCTTGAAGTAGATGTTATGTAAATGGCAAGCATGACAACTCTTAACTTTGATTTGTGTTGATAAAAAGGCCATAACTCTCGCATCCGAACTCCGATTGTGATGATTCAAGATGTTTCAAAAAGCTAAGAAGTAGATCTACAATAAATTCCAAGTTCCAAGCCAAGAACATGCATCCAACTTGGTGTTAAAAGTCCTTCAATCTTCCCTTCTTGCATTTGCTTACATATTTTTGTCCAAAAGATGTTTGAATTGCTTTTCCTTACTTCTTCATGCCAATGTTATGTCATAGCCTACAAAATAACATAAAATGTATGAAAAGTAACTAAGAAATATAGTTTTAAGCAACTAATTTACGTAATAGATACCGGATAAGTAGATATAAAACCTACTTATCAAGGATTAATACAGAAATTGTGTGTAAAAGAAGTGGAAGTTGGCGCAAATACCAACCTTAGGGATTGCATAGTAAGGAAAGTTTATATGTAAAGAAATAAAGTAAAACTGATTAGTAATGAACTACAACGTAATGTAACATTATTTAAGACATTGTTAAACCTTACGTATGATAACTACAGGTTGGAGATAACCAATCGAACATGAACGTAATGACAATGTAATGTGATAAGCCAGAACCAATAATAAACAGTCTAAGTCATGATTGATTGAGAAGAAGGGTAAGATTCATTAGGAACCATGTATGTTTATTCATGACCTAATGTGTTACGTTATGTGATTATATACTGTAGAGGCCTTAAAGACTTAAAGTGAACGTGTAATAACAGTAGCAGACGCTGAAGGCAAGTGTTCTAACCCTTGTTTCAGTTCAATCTGGACAAGCTTTGTGATTCATGTATTCTTACGCATGAATTGATGTATGATGAAGTCAAAGCCAATTCTTTCGGCTAGATTTACGATATGTTGGATTTCTTATAATCTATCAAAGTATTGTCGATGTTTTACCAAACTATGTTGGTGTGGTTTTCAAATGAACACTGAGTATGCTAAAATATTTTGTCGTCAAACGACAGGCACGTGAGGTTGCCACAACTTAAACGTATATACGTTTAAAGAATGTAGTGTTGATCAACATAGAGTATTATAGGCTGATCACCTAGATGTGCTCGTAAGATATGTCGGACTTACGGACTTAGTGTCGGGTTGTCCTTTTCAAAGAAAGTATGAAATGCTCATGGTCTTGGACTGGAATTGATGTTTTACTGAATATTGTCATTGTAAAATGTTTTGAAGGAAAAGAGAAGAACTATTTTGAATTATCGATAGTACTTTGTAACTATTGTTCATTTATTAAAGATATACGATTCATATGTTTCAAGCATGCTATTTAGTTGTAATTGTTGTACTTGTTGAGCTAGTTATGCTCACTCTTACTTGAACCATATGAATGCAGCTAAGACCGAACGGACCGAAGGATCCGGTAAAGATAAGGGAAAGGCTAAGGCAAACCGTTGAACTATCTATGTAATAGTGTGTATATATATATATATAATTGTTTACAGCTTTTATACATACTACATCATCATGTGAGCCTAGGAATAATGTGATCACAGATTCAGTTCCTGAATCTAGATTTGGTTCCCATGATGGACATTTTTAGCTAAAGTCAGCTTGTAAATTATTCACAGTGTCTGAATTTCCTTAGTAGGCCTTCATGCCCACAAGGAGTTCGGCACTGCTATGTATCTTATTTTCTTGAATATGTCTCACATCTCAAAAATAATAAAAGCAATCCAGTCGAACACATAATAAATGGAAGTATCATAGGCCTCAATTACTATTGAGCACATGAGTTTGAAAAATCTGTTTTACAAAGCGTCACTGCCATATCTCGTTAAAATTGAACTTTTTATACAAAATTTAAACCCTTTGTATATAGGTGCAAACGAGGCATAGCACTACTTCCAGACAATTGCACATTGACCTACATACACACACATTCAGATAAAAGTTTAAATTAAAAAGTGGCGGTAATTGTGTCACCACGGAAGTAGTGGGGTGCCTAACACCTTCCCTCCGTTAAATCAATCCCTCGGACCCTAACGAATCTCGGTTTCACAGACCAGTTAAACAGTGTCACATCACTAGGTCTTTGTGCAAACTTTTTCTCGGTTGAGTTGGTGCAACCATTTAAAAATACCAACTGGCGACTCTTAGAGTTAAATCGTCGACATATACATGTCGGACCTTTTCAAACTCTTTTTTTCAAACAAATCTCACCTAACATGAGAACACCAAATTAGATAAGAACGGAAAGGAACAAATAAAAATTCCGACGTCGACAATTAGTATATAATTAAATACTAGGATCACTAAATAAAGATAACCTTTTAGGTTATTTAATTCCAATACCTAATTTATAATTAGGTTATGCAACTTTCTATTTAATTTTCTTTATATAATAAATAAATATATATACTTAATATATTTATTTATTTAATTACATACATACTTCAAATACACATATAAATCCATTCTAGGGATTTGAATTTTTCGAAACCCATATTTCTCACATCTATTCTTTATCTTCTCATTCCTTAATATTCAACATTTCTACCATTGTCATTTAATTCCCTTACATTGTTTAAAATTTTAAATTAAACTGTATAGGTTCTTTAAATTTTTTAATTAATCCTCTATTTCCAATCTAGGTTTTATTCTTTAACCTTTAATTTAATCATTCAAGATCTTCTAAATTTTCGGGTTGTCACATCTATAATATTCGTTAAGTTAATTTTCTTTCCTTATGACTTTCTGACAATTAAATGTCATACCTTAGGATTATTCAATACCGTCTAAGTCATACAATATTTTGTATACTCAGAACAATTATTCAATGTTAATACTATGTGTTCATAGCGTTAAACATTTTACATTACCTTATTCATATCTTTAAGCGTCCAGTTCATTCGACTCGGAATGTTATCCAAGTTATAATCATTAACTCGGCTTCTTAATGTTATACGTCATTGACATTAACTCAATTTCGTCATCGTTCACAGGTTTAATCATTAGTCTTCATTACCTTACGTTTAAACCATACATAAATGTGTATGCTTATCACGTTTAACTTACGCGTACACGAACAACTTTTGTTGGTTTACATGTTTTAACGCTTACGTTTTTTGTTATATTCTTTGTTCGATCTAAGTTAGGAACCTTCGTTAACTCCATTACTGTTTCGTTACAACTTTATAACATTTAAATGTTATAAGTCGTCATCTTTGTTCAACTTTTAAGTTATTACATTTCATGTAATCTTAAGCGTTCATTTTACTTGAATACAGTCTACCGTATTCCCGAATACGGGATCCTGCATTCCAAGTACGCACTTTGCGCTTATATTTTACAATCTTCAATCAATTCTTGATTATCATACTTAACATTCATCATCGTCTAAACCAATGTATACTTAGAACGTTCGTTTGACGTGAATACGATTTATGAAAACCATTTATGTAATTTGGGTTTACATTCTTTGTCTTTTAATCCCGTTCAACCTTTATTAAAGGTTTAAATCAGTTGTTTATAAGTGTTACATTATGTGAACTATATGTTCATTATCTTTCCTTACACTTCTCCCAAGAGTTGAGCAGTTATAAGCTCTTCTCTAGGATTTTCCCTGCACCGGCGCTATGGCGCCGGTTCCCTTTGTTATTGGTGGCGCTGTAGCGCGAGTTAGAAGTACCTGGCTTCCCGGCCAAGCACTGCGACACCCTATTTCTAGTTCAAACTGGCGTTGCAGCGCCAGTTCAAAAACTCATTTTTTTCTTGAAGTGTTCTAACATAGTTGAGACGCTTACTTTGAAATCTTATAACTTCTTTGTTATAATTCGAAATGGATTCATTCTAAAGCCATTTTCTTCCTTATCTTATGTACTTTAATTTCCACTAGACAGAATTTTATTCTGAATCCGTTAACATGTCATTCGATTGACTTAAATTTCATTATTCGTTCGTTTTACGTTATTAAGGTTCTTCGCTCGTTCTTCCATTTTGAGTCCACGACTCACGTTTTCTACATTTTCTTACATTCTTATGAAACCCTACAGAATATTATTAATAAAATAATAAATATTCATTTTATTAATAACTAATTTTTGAAACTAAATTTCTGAACAATCCGAATTTTTTGAGTTGTCATATGCAAGACCAGCTTTGGCCCAAGGCCTGGCCTGACCTACAAGTGTAATAATCCCGATTTTTGTTAATAATTAAATATAAATTTTATTTTTCCTAAAATTATCCGTAGCGCGTAGCTACTTGGGAGGCGTAAAAGACTATTCGGCAAGAGTATCATCACCTCGTTAATGTCAGGTAAATCTTTGTTACTCCTACGATTCCGGGGACGGAATCCTTTTTAAGGGGTAGGTGATATAATACCCAGAAAAAAAATATTAAATAAAAAAATTATTTTATTTTAAAACATATTAATTGGACTTTGTCATTTATTTGGGCCAAACTAGTTATTTAAATTATGTGGGCTACTAAATATTAATAAGTGATGAGTAAATTAATTTAGTACAATTTGGGCTTTATCATGATTTGTCAGATCCGTGAGCTGTTAAGCAGCATATGTATATGTGATATGTTATTAATAGTATATATATTATATTATTTATATTATATTACCAACCTATGTTTTTTTATAAATTAAATTGAAAATTTTATATACAAATTAGTTAATTCTAATGATAAAATTATAATATATATACTATTATTTATATATATATATATATATAATTTTATTTTATTTGATCGGACGGAAGGAATTTAAGAAGTATATTTGGAATATAAATTTGGGTATTGCATTATCGATTCTAGGTACGGATTTCGTACTCTTTCAGCGATACTTTGTTAAATTTGATTTATTCGTTTTGTTCCTCATTTCGAATTCTGTTATTATTTCACATAATTGTTTCTTATGAAATTAATATATTTGTTTCACTTTGGAGTTGACACATTGGACTCGTACTTGTACTCTTTGAATTAAGTTATCGTGTCTAGTATCTATTTTGATATTTGGAGAGCGATATATGTTGTTACCTTCTTTTGGAGACATTATGATTGTGACGCCCCCAAAATAGGTATACAACACCCATTCTGAGTCGCCAAATACATGGTACAGAAAGTAAACTACAACTTCAATAATACAATTGTCGTGTAAAATACGACAACACATACTGTGAGTTTAAATACAAATATTGTCTTTTAGACAATATCCATACTCAAATAAATCCTCATTATAATTATTCAAACACTATTTTACAGAAATAGTGAGGACTGCTAAAACATCTTTCTAGAACCATCACTCCATACCCCGATCAGATCCTCGCTATGTTCTCACCTCCCGAGAAGAAAAATGGAACAAAAGGAAAAGGGTGAGCTCAACTAGCCCAAGAAAGAATATTATGACTAAGATAATATACAACAAATTATCATTAGTCTTCAATAGGAAAAATCTGATAAAATATAATAGACAACAAGTTTTAGATCAACAACTGCAATGAAACAAAGAATCCATTAGAAGAGTCAAGTAGAGAAAGAATTCCACTATCTTCTAAGATTTAAAAGTCCATCATTAATATTTTATCCCTATAACATCAATCAATATACATCTTGAATCAAATATTCATCTTTGCACTACAGGCCAAAGATATTCATTTGTATCACCAGTTGGTCATGTTCATCTCAACACCTGTTCATCTTTGCACTACAGACCAAATATATTCATCAGTTAATCATTTATCTTTTCACTACAAGCCAAAGATATTTAGTAATATCATCATTTAGGACTGAGGATGATGAAAAATATTTTAAAGAAAACGAATCCAGTGAGACAGAAGGATAAATAGTAGGGATTCGTATAACAGTTTATCCAAGATCAATAATACTCCATAATAACCAATTTTGAAGCAAAATTCAAGAATAAAGATCAAAACATGGATACAATCAAAGATAGTAACCATAATAGACATCTTGGACAAAAAGGAAAAATTTTATTTTTTTTGATGAATAGTGTTGTATTCGTGAATAGTGCCGTATACATGAATAGTGCGCGCTCTACGTGAATAGTAACCTGGACACAAAAAGTTCCAAATTTGATAAAAGTTCAGATCAATACTTGATAATGATATTGAAGAAATAATATCATATATGAAGAAAATAACATCCTTACCTAAAAATAACCGTATTTACATCAATTTCTGATATAGTCTTGTGTAAACTTGTCTTCGAAAATATAAACTCACAAAGTATCTAAATACTCACAAAATACGCTCGATAATATAGAGAGAGAAAGAGAGAAAACTTATGTTTCTGGTGTGATTTTCAATTCAAACTTAGCCCTCTATTTATAGGAAAGTGTTAGAACGTCGAAGCAGACTTAACCTGCAACCTGATGGCTTTACCTGCTACTATTGCCACCCACCACATTTGAAATAAAATTCAGCACATTTCTTCACCAACCACAAGTGGGGCCCACTCAATTCTAGAATTTTCCACTAAAATCATTTATAAACCTAATTTCCAAATCAGCCACCTCTTAAAATTCATAACAAATCATACGTTCATTTTTAACGGTTTAAAATTTGTGGACATATACTCAACTTATATATGTATAACATCCAAAAATCACAACGATCCAACGGTCGGATTAAAAATTATAACTCACGCAATATATCTCAAAAACATTGGTTTAATTTTTAATACCTTTATTCCGAAAAAAATACTAATAAAACACCTCAACATTAACTCCTTCATTTTTAACCACAATAAATATATCCAACATTTATATCCACATAAAATAAATATTTCCTTATCATATGAATCAATAATTAATTATTCACAAATAATATTACGTAATCATATTTATGACAACCAGCCGCTCCTGTGAGAAAGAGGAGGCTTTCCAATAAGAATTTCTCCTTCTTCGTAGCAATTAATTAGGTGACCAAACCTCTCCTTGATGTAACTTTCTAGACATTGCCAATAATGCTATCTAATAATATTATTCAAATAATATGAATTATTGATCTGATAATGGGAAATACTGTGCAGTGACAATTATTGAAACAACAATAATATAAAATATCAACGCAGCAATTATTGAACCAATAAAATAAAATATTGAATAGTAATTAGTGTAATAATTATTGAATAGTGCCTTTTTACGTAAGGATCAATAATTCATCAATACTGTGCATCCACGCCAGACATCAGTATTTTAACCACCGGGTATTCCAACAGTGTTAACGGTAACAACTACGCCGTTATTTATAACAACTCAAACTTGTCGTTTTCTTTATCCGACAATTATTCTGTTATGGGGCCTGTCGTACGAATATTCTCCGACAACAAGAATATTCCACGACCAAACGAATATTCCCCGGCAACAATGATTATTTTATAACCACTTGCTTATTTTGCAAAATTTGCACATTTCACCCATAACCAAAATATTATATCAATTTAACACCTTATTATTCACAATAATAATTAGAGGAAATTCGATTTATTTATAATAAGTTGGGGTCTTACAATGATTTGATATGGTTCAACATGTACATTAGAACCCTTTTGTTGGTATGATGTCGCATGTGTTGTGACATGGTATTTTTGTTAGAATATACCGTAGGGTATACCTGAGCTGTAACCACATGTGGGGGTACCACAGGCATGTCGTCTTTGCACGAGAGGCATGACACTTTCCATGGCAGTGTGATTAGTCCACGGCGTCTCCATTTTGGGCTCCGGAGGAAGTGATCCATTTGGTGTTTTATTGTGGGAGGCGTATGAGTTAACCCTAATTTTCTGTTTTGTGAATTTGTGATGTTGTGCCAAACACACCTATCTGATTTGCATACATTTGGATTCACGGTCCAATGTGTGATTTGTCTGTGTGACATTATTTTGGTTGCCTATGTGGCATCATTTGACTTGCCTGTGTGGCATTATTTTGACTTGGCTGTGTGGCATTGTTTTGATTTGACTATGTGCCAATGTATATTTCTGAGCTCACTCGGTATGAAATAACACCCAACCATTTGATTCAGCCTATTATTTCATTGTATTAGTTTTGTTTGTTTTTGTTCAGTTCAATTCATTGAGTTAGTTACTTTAGTTCGTTATTTCTTTATTTTTCTATTGGTTTCGTCAATTTTATTGATTCAGGTATATTCTATTCAGATCTTTAGAGAGTATATTTTTCGTCCGTATTTACACTTGAGGCTTTGTTCAGTATTTTATCTTAGTTGTTTTTGTATATCTGTATTCGTACTGGGCAATTGGCTCATGCTGTGTTTTTCTTCCGGCAGGTTTGCAGGGGTGATTCAGGACTAGTGTGATGAGAGTGTTACCTTTGACCATTTAGGTTGTTTCGATTTTTGGTTTTTATTATTTTGACTCTAGTTGGAGAATTATAATTAGTACTTCATTGATGGATATCATTATTAATATTTTGAAGTTATCAGTAATCTATTTACTAATTTTGAGGTTTGTTGTGCTTTTCGCGTGACCTCCCTTTCCTTTTTGGGAAGGGGGTGTTACAAGCCTTATCAAATCATAGTTTGGTAGTATAGTTTTGGCTTGGCTTGGCCTGACCTGGCCTGGTCAACGACCAAAGTCTGACAGGCCCAACCCGAACCAGATCAAACAGGCATGTTGTACAACACTAAAATCTTTATATATATATATATATATATATATATATATATATATGTATGCAAAAAACAGAAGTAAAGTATCCTGACATAAAGATGGAATAACATAATATATGATTTGACTATTTGTGCTATCCTTCCATGAAACAGGGATTAAGATCCCTCAATTACAAATATTCTTCAATTTCTCTTAAATACATATTTAGTTATACAAATATGATGATTAACGACAAAATAAAATTCATCATAAATAATTAATGACAAAAAAAATTATAACAAACAATTGTATTGCTGAAAATGTCGTTAAATATAATATTTGTGTCGCTAAATGTGTATTGTAAAAAATTGAAAGATATGTGTAAATTGTAATGGAGGAAATCTTAATAAAAGAATGATTATGTATTTATGAGATGTTAATTTTTGAAAGTTTATAGTTTTTTTTAAAAAAAAAAAAACCTTGAATAAAAATAGAGACTAATTTTTAGGCTTAAATGTAATTTAGTACCATAAGTTATAGACCATATTCCACTTCAGTGATTCACCTTTCAATTTTTTCAATTAGATGATTAAACTATTAAATTTTTTTAATTAGAATAAATTGAGCCTGTCACGTCAGAAATTGCTGACGTGGCTATCTGGTGGGGCATTAGTCAGCTGAGTTGTAATAAAAAAATAATATTTTATTTATTGATTAAACAATTTAGATATAATGGAGGGTAAAATTGGGACATCATTCTTTCAACTAATTAAACAAATCAAAGCTTCAAAAATAATAACAATCAATCAAAAGCACAGATCTTATTACAGCAGGAAAAGAATCAACAAAGTACAGATCTAATGGGCGAGGTGGTCAGTCGTCCCTATTGAATACTATGGAGCATAAGCCCTCAAGCAAGCTGTCGGGAAAATTTCTTCTAAAATTGGAAGTCACGAGTCTTCAGAAGCAGTCAGTGTTAAAAAGAAAAGCTACTATTGTTGATCATGTCACAATTTAACATATTAAAACAAAAGCTTCCAATAATCATACAACAAATTAAATAATGTAAAGCAACAGCCAAGTTCCAGGTCACAGGACCCCTCACCAATCCACCATTTTTAATAAAACTTGAAAGCATTTTTGAGCATTTTCACGAACACCTTTCGTTCATTACATCCACAGAGCAAAAAAAAGGGTGAAAGTTTTTGCAGTAGTGAAGCCACTGGTGCGTATTCTAATGAAATTCTATAGGATTACGCCCCAATTAGTGGAGATTGAACCCGGAACCGTAATCAAGATCCGGGTTCCAATCAAAACCGCCAAAAAATCCAAACCCAAAAAAGTTAAGCTTCATTGTGGTGTTTCTTCAAGGTTTTGTCATTGATGGAATCTTCACATGGCTTTCTCAAGTCATAGCCTTTTCAGAAAATACTACTGCTGCGCAAACCTCCTCTTTTTTGGCGGCTTCACCACCGATAAGCCTGACCATTTTTGAAGACTCGTGGCTTCCAATTCTGAACCAAAACTAAATCCAAAATCAGAACCAAAACAACCCCAAATCCCCTGTTTCTCAATGTTCAACCCTTTCGAGGTTTGTGGAAAGTCTGAATCGAGTGCAGGTTTCGCTTAAGGAAGTTAGGGTTTCGTTTAATGAAAATATGTGGTGTAGTGGTAGCGTACGGGACGGTGGCGGCGACAATGGGATTATCTCCCTTTATTGGAAGTGGTAGATCATTTGTTGAATAAATTTTATTAATAAACTAATCAAATTACAAAAAATATTAGAGTCGAGGCATCGTCCTTCATAATTGACAATTGTTATGCTGTCTAATGAAAATATCTCAAATTAATTTAAATAAATTAAATTAATTTTAAATTTAAAAACATTTTAAATTAATTTTGAAAAGTTAAGTTTGATAGGAGTATTAAATTATATTCTAAAATCAATAATATAAAAAATCTTGAAAATAAAAAAAAATAAACCTTGAAAAAGAATAAAGAGAAAAAATAACCACATGCCATAGCTAATTGGAGAGAAGTTCGTTTTAGGTAAGTTAGCCAATCAGGAGTCTTACAAGTCACTTCTACCACATCTAATTGGTTGTTTCCAATTGTTGTTTCCATGTAACTGCAATGGTCCGATCCACAGAAGATAGCCCACCCACATAACCGCCGAACCGGCAAAAATGAGACAATATAAATTGCTTTCATCTTCGCGCTCAATTCATTTCCAACATTTCGAGAGTGAGCTCTTCGAGAGCATATTTCTAGGGATTCCTGCATCGTTTACAATTTCTCAGTTCAAAACCCTAGAATTTCAAATTCGTTAATTCTAAAGGCTTCAAAAGTTGATTCCTAGTGTTTACTGATTGAATTTCGACTGAGAGATTCGAAGAAATTGATAGAGAGAGAACTAAATCGAACTGTTCTCGTTCGAATTATCTTTTGTGATTTCGAAATGAATAAGCTGGCAGTATTATCAGGACTGAAGAGCCTGGAAAAGTTCAAATCGTTATCAGGAGCGTCTGGTTCGGGATCTGCGAAAACGTTTTCGATCGGTTCTCGGCCATCTTCTGATTCAGTTTCTTTAGGAAGTTTCGCGAATTTGAAGCTCACTGCAGGTTTTTTCTCTGACTATTTTCGATTATTGATTAGGTTTACAAAAATGTTCCACGTATATGATGAAATACGGCATTGATTTAATCATTTGCAGAGAAATTGGTCAAAGAGCAAGCTTCCACGAAAACTGACCTTGACTTGGCGGTATAATTATAAAATCTCTATCGAGCAGTAAATATTATATATATATACACATACATAAACATGTGTGTGTCTGTTGTGTACTTTTAGCTTTGAGGAAGCTAATTTCAGGCAGAATAGTAACATATTTCTGCAAGATGTTGATGAATTAGTGTTGTTTGTGTGTGAAGTTTAATCTGATTGAGCATTTTTATAAATGCAGAACTCTAAACTGAAGCAATTAACAGAGCACATTCATGTACTGGAAGAGAAGTTGCAGAATGCATTTAATGAAAATGCAATGCTGAAAGTGAAGCAGAAAGAAGATGAGAAACTTTGGAGAGGATTGGAATCAAAATTTTCTTCGACAAATGCTTTGTCTGATCAACTCACTGAAACATTGCAACATTTAGCTTGCCAGGTTCAGGATGGTAAGTATCCTTTCATACGATTACAAATTGATTTATGCATTTTGGATGTGTTTCATGGTAATAATTGCTTAGGCATGCATCCACAGCTGAGAAAGACAAAAAAAAAATTGAAAGCAAGTTGTATGCATCGGTGGTTTCTCTTGATAATTTGCACGACCAGATGAAGATTCTATCTTTGAGCTTGGAATCGTCAGATGACACTATTAGAAACTGTAAGTTATTGCATTCCCATATTGATATTGGATTTTTTTTAGGAATAAGCACACTTGGTCCTTAGGAGTAAGGATTTGTCCTTTCTAACACTTTTTTTTCTTCTATTTCTATAATTAATTTTGGTTTTAGCTATACTTCAATCTGCTGTTAATTAGACATAAAGATTCATATTCAAATGCAGGTAAAAAGGAGCTGCAGGAACTAAGCATTGAGAAAGAGGAAAGGGAGAAATCTTTCAGTGATGAACGATGCAGATTTGCCAGTCTCAATGAACAAAAAGGTAATTATTCAGTTACTGGATTGTAAAATCCGCTAATTAGTAACTTTCAATAAATTGTTTAGCTGGATGATCTTCTCTGTGGACTTGTATTCTGACAGCACAGTAGAATTAGTTGCATAGTTTCTTTATTGAATTTATTAACTGGAGAATATGTTTTATAATTGAGGTAGTAAAATACCCTCATGCAGACTGGTAGATTTCATAGTTTTGATTGGAAAATGGCTCAAGAAAACCAACTAATGTTTTAGCTCCATTGTGGCTGGTGTCATGCCTAAATTGCAAGGAAAGTGTTTGAGATTTGAGACACATTCTTTCCTTGTTTTTGAGAAAGTGAAGTTCACCTCGTAGAGGTCACCACAAACTGGATGGACATTATATACTTGGACTTTGATGATTATGTGTACAGTTTTGTACCATAATCAGCATAGTTGCTAGTTCCAGATAATGAGGATTTCGAGGCCTTTTGATTTAATTGGCTCTAGTTTTGTATATACCATGGCCTTTTCAGTTCTGCTCATTCTACACGCTTTATTAAAAAGTAGCAATTTTTTATTTAAAAATTCATGCTTCATCCAAGGCACTTGAAGTTCTCTTTTTATTAGGAAACTCTCTGTCCCAGTCAGATCAAGGGAAACTGGTTCATAATATCCATGTGTTCTGGTTTGGTAAAATTATGCGAGGGATTTTTTGCAAGAATTAATCCCAAGGTCCAGCCGTACAGTAAGTTTCCTAATTTGTCAGGTCAACTATTGTCTAGTACCAAAAGATGAAGTCATAAAACTTAGGTTTATAACCAGGAGCTCTGCTAATGCCCCACCTAACTCCAGGGCTCTTCTTTGGCTAGAATTCTAAGAGGGCCCACGAGCAGGAAGGGGAGAGGTAGAGATAGAGGATGGACTTCAATTCAATATCATTCTATGATATTCATGTCAATATACCCTTCACTCATGTTTAGACTTTAGAGTATAGTTTGTTAAACAATTATTCCACTTATGAGGGTAATATTATTCCAGATCAAGGGTGTGCAATAGGAAATGCAACTCATACTGTATATTATTTAATAATAGTTGTGAAATTGATGAAATTATGAAATAGCAATTTGGTGATATCAATAAATACTCCCTACGTTTCCCCAGATAACGGCACAATCAGTAATTGCAGCCAGATTAAGGAGGTCAAATTTTGTTTTACCAATTTCCAACTTTATAAAGCAAAATAGCGAACAATACTCTCAAGATAACATAGACATAAATACTTGTGCTACTATGGGCTCCACTCCAAATCTTTTGTCACACTTAAAATACTCTGTCCTCACTAACATTCCTTTGACTTTTGAAAGAGTAACTATCAGTATGGGACACAATAAAACTAAGTCTGTAATTCTTTGTGGGGAGGAAGGAGCAATATTAGTTAGATGAGATATTAGTTTCTAAATTTTACTTGTGCTCATTTAAGGGGTTTGTTTCACTTGACTCTGCAGACCACCACCTTTAATTTTCCACTTTTCACATGAGAGTAAAATAAACCTCTGGTGGTACAAATATGGTCTGTATGAAACTGCTTCCATTATATACAAATATTGCTCCAACTTTATTAGCGTTTTCTTGTGTAGATACCATGATTAAAAAGCTTGAAGAAACTATAACATCTAGAGGATTGACCGTGGAGAGTTTGACTTCTAAGCTTGAAGGATTGCAATTTGAGTTGAGACTAAAGGAAGATGACTGCCAACGCTTGAGCAATTCCAAGGAGAACTTGGTGAATGAAAGGACTGGTCTTCTGTCTTGCAACCAAAGGATTGCCAAAGAATTAGATATGGCACTGCTGGAGATAAAGAATCTTGAAGAATTTGTTAATTTGCTGGCTGCGAACTTGACTGAATTGGATAATCAAAGTCTGACCATTTCAGACAAGGTCATGCAGCTTAACAACTTTTCAGATTCTTGCTTTAAGTTGGTCCAGGAGGAAAGGAACCTTAGTACTAAGCATGCTCAACAACAGTATGACCAGCTTCATGATCGGTTCATACATGCTACATCAGAAAGAGATGCATTAGAATTGGTCAATCAGGACTTGACAAATAAGGTCAATGAGATCAAGAAAGACCAGGAATTTGCAATGGTACAACATGCAGAAGAATGCCGCTTGGCAGAAGAGAGAATTCGGATAGTAGAATCTAAAGCTGAAAGTCTTCTTTCCAGGAAGAATGAAATGGAAACATTGATCACCACATTGGAGGAGAAAATTCACATTACATCCGAAAATGCTCAATTATTGGAGAAAACGAAGGTGAGTCCCAACAGACCATCTTGGAGATATGTTATGCTGATATGTTTAATCTGTTACTACTTCTACCTTGCAGCAAGAATTATTGTTGAAAATATCAGAATTAGAAATTGGGAATAAAGATAATGCTGAAAAACTTCAAGCAGAGATACAGAAGAGAGAAGAAGAAATTGATGTTCTCCGAAAGGAGATAGAGAAGCATGAACAGAATGTAGAGTCACAGGAGAAACACATAAATAAGTTTCAGAATATATCAGAGGAGAAGGACAGACTCATTCTACAATACGAGGACAGAGAGAAACAGCTGGGAGATCAAAAAGCTGAGGTTCTTCAAACAACTAAAATTATTAATTTATACATTCTTTCATGAACTCTTGAATGGTCTATATGACCACTAGGTAACTGCAGATTCAAGGGTTACTGGCTGAAGCTGAAAGTAACCTTGCAGAAGCTAAGAAGCAGCATGATCAGTTGTTAGAAAATAAACAGTTAGAACTATCAAGACATTTAAAGGAGATATCTCAGAAAAATGATCAGGTTCTGTCATTTATTATTATATAAAGGTCTTTAAGATTTTTGGTCTTTTCTTTCAACTGACAACACTGAGAATTGATTGATCAGGCCATTAATGACATCCGGAGGAAGTATGAAGTGGAGAAGCTGGAGAGTATTAAGCTTGAGAAAGAAAAGGTTTCTCATTACCTTTCTGTGGTTAATTGGATTCACAAAATGTATCTCACCTGTTTGAACTCTCAGGCAGGTAAAGCTATTGAAGAAATGGAAAGAAAATGTGACCAAAAGCTTGCAGAATGTAAGGAGGAATCAAAACAGTATCTGATGCGGATACAGGAAGAACAAGCTGCTTTGGTATGTATCAAACAAAGGTCCAGCTTAAAATTGTATGATTGATGATGTGACAATTATGTAGTGAAAGGTGTGCAGTTTGTGGCCAATTTTTGGGTACTTACACGACATTTAACTTAAACATTGAGATAAGTTGCAAAGTTCCCTTCCAAATCTAATAACATCTTAACTGCAGTCATGTCTCTTCTTACAAAAAGTTGAAGTGCTGTTATCCTCCTTATTTCCTTTACTCTGTCAGCTAACTTATGGCATTACTAACCTGTAAATTGGATAGGCTATTAGTATCACGAAATTTGATCTTAGTGAATGACACTCAGAATGTCAAACTATTTTTTTTTATTCCTAGGTTGTGTTGTACAGCTCTGTCCTGAGGAACAGTTGCTGGTTTGGGGAACCACATTTTCTACATGTATTTTAGTATATTTTCTATTTTTGAAAATTGCTCAAATGGTATCTGCATAACCCTCCGTATGTTCAATTTTGTAGATTACTCGTATTCAGCAGGAGCGTGATAAAAAGGAATCAGATCTTATATACAATCACAGAGAAGAGCTAAAATGTGTCCAACTTAAAGCTGAAAATGAATTGATAGAGGTTCACACGACTCTTTGAGTTGATACCTGAGTTGAGCTTGTGAACTATCCTACAGCGTTCTAATTGCTGACTAAAATCAATCTTCAGAAAACAATGTCAGTTAGGAAAGAACATGATGCTCAGTTAAGAGCTTTGAGGGATCAACATGAAGATGAGTGCAGGCAACTTCAAGAGGAGTTGGCTATTCAGAGGACCAAAGTAAGTCCTTGTAGGTCTTTGTAAATTGATCACCTGAACTTTCTTAACAAGATCATGATATATGACAGGAAGAGAGGCAGAGGGCTCTACTACAGTTGCAATGGAAAGTAATGGGTGACAACCCAGAAGATGATCAAGAAGTAGACTCCAAAAAGGTTTCCTTCTTAAATGTTGATAGATAGACACCCCCTCTCCCCCTCTCTCTGCGTGTGCGTTTTTGAGTAATGTGTGAATATGTCAATACTCTGAGCCTTCACTCTTATAGTAACTTTATATCTGTGACGATCGTCTCTCATTTGTTCCTTCTTTTAAACCTTACTTGGCTTGGGTAATTTCAAGATACTATTTCACCATTTTGTGGGAAACATTGATGATGTCCTCCTAGTCTTTAGCAAATTAAGTTCCTTTCTTTCCAAAATATAAGAGCCAATTTGAGACATTTTCTAATTCAAAATTGATATGAATTGATCATTTGTTGCTAATAGGGTTATGAGTATCATAAGCTATCTAAATAGTTCTACAAAATACCAATTTTGTTATCAAATTTTAAATGAATCACATCAATTTTGAATTTGGAAATGTCTAGTATCAACTTCAAAAAGTCAAAATTCCTCACATTTTAGAATTTGGGGGTATATTTAAACAAACACACACACACATACATACATGTATAAATGCGTATATTTAAACAAACACACACATACAGACATGTATAAATGCATACCTTTATATCTATATATGATAGGTAAGTAATTTTGGCCCCACATATATGGATTGAAACCAGCGACCTTGATATTATTCCTGATCGCCTCTGCCATTTTCTCCACCCCTTGGGACTCTTCACTAAATTATATTAATCTTTGAATTTGTTGAGACCGCGTACTGGCCAGTAAGCTGGATCCAGCTACTTTTTACAGTTTAATAAGATTCTCTTTGACATGAGATTACTAAACGTGTCATTTATTAGAGCTAAGCAGTTATATATGACACATACTAGTTTCTACAGAGTTAATATTAACATAGCTGATCAAATGTCACCATCATGGATTCCATGATCCTTTTAACATTATGGTTGTATTTGGACGTAAAACTGATTTCTTCCGTTTTGAAATATAAGATCAAATGACTTTTAAAGTCGATTTGAGATATTTTCTAATTTAAAATGAATTGATTCATTTAACTTTTAAAAATAATAAATCTTGTAATTAGAAGTGTTTTGTAGTTAGTTTATAATTATCATAGTTTTATTGTCTAAAGTTAATAGACTAATATTTGAATTTGAAAATATCTCAACGTGACTTCAAAAGTTTAAAAGGTCAAATATTGATCTTATATTTTGGATTATGGTAGTACAAGATTGTTTTGAATAACTTAACACAGGCAATAGAAATGATCTTTGTGAAAGGATCTTCTCATATCCCTTACTTAATATGAAAATTTATAGTATGTTTATCTTGATTTGATGGTACCAATATAGTATGTACATATAGTGGACATGTCAATTTGGCGAATAGTACTTTCTTTTAGTGATTCCTATTACGAGGATTTTATTTACATTCTTTGATGTTTTTCTTTGGCAGAGACAAGTAAAACTTTTGGAATTTAATTTAATTTCAAGTGGTGGCATAAGTATAATAGCCATATAAGTCGTTTTCTACTTTTGGCAGATTACATAATTTAAGCTTTGCAACATATGGAAATTCTTTTTTTTTTGAATGTTGGTTTAAACAAGTGATTTCAAGTGTGAAATTATATTGCAACCTATTGAATCATTGCTGGCTTATTAAAACACTACATACCTTTAGAAGAGGCAATTACTTTATGATCTTGTAATGTGACAGAACTATACCATTTCGGCGACCAAGAAGAGAAATTCTGATAGTAGCAAAAGAGGTCAGCATGCTATGGTCAGAGCAGAACATGAAGAGAAGGTGATATAGAAGTGACGGATCATTTTGCTTCACTTCATAATTTACACTGTTGACTGTAAATGTGTTTCTCTGCCGTTCATAGAATTCACCTTACCGGAGAACAACACAGACGCCAGTTTCTAACTTACTGAAAAACATGGGGAATGGCAATGCAGGAAGTGTAATGAGCATTCCTAATCATAGTAAGAAGGTAGGTTAGTTACTTATATAATTGCATTAATTTCTGTGACAAACAAGTGGAATAAATATGTAATCTTATGTAATATAATGTGTATGAAATTGGAGGATGTAAAATTCTGATTCCTTCAGGGACAGATCATGTATATTTGCAATTGCAAACTTGAAGGATGAAAGAAAAATGAAATTAGTTGTAACGAGGAAGGGTTATTTGTCTTTAATGTATCGTCTTATCAGTAATGTTAATTCAATAGCTCAGTTCACTTATCTCATGCTCTTATGTTTCAATTGGACTTGTCCCTTTCCTTTGCTCCACAACATGGCAGGTAACTCGACGTGAATATGAAATTGAAACTTCAAATGGCAGGACAATAACAAAAAGAAGAAAAACAAAAAGTACAGTCATGTTTGAGGTATGTACACTCATTTGATATGTTTTAAAAAAATGAAGCAAAACAAAAAACATAATTGTCAATACACAGAATTTCCTTGTATGAAAGACCATGGTTGGCAGATGTTTGATGCCCATATTTACTGATATCTTGCATGTGTGAATTAGGATCCAAGAAAGAACCTGCGGAGGAATACACCGAAGGCTAATACCCCCAAAGATATCAAGGTAATTAAGTTCCGCTAATCATTTTGAGGTATGTAAACTCATTTGATATTTAAAATAAAAAGAACAGAAACATAATTGTCGCTACACATATAATGTCCTTGTATGAAAGACCATGGTTGGCAGAGTTTTGATGCTCATATTTACTGATATCTTGCATGTCTGCAATTAGGATCCAAGAAACAACCCAAGGAGGAATACATCCTGCAAGGCCAATAATTCACACACTCAAGAACCCCCATTTGATTCGAAAAAATATTGTCAAGGTAATTAAGCTCATCGCATAGTCTCATCGCTTTTTTTGGTTCTTAACTCTTTCAAATTTCTTCATCCTTTACTTTACAGACTGTCTGTAGAAGCTCTTTTAGACCTATTCCTAGGAGGAGGGTAAGATGTCCTATAATGGGTACCACCTGTTATTGGTACAAAAAATGGCAAGTCTTTCTTCTTACTTATTTTTTCCTCGGAGAAGCAATTACAAATCCTAATTACCCTCCCCAATCCATAAACACTCGATCTGCTCCTTATCCTTCTTCCTCCTTCGATGACACTTCATCCACTTGCTGCTTCCTCTCTTGCTCTATCATTATCTTCACCACCGCTAGTTCCACTCCACCGCCGCATGATATCAATGAACTCTTGGCTACCACCTCCAGTACTCCTTGCGGAGGCTCTCTCGCCATTTTTGTTGAGTCCCATTTCATGAACTTCACTTTTCGCCAAGCCTCCAAACATCCTCATTATCGGATTACAGAGATATTTTTTTCAAAACAAGCTATGTCAAGAAGAAATTGTTGCCCTTCACAAAAAACAAAACATGGACCTTAGTGTCCGCTTCTGTCTTCTCAAAATGTAGTTGGGTGTCGATGGATATATCGAATTCAAGCGGACGGTGATGGGTCTATTGAAATCCACAAAGCAAGACTTGTAGCTCGAGGTTTCACACAACAGAGGAGGTATTGATTATGAGTAGACCTTGACCCGATCGTCCGCCCTCTACCATCCGCACAGTCTGAAAGTCGCCGCCCCTTTCTTTGCCTCCGCATTATGGTAGCCCTTACAACAACTTGATGTTCGCAATGCTTTCCTCAATGGGGGTTCTTCAGGAGGATGTGTACATGACTCGACCTCCCCGGTTTTGTTGATCCAACTGCGTCAAATCATGTATGCAAACTACACCGCGTGCCCTCTATGGTCTCAAACAAATCCACCGTCGTGGTTCCAACGCCTTGAACATTTCTTCTATCTATGGTTTTGCAAACGGCCCGCTCAGACCCATCCTTATTCATCAAAAGTTCGGCTCACTAAAGCTCCTTTTTGCTTGTTTACGTTGATGACATCATTGTAACCGCCAGTTCTATCAATCACATCAATGACTTCATTGATGTTTTATGTGCTACATTTGAAAGTCGTCGCTTGGGTGATATGAGTTTCTTTCTCGGCATTGAAGTTACTCGAAGTGCCGACTCTCTCACTCTATCCTAGGCCCGGTATGCTTTCGACTTACTTCGGAAATTCCATATGGACACCTGCAAGCTGTCTCCCACTCCTCTCCCAGCCCATACTCGGTTATCTAGTCATGATGGTGACCCTTTGCCGGATGTAACTTTGTATCGAAGTATGGTTGGTGGTCTTCAGTACCTTACGTTGTCCCGACCGGACATTGCCTTTGCCGTCAATCAAGTGAGTCAATTCATGCATTCTCCCCGTACTACTCATCTTCAAGCTGTTAAGCGGATTTTTCGCTATCTACAAGGCACAAGCTAAGAAACAAGCTACTGTGTCTCGATCTAGTAGTGAAGCTGAATATCGGGCTCTCGCTACTACTGCCTTTGAAATCCGATGGTTTGCATTTTTGTTCCGCGAGCTCGGTATTTCTCTTCCCGGTTCCCCACAACTGTACTGTGATAACGTTTCCGCACTGCACATAGCTCGTAATTCGGTGTTTCATGCGCGCACTCGCCACATCGAAATCGATTATTATTTTGTTCGGGAACTGCGTTGCAAATGATCATCTCTCCTTCACTTTGTTACTTCTACATCTCAATTTGCATACATTTTTACAAAAGGTTTGTCCCGTCCCCGATTCTATTTTTATGCTCCAAGCTTAACCTCCATTCCATACCGTTGCGCTTGAGGGGGGGTGAAAACATACCATAACTATTCCAGCTGGGTTTGGCATGATTGTAGTTGATTTGATTATTGTACATTCCTTACTCATAACTATTCCTTAAAGTCAGCCTAACTTATTGTAATTGATAGCCTAGGTGATTGTAATGTGATTGTAATCACTAAATTCTAGCCTTAGGTGATTCTCTCATGGTTGTATATATAGAACTTGTATATTGTAAAGGAGAGCAAAGGAATAAACTTACAATTTCTGAATCTTTTATATTCTTTGAAGTTTGATCCAAATACTTGGCGTCAGTTGTGTTTTTGGAGCTTCATGTTTACACTACTAAATCCAACTTGTTGGAAATTAATTGAGTAATATATATATATATATATATATATATATATATATATGTGTGTGTGTGTGTGTGTGTGTGTGTGTGTGTGTAAAGATCTACATCCAAAGTTGGTTGTAGCCAAAAATCTACCAAACAGTTGGGCAGACACTGACCAATTGTTTGGCATCTCTGCCAAATAATTGGGCGGATGCTACTATTAAAACGCATCTGTCCAACTATTTGGCGGATGTTGGTTACAACCAATGTTGGTTGTGGATTATGCTCCATGTGTGTGTGTGTGTGTATACACACAACAGCTCTTCAAATTATACAAACAGGGTAAAATTATTATAATTTGTATTAACTACATCTTGGTGAAAAAGAATCTTTAAAACAGATTTTAAAACCATGAGCTCATCTCTAGCTTGTTCTGAAGCCCATTATTAAATTATATGCAGGGAAGCAAAGGCGGCGGTCATTCCAAGCCTTCCAATATAGGCGATTTGTTCTCGGAAGGTTCTTTGAATCCATATGCAGATGATCCTTATGCTTTTGATTAGAGGTGCTTGTAATTAATTCTAGTCTAGCTCTTATGATAAATAACAATTCTATTTATTCTGTTTACCAAAGTACTAAACTATATGAACGGTTTTTTGTCAATTGGTTTGAGCATCTCCATCACCATGGCCTGAGATGTAATATATATAAATGGCTTACATAAAAAACATTTTGGAATAATACTGCTGACAATCTCTTTAACTAAGAGTATTTGAGGGTCAAATGTGCTAGTCTCTCACAGTTGCCGTCTAAAGTGATATTGGAATCCTGATAGGCTCAGATTATCAAAATTGATATGTTATTCAAAAACATATCTTTGGATATGTTCTATTAAGTCCTTAAGCTTTCTCTTTAGCTATTACTTTTACATTGATGGACAATCTTTTCAATGAGAGGTATTGATCTCCAATTCTCTATTATGCTTTCATATGGGTACGAGTTCTTATCATCACTACCATGTACTTCCTAAGCTCCTTCATGGTTATTGTTTTCCCAAGAAAAGTCGGCAGAAACCTACCCTTAATTTAACGACCAAGGAATCCCTGGAGGAAAAAAGAAGCATGAAATGTCATGATTCAATACTAATTATTGATATTCATGCAACTATAGCTAAAACAACAAATAAAATTGTCCTTCCAAAATAAATATTTGAGATTATATACGGAGAAGTTGTACCATGCTATATTCATATCAAATGTAACGTACATTCCTCAGTAATTTTTTTTTGGGTTTAATGGACTTTTTATGTTGCTAGAAATGCTTTAGGGAGTAAGTAAAGCAGTTCTTACAGGCCAAATCATGATACTCTAATATTGTTCTATTTCAGGTGATCAATTTTCAGGATCTACATGAACTACTTTACTAAAGCAGTCTGGCATCTACCTCGTCGAGCACTAGGGCTTAAAGCATTACACTAGATGCATCCTACTTCCTAGAGAGATTCACAAGGTTCTTGGTTCTGTTTACAGGTATGCACCTTTCATCGTATCATAGCATCACCACAACATTAAATGTCCCAAAGAAAGGCTTGGGAAATGAAAGACTTTTGGAATGATTAAAAAAGGGATTATGCTGACGCTTGATTGATATTAATCTAGTATTTTTTTAACTCGGTATTATGATATTTTAGCAGACTTGTTGCAAATATCTAAATTCTATAGTAGTTAGAAAATGTGCTTAGAAGCTATTATTGTGTCTTAACATGCTTTACTTTGTCTCATGGATTCTCAAATTTGATATTTGGATGAAAAACTTTGATGTGGCAATTTAATAACTTCTTTCTTTTTAATTATTTACTGTTTGGTGTTAATACTAGCCTTATTAGTTAAGATGATATTTGTGATTGTGATATAGGAAACTTGATATTCATATTTCCTGGCATGATTATCATGATGTAGTATTTGCTCGAGGCAGCTGCATTATTATGAATTTCTCTCCTTTTCATGTTTTATGTTCTGAAGCTGTGCTAATATGTTAAGACTTTAGTGTATGAGTTTTGACACTGTTGTTTGGCTATCTTATAATGAATGTAGAAGTAATTGCACCAGGGAAAAATTTAGTTCAATCAGACTCGAGTCTGATTGATAGGGCATAAATAAGGATTTAATGGTTATCCCCCAAAGAAGCAAAAGGACCAGCACTAGTTAAGCCAAGTAATGTCTTGGTCGTTCCAAAAATTAGTCTTGTGACCACTATATGGTTGAGTAATCACATAAGCTAGTGTCTGAACCTGTCTGATGTAACTAGTAACTACTCAATTCTAGGTAAAATAGGTGAATCCTTTATTGAAAGTTGATTCCTTTATTGAAAGTTTGATGGTTACTATTTTTAACATATCCGTTTGGTTTCATTTGAGAAAGCCAAATGAACCTTTGTTTCGAGAGAGAGAATATTTTATAAAAGTACTCCCTCCGTCCCTAATTATTTGACGTTTTAGAGTTTTTCATTTGTCTCTAATTATTTGACGTTATTCAAATCTAGGAGAATTAATGACAATTTTTCCAAAATTATCCCTTATTACTCTACCTATTTTTTTTGATATTTTAAACTCTTTTTCTCCTTATCCCAACAAAACTTTCTTATCCCAACAAAAGATTTAAAGGTATTATAGACAATTGAGTACTATATTTAATGTTTTTCAATCATTATCTTAATTCTTGTTTCCATCTCTAAAACGTCAAATAATTAGGGACATTATCTTAATTCTTGTTTCCATCTCTAAAACGTCAAATAATTAGGGACGGAGAGAGTAAATGAGACTCTTGTTTTGAGTGGCTGATTGGGAACCACAGAGCCATAGCAGACTGCACTCCTTGGAGGTTAATTAACCTTCACCTAAGAACCCTACTATCTTTTTCTTCTTATGGACTCACCAATCCAAAAACAAAGAGGAAGAAAATTGAAGGATAAAAATACATAATCCTATGAAAGTTAGCATTTGCATTACACTTCATATATGGATGACGGGAAAGTTCCACAATATCATTAATCATCTTTTTGAAAAAAATATTTACTTAAAAGTTTACATAATAAAGCATACTTCTCTCTCTTTCCTTTTTTACATAATAAAGCATTACACTTTATACACGGATGATGGGGAATTGTTTTTTTTAATGTTTATTTTTCAATAATAATAGGTCCATCAGAAGTTAGCCAACTAGGGATATCTAGAATTCTAGACACCGCAGTTGTATTATTAATACAATCAACGCTAGATACTCCTTAACATAAGAGGCTTAACCTTTGGTGCAAATAAGCTAGGAGGACTTTGATCTGGTGGATGCACGAATTTACAGTTGGGGCATTCAGGAGAAGACTTGCACATTATCACTAACATGTGACACTTCTTGCAAACAGCAGTTACCATCTCTCTCTCATCTCCTTCGAATGTCAGCCAAGATGGAGAACGCAGAAAACCGCCACTCCTATTCTTCTCATCTTTGGTTGAATTATTGAATAGATCACCAAAGCTTCGTAGCTTGTTACAAGAATCATGGTTGACATTATTGTGATCACAATCCTTATTCTTCTCAACCGAGCCACAAGGCAAATTTAGCTTGAGGTCTAAGCTCACGTCACCGGTGTTTAGGCTGTTTAGCTTCACTGGCACGTTGATTCTTGCATCACTTGGTTCCCTCTTATGAGTCCTTGTGTTGTAGAATTATATCTGACCAGACTATAGTTTGGAAATAAAGAAAGGAAAAGTCTTAGTTACTGTACTACTCTCGTACAAGCACACTAACTTATATATGAGTTAGATAAAATTATACCTTGATATCTAGGCATCGTTGCCACTCCAAAGGCGATGGTGCCTCGAGGTGTAGCTCAGTGTCGAATATGTTTTTCATGCTTTTGGGTTTTATAGGCTTCTCAGGAATATCTCCAGTTTGTGACTCCAATTTTTGTTTTTTTGATGAAATCTCAACTTCAAATTCTTGAATCATCTTTGTCCGACTAGGTGAGAGAGGTGTATGAAAGGAAACCATGGCTGATTTCAAAGATGGTGATGATTATTTGATTACTCTTACCCTCCCTATTCTCTTCTAAGTGAGAGTGTATGGTGAAATTAGCATGAGTGGTTATATAGGCAGGCATACAACTGCAGGAGAGAATCTAAAAGGGCAAAACCATAAATGTGGAAGTAAAGGGCCCCTACTAGCATGACGTGCTATTCAAGTGAAGTTGGGTTTGCAGTTAATAATTACTAGCCTGCTTCATGCTACTCTTAAAAGCTTGGATGTTTAAGTTCTAACCAACCTTACCTTGATTTGCTCAAATTAATTGAACACACCGGACCTATTCTTACCCTCAAGTTGCACCCAACATATGAAAAGTTAATAAAAGGACTCATCACCTTATTGCTTGGTTCATGAAGCTAAGAAAATAATACCCAAGGGACTGTCTTGAAACTTTTACGCTCTGATCTGAGTTTTGAACAAAAAAGAAAATAATAGAAAACTTAAATTAGAACAGAAAAGAAAAGAATAGAAAATTCGAAGTTTTCCTTTGTGTTATTTTTGAGTTTTTAATAGAAAAGAATAAAAAATTTAAAATTGAGGACATGAGTTGTAATTTAAAATTTATTATATTAAAAGTTGAGGATAATATGAGAATTATAAAAATATTACTTATTCAAATTTATTTTCCGTTCAAATCAGGCCAATTTTGGGCGGAAAACTTTGGCAGGAAAAGTGGCTAAGTTTTCTATTCATTTCTTTTGTTTTCCTTTTATTAAAAAACTCAGAAACATAAAAATTGGAAAGAAAACTTAAATTTTCCGTTCATTTCTCTTTTTTTTTTCTGTCCATTTTAAAACTCAGAAACAGAGCGTAAGACTGGTACTCCCTCGGTTCCTAAAAGATTTTTCGTTTTAGAAGAAAAAATTTGTTCTAATTTATTTGTCGTTTACAATTTTTTAGGAGAATAAATTATTTATTTTCCTATATCACCTCTACCTTCTCTTATTGTCTCAAAAAATTCTTCTTTGTAGTATTAATAGTTTTTAACTTTCCATAAAGGGGTAGTGATGAAATTTCAAACAAATTTTAATTGTTAGTAAATGATAGTATTAAATGACTTTCTTAATTCATGTGCAAAAACTTGCAAAAATTTTAAACGACAATCTTTTAAGAACTACCTCCGTTCCTAAAAGATTGTCATTTAAGGTTTTGGCACATGGATTAAGAAAGTATCATTTACCAAGTAAAGTTTGTTTGAAATTACATCACTATCCCTCTATGGAAAATTGAAAACTATTAAGACAAGGAAGAGAATTTCTTGGAACAATGAGAGAAGGTAGGGGTAAATATAGGAAAATAAATAATTTATTCTTCTCGAAAGTTGTAAACGACAAATTTTTTGAAACAAATTTTTTCTTCTAAAACGACAATCTTTTAGGAACGGGGAGGGAGTATAAGAGTAACTCTTTTTAAGATCTTGAACTAATTGCCGAATTTTGAACCCCGAATGAGATTAATGGATCATCATACAATAAGTGAGTTTGTAGAGTTTAGATGTGATTGTTTTCAAATGTGTGAATTTGTATTGTAAGATTTTATTTCTTCTTATTGTGAGATTTTATTTATTTATTATTGAGACTTTATTCTTATTTATAGACTGTTTAGTTTATAAATAATGTAACCGAGAGAGATTCTTGATGTTTATTTTGAAGTTCATTGTACGTGTAACAAATATCCCTCCAAAGTGAAGGAGTTCAAAAATGAGAGTTGTATTATTTACAAAATGTATATAACTACTGTATATATTGTGAACTTTCTAATAAGAGTTGTTATATATTGTAATAAATTTATGTTGAATTGCAATTATAAAATTTATTAATACATGTGATTTGTATAAATTATAAGAGGACCTTATTAAAAAAAATTATTACTAATATTTATCTACATAATTCCAATTAGACGTAAATTTTTGCAATATATATTATTTTTCTTGTAAGAGTTAATACTCCGTAATTCTTTCTAACAAAACGTGACGTGTTAGCCCTTCAAATTACATCCTCAAACCCTCTTATCCGTACTTTTTTATCTCTTGATACTTTTTAAAAAAATAGAGCAGAGGAGATAGTATTCATTTTGTTAAGTTTTTTTGTTGGGTTTTGTGTTGATATATCAGTTTTAATATAAGTTTCACTAGCTAGTAAAAATGATATTTTCAAATAGTCCCTCCCATAAATTATAAACGAATTTTGCATTAGAATGAAATAATATGTAAATTATCATTTTCACTAAAAGAAATAGCAATTCCTGTAAGGAAATATAAGCATGTTATGAAATCAAATGTGGTGTCATCCTCGCAAATCTCACATAGGTAGTATGCATATGTACTTCTGTGGGGTTAACACAACTTTAGATTATCCCTCTTTAACTAGTTTTTTTTTTAGGATGAGCTCTCTCAGGATTATTTACGTTGTATTTAGACATCGAGCGGAAAGGGCTATATGTTGTATTTAATAGTATAGTTAAGGGTGTAAATGAATCGAATCGAATTGAGTATTGAGTTGTTTAAATTTGGTTCATAAAATTTATCAAATATAAAATAAAGTTTGATTCAGACTCGTTTAGCAATCGAATCGAACACGATCTCGAATTGGCGAATCTAATTCGAATGAATATAATCCAAGTAAGACCCCAACTTTTATAAATAAAGATGAATTTTCTATAAATATTATTTTTGAATATTATGGAGTAAATTTGATATAATGTTATAGTTGTGGGTAATATTTATAAATTTTGCAAAGTAAGCAAGTTGTTATAAAATATTCGCTTGGCTCTGGGAATATTCTTTTGTTTGGAATATTCGTATTTACTAAGACAATCATCAGGACCCTACAAACGGAATTATTGTTTGATCGAGAAAACGACAAAAAATACTTTTTATGAAAATAACTACGAGGTGTTACCGTTAAAACCGCTGAACTACCCTAGTAAAAGTACAAGAATACGCTGCGGTCGCATAAGAAGCACACTCAGATTGATTATCGATGCTTACGTGAGAAGTCACTCACCTATACTCAATTATCACAAAGAATTGTCGATCATATCTCTTATATTATCGATTCAATTATTGTCACAAAGATCATCTCAGATAATATGTTATATTATTAAATCAATAATTGAGACGACAAGTTATAAATGATTAATAATTGTTGAAAGATTAAATATGTGTCGATTAAAATAAAATGATTTGTGGTAATATTTATTCAATCCTCGATGTATATAAAGAGTCTATTATGAGACGCTTGTGGTAAGTTTGGTTATTTTATGGGGGGCCATATGTCATCATCTAAGAGTCTCTTCACAATAATAATTACCTTCACAATAAGTAATTACTTCATCAATAAGAATTACCTTCACAATAGTAATTACCTTCATCAATAGTAATTACCTTCGCCAAATAGTAATTACCTTACCACTAATAGTAATTACCTTTACCAGACGCCAAACCAACCAATTGTCGCTTTTATATTAAAAGCGCCGAACCAATTGTCGCTTCACATTACAAAAGGCCAAACCACTTTTCTTTTCACATCACCAAATACCAAGCCACTTGCTTTTTCACATTTCAAGTGCTAAGCTAGAAATCTTCTATAAATAGAGGCCTAGTGCTTCATTATTTTTCACTTAATTCATTCAAGCTATAGAGAGAGAAAGTATAGAGAGAATAAGAGAGAAAGAAGAAGAGTATTCTTGTTACTACACTACCGCAGAGATTCAATCTACTACTAATGTAAGGGGTGTTATTCTTTCTTATTCATGAAGAGAACTGTTGTTATTCCATCATTATTATTCTGCTGAATAACTCAGATACGCTGACTTACCCTATACTTGGTGACATTCTTCTATTATTCTCGTTGAACATCCTCGTCTCGTGTTTTTTACACCGACCGGTTTCCGCTTTTTTTATTATTATTCTGCTGAACATCCTGTCTCATGTGTTTTTACACCGACCGGGTTCCGCTTTTTATTATTATTCTCGCTGAAACATCCTGTCTGTGTGTTTTTACACCGACCGGGTTCCGCTTTTTATTATTCTTCGCTGAACATCCTCGCTTGCAAAAATTTTTGCCCGACCGTTCCGTTATTATTATTCTCGCTGAATAACTCGCCTATGCGCCAAGTACCGCATGCATGGTGATTTCTTTTGTTATTCCATTCTTTATTATACTCAAATAAGTTAAAGTTTTGACTTCTATACTCCATGAAATTAGTAGAATATCCTCGATATTTGCGCTTCATCCAAAGATCTTTCATGGAAATATTCTTCCGATCATTCTTGAATTTTACTCTACAAAGCAAAGATTATGTCGATAATTTGACATTATTAGTTCCTCGGATAAATTAATTCTTGAACTTGTTTTATTGAATTCTTATATCATTGTCATCATCCTCATGTTTATATTATGTTGAAAGTCATCTGTGGCCTCAGAAGGCATGATGGACTTGGTATGATTATGACCAGTGATTATATTCTTGTAATCATGACCGTAATGTTACAAATGATGTGGTAAAAGTTATCATTGGCCCAGTAGTGCATCGATGGACAAATGTTGGTATGATCATGACCATTAATGAATACACGAATGTCCTCGGTCAGAAAGGTATGGATAATTTGTGGTCGTGATACTAAAGAATATCCTCGGCAGAGAAGTAGGGGGTGATTCGATGATGTGGATTATTTATTGTCGAGTCCCAAATGATAAAAGTCATGAAAAACCTTTAAATCATAAAAGATAGTAGATTTTATTCTCTACTCAACTTTTTTAATGGATTGCTTGTTCCACCGCAGCTTAAACTTGATGTTGTTATATTTTATCGCTTAACATCGTTGAAGGCTAACGATAATTTATTCTCGCATTATCTTAGTCATAATATTTCTTACCGGGCTAGTTGAGCTCACCTTTTTTTTTCACGTTTCTTCTTCGAAAATGAGAACATAAAGTGGACTAGCTCTGGGAAACTGAGTGATTATCCGCAGGATAAGATTAGTAGTCCTCACTATTCTCGAAATAGTGTGTTAATAATTGTAATGAGGACTCTTTTTTGAGTTTGTATAATCTCTAGTAGAGACAATAATTGTATTCAAACTCACAGCTATGTTTTTTTGTCGATTGCATACACAATAAATGTATTAGTAAGTTGTATTTGAATTTTGTACCATGTGATCCGACGCACCCAAGATGGGTGATGTATACCTAATTTTGGGGGCGCCACAAACTGTATCAAAGCTTAGGATATGATCCCCGCTAAGATGTGAGAATAGTACTAGAGGGGAGAGACGGGAATTCTTTCGCTAGTATGACCTACCTAAGTTTATGTGGTATTTAATTGGCTCACGTAATTTAGGATAATATGTTACATGTCAATTAACCTTTGTTTTGTGGCAAGATTCTAAAATGACATCCGAGAATGTTGAGAATAAAGAATGGAGCACAAAGCGCACCGCTGATTCACCACATATCAATAATCGTGATAATGTGCATCGTGAAGGCGATAATCCTCATGCAAACAACAACACCGACTAAATGATGAATGATCAAATGTTCAGGGGCTTTATGCAATTCATGCAACAAAAAGCAGAGCGCCCCTCGCCCAAAATGCAGTGGAAACACTGAAACTCTCAAGGCCACCGCTAAAATGCTTCAAGGAGCCGACCACCGAGTTTAAGGGAGAGCCAAAACCACTTATGGCGTAAGCATGGATAAAGCGTATCACCAAGATATTTGATGTCTTGGGATGCTCCGAGGAGCAAAAGGTTCCTTTGCCGCTTTTATGTCATGCGAGAGAGAGGACATCGGTGGGAATCGGTAGAAACGACTCAACCTCGCCAGATCAAGATGTCTTGGGAGAAGTTCCAAGAGTCGCTCAACGACAAATACTTTCCCGAAAGTATTCGCTACACGAAAGGAGGTGGAGTTTATCAAGTCGAACAAAAAAAATACGACCGTGTCGCAATACGAGGCTAAATTTGCATGAGTTATCCCGGCATATATCCCACTCTGGTGGATAATGAAGAGAGAATGACACGATGTTTTTAAGAGGTTTGAAGTCGAGATACGCCAACATCTTATTTCTCATAAACCGTGTTTATATTCGATGTTGTAAATAGGGCTCAAGCTAGTGGAGCGCGATAACGAGTCAACGCAACTAAAAGAGAGCAAATTTAAAAATGATAATACCAAATGAGAGCAACCATCGGCTAAGACAACAAGCGTGAGGGAATCAATAAAGCCGTAAATGGTAACCACTTCTGGTAATCGTACAAAAACAATAAGAATGGACATTTCAAGAAGAGGAGATTCAACAATGATGGAAAGACGCCAAGACCAAAGACTGTCATTAAGGAAGGAGAACGACCACCTATCATATGTTTCAAATGCGAGGGAGGGGCACATCACCAAATCACATGATGCCATCCAAAGCATGTTATAATTGTGGAAGAGAAGGTCACTTAGCCCGATTTTGTCGCTCACCAAAGAAAATTCAAATAGATGGAGGCACCAAAGGTCATTCCCGTAAAAAGTCAAAACCGGAAGCAGTAAGGGAGAGCGCTTTGTCAGACCTCCCAGAAAGCAAGGAACCCGAATGAGGTCATCACGTAAGCTTATCATAAACTCTAACGAAATCTATACTTTATTTGATACCGGCTTCTACCCATTCTTTTATTTCTCCTACTTGCGCCATCGATTAAATTTGACTCGAGAAATTAGACTTTCGATTTATCTCGTGGAAACTCCGCTGGGAGAAACCTTCATTACATCCACTCGCTTATAAGTCTTGTTTGGTTCAAATCGGCACCTCACATTACCTCGTAGATCTTATTTCATTGAAAATACTTGCATTTGACGTGATTCTAGGGATTGATCGTTAACTACTCATCATGCAAAAATTGATTGTTTCCGTAAGGTCATAGCTTTCATATTCCTAATCAACCTATTATGCTAATTCAAGCGACCAAACCATTAAAATCAATCACTACTATCTCAAGCCATAAAGCTATTCGCTTATTGAAAAACTGGATGTCAAGCTTTCTTAGCTCATGTCACGATTTAAACAAAAATACGCCGCTTTTGAACGATATTTCTATTGTTAATAAATTTCCCGACGATTCTCAAGAACTTCTTCTCGCCTACCTACCCCGAGCGTGAAATTGAATTTTGTATCGACTTTGAACCCTAGACAAAAACCCATTTCCAAAGCCCCATATCGAATGGCTCCTATTGAACTTCAAGAGTTAAAGACCCAACCGCAGAATTGTTAGACATCGCTTTTATTCGCCCTAGTACTTCTCCTCGGGGTGCTCCTGCTCTATTCGTGAAGAAGAAAGATGGATGGAGTATGCGATTTTGTATTGATTATCTGGAGTCAATCATGTCACCATCAAAAAGGTATCCATCCATTGCCACGTATTGATGACCTGTTTTGACCAACCAAAGGAGCCAAATTTTTTTCAAAGATCGATCTTCGCTCCGATATCACCAATTGAAGATTAAACCGATGACATTCCAAAGACGGCTTTCGTAACTCCCAGACGGCATTATGAATTCCTAGTCATGTCCTTTGATCGACTAATGCTCCGCCGCTTTCATGGATATGATGAACCGAGTATTCAAGGAATATTTGATCACTTTGTGGTCGCCTTTATCGATGACATCCTTATTTATTCCAAAAGCCGTGAAGATCATGAGCAACACTTGAGGTCGACACTCCAAAAGCTTCGTGAATACAAGCTTTATGCCAAGTCAAGAAATGCGAATTCGCTTTGAGGAAGTAGCATTCCTCGGGCACGTAGTATCAAGTCATGGAATATCCGCTGACCCAAAGAAAGATCAAGCAATTCAAAGTCGAGCAACCTAAATCAAAGACCCAAGTACGAGCTTTCTTTTTAATAAATTGTTATTATCTGAGATTCGTGGAAGGATTTTCTCGAATCGCTACTCCATCGACTCAAATTTACTCTAAAGATACAAAGTTCTGGCTGGAGCGAAGAATGTGAGAAGAGTTTTCAAGAACTCAAGAGAGACTCATTTCAAAGACTGCTCGACAATACCATCCGCCTTGAGGGATTTGTCATCTACAAAGATGCTTCGCAAAAGGGTCGATGTGTTCTCATGCAACATGGAAAAGTCATAGCCTATGCCTCAAGACAACTCAAAGAATATGAGAGGAATTATCCTACTCATGATCTAGAGTCATAAATGTTGTCTTCGCACTAAAGATTTGGAGGCATTACTTGTATGGGGAGAAGGTGGAGATCTTTACTTGATCATAAAAGCCTCAAATATTTCTTTTTTACTCAAAAGGAACTCAACACGCGACAACGACGCTGGCTTGAACTGCTGAAAGATTATGATCATACCATCCAATACCATCCTCGAAAAGCGAACGTGGTAGCCGACGATCGAGTAGTAAGATCATATGCAAGCACGAAAAGCGATATTGTCAACGCAAAGGCCCATTTTGTGTGACTTGCAAAGGATGGAGATAGAGTTAAAGACTCTGTGACCCATGTGATGATGGCGAATATACGAGTAGAACCGACTTTTAATCGATAAAGTTAAAGTCGCCAAGTTACGCACTGAGAGCCGATGCGCGATGAGGAAGAAAGTGCAAGAAGGTGCTACGCCGCCAAGCAAGAATCGATGAAGAAGGAATACTTCGAGTCAACTCCAGACTTTGTGTTCCTAACGACCCCGATTTAAAGTATAAAATCATGATGGAGGCGCACAACACACCGCTTGCAAATCCATCTCGGGAGTACCAAAATGTATCATGATATTCGCCATATACATTTTGGTGGAGCAATACGAAGAGAGAGATAGCGTTGTTTATCTCAAGGTGTCTAACTTGTCAACGAAAGTTAAAGCGAGCATCAAGTACCAAAAGGTCCATCAGAACCACTTGAAATTCCGTAATGGAAGTGGGAGCACATTACCATGGATTTCAAGCACGGCCTTCCTAAGGTTTCTCAAGGCATAGATGCGATTTGGGTCATTGTTGATAGATCGACCAAGTCCGCTTTCATTTCTTACCGATACGAGAAACTTATACACTTGAACGCCTTGCTCAGATGTACATAAACGAGATTGTAAGATCGCATGGTATGCCGCAGATCCATAGTTTCCGATCGAGACCCAAGATTCACTTCACGATTTTGGGTTAGTTTGCAAAAAGCTATGGGCACAGATTTCACGATTTAGCTCTAAGATATCATCCTCGATTTGACGGACAATGGAGAGGACTATTCAAACTCTCAAGATCTATTAAGACTCGTGGTCCTTGATTTCAAGGGAAGTCGGGAAGTTCTTACCATCGGTGGAGTTTTCCTACAACAACAACAGCTTATCAAGCAAGTATCGCATGGCTCCATTCAAGCGCCAGATGGAAGAAAGTGTCGCTTCTCCAAGATGCCGGGATGAGGTGGGTGAAGCAACGTTGTTGGGACCGAGTTGGTACGTATGACTACGGAAAAGATTCAAACGATCCGACAACGATAAAAAACCTCACAAGATCGATAAAAGAGTTATGCCGATCTTCATCGAAAGGACGGAAATTCGATATAGAGATCATGTGTTGTCATGTGTTGCTCCATGGAAAGGAGTTACGAGATTTGGAAAGAGAGGAAAACTCAATCCTCGATTCATCTACCATTTTTAATCCTCGATCGAGTAGGAACTGTGGCCTATAGACTCGCTTTTACCGCCAAGTATGTCTCGTGTTCATAACGCTTTTCACATATCCATGTTACGTAAATATGTGAAAGACCCAACCACATTATCGAAGTTAGAACCGACGAAAATAGCGGAAGATTTGACGATGAAAGAGGTTCCCTGCTCAAATCTTGATAAGAAAGAACATATTCTACGCCCAAGGTTATACCTCAAGTCAAAGTTTTGTGGAGAAACCACGATGTCGAGGAAATGACTGGGGAGTTAGAATCAAATGAAATCAAGGTATCCTTACCTCTTCGACATACCAGTACGCACTCTAATTTCGAGGGCTAAATTTCATAAGAAGGGAGGTCAGAAGACCCCAACTTTTATAAATAAAGATGAATTTTCTATAAATATTATTTTTTTGAATATTATGGAGTAAATTTGATATAATGTTATAGTTAGGGGTAATATTTATAAATTTTGCAAAGTAAGCAAGTTGTTATAAAATATTCGCTTTGGTTCTGGGAATATTCTTTTTTTGGGAATATTCGTATTTACTAAGACAATCATCAGGTGGACCCCACAACGGAATTATTGTTTGATCGAGAAAAAACGAAAAAATACTTTTTATGAAAATAACTACGAGGTGTTACCGTTAAAACCGCTGAACTACCCTTAGAGTAAAAGTACAAAGAATACGCTGTGGTCGCATAAGAAGACACTAGATTGATTATCGATGCTTACGTGAGAAGTCACTCACCATATACTCAATTATTGCTACAAAGAATTGCCGTGATCATATCTCTTATATTATCGATTCAATTATTGTCACAAAAGATCATCTCAGATAATATGTTATATTATTAAATCAATAATTGAGACGACAAGTTATAAATGATTAATAATTGTTGAAAGATTAAATATGTGTCGATTAAAAATAAAATGATTTGTGGTAATATTTATTCAATCCTCGATGTATATAAAGAGTCTATTATGAGACGCTTGTGGTAAGTTTGGTTATTTTATGGGGGGCCATATGTCATCATCTAAGAGTCTCTTCACAATAGTAATTACCTTCACAATAGTAATTACCTTCACAATAAGTAATTACCTTCACCTTCATAATAGTAATTACCTTCATCAATAATAATTACCTTCACCAATAAGTAACTACTTTTACCAGACGCCAAACCACTTGCCGCTTCATATTACAAAAGCCCGAACCAATTGTCGCTTCACATTACAAAGGCCAAACCACTTTTCTTTTCACATCACCACCGCAAGCCACTTGCCTTTTCACATTTCAAGTGCTAAGCTAGAAATCTTCTATAAATAGAGGCCTAGTGCTTCATTATTTTTCACTTAATTCATTCAAGCTTATAGAGAGAGAAAGTATAGAGAGAATAAGAGAGAAAGAAGAAGAGTATTCTCTTACTACTACACTACCGCAAAGATTCAATCTACTACTAATGTAAGGGGTGTTATTCTTCTTATTCATGAAGAGAACTGTTGTTATTCCATCGCTTATTATTCTGCTGAATAACTCAGATACGCTATTTTACCCTATACTTGGTGACATTCTTCTATTATTCATCCTGCTTGAACATCCTCGTCTGTGTTTTACAACATCCCGACCGGTTCCGCTTTTTTTTTATTATTCTCGCTGAACATCCTGTCTCAGTGTTTTACACCGACCGGTTCCGCTTTTTTTATATTATTCTGCTGGAACATCCTGTCTGTGTTTTTTACACCGACCGGGTTCCGCTTTTTTATTATTCTGCTGAACATCCTCGCTTGCGTAAATTTTGCCTCGACCGGTTCCGTTATTATTATTCTCGCTGAATAACTCGCTCTATGCAAGCACCGCATGCATGGTGATTTCTTTTGTTATTCCATTCTTTATTATACTCAAATTGGTTAAAGTTTTGACTTCTATACTCCATGAAATTAGTAGAATATCCTCGATATTTGCGCTTCATCCAAAGATCTTTTCATGGAAATATTCTTCCGATCATTCTTGAATTTTACTCTACAAAGCAAAGATTATGTCGATAATTTGGACATTATTAGTTCCTCGATAAATTAATTTTGAACTTGTTTTATTGAATTCTTATATCATTGTCATCATCCTCATGTTTATATTATGTTGAAAGTCATCTCGTGGGCTCAGAGTATGATGGACTCGGTATGATTACGACTGTGGATTATTCGCAATCATGACCGTAATGTTACAAATGATGTGGTAAAAGTTATCATTGGCCCGTAGTGTATCGATGGACAAATTGTTGGCATGATCATGACCATTAATGAATACACGAATGTCCTCGGGTCAGAAGTAGTATGGATAATTTGTGGTCGTGATACTAAAGAATATCCTCGGTCAGAAAAGTATGGGTGATTCGATGATGTGGATTATTTATTGTCGAGTCCCAAATGATAAAAGTCATGAAAACCTTTTAAATCATAAAAGATAGTAGATTTTATTCTCTACTTGACTTTTTTAATGGATTGCTTGTTCCACCGCAGCTTAAACTTGATGTTGTTATATTTTATCGCTTAACACTGTCAAGGCTAACGATAATTTATTCTCGCATTATCTTAGTCATAATATTTCATCGGGCTAGTTGAGCTCACCTTTTCTTTCACCGTTTCTTCTTCAAAAATGAGAACATAAGCAGTGGACTAGGGAACTGGAACTGACTGAGTGATTCCCGAGGATAAGATTAGTAGTCCCTCACTATTCTCGTGAAATAAAGTGTGTTAATAATTGTAATGAGGACTCTTTTGAGTTTGTATAATCTCTAGTAGACAATAATTGTATTCAAACTCACAGCTATGTTTTGTCGATTGCATACCCCTACAATTGTATTAGTAAGTTGTATTTGTAATTGAATTTTGTACCATGTATCCGACGCACCCAAGATGGGTGATGTAAATGATAGTATTAAATGACTTTCTTAATTCATGTGCAAAAACTTTAAACGACACTTATTTAAGAATGGAGGAAGTATTAATTAATATGTAGGCTATACGTGTGAAAATATTAAAAAATGATGTGGACTATCAGTTTCCTTTGTTTGTAAAATACTAGGGGAAATCTGCATATACAGTTGAAAAGAGGAGTTGAATGCCTTTGGATATGTATTTAATGGGATATCATAACTCCAACTTCCACGATTGAGTCACTCAAAGAACAGGAAACTTTAAAAGCTCACAACGCCCTCTGATCGTGCCTATTAATTAATTCAGTCCCTAAATTTAGTCACCCTTTGAACTTCAACAACCTCAGCTATACATATTTAAAACAGCCACCATTATATGATAGTGATATTTCCATGAGTCTATGTTTCCCTTTATTTTATTAGAAAATTGATTGGAAACATGTACGTTGTGTTTGTTAGTTTTAAAATAGAGAAAAAAATAAAATGGAAAAAGTGGAATTTAGGGAGAAATTAAATTTCTGTTTGTGAGAAGACCTTTCATCCACTAACTACAAGACTGTAGTCTACTAACACACAAGTTAGGATGATAGTTAAGGGTGTAAACGAATTGAGTCGAATCGACTATTGAGTTATTTAAATTTGATTCACAAAATTTATCGAGTATAAAATAAAGTTTGATTGAGTCTCATTTAGCTAATGAAAGTTGAAAGACGATTCCTAATCGGCCCTAATACGGTTGAACTTTTCGAACGAATATGATCCGAGTATCAATAGAAAATTATAATTTGAGGAGGTTTGAGTAATTTATCGAACTTTAAAATTTATTCATATTTGACTCATTTATATTTCGAGTCGAACTCGAATCGAACTTTTAGTCGAACAGGTACAAATCGAACACGAACTCTTTGCTCATTTTACAACCTTAATGATAGTCAGTTAAATGAGTCTCTTACATTTTCACATAATATATACTCAAGTACCTATTATATACTTGATGTTTAACATTGTCAACTATATTTAATATATTTATTTTATAAAATATTTGTATAAATAATTTCTTATGTAATACTATAATTTAATATTATCAATTATTGTGATAATTTGATTATTTAAAATTTAAACAATTATCTTATAAACATTTTATACATTGAAACTATTTAAATTTAACTAAAATGAGGGTATTTTAGACTTTTCTTCTAGTCGTACCTTTTACCCGTGGTCAGCCAAAAAAAAATTCTCTTGCCGCAGGTAAGAGGTACGGTCAGTATTTTTTTTTTTTTTTAGGTCATTGAATCTCTAGATTAAGATTTGCTGAATAGTGCTTTCAACTAACACATGTTATGGAATAGTTTTATATATATATATATATATATATATATATATATATATATATATATATATATATATATGAATCGGATCTGTCGTCCAACTCCCTGATAGGTTTAAAATCCAAATTCTTTTTTATTTTTATTTTTATTTTTTTTAAACACAAAAAAATAAAATTATGGAACTTCAATTTTACATATCATACATGTTTTGGATATATAACAAAACGCTGCCTCGCATGCAATGCATACCGTACATATACACGCTTTTGTTATATGTATCCAAAGCACACCCAAAATACTGTATTATGTAAAAAATTCAGTTCCATAAATTATTAAATTTTTTTTAGTTGTTTAAAAAAAAAGCAAAAATAAATAAATAAATAAATTTCGGACATTAGATTTGTGCGGACGTCCGGACTGGATCTTGTTCCTATATATATATATATATATATATATGTATTTATTAAATAACATACATCTCTTAAATAATATACTTTTATTAAAATTACGTTATTTTGAATATTTTTTTTAAATAAAATAATATTAAAATAATAATAATTTCACTTATTTTTCTTTTATTTATAAAAGTATCAGCCGCAAACCGCGACGACTACCTTTCCTTTTCTTTTCCCAACACATTGAAGCACCTCACTTTCTACCAACCATCTTTCCTCTATTTCATACCCTCACTACCGGTTTATTTAAATGCCCCCAAGTCCCCCTCACTTCCCCTTTCCCCTTTCCTCTTTCCTCCTCTCCCCTCTCCCCTCTCCCCTCTCCCCTCTCCCCTCCCTTCATTTATTCTCAGTATTATTACAATTAAACCTTTTTGTAATAAAATGTAGAGGAAATACTAGTTATTATCACTCGGTTCACTAATATAAAATCATTTTTAACAGAGACAATTTAATAATAATCAAATATATAATTAATATGAATAATTTAGTCTGTGAATACACTTATGAATACTATAAATTAGAAACATTATTTATGAATTTGTGTTTTGTTATTAGTTTTTCTCTTTATATTCCTTATTTTCGTCATCTTTTTATGGGGCTTATTTATTTATTGGCAAAATTAATGATTTAGCCACAGAAGTTGACACGTTTTATTGAATAACTGATTGAACTTTTAATTTTTCAAATTAACGTACTGAACTAATTTTTATTTTCAAATTGGGTTATTCCGTTAAAAAAAGTTGACAGACGTTAATTTTTTTATCTATGTGGTGCTGACGTGAACGTAAAAAAAGGAAAAAAGAAAAGAAAATAACATGAAAAATAAAAGACATCATAAAAAAATAAAAAATATTACTTATGTGGCAAAAAAAACTTGAAAATAAAAACAAAAAAATCAAAATATTTTTTTGCAAAATAGATCTAACCATCTTCTTTATTTGATTCTTTTTATTCTTCATCAAAACAGATCTAACCAAAACAGATGAACATACAACCCAAATATAAATATACAAAATCAAAATCAAAATTTTCATCTTCCCAAAATCTTCCCTTTATCAAAATCTTCATCTTCCCCAAATTTTCATCAAATTACACAGCAACCAATTCTTTAAAATTATAAACCGACAAATAAAAGCAATTCGAATTAATACAATGATGAAATAGTCTGGTTTCACCTTTACATTTCTACATCCTAGTAGTCTACACGCACTCTCTACACTGTTTTGGGAGTCCAAACCTTTTCTCCATATCTTCTGATCTCTTCACTCCTCAAATGCTCTTACAATGGACGATCATTTAAGACCAGAATCGGCCACCCTACTTAATCGAACACCGCCTCAAACGACAACACCACCGCCATCGGCATCAAGATACCCTTACGCCGCCCCCACCGCACCACACAAACATACTATCCACCACGTACCAAACCCCTACTATATCGAATTTCTACTACTCAAATTTCAACGCCACCACCTTATGAAGAAAACCCTAAAATTTGGGGAAGATGAATAAAATGAAGAAAACTCTAAATTTTTCCTTTTGTTTTGATGAAGATGGTTAGATCTGTTTTGCAAAAAATTGTTTTGATTGTTTTGTTTTTATTTTTCATGTCATTTTCTTTTTTCAGCGCCACGTAAATAAAAAATTAAAGTCTGTCAATTTTTTTAACGGAATGATCCAAGTTGAAAATAAAAATTAGTTCAGTGAGTTAATTTGAAAAATTAAAAGTTCAATCAGGTATTCAATAAAACGTGTCAACTTCGATGGTTAAATAATTAGTTTTATTTTTATTTATTATATTAAATAAAAGGTGTCTTTGAGCACTCATCGAGTCAAAACCCTGGCTCCGCAATTGTTAGGGGGCATTTTTTATTATTATTAAAACAACAATGTTATTTTTGTAAATTAGTATGTTGCGTCTGAATTGAAGAAATTAAGGGTGGAGTGAAATGTAATGTAAAAAATATAATTGATAACTCATTTTGACGAATAAAACATTATGATAAAATAAAAATTTATATAATTTAATTTATCGATTTTCATTTCATGAAGAAGGTGATGGAATGAGATTCATATGGATGAATGTGACACTCGTGTTATTTTGATATACACCAACCACCATTACCAACCAAATATGTTCTTGAGATGCTAAAAAATTATTCGGTTCCTTTTTTGCATTTCACTCTTTCAATTCATACGTAATATTAATGTATGAAAATCAAATGCTACCTTAGTAGCTACACTTTTGTAAAATTAATCATTTAATTTATGTGGGTTAATAAGTTAATAAGTAATAGAGAAATTAATTTAATAAAATTAGGCCTTAAAATCTAATTAGGCTTAATTTATATGTGGATAATATTAAATTATATTACAATTAGGAGATTAATAAAATATGTTAATAAATAAATAAATAGCTAAAACTGTTGTGACATGATAGATAAAATAAATTAGGAAGAGAATAATATATATATATATATATATATATATATATTATATCTAACATTTCAGATTAAAATAACTTAAAGTTGCATTAAAGCAACTTAAAATCTTTTAATGCTCCACCATTTATTGTGGTGGTTACCTACCAATTAATTGATTTCTAACACTCCCCCTTGGATGACCACTTCTTAAGAAATGACTCGCTAAAAATCTTGACAAAGAAAAATCCTGTGGAAAAAAATTTGGCTAAGGAAAAGAGTACAATATTCTTGTATAACTTCTAGTGCCATAGGATTGCCTCATTATACCTTGCAAAGGAAAACCCAATGGGAAAAAAACCCTAGCGAAGGAAAAAGAGTACAATCAGCATATATCATTCAGAAAATTTACTCCCCCTCATGAGTACCATTGTTCATGGTAAAAATATCTTTAAATCGACGCATGCCAATGTTGTGCACTATTTTCTTAAAAGTCGCAGTTGGTAATGGCTTAGTGAACATATCAGCCAAATTATCACATGATCATATCTGCTTGATAGTAATATCACCACTCTTCTGGAGTTCATGTGTATAAAAGAATTTTAGTGCAATATGCTTGTTTCTATTAGCTTTGATATAGTTTCCCCTAATTTGAGTGATACAAGCGGCATTATCTTCATATACTATTGTTGGACTATTTATGATTGATGATAATCCGCAATTCTCACAAATATGCTGAATAATCGATCTTAACCAAACACATTCACGACTCGCTTTGTGAATTGCAATAATCTCTGCATGATTTGAGGAAGTAGCAAAAATTGTTTGCTTAACAGATCTCCATGAAATAGCAGTAAAAAAATACCCTGTTTGTGATCGGCCTTTGTGTGGATCAGAAAGGTAACTCAGACAAGATATCCAACTAATCGTGATTTTGATCCATTTGGAGAAAATAATCCAAAATCAGTAGTCCCACGAAGATATCAAAAAATATGCTTAATTCCATTCCAATGTCTCCGAGTTGGTGCAGAACTATATCTTGCTAGTAAGTTAACTGCAAATTTTATATCAGGTCGTGTGAAATTTGCAAGATATATCAAAGCACCAATTGCACTAAGATATGGTACTTCAGGACCAAGAGTTTCTTCATCATTATCTTGTGGTCAAAATGGATCTTTCTTGACATTAAGTGACCGACCCACCATCGGAGTGCTCAAAGGATGAGCTTTTATCCATGTAAAATTGCTTCAAAATTTTTTCTGTGTATGTTGATTGATGAACAAGAATTCCATTCAAAAGATGTTCAATTTGCAGGCCAAGACAAAATTTTGTGTGACGCCCCCAAAATTTGGTATACATCACCCATTCTGAGTCGCCAGATACATGGTACAAAATTCAAATACAACTTTATTTATACAACTGTTGAGCTGTCGTATAGAATACGACCACAGTTAATTGTGAGTTTTAATACAAATGTATGTAACTCTCGTGGTTCCTCTACCACAACCTTACAATGGTACTTTATATAAAAGTATAGTCAAAAATTGTTTTAGAAATTAAAATCTTTGGAAAGTGCTCAAGGAAACCTTCGTATATGGGAGGCCATGCGTCAGGTTATAATAGATATCATATGGCCATAGAATTATCATTGGTCAATTCTAATAGACCCCAAAGAAAAACGAGAAGATTACTATCATCTTCTTTCCAATGGTGAGTCTTCTCTTGACATATAACTATCTCCACTGTTTCCAAGTGAATATTATATTTTAAATCAACTCCAAGATCATATAGGTAGTGCCCGTAGATATACTCAGCAAGTGGATGCGCACAACCCTGTCTTATGATAACACGAGGTTGTATGTCATTAGACATCTTGTATGATAGTGGCAAAACACCCTTCCAAAGTTGGGTTCACCTCACCCTATTTGATTCACCAAATATAACTACTAAATGTCGTGTAGAATACAACACACTTTTCTATACTGCTTAGGGAGAACCTTCACATCTAGAGACCACTGTTCTATTCCCCTGTTATCCCCGCCGATTCGACAACACTCTTACTAAGAACACTCTTATTACCCCGAAAGGAATTGTGAAGCGTAAAGGGTGAGCACAACTAGCCCAGTAAAGAATATCATGACTAAAGATAATTAAATTATCAATAGCTTTCATCAATAATAAATCAAAGATTTGGAACATATGGTAGATGATAAAACTTTTCAACCATAGTTGCAGCGGAACGAGCAATCCATTAGAAGAGTCAAATAGACCATAAGGTCTATTATCTTCTCCATGTTAAAAGTCCACCAATAGTGTTTTATCCCTGTAACATCAATCAACAATTCCTGTTCACAATCATATGAATAGGTCATAATCATAATTGTGATTCTGAATTCCTTTTCGCACCCAGGACGAAGATTATTGTGACGCCCCCAAAATTAGGTATACATCACCCATCTTGAGTCGCCAAATACATGGTACAGAATTCAAATACAACTTAATAATGCAACTGTCGTGTATAATACGACAAAACATAAACTGTGAGTTTGAATACAAATATTTTCTACTAGAGAGTATACAAACTCAAAAGGAGTCCTCATTATAATTATTATCACACTATTTCGCGTAATAGTGAGGACTACTAATGCACCATCTAGACCATCACTCGCTCCCCGACTAGTCCCTGGGCCACGCTTCTCATTTCCTTCAAGAGAACAAAGGAAAGAAAGGGTGAGCTCAACTAGCCCAAAGAAGAAATATTATGACTAAGATAATACATAATAATTTATCGTTAGCCTTCAACAAAGGTGTTAAACCGATAAAATATAATAACTATCAAGTTTAACTCATAGTTTAACAAGCAATCCATTAAAAGAGTCAAGAGAGAATAAAATCTACTATCTTTTATGATTTAAAAGGTTTTTTATCACTTTTATCACCGACTCAACTTAATAAATAATCCACATCATCGAATCACCCCGCCTCTACTACCAAGGATATTCTTTAGTATCACGACCACAATTATCCATGCCCTACGCCAAGAATAATCATATTTTCATCAATCTGGCCCCGATCATGCCATAAAATAATTCATCTTTGCGAAAGACGGCCAAAGAGAATCCATAGCCATAATCATACCAAAAACTGCCCATCAATGCACTATGGGCCAATGAGGACTTTTTCCACATCATTTGTAACATTACTAAGCATGATTATACCGAATAATCCTCGGTCATAATCATACCAAGTATATCTATGCACTACAGGCCATAGATGACTTTTAAAAAAATAAACATGAGGATGATGACAATGATATAAAAATTCAATAAAACAAGTTCAAGAATTAATTTATCTAGGAACTAATAACGCCCAAATTGTCAACATGATATCGCTTTATAGAGTAAAATTCAAGAATGCTCGTAAGAATATTTTCATGAAAAGATATCGGATGAAGCGCAAAATATCAAGGATATTCCACTAATTTCATGGAGTATAAAGTCAAAACTTTAGCCAACCGAGTATAATAAAGAATGGAATGACAAAAGAAATCACCATGCACGCGGTATTGCATGTAGAAAAGTTATTCCAATAAAATAATAATAATCGGAACCAAGTCAAAGAAATTGCAATGCATGTGATATTCCAACAAAATAATAAATAATGTAATCCAGTCCCACAGAAAACGCATGCATACGAGATATTTCAATGTAATAATAAATAAGAACCAGTCCCATGTAAACGCATGCATGTGATATATTCCAATGTAATAATAAAGAATGGAATATTAGAAGAATTTCACCATGTATGCAAAGATTTTGCATAGATGAAGTTATTCCAACATAATAATAAAGAATGGAATAATGTAAGAATTTTACCAAGTATAGGGTAGCCCACAGTGATCAAAGTTATTCCAACAGAATAATAAAGAATGGAATAACAGAAGTTCTCTTCATAAATAAGAAAGAAAGAGTACCCCTTATGAGTACAACAAATAATATTCTCTACCTTAGAAAGAAGAGTACTGGATATAAAAGTAGTGAAGTAGCAGGACACTTTTCTTCTTTCTCTCTATAGTTTCTCTCTCTAGAGTTTCAGTGAATTTGTAAGAAATAATGAAGGAATGAGCTTCTAATTATAGAAAAATGGTCTGCATAGTAACTAACTCATGAACGGTCCAGATTGATTTACTTTAATCTGACGGTCCATATTTAAAGCAAAATCTTTTAAATAAAATAAAATATATTCTATTTATAATCTAATAAAACGAATAACTTTATAAAAGATTTTACTATGCAAACACTATGCAGGCACTATGCAAATACTATGCATAATAAAATATAATATATTCTAATTATTGTCTAATAAAACAAATAACTTTATAAAAGTATTTTGTTTTATATAAAAAGATTTTACTATGCAAAATACTATGCAAATACTATGCAACACTATGCATAATAAAATATAATATATTCTATTTATAGAATAACTTTATAAAAGTATTCTGTTTTATATAAAAAGATTTTACTATGCAAAATACTATGCAGACACTATGCATAATAGAATATAATATATTCTATTTATAGAATAACTTTATAAAAGTATTCTGTTTTATTACATTAATAATATCAATAAAACAAAACTGAGTGACTTATCACATAAGCATCAATAATCAATACCGTGTGCTACTATGCAACCACACGACATCGTATTCTTTATACTTTTACTACCGAGTAGTTCAACATTATTAATGGTTAAACTTCCGTCGTTATTTTTAATAAAATATTTTTGTCGTTTTCTCATTCCGACAATAATTTCGTTGCGGGATCCACCAATGATTGTGCCGTTGCACGAATATTCCCCGATAAAACAAATATTCCCTGACCAATCCAATATAATATGACAACTAGCATACTTTGCAAAATTTATAAATATTACCCACAACTATAACATTATATCAAATCCACACCATAATATTCAAAAAAATATTTCGAGAAAATAAAATCTTTATTCATAAAATCTGGGGTCTCACAATAATTTTCATCACATATCTTCACCTGAAACATCAAAAATTATGGTTATAACAAATCACAATTCATGCTCGTAATCATTAAATCATCTTTGCACTACGGCCAAAGATATTCATTATTATCACATCAATGAATTAATATTTCATTCACGAGACTCAAATTTCAATAAATAATCCACATCATCAATCATCCTCGCACTACAAAAGCTAAGGATATTCTTTAGTATCACGATCACGAATTATCCATGCACTTACGAGCCAAAGATAATCGTGTTTTCATCAACTATCCCGATCATGCCATAAAACAATTCATCTTTGCACCTTTGGTCAAGAGAATCTATAGCCATAATCATACCAAAATCGTCAATCAATGCACTACTTCAGCCAATGGGGACTTTTTCATTAAGTATCACAACCACAAATTATCCATGCACTTACGGGCCAAAGATAATCGTGTTTTTGTCAACGGTCCCGATCATGCTATAAAATAATTCATCTTTGCACCCTTAGGTCAAGAGAATCCATAGCCATAATCATACCAAAAATCGTCCATCAATGCACTACGCCAACGAGGACTTTTTCCACATCATTTGTAACATTACGGTCATGATTATACCGAATAATCCTCGGTCATAATCATACCAAGTCCATCTATGCACTACGACAAAGATGACTTTCAACACAATATAAGCATGAGGATGATGACAATGATATAAGAATCAATCAAATGAGATAAATGATAAATATTAAACATTTATAATACAATTTATCCAAAGATTCAATAATAACCAAATGTTATCAATCACTTAATAATCTCATAATCTAATATCATTAATATTATAACAATATTTTAATCATTTCTTAAACTTATAAACAATTTATTTCAATTGTTTACACTTTATCAAATAATGCATTTAATCATTCAAAAATGTCATACCTATAAAATTTCATCATCAATGATCAAATTCCTCATCAAAAATCTGCATATACCCTATATAGGATTCTCAAGCCATAAAATCCTATTTTCTAATTTTATTACTTCACATAACATATTTAATTCATTTACTCATAATTAGTTCATTTTATGAAAAATACCAAATCGATCCCAAAAATATTTCTTTTACGATTTAATGTAATATAGTCCCATCTTGAACATATATTTTTCTCAGAAGTTTTAAAATTCATTTACTATTTTTTATATGGATAAAACTGCCAAATATTTAGACATTTATCATAAATTGTACTTTTGTCCAAAAATTCCAAATTTTACAGGGTATACTCCTGTTATATATATGTACTCCCAATAAAAATTTCACCAATTTTGGAGTTAACCACAAGGAGTTATAAGAGTTTACTTTTAAAATAGTCTATTCCTATAAAATCCATAACTCTTAATCTATACATTCAAAAATCGCCATTTTTGGACACAATCTAGAAAACTCATCAAATTATCTTTTCAAATATTTCCAAAATTTTTGAGGGTCAGAAAAATTACGAATCTGCGTCTGGTAGAAACCCTTTTTAATAAAAATACTATTCGCATGAATACGAAGGATCATTCACCATGCATGTGGTAATCCACATAGACAAGTTATTCCAACAGAATAATAAAGAATGGAATAATAGAAGATTCACCATGCGTGCGTTAGACTGCACCGACATGTTATTCCAAACAGAATAATAAATAATGGAACCAGGTCCGGTGTAAACGCACAGACAAGATATTCCGACAGAATAATAAATAATGGAACCAAGTCCCACAAGCGCCTATTGACGCAGGATATTAAACGGAATAATAAAGAACGAAATAATAAATAATAGAACCGAGTCGAGGCGTAATACCAAGCGAGGATATTCCAATGAATAATAAAGAGCGGAATAACGAGAAGAATTTCACCAAGTATAGGGTATCCACATTATCTGAGTTATTCCAACGAGAATAATAAAGAATGAAATAACGAAGTTCTCTTCAAGAATAAGAAAGAAAGAATACCCCTTACGAGTACAACAAATAATATCCCTTACCTTAGAAAGAAGAGTCTTTGGATATAGAAGTAGTGAAGTAAGCGAACACTTTTCTTCTTTCTCTTTATAGTTTCTCTCTAGAGTTTGAAAGAATTAAGTAAGAAATAATGAAGGAATGAGCTTATTTATAGAAAAATGGATTGCATAATAACTAACTCATGAGCGGTCCAGTTGATTTACTTTAATCGACGGTCCATATTTAAAGCAAAAATCTTTTAAATAAAATATAATATATTCTATTTATAATCTAATAAAACGAATAACTTTATAAAAGATTTTACTATGCAAACACTATCTGAGCACTATGCAAACACTATGCATAATAAAATATAATATATTCTAATTATTGTCTAATAAAACAAATAACTTTATAAAAGTATTTTGTTTTATATAAAAATTTTTACTATGCAAAATACTATGCAGACAACTTATGCAACACTATGCATAATAGAATATAATATATTCTATTTATAGAATAACTTTATAAAAGTATTCTGTTTTATATAAAAAGATTTTACTATGCAAAACACTATACAGACACTATGAAATACTATGCATAATAAAATATAATATATTCTATTTATAAAATAACTTTATAAAAGTATTCTGTTTTATATAAAAAGATTTTCTGTTTTATTACATTAATAATACCAATAAAACAAAAATGGTGACTTATCACATAAGCATCAATAATCAATCTGCAGTGCTACTTATGCAACCACGCCAGACATCTTTATTTTTACTACCGAGTAGTTCAACAATATTAATGGTAAAACTTCCGCCGTTATTTTCAATAAAATTTTTTTGTCGTTTTCTCAATCTGACAATAATTCAGTTGTGGGTTCCACCACTGATTGTACCGTCGTACGGATATTCCCTACAAAAAGAATATTTTCCGACTAATCGAATATTCCCCGACACAACGTGTGAGACCCCAGATTTTATGAATAAAGATTTAATTTTTTTGAAATATTTGTTTTTAATATTATGGTGTGGATTTGAGACAATGTTATAGTTATGGGTAGTATTTATAAATTTTGCAAAGTATGCAAGTTGTCATATTATATTCGATTGGTCGGGGAATATTTTATCAGGGAATATTCGTGCAATGGCACAATCATTGGTGCACCCCACAACATAATTATTGTCTGATTGAGAAAATGACAAAAATATTTTATGAAAATAACGGCGGAAGTTTTACTGTTATCACTGCTGAACTACCTTTAGAAAAAAGTACAAGAATACGCTGAGTCGTTGCATAAGAGTAGACACTCAGATTGATTATCGATGCTTACGTGATAAGTCACCTCGCTTTTGTTTTATTAGTATTATTAATGTAATAAAACAAAATACTTTTATAAAGTTATTCTATAAATAGAATATATTATATTCTATTATGCATAGTATTTTGCATAGTAAAATCTTTTATATAAAAATGTAATACTTTTATAAAGTTATCTATTTTATTAGACAATAATTAGAATATATTATATTTTATTATGCATAGTGTTTGTATAGTGCCTATATAATGTTTGCATAGTAAAATCTTTTATAAAGTTATTCATTTTATTAGATTATAAATAGAATATATTATATTTTATTTAAAAGATTTTGCTTTAAATATGGACCGTCAGATTAAAAGTAAATCAATCTGGACCGCTCATGAGTTAGTTACTATGCAGCCCATTTTTCTATAAATGAAGCTCATTCCTTCATTATTTCTTACTTAATTCAATTTAAACTCTAGAGAGAAAACTATAGAGAGAAAGAAGAAAAGTGTTCGCTACTTCACTACTTCTATATCCAAAGACTTTCTTTCTAAGGTAAGGGATATTATTTGTTGTACTCAGTAGGAATATTATTTGTCAGACTCATAAGGGGTATTTTTATTTTCTTATTCTTGAAGAGAACTTCATTATTCCATTCTTTATTATTCGTTGGAATAACTCAGATACACGGATACCCTATACTTGGTGAAATTCTTTTGTTATTTCATTCTTTATTATTCGCTTGGAATATCATGTTCATATGCTTTTATGCTTGGACCGGTTCCGCCTTTTATTAGTATTCTCTGTTGGAATAACTCGCCTATGCTTAAGTACCGCATGCATGGTGATTTCTGTTGTTATTCCATTCTTTATTATTCTGTTGGAACATCCCGTCGATGTGAATTTCGCCTGACCTGGTCCGTTAACTATTATTCTGTTGGAATAACCTGTCTATGCGAAGTACCGCATGCATGGTGATTTCTTTTGTTATTCCATTCTTTATTATACTCAGTTGGTTAAAGTTTTGACTTTTATACTCCATGAAATTAGTGGAATATCCTTGATAATTGCGCTTCAGCCAGTATCTTTTCATGAAAATATTCTTCTTAGCATTCTTGAATTTTACTCTATAAAGTAGTATCATGTTGACAATTTGGACGTTATAAGTTCCTAGATAAATTAATTCTTGAACTTGTTTTATTGAATTCTTATATCATTGTCATCATCCTCATGTTATTTTTTTCGAAAGTCATCTGTGGCCTGTAGTGCATAGATGGACTTGGTATGATTATGACCAGGGATTATTCGGTATAATCATAACCGTAATGTTACAAATGATGTGGAAAAAGTCCTCATTGGCGTGTAGCGCATTGATGGACAATTTTTGGTATGATTATGGCTATGAATTCTCTTTGGCCGTAGTGCAAAGATGAATTGTTTTATGGTGTGATCGGGGACCGCTGATGAAAACATGATTATCTTTAAGTCAGTAGTGCATGGATAATTCGTGGTCGTGATACTAAAATATATCCTTGGCCTGTAGTGCAGGGATGATTTGATGATGTGGATTATTTATTAAGCTGAGTCCCAGCGATAAAAGTGATAAAAAAAACCTTTTAAATCATAGAAGATAGTATATTTTATTCTCTACTTGACTCTTCTAATGGATTGCTTGTTCACCGCAGCTTAAACTTGATGTTTGTTATATTGTATCAGTTTAACATTGTTGAAGGCTAATGATAATTTATTCTGCATTATCTTAGTCATAATATTTCTTACTGGGCTAGTTGAGCTCACCCTTTCTTTCACTGTTCTCTTCAGGAAATGAGAATGTAGCTGGGACTAGTCGGGGAATAGAGTGATGATCCTAGATGTTTGCATTAGTAGTCCTCAGTACTATTCTGTGAAATAGTGTGATAATAATTGTAATGAGGACTCCTTTTGAGTTTGTATACTCTCTAGTAGACTATATTTGTATTCAAACTCACAATTTATGTTTTGTCGTATTGTACACGACAGTTGTATTATTAAGTTGTATTTGAATTCTGTACCATGTATCTGGTGACTCAAGATGGGTGATGTATACCTAATTTTGGGGGCGTCACACAACGAATATTATATAACAACTTGCGTACTTTGCAAAATAAAAATTTCACATATTACCCTTAACTTTAAAATTTTATCAATTTAACTATTTACCAAAATAGAAAAATTGAATACTTTTATTTCATAAAATTCGGGGTCTCACATTTTGTCTTACCAAGATCTTTCATCTCAAATTCATTTTTTAAATAATTTGATGTTTTTGTTAACTCTTCTGGAGTCCCTATAAGATTTAGATCATCAAAATATACTGCAAAAATAGTAAATTCGGATTTTGATTTCTTGATAAAAACACATGGACAAATTAGATTTTTTTAAATCCTTCTTTAAAAAGATATTCACTGAGGCGATTATACCACATGCGTCCGGATTGTTTTAACCCATATAAGGATCTTTGTAGCTTGATATAATAAATACTCCGAGATGTAGAATTATATACTTCAGGCATTTTATATTCTTCAGGGATTTTCATGCAGATATCATTATCTAATGATCCATACAGATATGCGGTAACAACATCCATTAATCATACATCCAAATTTTCTTTTGCTACCAAGCTAACTAAAAATCTGAATGTAATTGCGACCATTACAGGAGCATATGTTTTTTCTTCATAATCAATACTGGGTCTCTGCGAGAAATCTTGTGCTACAAGTCTCGTTTTGTACCTTGTAATTTCATTTTTCTCATTTCATTTATGTATGAATACCCATTTTTATCCAACAGGTATTACACCTTTAGGTGTTCGGACTACAGGTCCAAAAACTTCACGTTTACATAGTGAATTTAATTCTGCTTGAATTGTCTCTTTCCACATTGGCCAATCATTTCTTCTTTGACATTCATCAACGGTTTGTGGTTCATATTCATGATCATTACTTCTGGTAATATCGAAAGCAATTTTGTATAAAAATATATTATCGACAACAATTTTATTTATATCCAATACTTCTCATGTATGTGCATAATGTATTGAGATCTCTTTATTTTCAAGTGCCTGATCCTCTTCAGGGGATAACTCATCTGTATCAAGGGATAACTCTTCAAGAGTTTTATTTTCAGGAGATTTTTGTTCATAAGTTTTGGATGGATCAATTATCTCTGTGGTTTGTTTTATGGGTACAGTCTCTTTATAGGTTGTAACTTGTTTTTCTTGTATTTTCCTCTTCAAGGGAATTTTATCTTTAACACCGATCGGTGTCCCACGTTTCAGGTGTAGCTTTGACTCATTTGCTGCTGTATTAACTGTAAGACCCCAACTTTTATGAATAAAAATTTAATTTTCTTGAAATATCTTTTTGAATAAAAAGGTGTGGATTTGATACAATGTTATAGTTGTGGGTAATATTTACAAATTTTTCAAAGTAAGCAAGTTGTCATAAAATATTCGTTTGGTCAGGGAATATTCGTTTTATCAATGAATATTCGTACAACGACACAATCATTGGTGTACCTTACAACGGAATTACTTTTGGAGTTAGAAAACGATAGAAATAACTTTTTATAAAAATAACGGCAAAAGTTTTACTGTTAACTGTTGAAATACCTGGTAATAAAAGTACAGTAATACGCGTGGTTGCATAGCAGCACACGATATTGTACATTATCTTTGATTATTGGTACTTACGTGAGAAGTCACTCAGTTTTATTCAATTATTGCCACAGTAATTACTGCATAGTATCTCACATTATTGATTCAATTATTGTCACAGTATCATCTGCATAATATTTTATATTATTAAATTAATAATTGAGACAACAAAGTTATTCATATTATTATTTGCATTATTGATAATGTCTAGAAAGTTCTATCGAGGAAAGGGGTTTGGTCACCTAATTGCGCGCCAATAAGGAGAAGTCCTTATCGGAAAGCCCCATCTTTCCTGGGAATGATCTGGTTGTTAATATTGCGAGTTATAATATTAATGATGAATAAATGTTATTAAAAATATGTTTAGTGAAGCCAAGTGAATTGAGATAAATAGAGGGTTTTTTTAATGAAGTATTTATTGTAAATTTGGCTTATTATATGGACCCCCACTTACCTATTTTTCAAAATTATCGGTAGAAAGTTATCTCAGTTTATATATATATATATATATATATATATATATATATATAAGTGTGACGCCCCCAAAACATGTATACATCACCCATCTTGGGTCGCCAGATACAAGGTACTGAATACAAATACAACTTAATTATACAATAGTCATGTGAAATACGACAAAACATAGGCTGTGAGTTTTAATACAAATATTGTCGTCTAGACAATATCCACACTCAATGGAGTCCTCATTACATTTATTATCACACTATTTCATAGAATAGTGAGGACTACTAATGCACCATCTAGGACCATCACTCGCTCACCGACTGTTAGTTCTCAAGAGGGCACAATAGATCTAGAAGGGGGGGTTGAATAGATCCTTTTTATTTCAAATACTTTTACGGTTTATATTATATTGTTCATAATTAACATATGACAAACATAAGAATCTTTTCAAGCACAATGGAATAAGTAAAAGATCCCTTCATTTGATATATTCATAATCATACATACATTGTTAAGTAGAGTAAGTTTAGTTGTAAGCGAGTTAAAACATACATAGCAGTTATAGCGGTTATAGTACATAATGTAAATGACATAATGTAAAAAGACACAAGGGGTTTTAAGTGGTTCGAGACTCAAGCTCTAATCCACTCTTACTGCTTTCAACTAGCGAGTTTCCACTAAGGAAGGCGGCACCTAAATCACTAAGATTCCTTGAGGCCGGCTGACCTTGGGACTTGATTCACTAAGAACTCTTGAGGGCCAGACGACCTTGGAACTTCGTTTAGTCCCTCGGACTCTTGACCCTTACAGCCTGCTTTGTTTAGTCCCTTTGGACAAGGACCCTTACAGCCTGCTTTGTTTAGTCCCTTTGGACAAGGACCCCTCGGATCCTGGCTTTGTTGAGTTGTTTGTTTGTTGTTGTTGGAGTCGGTCTTTGAAATGCTAAGATGTCTTCATGCTCTGAACATCTTCTATACTTAGCAGCTTGGCTTGATCATCCTTGAAGTGCAGCTGAGTGTTGCATGATGCTCAGCTTCTTTGGTTACTCAACCACTTGGATGACCCCTTGTTGAAGCGCCTTGAAGATCATTCTCCTTGGTACTTGATGTTTTTGCATATGAGGCTTCCAAGATGATTTGTAGGCTCTTCTATTAGGTACTTAGAAGCTTTCTCATGCTTGACACCAAGATGGCTTTTGTGATCTCCCTTCTGCTACTTGATGCCTTCTCATGATGGACTTGCTAAGATGGTATGGGCTCTTCTCTATTGTACTTAGAGTCTTCCCATGATGGACATCAAGATGTCATGATGCTCTTCTTTCTCTCGGCAGTTCTGAACACTCTTCATGTAGTAGAACTCTCACTTCTACATAGTAGAACTCACACTTCTACTTCTTTCTTTATCTGACTTCTGAGTGTTCTTGGTGGATCGTAGAGTGAGCCTTGGACTCACTTTGTTTCACATGGTTTAGATCAGTCCACCTTCTCTCCAAACTCGGCAACTCCAGCAACCTTTGATCTTTGAAGCTCTTCCTCATTTATACTCCTTCCCAATCCTTGGTTGGAAAGTAGCCATTGAAGGCTATTCAAATCTCTTCACAGATCTCGAGTTGCTTGAGGTAGGCTACTTGATGTGACTTGTCATACTTTTTTACGATCTTGCAGGTCTCTTTGTTTCACCTACTACTGTCGGATGTATCACTTTAATGTCTTGGGCGGTCGAAGACTTTATTACCTCTTTCGATTTCTCGATCGAGAGGTTGTCTATTGCATCGATGCTCTCAATAAGCACTTGTCCAATATTACCCTTGATTGAACCTTTGCCAATGCTTGATCTTGATTATTAGGACTCTCGATTACGATGCACGTCTTGAGGGACTTGATCGTAGTGTCTTGTTGAGTGTTGCTCATTGGTGGTAGGGTTAACACTACGATCTTGAAGAGTGTTGATTGGATCTTCAATGTAGAACACCTCTTCCTTGTATTGTGCGATTGCTTGATACTTACATTTTTTGCTTTGATTTGTTCTCGAGATCTTGATGGCCTAATTCCTTTGCTCTGGTCCCCTTGAATATCAAGACACTTGATTTGTGGCGCGTCCGACTTGCTTTCTCCTTGTGATCTTCCGCTCACTTATCATCAATGAACCCGACCACACACTTAATCACTTTAGCCTTGCTCTTGAAGGTGACCGATATCTCGGTTCACCTTCCATCGGTTCCTTCTTTGTTTGGCAAACACTACGATCTTGGTTGCTTCCAAGATCGTTGTCTTCTATTCACTTGATAGCTCTTTGCATAAGTGACTTTCCTTAGTCGACCTTAAAAGTCTTCTTTGGATCTCCTTGTGGAAGACTTCATCACGAATGGCCTTACACCTCAATCTTGATCTTTGATTGGGTTGGTGCTTTGAGATCTTACATTAGCACGCGCATGCCATTCGTTGAGTGCTCTCTGGTTTCCTTGGATGTAGCTTGCGGCTTGAACCCGAGGCTTCGTTCCTTTGGATATTCTGGGAGTGCTCATTTGTTGAGAACCGTATATGCTCTACGATTCATCCTTGGCATTGTGAGCACTTCTTCTTAGATCGTGATTACGCACTCTACGATTGACTTTGGCTTGTCTGAGACACTACGATCCACGAGATCGAGATCTTGACACTCTACGATTTACGCCTTGTGCTTGTTGTCTTCATCGATCTTGCTTGACTCGATCTCTGCATGTAATCAATAGACTCTACGAACTTCGAGTGTGATCTATGATCCTTGACTTGGCTTTGGCATCGATGAGACTCTACGACTCTGAGTGTAGTCTACGTTTACTGTCTTGGCCCGGCGGATGGCCGATCGGCTCGTGGCGGTGTCTCTCGATTCTAACATGACTTCCTCGGCACACTACGATCCAGGAAGCTCTACTCGATACCATACGATCCTTCTTTGTTTCCCTGGCGTCTACGAACTCAAGAGATCTACTATCTTGCATACTCTATTACGCCTCGATAGCTCTCGAGTTAACCTTGACTCACCTGGCGACTTCGACTTTCTGTGCCATGCTCGACGATCAGACTAGCCTATCTATTACATCATAAGATCAACCTAACAAGCTTGATCTTTCTATCTTTATAGTCCTTGTACATCTTTTCTTTTTAAGGACTTTACAAAGCTGTCTTTCTTATGTAGGATCAACCTAACATATTTGATCAATTCATTCTAAGTCCTTGTACACATATTTCTATTATCTATCGAAAGGACTTTCTGACTTTTCTTAATGCAAGCATACTTGCATATTATTCATTCATATATATATATATATATATATATATATATATATATATATATATAATCAAATCATATATAAATAGGAATAGCATTCACATGCTTATTCACGACAATCTCCCCTATTTGATTATGACAAAAACAATAAAGTGCATATGCATGTTATGAATGAATCTTATATCTGATGAAAATTTATTTCTAAAAGCAGATAATCATGAATGTCATTTATATTGATATGGCAATTTATACATTAAGACATTCTACATCCTGGATCGAGAACATACCTAACTAGTTAGAGATGTACCTCTTTGGCTCCATGTATGTTTCGGGATGCTTGTTGATCAACTACTCATCGATTGTTCTTCTTTTCTTGCTTCCCCACAGGATGATGACCTTTTGTCTTTGCTTGGTTCCTCTTGACATCTTTACGATCATGCTCCCCCTCGGGACTTTGCAATCTTGTTATCATCATCTTACGGCTCCCCTCGGATGATGACTCTTTATCTACTGGTTTCTTTTCTTCTTCTTTGACTTCTTCTCCTTAACCCTCTGCTCTTCCTTTGGTGCCTCTTGCTCCTCTTCTTTCTATGCCTCTTTTTTTCTCCCCTTTTTGTCATCAATCATTTGAGAGAGATTTGCTCCATGTTGGACATAAATTTTGCTCCATCGGGTGGAGGTTGGCAACTTCAAACTTTAGTTCTTCTTGGCCTAGCTCAAGTTGCCTTTGAGAAGGTGCGCCTCATATCATCAATCTTGTCGAGAGAGGGCTTGAATCTGCTCTTCATTGGCCTTACTAATTTGTAGAGCTTGACCTTTTGATCTTGTATGGCCTTACGATAGATGTTATCTCTCTCTTGGAGTTTGAGAGATATCGGCGACCAAAGTAACTTGAAGCTTGTCTTTGGAAAGAATTATCTCTATTGCTTATGTCTGCTTCTTTGTGATTCTTCGATGGCGAGAGATATTTTTCTTGCTTAGATCATCGAACTCTTGATGGTTCTGCTCCAAAGTAGTTTGATCCTTTTGTTGGGCGACTTGAGGTTGAGCATTGGATTGGACTCTCGATCTTCATCTTTGGACAGATTTTTCAAAGGCTTGGAGAATCTGAGCAATCGTTGAGTTCAATCATTGGTTGAGGATGAGTGAGAATGTCGATAGTAGTGCTTGAGCATAAGGAGGCTTACGGTTTTGGGCTTGAACATCATCGGTGATGAGAGTGAAAGACTCTCGATCAGCTCCTTGGTCATAACTCTTTGTCCTTTAGAATCCACTCTACGATCGTAGGGGATGTAGAGATTTCCAGCATGTCGATAGACCTTGAAGTGAGGCTGATTTGTGATCATCTTTGTAGCATAACTTTTCACCCTTGGGAAGTTTTGAGCTACCAGCTCCAGACTTGGAAACTTCTTGTAACACCAACTGAAGTAGCTTCCATCTTTTTGATGTGGGGCCTTTAGCCATGGCATCCTTTGGAAGAACCATCTCTCGGTGGAGCATCGGGGTTAGATCATTTGACACTTCCTCTCCGATCCTTCTTGGCTAAATCTTAGTCATTCTTAGAGAGCTGGGATAATCTTCTTGTTAAATCTATCTTCCACGAGTCTGCGATGGTTCGAGGAACTCTTCTTCAATCTCTTCTCTCTTGCGGGTGAGGGCTGAACTTTCTTGATCATTTTGAGTGAGGAATTTCTCTTCTTCTCTTCTCTGCATTTCATTCGGCTTGACTTCCTTCTTCTTGATTTCATGATCTTCTTGATTCATCTTCTTCTTCTTTGGTTTCTTTCTTGACATTTTTTTCTCCACAGGATCTGGACTCATCATCACTCAATTCAATGATGGCATTTGATTGACCCTTGCTTCTTTTGGAGGCAAACTTGGCTTGCGATCATGGCTTTTCCTTCTTCTTGGAGGTTCGAGGTTTGGGAGAGTCAGACTCTTCTTCTTCTTGAGACTCGACTCCTCTTGTTCGTGAGACACACTTCTTTGAGGTTCGACCTTTGGCGAGGGCGCAGATCCTTCTTTCTTGGACTCATCACTTTTGAGTCATAATGAAGGCTTTCTGGATTGAGGGGGCATTCTTTTTCTTCTTCTTGAACAACATTATCGACCCATTCATCTTGGGCTTGTTGGGCGCGATTGCATTTGGGGATGCAATTTGATCATCTTGAATTTCTTTTTCATCATGGAGTGGCTTACTCTGAGGATTAGCCATGGGGCTTGAGCATTCTTCTTCATCGGCGATTCTTTGCTACTTTCTTCCATCCCATCAGCTTCATTTTCATTTCTGGATGCTGTCTGTGGGGACTGGACCTTGACATCTGTTTCTTTTTCTTCTGCTGACTCTACGTCCCTTTCTTGGCAGATGTACTGATTTGGGAAGCTAAGGTTGGTGTGTCTTCCACCTTAGCTTTCTTGCTAACTGGCCCTTGAAGCAACTTCTGCTTCTTCTTCTTTGTTGTTTAATGATTAGGACTTTTTCTTCTTTATCCTTGTCCTTTGAGGAGACTCTCCTTGGTGGGGCCTGGGCTTTCTTCTCATCACCAGCTTTCTTCACAACTTTTGATTTCTTCCTGGCTGGTGTGATTTACGCTTCTCTGAGTCATCAGACTCAGAGCTCTCTTCCTCTACTATATTTCTCTTCTTTGCGGAGGCTTTCTTCTTTGCTCCCGTTGTCGACCTTTTGTTCTCCTTAGGGTTCTTCTTCCGGTTCTCAAATAATTGTGGAGACATCACTTTGTGCACATTCAATGTTTCTCCTTCATCATCCTTGATTTTCCCTCTAGTTTCTTCTTGATATAATACTCGGCATCCTTCCATGAAACACCTTGGTTAGGGGTTTTTCGGTGGTCTTCTTCTTCTCGACCTTCTCTACCCACTTGGAGATTTGATCGAACAAGATAGCTCAAAAGTCGATTTGTTTCTTGGGACTATTGCGACATTATCTTCAAGCTGTTGGTCAATCAACATATCATGTGCGGTGTTTTTTGCCTGATATGCACTTTCCAACAATTTGACTAGGAACTCATATTCTTGAAAACTCCTTCTTCTTCATGTCTTTGAAACTAGGGTTTCTTTGGTACCCCATCAACTCCTTTGCTTGTTCGGTGTTGACATCTTCAGGTTCTTGACCCTTGGTTAGGAAAACCTAGGCATTGATTGAGGTCGGAAGATTTGACTTGATCGACCTTTAACCTTGGTAGACGAGGGTTCGAGTTTATGGAGCGCGTTTGGTAGAACTCTTTAACTTGGTCGATGTACACACGAGTACTTGCCTCAAGGCATTACGAAAACCCGACTTTCTTCACGAGTTCAAGAATGTCCACGAACTTCTTCTCAGTTTCTCAAAGCGATTTGGTTACGAAATTTGAATCTGGGGTGATAACTTGCCGATTCTCCATATGAATAGTTTGAAGGCTGGGTGTTTGATTTAGAGAGGTTTATCTTGAGATGGTTGATTGTGATTTGGTAGGACTCGGAGGGTTAACTAATTTTGGCTCTTGAGAGGATTCTAGGGTTTGAAAATGGGAGGAGAAAGGTTCGATAGCTTTTTGTAGCTATCTGCATTTTGAAAATTGTCTTTAAAGCGGTTCCTTCAACTCTGCATACTCGGTGATGTGTCGACCATTCATTGGTTGCCGTTGCCCGATAATGAGTTGTAACTCCCCATAACTTTTTAGTTAGATATTTTCCTTTTAGAAGAGTAGGCGTTTAATTGGCGTGGCTTTGGCCGTTGACCTTTTGATTAAATAGAGTAGCATGATGAAGCGACTATAGACTCTACGATTTCCTTTGTTGACTCAACGATCAACTTTTGAGAGATCTTTGCGATGGATGGCTTTGTCTTTTATCCTTACTTTGATGCGGCATAGCTCAATCAACGATGTATTGAACTTATCTCCTCAATCTTGAATGGTTTAGCAAATGTCTCATTTTCAAGCTCCTTGTGAATTGGGGTACCCTTTGGTAGGACTACGATCGTCGAGTTGTATTCTCGACGATCGTTGAGGTTGTCTTCTGATCGTTGAGGTAGCACTACGATCGTTGAGGTTGCCTTTGCGATCGTTTAGTTCTCTTCAACCTCGACTCTTGATCGTTGGTGACTTGGTCCTTGAGATGAACTTGATCAAGCATTCCTTACGGGTTAAGGTAGCTCGGGAAGGGCCAACCCTCTTAGAGTGAGCTAAGGGTTGAGGTTTGTCCACGGCGCTTTCGGATGGAATACTATAGCGATGATTTGTAATGACATCTCATTCGACCTCTTACGAGTGGGAGGTCTTCTACCGACTTTAGACAAGCTGCATTCTTTGAAATCGTGGTGTCCTCCTTCTTCTTACTACGATACGATCGTATGTTTGATCGTAGGCACTTCACGATTATGGGTTGGGTGGTGAAGGGATATCGGTGAAACGTTTTGAGGCGTTCCTCTTGACTATGGATTTTCATTTGGTTCATCGACCACAAAGTTTTGGGACTCTGTGGTGGTACAACTTTTCATAGTATATCTCGGTCTTTGTTGTTCCTTAACGAGATCACTTTGCTCCCCATTGTTGATGTTGTCTTCCCGGATAGATGTGATTCCTCTTCTTCAAATTCATTTGAAGGCGACCTTACATATTTCTCTCTTACATTGGAATCTCCATCATTACTTAGATCTCCTTGTATCGTAGAGATGAGTATTTTCATGATAGATCACTCTCTACGATCATTTGATAACTTTTTCTGACGTAGTCTTCTTTGTGATCTTGAGTTTGAGAAGTTACTGCTCTCTTAATAAACTCCTCTTTTATGATGCTCGATGATCTTACGATGTGAGCTTTCATGAGATTCTTCTTATGTAGCACTCTTTGCTAGCTTTTGAGCACATAAGACCCTTTCCTTCTTTGGTTGAATGGCTTGCTTCCATATCTGATTAGCGACCATGTGAGCTCCATTCAGTTAGCTCGGAGGGTTTTCAAGACGAGGCTTGGACGGATAGGAACTTTATCGAGAATCATCTCTGAATTGTCCTTAGCCTTCTGTTGGTTGAGTCTTCTTGGTGAAGTCTTACTTTCATCATTCCTTAGTGTGGTCGGGCCGACCAAGTACTGCGAGTTTAAATATATTTCTATTTTTGGTACCCATAATTAAATGGGTCTGCTAGATTAGTTTTCTAAACCCTGTTCCTCTTATTTGGGCAATCATCATATTTATCACCAACAGACATATTCATGCATGCAACTATCTTAAGATAATACATTTTGAGATGCATGATGGTGAGTGAGTGTAGGATATGGCATTTAATAACACACTCTCTATCTATGATGGTTTCATCATTCTTTGGATTATGTTCACGGTGTTTAAGTGTTGAGTAGGAATCAACTCTCTACGATTTATGAGTATCTAGTTGATCCATGGAGGTGATCGGTTTCTGGAGATCAGCGAGATCCTTTTTGTAGAAGCGATCATACTCTGTGAGTTGTCAAACACTTAGAACATAGGCTTGTACATACATACTAACCCACCGATGACGATTACTTCACATAAAGTTTATTAGGCATGTGATGTTCTTATGACCCATTTGATTTCCTTGAAGATGTCATCTTGACCTAAAACTTGGATGGAGAGAAAGTTTATAGTCATTTGAGTTTCCATCCTCGGGTTACTTTCTCTCTTCACCTTTTTAGGTAGATTATGACTTCTTGACGAGAATCTGTTATAGTTCATAAGAAGATGCAATTATGATGTATGCATTTATAATAGTGAGGCAACCGTACCTTTTCTTTGTCGATTACTAAACAGGTCATTTATCATGGATATCTTTGAGTTTAGGTATTGATGTGCATAGCTTTACTTTTGCTCTGACATTATTGCTCTTGGCGGCCTTTAATCAATCGATAGTGGTCTTGAAGATATAGGCGAAGAATCTCGACATTAAGATCTTTGACATCCTTTAGTAACGAGTTTGCACCAATGTTGGTTGGCGGACATAAGTTTGAGAAGATCTTCTTTCTTCTCTCGATAAGCATTTCTTAGCATGTATGGCTTCTTCATCTTTTCGGTGGGTGGGTCTTGACTCTTTGTCATTGATGTCTCTTGAGTTCTCTCGTCTGGTCTTAGGACTACAAGATTGACTGCAGGCTAGGATTGGTCTTGTTGATGTATCAATAGAGACCATGGACCAATCTGAGCAGCTTCAGGTGTATATACACATTTAACCTATACACAATATTTCCAACATGTGAGCTCATCTGCATATAACAAGTTACTTACTACTAAACTAAGTTTAGAACAATGTTAGTGCCTGGGATCAGACTCAAAGCGATTAGCTTTTGAATATAGCATGAGAACCTGCTCTGATACCAATTGTTAGTTCCCAGAGGGCACAATAGATCTAGAAGGGGGGTTGAATAGATCCTTTTTATTTCAAATACTTTTCTGGTTTATATTATATTGTTCATAATTAACATATGACAAACATAAGAATCTTTTCAAGCACAGCGGAATAAGTAAAAGATCCCCTTCATTGATATATTCATAATCATACATACATTGTTCGTAGAGTAAGTTTAGTTGTAAGCAGTTAAAACATACATAGCAGTTATAGCAGTTATAGTACATAATGTAAATGACATAATGTAAAAGACACAAGGGTTTTAAGTGGTTCGAGAGACTCAAGCTCTAATCCACTCTTACTGCTTTCAACTAGCGAGGATTTCCACTAAGGAAGGCGGCACCACAGATCACTAAGATTCCTTCAAGGCCGGCTGACCTTGGGACTTGATTCACTAAGAACTCTTCAAGGCCAGCAGCCTTGGAACTTCGTTTAGTCCCTCCGGACAAGGACCCTTCTGGCCCTGCTTTGTTTAGTCCCTTCAGACAAGGACCCTTCTGGCCCTGCTTCATTTAGTCCCTCTGGACAAGGACCCTTCAGGCCCTGGCTTTGTTGAGTTGTTTGTTTGTTGTTGTTGGAGTCGGTCTTTGAAATTGCTAAGATGTCTTCATGCTCTGAACATCTTCTATACTTAGCAGCTTGGCTTGATCATCCTTGAAGTGCAGCTGAGTGTTGCATGATGCTCAACTTCTTTGGTTACTCAACCACTTGGATGACCCCTTGTTGAAGCGCCTTGAAGATCATTCTCCTTGGTACTTGATGATTTTGCATGAGAGAGCTTCCAAGGTGATTGTAGGCTCTTCTATTAGGTACTTAGAAGCTTTCTCATGCTTGACACCAAGATGGCTTTTGTGATCTCCCTTCTGCTACTTGATGCCTTCTCATGATGGACTTGCTAAGATGATTATAGGCTCTTCTCTATTGTACTTAGAGTCTTCCCATGATGGACATCAAGATGTCATGATGCTCTTCTTTCTCTCGCGCGATTCGAACACTCTTCATGTAGTAGAACTCTCACTTCTACATAGTAGAACTCACACTTCTACTTCTTTCTTTATCGACTTACGAGTGTTCTTGGTGGATCGTAGAGTGAGCCTTGACTCACTTGTTTCACATGGTTTAGATCGGTCCACCTTCTCTCCAAACTTCGGCAACTCCGATGACCTTTGATCTTTGAAGCTCTTCCTCATTTATACTCCTTCCCAATCCTTGGTTGGAAAGTAGCCGTTGAAGGCTATTCAAATCTCTTCACGGATCTCGAGTTGCTTGAGGTAGGCGCTTGATGTGACTTGTCATACTTTTTACGATGATTGCGATCTCTTTGTTTCACCTACCTGTCGGATGTATCACTTTAATGTCTTGGGCGGTCGAAGACTTTATTACCTCTTTCGATTTCTCGATCGGAGGTTGTCTATTACATCGATGCTCTCAATAAGCACTTGTCCAAATATTACCCTTGATTGAACCTTTGCCAATGCTTGATCTTGATTATTGGACTCTCTGATTATTCGATGCACGTCTTCAGGACTTGATCGTAGTGTCTTGTTGAGTGTTGCTCATTGGCTGGTAGGGTTAACACTACGATCTTGAAGAGTGTTGATTGGATCTTCAATGTAGAACACCTCTTCCTTGTATTGTGCGATGCTTGATACTTACATTTTGCTTCATTTGTTCTCGAGATCTTGATGGCCTAATTCCTTGCTCTGGTCCCCTTCTGAATATCAAGACACTTCAGATTTGTGGCGCGTCCAGCTTGCTTTCTCCTTGTGATCTTCCGCTCACTTATCATCAATGAACTGACCCTGCACTTAATCACTTTAGCCTTGCTCTTCAGAAGCTGACCAGTATCTCGGTTCACCTTCCATCAGTTCCTTCTTTGTTTGGCAAACACTACGATCTTGGTTGCTTCCAAGATCGTTGTCTTCTGTTCACTTGATAGCTACTGCATAAGCTGACTTTCCTTAGTCAGCTTCTGAAGTCTTCTTTGGATCTCCTTGTGGAAGACTTCATCACGAATGGCCTTACACCTCAATCTTGATGCTGATTGGGTTGGTGCTGAGATCTTACTTAGCTTTTTGCATGCCATTCGTTGAGTGCTCTCTGGTTTCCTTGGATGTAGCTTGCGGCTTGAACGGAGAGCTTCGTTCCTTTGGATATTACAGGAGTGCTCATTTGTTGAGAAGCCGTATATGCTCTCTGATTCATCCTTGGCATTGTGAGCACTTCTTCTTAGATCGTGATTACGCACTCTACGATTGACTTGACTTGTCACGGACACTACGATCCGAGATCGAGATCTTGACACTCTGATTTACGCCTTGTGCTTGTTGTCTTCATCGATCTTGCTTGACTACGATCTGCGCATGTAATCAATAGACTCTCTACGAACTTCGAGTGTGATCTCGATCCTTGACTTGGCTTTGGCATCGATGAACTCTCGACTCTGAGTGTAGTCTACGTTTATGTCTTGGCTTGGCGGATGGCCGGTCGGCTCGTGGCGGGCTATCTCTACGATTACGAACATGACTTCCTCGGCCACTACGATCCGAGGAAGCTCTACTCGATACACTCTGATCCTTCTTCGTTTCCCTGGCGATCTACGAACTCAAGAGATCTACTATCTTGCATACTCTATTACGCCTCGATAGCTCTCGAGTTAACCTTGACTCACCTGGCAGACTTCGACTTCTAGTGCAGTGCTCGACGATCAGACTAGCCTATCTATTACATCATAAGATCAACCTAACAAGCTTGATCTTTCTATCTTTATAGTCCTTGTACATCTTTTCTTTTTAAGGACTTTACAAAATTTTTTTTTCTTATGTAGGATCAACTAACATATTTGATCAATTCATTCTAAGTCCTTGTACACATATTTCTATTATCTATCAAAGGACTTCAACTTTTCTTAATGCAAGCATACTTGCATATTATTCATTCATATATATATATATATATATATATATATATATATATATATCATATATCATAATCATATATAAATAGGAATATTCATTCACTTAAAGCAACGGTCCATACCGATTTACTATTAAAACTTTAAACCAAATGATCCACATTGATTTACTATTATACTTTTCACCAGCGGTCCATATTGATTTACTATTATATCTTCAACCAACGGTCTGAAAAATTAGCACATCTCCTCATGGAATAATATTGTACCCAAAAATGATTTGGATCGAACATAAATATATCTTACGAGTGAATAGTACCTCATGAATAGTAACTCGTGAATAGTAACTCGTGAATAGTACTCCGGCACGAAAAGTGTACCGAATACCCAATTGAACAATATAACCTCCAGACATCAATTATACTAACACAAATAAGTCCAACACAATGGAACTATAAAATTCATCTTTAATCAACACGAACTTATTCATCATTAATATTATAATTCACAATATTTAACAACCAGGATCGTTCCCGTGAAAGAGGGGGGCTTTCAGGATAAGGATTTCTCCTTATCATGCGAGCAATTAGGTGACCAAACCTCTCCTCGATGTAACTTCTAGACATTGTCAATATTGCAAATAATAATATGAATAACTTTGTCGTCTCGATTATTGATTTAATAATATATCATATTATGTAGATGATAATCTTGTAGTAATAATTGAATCAATAATATAGAGATATGATGCAACAATTCATCAGTAGCAATAATTGAGTATAACCGAGTGACTTCACGTAAGCATCAATAAGCAACCCCAGTGCTACTATGCAACCACGCCAGACATCGCATTTCTTTTACTACCGGGTAGTTCAACAGTTTTAATGGTAACACCTCCGCCGTTATTTTTATAGAAAGATATTTTTGTCATTTTCTAACTACGACAATACTTCCGTTGTGGGGTCCACCAATGATTGTGTCGTCATATGAATATTTCCTGTTAAAACGAATATTCCCCGACCAATCGAATATTATATAACCACTTGCTTACTTTGCAAAATTTATAAATATTACCCACAACTATAACATTATATCAAATCTACACCATAATATTTAAAAATATATTTCAAGAAAATTATTCTTTATTCATAAAAGTTGGGGTCTTACAATAAGTATTATGTATATATATAATATAATATATCACGAGGGCGTAGGGCTAAGGCGGGGGTGGTGGAATCTTATCACAGGGGGTTATATATATATATATATTATATTATAAGTTTTGTTTTTTTATATAAAATAGAAAGATATTTTTATCATTTTCTAACTACGACAATACTTCCTGTTGTAGGGTCCACTAATGATTATTGTGTCGTCATTTAATATTTCTGTTAAAACGAATATTCCCCAATTAATCTAATATTATATAACCACTTGCTTACTTTTGCAAAATTTGTAAATATTACCCACAACTATAACATTATATCAAATCTACACTATAATATTTAAAAATATATTTAGAAAATTTATTCTTTATTCATAAAAGTTGGGGTCTTCTGAATAAGTATTATGTATATATATAATATAATATATCACTAAGGCGCGGGGAATCTTATCACGGGGGCTATTTATATATATATATATATATTATATTATAAGTTTTGTTTTTTTAATATAAAATAGCATATATTATATTTTATTTGATTGAATAGTACACATAGTGTTACATAGTACGATATAGTGTGTGCATAGTACTGCATAGTAAAATCAAATTTTTTCAGAAATTCATCGAAGGATTCGGCGCTCGTGATTCCACTGTGCAGTTGGTGATTATTTTCCTAAATAGTATCCTGCCATTCTCCTATAAATAGGATGCTCAATTTAGAAATAAAAATCAGACAAGAATCAGAGAATTTTTCTTCTATAATATTGAGCGTATTTCTTTTGAGTTAAGGAAACTTTGAGTGTAGCAAATATTACAAGTTTTTCTTCAAGAATATATCCCCTATACCAGTCAGAAGTACTCTTCTTTTGAGGTAAAGGGTATTATTTATTTCATATTCTCTTACAATATTATTTTTCGTATTCGTAAGAAATTTTATTTTCGTTCAATATTCGTAAGGAATATTATTTTCGTTCAATATTCATAAGGAATATTATCTTCGTTCAATAGTTGTAAGGGATATTATTTTTGTTCAATATTCGTATGAAATAATATTTTCTTCCATACTCTGTAGTATGTAAGTAATATTATTTCATTTCGTATTCCTAATTCTACACTCATGTTGATAAGTATTGCTTCTATACTCCTTGAAATTAGTAGAATATCCTTGAAATTTGCGCTTCATCTAGTATCGTTTCACAGAAATATTTTTCTGAACTTTCTTGTGAAATTTTAAGTTTTTCATGCCGAAATACTATTCATGGGTACTATTCATACATATGACACTATTCATACGTACGGTACTATTTATATGTATGGTACTATTCATACATACGGTACTATTCACGAAGTACTATTCATATGGTACTATTTACCTGGGGCACTATTCACGATAAAAATTAATTTCTTTTTTGTCCAAATTATTTTTGATACATGAATATTATTCTTGAATTTTACTCCACAAAGCAGTATCATGTTGACAATTTGGACATTATTGAATTCTGAATAAATTGAATTATAAATCTTTAAAATTTATCCTTGCTTTCACTTAATTGAATTCTTATATCATTGTCATCATCCTCATGCTTATATTGTGATGAAAGTCATCTTTGACCCGTAGTGCATAAATGGACTGTTGATTGGTATGATTATGACCAGGAATTATGTATCAGTATAATCATGACCTGTAATGTTACAAATGATGTGGTAAATGTGATAACCCAAAAATTCATAAAATTTTGAATGATTAGAATAAAGGTTAAAGAATAAAACCTAGAAGAGAATTTGAGGATTTATTTAAAATTTTCAAGTAAAACCTATATGGTTTGCTATTCGAATGAGAATAGAGAAAATATGGGTTACAAAATTCCAAAACTCTAGAAATGAATTAATATGTACTTCAAGGAATATCAAGAATAAGGTATTACGATACCTGTAAATTCGATGTGAACTGAATAGTCTAAGAAATGTTATATAAGTACATATGAAAATTTTATTAAGGAGATAAGATTTCATATGAAGAGATGCTATGAGGTTAAACGAAGATGAGTATATGTATAGAAACATATATACTTAGTAAGGTGCTATATATATTTTAGCAAGAGGAATGATGAATTAAGTTAATGATATAAGGATCAAGATAAAACTATGTTAGTAATTAACATAGCTTGAACGTTGGCCTTGACTGGCAAATAAGAATTTGAATAAGTATAAAGTCGTTAGTTAATATGATTGGCAATAAGAAGAGAGTAATTTAAAACTCAAAATTTGAGTTAGAGATAGAATTTTGAAGCACGAACTGCTCGGTTGCGTCCGGAACATCAAGTTTAGTCAGAATGGACAGTTAACACAAAATGTGTAAAGGTTGACTTTTGGTCAAAGTCAATAGTTGACTTTTTATAGAGAAAAGTCAAAATTAGTGTGAGAAGTGAAATATGTTATGATTATGTGAATTATGTGTATGATTAAATAAATATACATTATATAATGTGAATACATTTATTTTGTATATAATAGTGAATTTAGAATTAAGTTTGTCAGGAATAAGCATGTGAATGATATTCCTATTTACATATGATTTGATTATGATATATATATGAATGAATATGCAAGTATGCTTGCATTAAAAAAAGCTATAAAGTCCTTTGATAGATAATAGAAACATATGTACAAGGACTTAGAATGAATTGATCAAATGTGTTAGGTTGATCCTACATAAGCAAAACATCTTTGGAAAGTCCTTAAAAAGAAATGATGTACAAGGACTATAAATATAGAAATTTCAAGCATGTTAGGTTGATCTTATGATGTAATAGATAGGCTTGTTTGATCGTCGAGCACTGCACCAGAAATCGTAGTCTGCAAGACAGTAGATCTCGGAGTTCGTAGACTGCCAGGAGAGACGAGAAAGGATCGCAGTGTGTCGAGGAGAACTTCCTCGGTATGTAGTCTCTTGAGAAAGTCATGTTCGAATCGTGAGAGCGATGCACGCCACGGCCGATGAGAGCATCTGTCGAAACTAAGTCAAGAATCGTAGACTACACTCAGAGTCGTAGAGTCTACTGATCAAATCAGAGGCAGAGATCGTAGTCGAGCAAGATCAGATGAAAACAACAAGCACAACGACAAAAATTGTAGAGTGTCAAGATCTGATCTCGGAGTTGTAGTGTCTACACAGCCAAAGCTGAATCAAAGAGTGTAGAACTGAGACTTCAACATATATGCTCACAATGCCAAGGCAGAATTGTAGAGCAAATATGATTCTCAACAAATGATCATTCCCAGAATATCCAAAGGAATGAAGCCTCTGGTCTAAGCTGCATAGATACATCCCACCTGAAGGAAACTAGAAAGCACTCAATGAATGACATACAAGCTCACAGAAGATCTAAGCATCAACCCAATTAGCAACCAGATTGAGTTGTTAGGCCATTCGAGATGAAGTCTTCCACAAGGAGATCAGAAGAAGACTTTAATGTGACTAAGGAAAGTCGTTAAGTCGGTAATTGTCAAGGCAGTAAGAAGCAGCGATTTTGAAAGCAACTAGGATCGTAGTGTTTGCCAAACAAAGAAAGAACTGATGGAGTATACACAGAGATACTGGTCAAACTCTGAAGAATAAGGCTAAAGTGATTAAGCATTGGGTCAGTCCATTGATGATAAGTGAACGGGAGATCACAAGAATAAAGCGAGCTGGACACGCCACAAATCTGAAGTGTCTTTTTTCTATTCGTGGCGCTGTAACAAAGAAGTCAAGCCATCGATGATCCGAGAGTCATCGAGGCAAACAGAAGTGTTGAAGCACTGCACAAGAAAAGGAAGAGGTGTTCTACATTGAAGATCCAATCAACACTCTTTAAGATCGTAGTGTTGTGCATACGATCAACAAGACACTACGATCGAGTCCAAAAGACATGCATCGTAATCATAGAGTTCGAATAAATTGAAGATTGAAGCATCGTAGCCGCTCAATCAAAGGTTGATATTCTTCTGACAAGAGCTTATTGAGAGTATCGATGCAAAAGGACAACATCTGATCGAGAAATCAGGAGGAGGAAATAAAGTCGTCAACCTGCCCAAGACATAAAAGTAACATATCTGATGGGGTAGGTGAAACAGTAGACTGCAGTGTCAGAAAGTCATAAAAGGAGATGTCATGTCACATCTACAGTCTACACCAAATAACTCGAGATCTACGAATCATTTCAAAGTGCTTTCAACGACTACTTCTCAATGGGTAGATTGGGAAGGAGTATAAATAAGCAAGAGCTTCAACGATCAAGAGTTGCTGAGAATTGCAATGTTGCAGAATCGTTGAGTTGGTAGAATGCTAACGTTGACTCTACGAGTTCCACCTGAGCTTAAATAGAACAAGTCTCAGTGAGAGTGAGACTACGAAGGTGGAAGTAAAGCAACTTTGAAGAAAGACTTAAACAAACCAAAGCTTCACTCAACAAATATGAGAATGCCACTTGAATTGGCATCTAAGCTAAGAGTCGAGAAGGACAAGAAGATAGCATTTAGAAGAGTGGTGAAGCACAAGGCAGATCCTAAGAGTCACTCTACGATTCACCATGAACCCAAAGCTGAAGCAGAGCAAGTGCAGAAGCATGTCTGCCAACATGTTAAGAAGGGTTCAAGAAATGGTGATGGTGCACAGCTGACACTACATGAAGATGAGCAGAACAGAAGAAGATCAGCTACACCAAAGATGATGTGGTACAGTCTCGAAGCAGAATGCAAAGAGGACCACACCAAGCTGCTAAGTACAAAAGATGATCAAGCTTAAGGACATCTTAGCAGCTCAGCACCAACAACAATAATAACAACAACAAGAAGCCAGGGCCTGAGGGGTCCTTATTCGGAGGGACTAAATGAAGTTCCAAGCCTGCTGGGCTTGGAGAGTTCCTAGGGAACTAGAGAAGTTCCAAGGCTGCTGGCCTTGAAGAGTTCTTAGTGAACTGAAGTCCTAAGGCTGCTGACTTTAAAGGAATCTTAGTGATTCATGGTGCTTCCCTTCCTTAGTGGAAATCCTGCTAGTTGAAAGCAGAAAAGTGAATTAGGGGCTTGAGTCTCCGAACCACTTAAAACCCCTTGTGTCTTTTACTTTATGTCATTTACATTATGTACTTTAACTGCTATGTATGTTTTAACTGCTTACAACCGAACTAACTCTAAGAATAATGGATGTATGATTATGAATATATCAACGAAGGGGATCTTTTACGTATTCCGCTGTGCTTGAAAAGATTCTTATGTTTGTCATATGCTAAATCATTGGCTATACAAAATAAAAGAGAAAAGTAATTGAAATGAAAAAGGATCTATTCAACCCCCCCTTTTAGATCTATATTGTGCCTACTGGGAACTAACAATTGGTATCAGAGCAGGTTCTCATGTTTTATTCAAAAGCTAATCGCTTTGAGTTTGATTCTAGGCACACACATTGTTCTAAACTTAGTTTAGTAGTAAGTCATTGTTATATGCAGTTGAGCTCATACGTTAGAAATATTGTGAACAAGTAAATGTGTATATACAGCTGAAGCTGCTCAGATTGGTCCATGGTGTTGATTGCCATATCAACAAGACAAATCCCTGCCCACAGTCAATCTTGTAGTCTGAAGACCAGGCTAGAAAGCTCAAAAGACATCAACAGAAAAGAGTCAAACATCCTCCAGCCTAAAAAGATGAAAAGGCCATACATGCTAAGAAATGATTATTCATAGAAGACAGAAGAACTTCTCAAACATGTATCTGACCAACCAATAGCTGGATGTAAACCCTGTGAACTCAAGGATGTCAAAGAACTAAAGACGCTGAGATTTTCTTAGCTTGCATCTGCAAGACTAAGACTGATTAATTGAAGGTCAAGAGGAGCAACAAGCTGTCAGGAGCAAATAAGAAACTATGAACATCAATGTCTAACCTCAGTATGTCTAAGTTAAATGACTGTTAAGAAACTGACAGTAGAAAGGTACGATTCCTCACTAATATAATTATATACATCATGTTACACCTCTTTATGCACTATAACAGTATCCTGTCAAGAAATCATAATCTACCTAAAAAGGCGAAGAGAGAAAGTACACGGAGGTTGGAAACTCAAATGCTTACAAACTTTCTCTTCATCCAAGTTTTTGGTTGAAGATGACATCTTGAAAGAAATCTAAAATAGGTCATAAACATATCAAAGGTTCAATCAATTTTATATGGAGTAATCTTTGTTGATGGGTTAGTATGTATATACAAACTTATGTTCTAAGTGTTTGATAACATTCAGAGTATGATCAGTTCTACAAGAGTATCTTGAGGATTCGCAGAAACTGATCACCTCTATGAATTAACCAGATACGCATAAGTAATAGTGTTGACTTTCACTCTATGAACATTTAAACTCTGTGAATATAACCAAGCAAATGATAAAACCATCAAATGAAAAGAGTGTTTTATTAAAATGGCAAATCTTACACACACTCATCATCATGCATCTCAAAATGTAATATCCAAATTAGTTGCATGCATGAATTTGATTGTTGGTGATCAATATGATGTTAATTCTAATATATGAGGAATAAGGTTTATTGAAACTAACCTGATAGGACCCATTTAACTATGGGTATCAAAAATAGAAATATATCTAACCTACATGTACTTGGTCTATCTGACCACACTAAGGAATGACGAAGCAAAAGACTTCAGTCAAAGAAAGATTCAACCAGCAGAAGGCTTAAGACTGTTCATAAATGATTCTGATAAAATTCGTATATGTCAAAGCCTTCCCTTGAAGACCTGCTGAGCTAATCCAAATGAAGCTCACTTGGCTGCTGATACTTATATGGAAGCAGGCCATTCAACCAAAGATGGAAAGGGTCTTATATGCTCAATCATGCAAAGCATGTCATATGAAGAAAATCCTCAAGAAAGTGCACGATAGAGGATCATTGAGCATCAATCATGAGGAACTCATTATGGAAGCAAAACTCAGCAAGCACATGCTGACAAAGAAGACTATGTTCGTAGTGCTGACAAATGATCATAGAATGATCAGTCTTAGAGATATCCATGTCTATGATGAAAACAGATTTGACTGTTAGTGGTGATTCCAGTTAGAAAGAAGCATGCAAGGATGTCTCCTAACGCACATGAAGAAAAGGAAATCACACCTCACTGAGAAGATAGTATGAACATGGGAAGAAAGGTGATCTCATTAAAAACAACAAATACCGAAGTTATACTATGAAACAGTGTACCAGCTACAAAGTCCCAAAACCTTATGGCTGATGAACCAAATGAAGAACCATAGTCAGTAGGAACGTCTCAAAACGTACTATTGATAACCTTTTAGCCACCCAACCCAAAATTGTGGAGTGCCTACGATCAAATATCTGATCGTAGTGTAAGAACATGAGGACACCACGATTACAGCAAATGCAATTGCCTAAAGTTGGTAGAGGTCCTCCCCAGCAGAAAAAGGTCAAATGAGATATCAATGCAAATCACTTCTAAAGTATTTCATCTGGAAAGCGCCTCAGGGACAAACCTAACCCTTAGCTCACTCTAAGATGTTGGCCCTTCATGAGCTACCTTAACCCAGAAGGATTGCTTAATCAAGTTCATCTCAAGGACCAAGACAGTTAACGATCGTAGAGTATAGTTCAAAGAGAACTCAACGATTGTGATGCAACCTCCACGATCGTAGTACAACCTCAACGATCGTAGAAGCAAACTCGACGATCGCAGTCTTATAAGAGGTTACTCTAACTCATGAGGAGCTTGGAAGAACGGGACAATTGGTCAACCATTCAAATTATGAGGAAATAAGTTCGAATACAGTTTGGAAAGATATCATGCAAACGCATCTCAGAACTCAACTGCCCAAACTGGCTCGGGGTACATTAGTGATCAAGCTATGCAGCATCAAGATGATGATTAATGTCAAAACCATCCACTGCAGCATCTCTCAAAAGTTGATCGTTGAGTCAACAAAGGAAAACGTAGAGTACATAGCTGCCTTACCATGCTACTCTACGAACCTAAAAGGTCAACGGTCAATCCACGTCAATTAAATGTCTACCATCCTAAAAGAGATATCTAACTGAAAAGTTTATGGGGAGTTACAGCTCATTACTGGGCATCGTGCAACCAATAGTTGGTTGACACATAACTGCGTATACACAGTCAGGGGAAATTACCATAAAGACAAATTCAAAATCTACAAACAGTTATCAGAAACTATTAAACCTCTCTCCCTCCCATTTTTAAACCCTAGAATCCTCTTCGAAGCTTAAATCGAGTAAACCTCCATAACCCAAATCATAATCAGCCATCTCTCATAAACTCCTCTAAATCAAATACCCATATTCCTCGAACTATTCAAATGGAAGATTGGTGAGTAATCACTGGCATTCAGCTCAGAACTAAGTCGTTTGAGAAATCCGAAAAGAAGTTCAGAGACATTCTCGAACTTGTGAAGAAAGCTGGATTCACAGAATGTCTTGAGGCTAGTACTCGAGTATATACTGAACTGGTCTAGGAATTCTACTCAAATGCATCTATAAATGCCGGAACCCTTTCAACCAAGGTTAAAGGTCAGTCTCTTAAGCTGAAATCATCTGATATCAATCAATGCTTAGGTTTCTCTGACCTAGGACTGAGAAACCTTGATGAGATCGACACTGAGAAAGCAAAAGAGATTATGGGGTACCAAAGAAACCCTAGTATAAAGGATATGAAGAAAAAGGAGTTTCCTAAGGAATTCAAGTTCCTTGCTGAGATAGTGGGAAAATGCATACTAAGCAAGGATACTGTACAGGACACTGTGCTTGATCAGGAGTTGAAAATTATGTCTGCTATAGTTCTGAAGAAGTGAATGAATTTTGGAGTTATCTTGTTTGATCAGATCTCCAAATGGGTAGAAAAGGCTGAGTTAAAGAAGTCTACAGAAAAACCACTTAAAAAAGTGTTTTATGGAAGACTACTGAGTATTGTGATGAAGAAAAAGTTGGGAGGAAAAATCAAGGATGATGAGGGAGAACCTCTGAATGTTTATAAAGTAATGTCTCCACAACTGTTTGTGAATTGGAAGAAAAACCCAAAGGAGAATAAAAGGTTGACAACAACAGGGGGCAACAGAAAGAACTCTGCAAAAAAGAGGAAGGCAAAAGAGGTGGAAAGCTCTGAGTCTGGTGACTCTGCACCAGCAGCAACCACACCAGCAAAGAAGAAATCCAAGGGCGTGAAGAAAACTAAGTCCTTGCCAAGAAGTCTCTCCATAGAAGACAAGAATGAAGATGAAAAGTGTAGGGTTTTTGGCACAAAAAAAAATGCAGCGGAAATATAAAATAATCAAAGCAATTTCTGAAACCCAAAACAGAATCCATGCGAAACAGAAATTAATTCAGTGGTTTAGATATTATACTGATTATGAAAGCTAGAAACGATGCGGTCGAATCTCCAACGCAATCCAACAGAACAACGTCTCTATGGTATCCACACGAACGCCTCTACTGAACCGGTCAGATGCGATCTGCGAAGAAAAGGAATCTATGATCATTAGCCACCAAGGATGAGGATTTTCGAAACTATTTTCTCTAGTCTCTCTCTAAGAGCAGCTAGGGTTTTAGGTTATGATTGTTAACCCTAAAAATAGCTGCTATATATCATATATATAGAGGTTAAAAAAGATTAATCCAAAACCCTTTTAAAATCCGAAATTATTTATATATATATCTTAATTAAGTCTTACTTAATTAATATACCTATATATAAATTATCCTATTAATTTAAATTCGTAATTTAAATATTATCAATCATATTGACATATTTAAATAATTTATAATTTAAATTAATTCCCTTTAATTATGTTCTATGTGTGTGACCCTATATATGTTATTATTACGTTGGCAATAATTTTAAAATCATATTATAAAATTATAAATAGTGAGCTTATCTAGTAATGCATCAATCGCTACCCAAGTAATAATAAGATCGATGATTCGATGCAACCTTTTCGTGACCAATGTTTCAATGTAATTTAATCCTTTTAACCTTAATATCCTAGATTAAACTCGAGTCATGGAATGTGTCATACTCTTCATAATTTAATCTGAGTTTTTCTTGATCAATGAGTAGACTATATGAAACAAATCACTATTTGAGCATGACCATGCATTTAATAGTCCTACTCAATCTAGAGGCCTATGGATATCACCCCTAATATATAGGATGGTTAAATTTCATCTAGATCACTCATATTCTTCACACGATTCATGATGTACCCAATAATCACCTTTATAGTCCACCCTATTAAAGGTGATATTTGATGATATCAAAGTACATAAATTATGACACCCCCAAATCTCGGTACTTCATTACCTCAAGATTTGGTGTTCACGTAATCAAAACATTCATATCTAACTACCCAATCATAATAAATTAAATAATAAAAACCTGCCCATACAAGATTACTTTAATAAAAACATTATCTCCTAGTGCGGAAATAAAATTATTACATCACATCATTATTAAAAGTCTATCATCATAACGATAAAGCAAAATTACAAGTCTTCATCACTTGTACATTTTTTCCTTTCCTTTGCTAGTTGTAGGTTTATCTACCTTCTCAACCATAGCTGCAATAAGTGTATAAATATGCAAGAGTGAGCAAACAAAGCTCACTTGAGATAAGAATAAATATCTTTACAATATTTGCCAAATAATAGGCTCAATAGTACTGAATAATATGTTCTATTAACATTACAACATTTGCCAAATAATAGGCTCAATAGAACTGAATGATATGTTCTATTAACATTTCAACGTTTGCCAACTCATAGGCTCAATAGAACTGAATAATTTGTTCTATTAACATTCTTAAATAAACTACTGAAGGTCAAATGACCATGAACCATGTCCATAGTTATATGTAATCTTTCAATTTTAACTTTAATAGTCATATGACTATAAGGACTCCACGTACTTAGGGGGATCAATCCTTCGTACAATGTATTGTGCACAACCATTTCAACGCTAAGCGTAAACCCCTAAACATAGGGTTGTTCATCTCAGTATTTAGAGTACAAGTCCGCACCAAAGAAAGTTTGGTTTGGATAAGCTTTCAAGGGTAATTGAAGTTTAATGATCATCAACTAGGGAACTAGTTGAATCAATAATTCTTGAATAATACAACAGTTGTTTAATAACAACATAACTTAGAACATTTGAGAATCATAGGTGAACTGACTATATTCTAGACTCATGCTTGAAATAACTAGAGAACATAAGTATTGATCAAAATAAAGAAATGATAAACCTTGGCTTGAACAATAATAAGCTAGGTCTATAATCTTATCTAATTAGAATTTTAGTTACCGAACATGCATTAATTGATAGCAAGCTGGAAACAATGCTTACTCCACGTGTAATAAAATATACAAAGTGATTGAACCATTCAACACAAGGAAATAAGGTTCAAGAACATTCATTGTAAAAGATTAAACTAAAGAAACTTGTTTAACTATAAACAAGTTAGAGTAGGTCAACAATGATTAGAATTCCAATAATTTAGAATTAAAACATGCTCAATGTAATAGATAGGTTTAGAAGCTTTCTCAATCAAAATAATGAAGTTACACAATGTAATAATAGAACCAACTCAACGAAAGTGTAGAGTTAGAACTTGCACAATGTAATAAACGAACTAGCTCAACAAGTATGTAGAGTTAGAAAACTTGCCTTGAGTGTAAGCTATAAAATTAAACTCACGATCACATACACATAATTTTAGAACCACAATACCCATTAGACATGCTACCATATCATAACATGTTCATTACCATTCACATTTCAGAAACTCTAAGTGTTTTACTTCACAACACTTGTCTAACTTTCGTTATGTATACTAAATTACCACATAACGCGTTTTCGATTTACTAATCATTTTTGCAACTTTGATCATACTAACCACAACTCACTATGTTATGTTAACCTTAACATTACTCATTTAACATGCTAACATAATTTCAGACCATGCTAGGATGTTTCCCCCAAGTCTGCTGTAATAGCAAAAGTCAGAATCTCAAACCAGGGTATGGCCCAAATTGCTATACAAAGAGCTTGGGATCCAAGCACTGCTATTATTTTTTTGCCTTGGCACAACGCAGAGAAGGCTATGAATAATAGTCGACTTTAGCCCAATAAACACAAATTTCACCCAATAGACAGTAATATTGACACGTATAATAAATATACAACTATCACAAACATGATTGCTCACATTTACAACCAATTAGCACAATTTAACACTAACTAAAACTATTTTAATTTCTCAAAATTCAAGTTTTCAAACAAAAACTCCATTTTCGAGTTCCTTCACAAAATTGAACACTGTGATTTCAATTCATGTCCAAATTACCTCATTCCAATTACGTTATACTCATATCTCATCTAAGTAACATATGCAAGCCTCAATTTACAGTTTAAAATGCAATTTGACCCTCAAAATTGGTACTTACTCAGACTATATAAAGAACATAAACACTGACAAAAATTTCTACTACTGTCAAACGAATTTAGCATACAATTGTTGTTTAAACGTAATCTATAATCACTATATACTCATATAATCACAAGTAACCAATTATTTAACAATAATTTGAAGAGATGAGATTTACAGAACATGAGAAGAATTCTTGCCGTGAAATACATATACATGTATATACACACATATATAACTTTAAGGTTGTGAACATACCTTTAATTAGCGTGTAATTCTTGCTATGATCACTGGAATTGTTGTGAAGATCATTTACTAGTTTCCTCTCAAATCTCTCTCAAGTTCTTCTCTGAACTTCTTAGCTTTCTTCTCTTAGGCTTAGACTAGACAACTAACTAGAATGCGTAAAAATAAAACTGATATAATACTAATACGTATACTTATTAGGATATCAGTTATATAAAAATAACGCATAAGTTATAATTATATTATATTTATTATTTTAATTATATTACTTATTTTATTTTATTTAAATAAACCGAAATCTCAAAAGCCATAAAGGATTGTTTGGCAAAAACCCTTTAAATATTAAAGAATTAATATATTAAGCTTTGTTTGTTAAAAACTAAATTAAACTACTTTAATTTATTTTAATAACTCCTTATAATATAGTTATTTGTCACACTATATTTAATCAAGCCTTCCTTTTATTTTAATTAATTCAAATCACAATTAATTAAATAAATCCTTTAATCACATAACACAATACAAATAATTAATCATTTAAATTGAAATATCAATATAATAATAATTTCCTTAATTCATCAATTATTTATTAAATAAATAATTAACTAAATAAAATTAAATCAATTGAACAAAACAAAATTAAATCAATTGAACAAATATTTATTCAACGATAATCACATCCATTAAATATTTATATAAATCAATAAATATTTAATATTACATCTAAAAATTCTGGAATGTTATATAAATTCCTGTGTAGAAATATCGTGATTTCAGGTCGGAGGACCATTATATCATTGTCACTATAAGAATTGCTAATGACACTTCGCATAATGTTCCACATAGAATTCTCATGGCGGGTCTGTCCAGTACATCGTTCTCTAATATGTATGTGACGCCCCCAAAATTAGGTATACATCACCCATCTTGAGTCGCCAGATACATGGTACAAAATTCAAATATAACTTAATAATACAACTGTCGTGTACAATACGACAAAACATAAACTGTGAGTTTGAATACAAATATTGTCTACTAGAGAGTATACAAACTAAAAAAGAATCCACATTACAATTATTATCACACTATTTCACAGAATAGTGAGAACTACTAATGCACCATCTAGGACCATCACTCCGCTTCTCGACTACGTTCGACTATATTCTCATTTTCTGAAGAGAACAGTGAAAAAAAGGGTGAGCTCAACTAGCCCAGTAAGAAATATTATGACTAAGATAATGCAGAATAAATTATCATTAGCCTTAAACAGTGTTTAACTGATACAATATAACAAACATTAAGTTTAACTGTAGCAGAACAAGCAATCCATTAAAAAAGTCAAGTAGAGAATAAAATCTACTATCTTTTATGATTTAAAAGGTTTTTCATCACTTTTTATCGCTGGGACTCAGCTTAATAAATAATCCACATCATCGAATCACCCTTGTACTACGGCCAATGATATTCTTTAGTATCACGACCACAAATTATCTATGCACTACGGCTTAAGATAATCATGTATTTATCAACGGTCCTGATCATGCCATAAAATAATTCATCTTTGCACTATGGCCAAAGAGAATCCATAGCCATAATCATACCAAAAACTGTCCATCAATGCACTACGGGCCAATGAGGACTTTTTCTACATCATTTGTAACATTACGGTCATGATTACACCGAATAATCCCTCGTCATAATCATACCAAGTCCATCTATGCATTACTGACCACAGATGACTTTCAAATAAATATAAACATGAGGATGATGACAATGATATAAGAATTCAATAAAACAAGTTCAAGAATTAATTTATTCAGGAACTAATAACGTCCAAATTGTCAACATGATCTCTTTGTAGAGTAAAATTCAAGAATGCTTAGAAGAATATTTCATGAAAAGATCTTTGGATGAAGCGCAAATATCAAGGATATTCCACTAATTTCATGGAGTATAGAAGTCAAAACTTTAATCAACTGAGTATAATAAAGAATGGAATAACAAAAGAAATCACCAGGCATGCGATAGACCGCACATGCAGGTTATTCCAATAGAATAATAAATAACGGAACAAGGTCCGGCGTGAAACGCACAGACAGGATATTCCAACAGAGTAATAAAGACGGAATCAGGTCCGGTGTAAAACGCAGAGACAGGATATTCCAACAGAATAATAAATACGGAATCAGGTCCGACGTAAAACACACAGACAGGATATTCCAACAGAATAATAAAGAATGAAATAACAGAAGAATTTCACCAAGTATAGGGTATTCCGCGTATACAGGTTATTCTAACAGAATAATAAAGAATGGAATAACAGAAGTTCTCTTCATGAAAACAAAAGAAATAATACTCCCTACCTTAAGAAGAAGAGTATTGGATATATATAAGTAGTGAAGTAGCACAACACTTTTCTTCTTTCTTTCTATAGTTTCTCTCTCTAGAGTTTCAGTGAATTCGTAAGAAATAATGAAGGAATGAGCTTCCTTTTATAGAAAAATGGACTGCATAGTAACTAACTCATGAACGGTCCAGATTAATTTACTTTAATCTGATGGTCCATATTTAAAGCAAAATCTTTTAAATAAAATATAATATATTCTATTTATAATCTAATAAAACGAATAACTTTATAAAAGATTTTACTATGCAAACACTATGCAGGCACTATGCAAACACTATGCATAATAAAATATAATATATTCTAATTATTGTCTAATAAAATAAATAACTTTATAAAAGTATTCTGTTTTATATAAAAAGATTTTACTATTAGCCTAATAAAACGAATAACTTTATAAAAGTATTCTATTTTATATAAAAGCTTTTCTGTTTTATTACATTAATAATACCAATAAAACAAAACTGAGTGACTTATCACATAAGCATCAATAATCAATACCGTGTGCTACTATGCAACCACGCGTATTATTATACTTTTACTACAGAGTAGTTCAACAGTATTAACGGTAAAACTTTCGCCGTTATTCTCATAGAAATATTTTTGTCGTTTTCTCCATCCGATAATAATTCCGTTGTGGGGTCCACCAATGATTGTACGGTCGTACGGATATTCCCCGACAAATCGAATATTATACAACAACTTGCATACTTTTTAAAATTTATAAATACTACCCACAAATATAACATTATCTCAAATCCACACCATAATATTAAAAAAAATATTTCGAGAAAATTTAATCTTTATTCATAAAATCTGGGGTCTCACAATCTCCCCCCTCCTTATGAAATTTCGTCCTCAAAATTTACGTACGTACCTGGTATGTCGAAGAGGTGAGGATACCTTGACCTCATTTCATATTCTAATTCTTGAGGTATAACCTTTGAGTGTTGAATACGATCCTTCTTATCCAAGATTTTAACAAGTATTTCCTCATATGTTAAATCTTCTGCTATATCGTTTAGTTCTAATTTAATAATGTGGTTCGGGTCGTCCACATATTTACGTAACATCGATATGTAAAAAAATGTTCTGAACACGCAACATTCTTGGCGGTAAAACGAGTCTATAAGCCACAATTCCTACTCGATCGAGGATTTTAAATGGGTTAATTAAATCGAGGGTTGAGATTTCCTCTCTTCGTCGATTCTTGCTTCTAGAATAACGCCCTCTTGAACCTTCTTCTTCACATTCATCAGCTCTGAGTATGTAGCTTGAGCGGCTTTAACTTTCTCGATTAAAGTCGATTTTAATCGTATATTCGTTATATTAACGTGGATTCGTATATTCGCACTTGTACCCGCATACGATCTTCTACTCAACGCGTTAACTACCACGTTCGCTTTTCCACGATGGTATGGTACGGTCATAATCTTTAACAACTCGAGCCAACATCTTTGGCACATGTTACGTTCGTTTTAGGTGAAGAAAATATTTGAGGGTTTTAGAAATGGGTTTTGTACTAGGGTCAATACAAAATTCGATTTCACACTCTAGGGGTAGACTAAGAAGTCTTCAAGAATACGTCAAGAAACTTATCATTCAAAACTGTGACCCTCATCCAAGACTTGGATAGTACATCACATTGATACCTATCAACTTGCCATTCACGACATCGCCTACAGAAAGTCTGGCTTCGGTGCATTCCACATAAGAAAGTCAACAACGAAAGGATCGGGGTTCTTTATTTATGGCTTGATATGACAATAATTGACTTTAGTGGTTTGGTTACTTGAATTTGCATAACAGGTTTGTTAGGAATATGAAAGCTAACAACCTTACGAAGAGCATGATGAGTAGTTAACCAATCGATTCCTAAAATCGCATCAAAGGCAAGTACTTTCAAAGAGACAAGATCGACACGTAACGTGAAAGTGTTGATTTGAACAAGATTTATAAATAGTGGAGGTAACGAAGGTTTCTCCGAACTGAGTTTAAACAGATATATCAAAGTCTAACTTCTCCGGAGTTAACTTCAAATATTGAACACAACTAGGTGAAATAAAAGAGTAAGTAGAACCGGTATCTAACACGGTATAGACTTCGCAAGAGTTTATGACTAACATACCCGTGATAATTTTATTCAGGTTCTTTGTCATGAAAAAAATTCTCTCTCTTAAACTACCAGCTTTGGCTTGTCTGGGACATCCTTTGGCATCACTATCCCAGCTGGAATTGACTTCACCATACTGAAAAAATCGAAGCTAGGTGAACTTCTTCCCAAATTAAAACACGTTTTGGATTCTTCGCATCACAGGTTTGGACGGATGTGTCCCTCTCTGTCCGCATTTGAAACATACGACCGGGGTGGTCGTTCTACTTCTTAACAACGGTCTTTGGTCTTTGACGTCTTTCCATCATTGTTGAATCTCCTCTTCTTGAAATGTCCATTCTTATTGTTTTGACCATGATTACCACCAAGTGGTTACCATTTCGGCATGTTGATTCCCTCCATGCTTATTGTAACTGCTTTGATGACTATTATCACCGGTATTATTAGTTTGTCGGCTGCTTTCTTTTGGTTGCGTTGACTCGTTATCGCGCTCCACTAACTGAGCCCTATTTACAACATCTGAATACAAACACAATTTATGAGAAATAAGATATTGACATATCTCCGGCTTCAAACCTCTTAAAAATATCCGCGTCATTCTCTCTTCATTATCAACCAAGTGGGACGCAAATCGGGACAACTCGACAAACTTGGCTTTGTACTGCGACACGGTCATGTTGTTTTGCTCCAACTTGATAAATTCCACCTCCTTCATGTGACGTATGCTTTCGGGAAAGTACTTGTCATTGAATAGTTCTTGGAACTTCTCCCAAGACATCTTGAGTGCATCAGGTTGGGTACATTTTACAGATTCCCACCAGTGATCTGCCTCTTCACGCAACATAAAGGTGGCAAAGGGAACCCTTTGCTCCTCGGAGCATCCCAAGACATCAAATATCTTGGTGATCTGCTTTAACCACGTCTCTGCCTCAAGTGGTTCTGGCTTTCCCAAAAACTCCGGTGGTCCTAGCTCCTTGAATTGCTTAGCGGTGACTAACCGTGGGTTGCCATTGTTTTCTCCTGCATTATGCACAGGAGCCGCCTTCGCCTGATGTTGCATGAATTCTAAAAAGCTCTTAAACGTCACTGTCGTTAAATCAATTGATCGATGTTGTTATTTACGGAGGATTATCGCCATCCTGTTGCACATTGTCCTAATTATTGATCTGTGGAGAATCAACAGTCTCCTGTGCTCCATTGCTTATCTCAACATTTTCAGATGCCATTTTCAAATAATTGGCCTTTAGGGCATAAACTCTAACAAAAAGGTCTCAACTGCAGAGACCACAAAGAGGAGAAGTAACAGATTACTTCAAGGGCCATCTAGAAAGAAAGCTAAGGTGGTAAACAGACCAGTCCCAGTTTCCCAAGAAAGTACATTTGACGAAGAAAAAGACGTAGAGTCAGAAGAAGAAAAAGGAACTGATGATGTCAAGACTGAGTCCCCAAAGAAAAAAATCCAGCGATGAAGGTGGAACCAGATTCATGGAAGATAATGCAGACTCTAATGATGAAGAAGAATGCACAAGTCCCATGGCTAACTCAGAGTATTCACTCTGAAAATGAAGAAAGGCTGCAAGATGACAAAGCTGCATCTCCCACTGCTGTAAGACCCCAACTTTTATAAATAAAGATGAATTTTCTATAAATATTATTTTTAAATATTATGGAGTAAATTGATATAATGTTATAGTTGTGGGAAATAGTTATAAATTTTGCAAAAGTCGTGAAGTTGTTATATAATATTATTCATTGGTGGGGAATATTCAGTATGATGGCACAATCATTGGTGGACCCCACAATGGAATTATTGTCGGATTGAGAAAATGACAAAATACTTTATGAAAATAATTGCAAAAGTTTTACTCGTTAACTATTGAAACACCGGTGTTAAAAAATACGAATACACAATGAGTTGCACACGAAGAGCTTTACGGTATTGATTATTGATGCTTACGTGAGAAGTCACTCGGGCTTTGTTCAATTATTACTACGATAATTAACGCTGCGTAGTATCTCACGTTATTTGATTCAATTATTGTCAATAATTTATATATTATTAAATCAATAATTGAGACAACAAAGTTATTAATATTGTGAATTATAATAAAGGTGATAAGTGTTGTTAAAATTATTAAAGTGATTTTTATGAACTTTTGCTTATTTTATGGACCCCCATTTGCCCAATTTTCAAAATAATCAGTAGAAGTTATTTTTTTAGGGGGTACGGTTAGAACCCACTTGTGGAGGAAAGTCTTGGAGTGGGATTTTATGTTTGTCACGGCCGGTTGATGAAAGAAAAAGGAGTGCAGGAATGTGTTTTATATAGATATATATATATTATAGTACAATATGTGATATTATATATTTATATATTTTGTAAAAGGTGGCGAGCAAAGTGGGGATTTGAGTTATCGAGGATGGAATACTATTTTGTTGTCATATATATATATATATATATATATATATATATATATATATAGGTAACAATTGTTAGGAGGGAAAGCGAGGAATCACGGGAGTATATCCTGTGAACTAGCATATATTATATATATATATATATATATATATATATATATATATATATATATATATATTTTATTTAAAAGTTTTTATTTTATTAGAATATTTTATTGCATAGTATCCTTTCCATTCTCCTATAAATAGAAGCTCATTCCTTCATTATTTCTAACAAATTCACTGAAACTCTAGAGAGAGAAATTATAGAGAAACTGTAGAAAAGTATTCTGCTACTTCCCTACTCTTATATCCAGTTTCTTTTACGGTAAGAGTTATTATTTCTTTTGTATTCATGAAGAGAACTTCTATTATTCTATTCTTTATTATTCTGCTGGAATAACCAGTATACGCGGACTACCCTATACTTGGTGACATTCTTCTATTATTCCATCTTTATTATTATTACATTGGAATATCACATGCATGCGTTTTTACGTGGGACTGACCGGTTCCGCTCTTTATTATTATTATGTTAGAATATCCTGTCTGTGCATTTTACGCCGGACCTGGTTCCGTCTTAATTATTCTATTGGAACATCTTGTCGGTGCGAATTTCGCCTGACCTGGTTCCATTACTTATTATGTTGGAATAACTTGTCCATGCGAAGTACCGCATGTATGGTGATTTCTTTTGTTATTTCATTCACTATTATACTCAGTTGGATAAAGTTTTGACTTCTATACTCCATGAAATTAGTGGAATATCCTTGATATTTGCGATTCATCTAGTATCTTTTCATGGAAATATTCTTCTGAGCATTCTTGAATTTTACTCTACAAAGCAGTATCGTGTTGACAATTAGGACGTTATTGGTTCATGGATAAATTAATTCTTGAACTTGCTTTATTAATTTCTTATATCATTGTCATCATCCTCATGTTTATATTATGTTGAAAGTCATCTGTGGCCTGTAGTGCATAGATGGACTTGGAATGATTATGACCAGGGATTATTCGGTGTAATCATGACCGTAATGTTATAAATGATGTGGAAAAAGTCCTCATTGGCCCGTAGTGCATTGATGGATAGTTGTTGGCATGATTATGACCATTAATGAATACACAAATATTCTTGGCTCATAGTGCATGGATAGTTGTGGTCGTGATACTAAAGAATATCCTTGGCCGTAGTGCAGGGGTGATTCGATGATGTGGATTATTTATTAAGCTGAGTCCCAGCGATAAAAGTCATGAAAAAGCTTTTAAATCATAAAAGATAGTAGATTTTATTCTCTACTTGACTCTTTTAATGGATTGCTTGTTCCACTATGAGCTTAAACTTGATGTTGTTATATTTTATCGGTTTAACATCATTGAAGGCTAACGATAATTTATTCTACATTATCTTAGTCATAATATTTCTTCTTGGGCTAGTTGAGCTCACCATTTCTTTCATCGTTTTCTCGTGAAATGATAACATAACGAGGACTAGTCGAGGAACGGAGTGGCGGTCCGAGAGGATAACATTAGTAGGCCTCACTATTCAGTGAAATAGTGTGTTAATAATTGTAATGAGGACTCCTTTTGAGTTTGTATAATCTCTTGTAGACAATAATTGTATTCAAACTCACGCTTATGTTTTGTCGTATTGTACATACGCATAAATTGTATCGATAAAGTTGTATTTGAATTTTATACCATGTATCGGCGACCCAAGATGGCTGATGTATACCCTAATTTTGAGGCGCACGGTTGGTATCAAAGCTTAGGGATATGATCCCTGGCTAAGATGTGAGAATAGTACTAGGAGGGGAGAGACGTGAAATTCCTTCGCTAGTATAACCTACTTAAGTTTATGTGGTATTTAATTGTTCGGTCAGAATTTAGGGATAATATGTTACATGTCAATTAACCTTTGTTTTGTGGCGATGTCTCAAAATGACATCCGAGAATGTTGAGAATAGCAATGGAGCCTGAAGCGACCGTTGATTCACCACATATCAATAATCGAGGATAATGTGCATCGGGAAGGCGACAATCCTCATGCAAACAACAACACTGACCAAATGATGAATGGTCAAATGTTCAGGGGCTTTATGCAATTTATGCAACAAAGAAATAGAGCGGCTCCTGTCCCAAAATGCGGTGGAAACACTCGAAACTCTCGGTGGTCCACCGCTAAATGCAGTTCAAGGAGGGACCACTTTGGAGTTTAAGGGAGAGCCAAAACCACTTATGGCGAAAGCATGGATAAAGCAGATCACTAAGATATTTGATGTCTTGGGATGCTCCGAGGAGCAAAAGGTTCCCTTTACCGCCTTTATGTTGCGCGGAGAGGCATATTACTAGTGGGAATCGGTAAAATGTACTCAACCTTCCGTACTGAAGATGTCTTGGGAGAAGTTCCAAGAGCTGTTCAATGACAAATACTTTCCCAAAAGTATTCGTCACATGAAGGAGGTGGAGTTTATCAAGTTGGAACAAAACAATATGACCGTATCGCAATATGAGGCTAAATTTGCGGAGTTATCCCGGTTTGCGTCCCACTTGGTGGATAATGAAGAGTGAATGACACAGATGTTTTTAAGATTTTTGAAGCCGGAGATACGTCAACATCTTATTTCTCATAAACTGTGTTTATATTCAGATGTTGTAAATAGGGCTCAGTTAGTGGAGCGCGATAACGAGTCAACGCAACTAAAAGATAGCAGCCGACAAAATGATAATACCAACGAGAGCAGTCATCGAAGTGGTGACAACAAGCGTGGAGGGAATCAATAGGCCAAAAATGGTAACCACTTTGGTGGTAAGCAGGGCCAAAACAATAAGAATGGACATTTCAAGAAGAGGAGATTCAACAATGATGGAAAGACGTCAGCACCAGCACCTGTCGTTAAGGAAGGAGAACGACCACCTATCATATGTTTCAAATGCGGAGGGGAGGGGCACATCGGTCAAATCTATTGCGATCTGGCCCAAATCATGTTATAATTGTGGAAGAGAAGGTCACTTAGCCCGATTTTATCGTTCACCGAAGATAAATTCAGCTAGGATGGAGGCACCAAATGCTGTCCCAGAAAAGTTAAAACCGGTAGTGCAAGGGAGAGCGTTTGTTTTGACCTCCCAGAAAGCAAGGAACCCGAATGAGGTCATCACGGGTAAGCTTATCATAAACTCTAACGAAATTTATACTTTATTTGATACCGGTTCTACCCATTCTTTTATTTCTCCTACTTGGGCTCAACGATTAAATTTGACTCCGGAGAAATTAGACTTTGACTTATCTGTGGAAACTCCATTGGGAGAAACCTTCATTACATCCACTGTTTATAAGTCTTGTTTGGTTCAAATCGGTACCTTCATATTACACCGTCGATCTTATTTCATTGAAAATACTTGCATTTGACGTGATTCTAGGGATTAATTGGTTAACTACTTATCATGCAAAATTGATTATTTTAAGTAAGGTTGTTGGGTTTCATATTCCTAATCAACCTATTATGCGAATTCAAGCGACCAAACCATTAAAATCAATCACGGTCATCTCAAGCCATAAAAGCTATTGATTTATTGAAAAAGCGGATGTCAAGCTTTCTTAGCTCATGTCACGATTTAAACAAAAATACGTCGGTTTTGAACAATATTTCTTTTGTTAATAAATTTCTGACGTATTTGTTGAAAGAACTTCTGGCCTACCCACGAGCGTGAAATTGAATTTTGTATCGACCTTGAACCCGTTACAAAAACCCATTTCCAAAGCCCCATATCGAATGGCTCTATTGAACTTCAAGAGTTAAAGACCCAACCTGCGAGAATTGTTAGACATTGGCTTTATTCGTCCTAGTACTTCTCCTTGGGGTGCTCTGTTCTATTCGTGGAGAAGAAAGATGGGAGTATCTTTTGCGACTTTGTATTGATTATCGGGGAGTTGAATCATGTCACCATCAAAAATAGGTATCCATTGCCACGTATTGATGACTGTTTGACCCGATTCTGAAGGAGCCAAATTCTTTTCAAAGATTGATCTTTATTAGGATATCACCAATTGAAGATTAGAACCGATGACATTCCAAAGATTCGGCTTTTAGAACTAAATGCGGGCATTATGAATTCCTAGTCATGTCCTTTGGATTGACTAATGCTCCTACGCCGCCTTCATGGATATGATGAACCGAGTATTCAAAGAATATTTGGATCACTTTGTGGTCGTCTTTATTGATGACATCCTTATTTATTCCAAAAGTCGTGAAGATCATGAGCAACACTTGAGACTGACACTCCAAAAGCTTCATGAATACAAGCTTTATGCCAAGTTAAAGAAATGTGAGTTCTGGCTTGAGGAAGTAGCATTCCTTGGGCACGTAGTATCAAGTCATGGAATATCTGTTGACCTGGCAAAGATTGAAGCAATTCAAAGCTGGGAGTAACCTAAATCGATGAATCAAGTCACGTAGCTTTCTCGAAACTGTTGGTTATTATCGGAGATTCATGGAAGGATTTTCTTGAATATCTACTCCATTAACTCAGCTGACTCGAAAAGATACAAAGTTCGGTTGGAGCGAAGAATGTGAGAAGAGTTTTCAAGAACTCAAGAGGAGACTCATTTAAGCACCTGTTCTGACAATACCATTTGGCTTGGAGGGATTTGTCATCTACAGTGATGATTCGGGCAAAGGGTTGGGATGTGTTCTCATGTAACATGGGAAAGTCATAGCCTATGCCTCAAGATAACTCAAAGAATATGAGAGGAATTATCCTACTCATGACCTAGAGTTAGCAGCTGTTGTCTTCGCACTTAAAATTTGGAGGCATTACTTGTATGGGGAGAAGGTGGAGATCTTTACGGATCATAAAAGCCTCAAATATTTCTTCACTCAAAAGGAACTCAACATGCGACAACGACGTTGGCTTGAACTTTTGAAAGATTATGATCATACCATCCAATACCATCATGGAAAAGTTTAATGGTGGTATGATGCATGAAGTAGAAGATCATATGCAAGTATCTGAGTGCGATATTGTCAACACAAAGGCCCATTTTGTGTGACTTGTAAAGGATGGAGATAGAGTTAAAGACTCTGGGGACCCATGTGATGATGGCGAATATCTGAGTAGAACCCAGACTTTAATTGATAAAGTTAAAAAAGCGCTCAAGCTACTGGACACGGAGTCGATGCGTTATGAGGAAGAAAGTGCAAGAAGGTGCTATCTTAGGAAGCAAGAATTGATGAAGAAGGAATACTTGAGTCAACTCCGGACTTTGTGTTCCTAACGACCTGATTTAAAGTATAAAATCATGATAGAAAGCACAACACACCGCTTGCAATCCATCCCGGAGTACTAAAATGTATCATGATATTCGCCATACATTTTGGTGGAGCAATATGAAGAGAGAGATAACGTTGTTTATCTCAAGGTGTCTAACTTGTCAACGAGTTAAAGCGAGCATCAAGTACCAAAAGGTCCATTGCAACCACTTGAAATTCCAGAGTGAAGTGGGAGCACATTACCATGGATTTCGTTCTGCGGTCTTCCTAAGGTTTCTCAAGGTATAGATGCGATTTGGGTCATTGTTGATATATTGACTAAGTCTACTCATTTCGTCTGACGAAAAACTTATACACTTGAACGTCTTGCTCAGATGTACATAAACGAGATTGTAATATCGCATGGTATGCCAAGATCCATAGTTTCGATCGAAACCCAAGATTCACTTCACGATTTTGGGTTAGTTTGCAAAAAACTATAAACACGCAGATTCTGATTTAGTTCGGCATATCATCCTCCTCGAGACGGACGGACAATCAAAGAGGACTATTCAAACTCTGGAAGATTTATTAAGACTCTGTGTCCTTGACTTCAAGGGAAGTTCGGACAAGTTCTTACCGTTGGTGGAGTTTTCCTACAACAGCAGTTATCAAGCAAGTATTGGCATGGCTCCATTCGAAGCGTTGTATGGAAGAAAGTGTCATTCTCCAGTATGCTGGGATGAGGTGGGTGAAGTAAGGTTGTTGGGACCGGAGTTGGTACGTATGACTACGGAAAAGATTAAAACGATCCGACAATGTATAAAAACCTCACAAGATCGACAAAAGAGTTATGCTGATCTTCATCGAAAGGACGTGGAATTCGATATAGGAGTTCATGTGTTGTTGCGTGTTGCTCCATGGAAAGGAGTTACGAGATTTGGAAAGAGAGAAAAACTCAATCCTCGATTCATCGGCCCATTTTTAATCCTCGATCGAGTAGGAACTGTGGCCTATAGACTCGCTTTACCTCCAAGTATGTCTCGTGTTCATAACGTTTTTCATATATCTATGTTACGTAAATATGTGAAAGACCCACACCACATTATTGAGTTAGAATCAGACGAAATAGCGGAAGATTTAACGTATGAAGAGGTTCCTATTCAAATCTTGGATAAGAAGGAACATATTCTACGCTCCAAGGTTATACCTCAAGTAAAAGTTTTGTGGAAAAACCACGATGTTGAGGAAATGACCTGGGAATTAGAATATGAAATGAAATCAAGGTATCCTTACCTCTTCGACATACCAGGTACGTACCTTAATTTCGAGGGCGAAATTTCATAAGGGGAGGTTGTAAGACCCCAACTTTTATAAATAAAGATGAATTTTCTATAAATATTATTTTTAAATATTATGGAGTAAATTGATATAATGTTATAGTTGTGGGTAATATTTATAAATTTTGCAAAATCATGAAGTTGTTATATAATATTCGATTGGTGGGGAATATTCGTTTTAGCGAGGAATATTAAATACGACAGCACAATCATTTTTGGACCCCACAACGGAATTATTATCGGATTGAGAAAATAACAAAAATACTTTTTGAAAATAACGGCGGAAGTTTTATCGTTAACTGTTGAAACACCCGTGTTAAAAGTAATGAATAATACTGCGTAGTTGCCGAGATAGCACTCGGTATTGATTATTGATACTTCACGTGAGAAGTCACTCGGTTTTGTTCAATTATTACTACGATTAATTCTTGCATAGTATCTCGTGTTATTTGATTCAATTATTGTCAATATTTTATATATTATTAAATCAATAATTGAGACAACAAAGTTATTAATATTGTGAATTATAATAAAGGTGATAAGTGTTGTTAAAATTATTAAGGTAATTTTTATGAAGTTTTGCTTATTTTATGGACCCTCATTTGCCCATTTTTCAAAATAATCAGTAGAAGTTATTTTTTTAAAGGGGGCGCAGTTGGAGAGCCCACTTGTGGAGGAAAGTCTTGGAGTGGGATTGTATGTTTGTCACGGCCGGTTGATGAAAGAAAAAGAAGCTGCAGGAATGTGTTTTATATAGATATATATATTATAGTACAATATGTGATATTATATATTTATATATTTTGTAAAGGTGGCCAGCAAAGTGGGGGGGGGGGATTTGAGTTATCAGGATGGAGTACTATTTTGTTGTCATATATATATATATATATAGAGCAAGGATCAAGTGCATACCCCTTATCTTACTCACCTGTGCTCACCCCTTTTAGAGCGACCGGTTTGGTCATACAATGGTAAATATACTATACTTTTTGACGACGGACAACATATAGTGTCGTTAAAAGATAAGGCGACGATTTGTGTGAAACGAAACCGCAAATGCCTAAAAAGAAAGTGAGCACGGGTGAGTAAGATAATGGGTATGCATTTGATTCGGACCATATATATATATATATATATATTATAGGTAACAATTGTTAGGAGGGAAGCAAGGAATCACGGGAGTATATCCCGTGAACTAGCATATGTTATATATATATATATATAATATATATATAAAATATTTTATTTAAAAGTTTTTATTTTATTAGAATATTTTATTGCATTGTATCCTTTCCATTCTCCTATAAATAGAAGCTCATTCCTTCATTATTTCTTACGAATTCACTGAAACTCTAGAGAGAGAAATTATAGAGAAACTATAGAAAAGTATTCTGCTACTTCCCTACTCTTATATCCAGTTTCTTTTACGGTAAGGGTTATTATTTCTTTTGTATTCATGAAGAGAACTTCTGTTATTCTATTCTTTATTATTCTGCTGGAATAACCAATATCGCGACGGACTACCTATACTTGGTGACATTCTTCTATTATTCCATCTTTATTATTATTACATTTGGAATATCCTATCTCTGCTTCATTTTACGCCGCACTGGGTTAAAATCTTTATTATTATTATATTAGAATATATCACATACATGCGCGTTTTACTGGACTGGTTAAAAGTCTTTATTATTATTACATTGGAATATCACATGCATGCGTTTCTGTGGGACACGAGATTCATCTTTATTATTCTATTGGAACATCTTGTGGGTTGCAAATTTACTTTGACACGTTCTCATTACTTATTATGTTGGAATAACCTGTCCATGCGAAGTACAACATGCATGGTGATTTCTTTTGTTATTTCATTCGCTATTATACTCAGTTGGTTAAAGTTTTGACTTCTATACTCCATGAAATTAGTGGAATATCCTTGATATTTGCGATTCATCTAGTATCTTTTCATGGAAATATTCTTCTGAGCATTCTTGAATTTTACTCTACAAAGCAGTATCGTGTTGACAATTTGGACGTTATTGGTTCATGGATAAATTAATTCTTGAACTTGTTTTATTAAATTCTTATATCATTGTCATCATCCTCATGTTTATATTATGATGAAAGTCATCTACATATTTGTAGTGCATAGATGGACTTGGTATGATTATGACCGAGGATTATTCGGTGTAATCATGGTAATAATGTTACAAATGATGTGGAAAAAGTCCTCATTGGCCCGTGGTGCTTTGATGGATAGTTGTTGGCACGATCATGACCATTAATAAATACACAAATATTCTTGGCTCGTAGTGCATGGATAGTTGTGGTTGTGATACTAAAGAATATCCTTGGTCAGTAGTAGTGCGGGGTGATTCGATGATGTGGATTATTTATTGTTGAGTCCCAGTCCGTGATAAAAGTCATGAAAACCTTTTAAATCATAAAAGATAGTAGATTTTATTCTCTACTTGACTCTTTTAATGGATTGCTTGTTCCACTGCAGTTAAACTTGATGTTGTTATATTTTATCAGTTTAACACTGTTGAAGGCTAATGATAATTTATTCTGCATTATCTTAGTCATAATATTTCTTACTGGGCTAGTTGAGCTCACCCTTTCTTTCACTGTTCTCTTCAGGAAATGAGAACATAACAGTGACTAGTCGGGGAACGGAGTGACGGTCCAGAGGATAACATTAGTAGTCCTCACTATTCTGTGAAATAGTGTGTTAATAATTGTAATGAGGAATCCTTTTGAGTTTGTATAATCTCTTGTAGACAATAATTGTATTCAAACTCACAATTATGTTTTGTCGTATTGTACATGATAGTTGTATTAGTAAGTTGTATTTGAATTTTATACCATGTATCTGACGACCCAAGATGGGTGATGTATACCTAATTTTGGGGGCGTCACAACTGTAACTACTCCTGAAAGCACACATGATGGCTCAAAAGATGATGAGTCCAAAGAAGAAGGACCTGCCCCTGACAAGGCTGAACCATTTGGAAGTTCGTCTAATCCAAAGGCCTCAGAGTCTGAAGAAGAAGAAGATTCTGACTCTCCCATAGCTGAACCCCCAAGGAGAAGGAAGAGCTACAAATTAATTACTCAATTTGCCTCCAAGAAGAGAAGTGATCACTCCACTGCAGTCATTGAAGTAAGTGATGATGAATCCAAGGAAGACATTGCTGAAGAAGAGTCTGGTAATGAAGATCAACAAGAAGGATTCACTGATGAATCTGATCAGAATGCTTCAGGCTCCGAAAGAGAAGAAATGGAGAAAGATTCTAATTCTGCACATCAAGAATCAGAGGAACCAAAAGACTGCACATGATGTGTTCAAAAATTTGAACAACATGGAGTTAGACTGCACGACTATCCTCTACAATCCTAATAATATGATGATGAGATGGTTCTTACAATGGATGCCTTGGCTAAAGGCACATACTGAAAGAGATGAAAGTTACTTCAGTTGGTGCTACTCTCAGTTTCCAAGCATGGAGCTGGTGGCACAGAACTTCCCAAGGGTGAAGAGTTTTGCAATAATGATGATCAAATACCAGCCTCACTACAAAGTCTACAGACATGCTGGCAACCATTATATTCCCTATGATCGTAGATTGGGTTCTGACGGAAGAAGGTTCATGACCAAGGACACGACCGTAGAGTCTCTTCTCTCTATCACTGAAAATGATCAAGTTCAGTTTGAAGAGCTTCCCTCTGCTCAAGCACAGATGTCTAACATGCCGTCATCCTCCAACAACGATTGGAACTCAACAATTTTTTAGATCCTCACTACTTTTGAAAATCTATCCAAGAATGAAAATCGTAGAGTTCAATCCGGTGCTCAACTAGAGGCTACCCAACCAGATGACCAAACTCCTATGGAGTAGGAGCTGTTGAAGACTTCTGATGAGCTGGTCAAGATGATATCTCTAATCAATGAAGAGTTAAAGATGGTCTTGTGGAGGAGATAATTCGATTGAATGCAGGACTTGACTCTACGGGGCGATGTCTCTCAAAATCAAAGAGAGAGATCACATCTATCTGAAGGCCATACATGATCAGAAGGCAGAAGCTCTATGAGCACAGAAGGCTAATGAAGAACAACTCCAAGTCCTCTCTAACAAGATTGACAACATGAATCAGTCTTTCTCAGTGCAACTTGAGCTAAGCCAACAATAGCTCAAGTTTGAAGTTGCTAACTCTTCTTACCTGATGGAGTAGCTTATGTCCAACATGGAGCAACTCTCCCAAGTGATTAATGACAAAAAGTGGAGAAAAAGAGGCACTCAAGAAAGTTCTTGGCAAGGAGGATAGAAGGAAATAAGAAAAGAAGACAAAGAAAAAGATAGAAGAAGAAGAAGCTGGGTCATCATCTGAAGGGGAGCCAAAGGATGATGAGCCTATATTTGCAAAGGCCCAGTCATCATCTGAAGGGGAGCCAAAGGATGATGACCCTGTATTTGCAAAGGCTGAGGGGGAGCCAGAAGAAGAAGAAATGAAGTCCACATCCCAAGGGAAGCAGGAGCAAAGAAATCAACCAGATGAATAGCTGATCAATAGACATCCTGGAAGCATACATGAATCCAAAGAGGTACATCTCTAACTAGTTAGGTATGTTCTGGATCCAGGATGTAAAATGCCATAGTGTATTAAATTCCATAGTCTTATAAATGACATTCATGATTATCTGTTTTAGAAATACAGTTGCTCACTGTATATAAGATTCATTCATAACATGCATATGCACTTATTATTTTTGTCATAATCAAATAGGGGGAGATTGTCAGGAATAAGCATGTGAATGATATTCCTATTTACATATGATTTGAATATGATATATATATATATATATATATATATATATATATTTATATATATATATATATATGAATGAATATGTAAGTATGCTTGCATTAAGAAAAGCTGTAAAGTCCTTTGATAGATAATAGAAACATATGTACAAGGACTTAGAATGAATTGATCAAATGTGTTAGGTTGATCTTACATAAGCAAAACAGCTTTGGAAAGTCCTTAAAAAGAAATGATGTATAAGGACTATAAATATAGAAAGATCAAGCATGTTAGGTTGATCTTATGATGTAAAAGATAGGCAATGTCTCGATCGTGAGCACTACACCGAAATTGTAGTGCCAGAGAGTAAAGGAAAACTCGAGAGCTATCGAGGCGAATCATAGTCTGCAAGATAGTAGATCTCGGGAGTTCGTGAGCGCCAGGGAGAGACGAGGAAGGATCGTAGTGTGTCGAGGAGAACTTCCTCGAGTAATGTAGTCTGCTGAGAAAGTCATGTTCAGAATCGTAGAGACAGTCTACCTAGGAGCCAACCGAGCATCTACCGAAGCTAAGTCAAGAATCTTAGACTACACTTTGAGTCATAGAGTCTACTGATCAAATCAGAGGCAGAGATCGTAGTCAAGCAAGATCAGATGAAGACAATAAGCAAAATGACAGAAATCGTAGAGTGCCAAGATTTGATCTCGGAGTCATAGTGTCTGCACAGCCGAAGCTGAATCGAAGAGTGTAGAACTGAGACTTCAACATATATGCTCACAATGCCAAGGCAGAATGGTAGAGCAAATACGATTCTCAAAAAATGAGCATTCCCAGAATATCCAAAGGAATGAAGCCACTGGTCTAAGATGCATAGATATATCCCACCTGAAGGAAACCAGAAAGCACTTAATGAATGACATACAAGCTAACAGAAGATCTAACCATCAACCCAATCAGCATCCAGATTGAGTTGTGAAGCCATTCGAGATGAAGTCTTCAACAAGGAGATCAGAAGAAGACTTCAAAGATGGCCGGCTAAGGAAAGTCAACAAGTCGGCGGTTTGTCAAGTAGAGCGTAAGATGATGATCTTGAAAGCAACCAGGATCGTAGTGTTTGCCAAACAAAGAAAGAACCGATGGAGTATATACAGTGATACTGGTTAACCTGTGAAGAACAAGGCTAAAGTGATTAAGCATTGGGACAGTCCATTGATGATAAGTGAATGGGAGATCATAAGGAGAAAGTGAGCTAGACACGCCACAAATCTGAAGTGTCTTGCTATTTAGAAGGGGCCAGAACAAAGAAGTCAAGCCATCAGTATCTGAGAGCTGTCGAGGCAAACAAAAGTGTTGAAGCACTGCACAAGAAAAGGAAGAGGTGTTCTACATTGAAGATCTAATCAACACTCTTCAAGATCATAGTGTTGTCTTTACCAGTCAACAAGACACTACGGTCAGGTCCAAGAAGACATGCATCAGAATCGTAGAGTTCGAACAACTGAAGATTGAAGCATTGGCAACGGTTCAATATGAATGTTGATATTTAGATAAGAGCTTATTGAGAGCATCGATGCAAAAGGACAACCTCTGATCGAGAAATCAGAAGGAGGAAATATAGTCGTTGACCTGACCAAGACATAAAAGTAACATATCTGGCGAGGTAGGTGAAACAGTAGACTGCAGTGTCAGAAAGTCAAAAAAGGAGATGTCATGTCATATCTACAGTCTACACCAAATAACTCGAGATCTGCGAAGCATTTCAAAGAGCTTTCAACGGCTACTTCTCAATGGGTAAATTGGGAAGGAGTGTAAATAAGCCAGAGCTTCAACGATCAAGAGTTGCTGAGAATTGCAATGTTGCAGAATCGTTGAGTTGGTAGAATGCTAACGTTGACTCTACGAGTTCCACCTGAGCTTAAATAGAACAAGTCTTAGTGACAGTGAGACTACGAAGGTGGAAGTGAAGCAGATTTGATGAAGGACTTAAACAGACCAAAGCTTCACTCAACAAAGATGAGAATGCCACCTGAATTGGCATCTAAACTAAGAGTCGAGAAGGACAAGAAGATAGCATTCAGAAGAGTGGTAAAGCATAAGGCAGATCCTAAGAGCCATTCTACGATTCACCATGAACCCAAAACTGAAGCAGAGCAAGTGTAGAACCATATGCATTGACATGTTAAGAAGGGTTCAGAAATGGTGATGGTGCACAACACACTACATGAAGATGAAGATGAGCGAGGAAGAAGATCAGCTGCACCAAAGATGATGTGGTCCAGTCTCGAAGCAAAATACAAAGAGGACCACACCAAGCTGCTAAGTACAAAAGACGATCAAGCTTAAGGACATATTAGCAGCTCAGCACCACCACCACCAACAACAACAACAAGAAGTCAGGGCCTGAGGGGTCCTTGTCCGGAGGGACTAAATGAAGTTCTAAGCCTGCTGGGCTTTTTGAGTTCCTAGGGAACTAGAGAAGTTCCAAGGCTGCTGGCCTTGAAGAGTTCTTAGTGAACTGAAGTCCCAAGGCTGCTGCCTTAAAGGAATCTTAGTGATTCAGGGTGCTGCCCTTCCTTAGTGGAAATCCTGCTAGTTGAAAGCAGAAGAGTGGATTAGGAGCTTGAGTCTCTGAACCACTTAAAACCCCTTGTGTCTTTTACTTTATGTCATTTACATTATGTACTTTAACTGCTATAATTGCTATGTATGTTTTAACTGCTTACAACCGAACTAACTCTAAGAACAATGTATGTATGATTATGAATATATCAATGAAAGGGATCTTTTACTTATTCCGCTGTGCTTGAAAAGATTCTTATGTTTGTCATATACTAAATCATTGGCTATACAAAATAAAAGAGAAAAGTATTTGAAATGAAAAATGATCTATTCACCCCCCCTTCTAGATCTATATTGTGCCTACTAGGAACTAACAAAGTTATGTGACCTAATATATATATATATATATATATATATATTAGGTGTGATAATTAAATAACCTAAGAGGTTATAATATGGGAGAATATTAATATATAAATATATATACTATCATTAAGAGATTTATTTTATATATCTCAAAATAATTAATTTTATAACCAAGTCTAATTGGGTTATGAAATTAAAAAGGCATAAGTAAGGAATTTATTTACAAAGGTGTAGTGGAACCCTAATTAAATGATAAGAGTGGAATGGAATAGAATTAAAAGTAATGGACTATAATAAGGTCATAGCCCAAGAATTTAAATAGAGTCCAAGAGAATTAAATTTAATGGACTAAGGAAGTTATATTATTTAAACAAGCCTAATTAATTAATTAAGCATGTGACTTGTGGATATAGTGATTAAGGGCGATTAAATTATTAATCTAGCCCAATATAATATGTATATGACAAGAATTATATTGGCCCAATCAAATTTTGGGTGGAAGCCCAAATTTATTTTGTTAGTAAGCAAAATAATAAAAGTATAAGCCCAACATAATTTAATTAATAAGTGGCCCAATTTTTGACCCACTTAAGGAGGGACTATTTAGTTATTTGTTAAGTAAATTAACAATTAAAATAAAATAAGATTTGGATGATATTGAGGCCATGTGACCGAAATTATGGAGAGAGTAGGAGATGGGAGTAATGTAATAATTACCTTATCTTTAGTTAGTGGTTTACTTTATGAGGTGTCACATTATTATTGGGCCACCACATGAGATTAACCAAACATGTAATAAAGAGAGAGTGAGATAAGGATTTGGAAGATAAAAAAAATAAGGAATAGGAAAGAGAAAGAGATAGGAATAAGAAGAAAGAGATAAGAAAGAGAGAGAAAAAGAAAAGCAAAAGGAAAAGAAATGGGAGAAAGAGAAAGCCGTGAGAGGGAAAGAAGAAGAATGGGAGAGAGGGAGAGAAAAAGGGGAAGGGGCGGCAGCCCTAGGGAAGAAAGGGGAGAGAAAAAAAATTCTCCATGAAGAAGAAGAAGAAGAAAGGTATAAAATTATTTTTTTTCCTAAACTTTCTTCCTTTATTTTTGTAATTTGATGAGAGGGGGTTTTTTGATTTCAAAGTTCAAACCTCTATAATCTATGTATTTTTCATAGATTCAAGTATGGATCTACCCATAATGGGTGTTGATTTGGTTTGAATCAAAAAGAAAAGAAAAATAATTTTTCTAGTTTTGAAAACCCTAACTTTTAGGTGCTTTGAAAATCCACCGTTTTTGATCTATGCATTCTTTTCTCGATCCGTCAAAGAGAGGTGCTAGATATAAGTGTTGACTAGTAAACCCAAGTGGTAGAACTCAAAAATCACGTTTCTAAAAGTTGTGGTGTTGATTTTGGTGAAAACTGTCCCGTTTTCTTATAATTGTTTTGGACCAGTCAGCAACGGGGGCAGTTTCGTCCACTTTTTATATTTTAAAAAACTTTGGAAAATTTTGGAGTGATAATATCAGAAGATATGAAGGTTGTGTAAAAATGTGAGAATTGTTTGCCATACGGTTTGAGAGTTATGGATTTTACGATGAAGGGCTATTTTTATTAAGCCACCCGAATAATTCTCTGTGTATAAGTCCAAAAATTACAAAATGTTTACTTGAAGTACATGTGTATAACATGAACATATTGTAAAAGTTTCAGAACTTTTGGAGTTAATCACGATTTATGAAAAATCTGAGAATATTTGGCTATTATGGACTATTTAAATATAGTAAATGGATTTTAAAAATTTTGAGAAAAATATATGTTTAATGTGGAACTATATTCTGTCAAATCTCAGAAAATAAATATTTTTGGCACTGATTTGGTATTTTTCATCTAAATGATGATAAATGGATAAATGGATTTAATTAAATATATGATGTCCAAAAATATGAAAAGAATATTATTTAGGGCTTAAGACCCTTGAGCATGGCTTATGCAGATTTTAGATGAAGTTTTGGGCCGGGTGTGAAGTGTTGTGATGTTTGTGGCATTTTAGAATGTTTAATGAGTTAATTAAGGAAAGGAAAATAATTGAACTAAATTGTTTATTAATGTGATTAATGACTTAATTTTTTTTGGATTAAGATATTATTAGTAGTATTTGACTGGAATGTTATTAAAAGGTTAATAACCTTAGCGTAAAATATTATTACATAATTAATAATATTCGACGGGATATTAAAATAAGAGATTTATGTTATTTTTAATATAATTGTTGAATTTGGTATTCACCTGAACTATGTTATGCTTGTAATAGACTAAAATGAGAATTGAGTCTTTGAATTGGATTTTGGATTCTTTGAAATGGTTTCGATCTCTTCGAAATATTTTGTGGTCTCTATTTGAAATAGTAATTTCGGATCTTTGAAATGTAATCCGGTTTCTTGAAATGATATTTCGAGTTCTTGAAAAGGTTATCTAGCTTACTAAGATAACATATAAAGGGAAAACTTATAAGTATAAGTTATAAGTGATGAAAAGATTATCAAAGTATAATGATAATACTAAGACTAAGGTGTAATGTCTAATACTTAACTTTGTGAGTGAAGGTTAGAAAAGTTAATATAAGATGATGAAATTATAAGTAAGTAAATGAATATGGTGGTAATATTATCTAATATGTGACTATGTGATTAAGTGTTAGATAGTATTATGAAATAAGGTATGATATGCTAATTGAAAGATCAATCTTATACCTGATAGGTCTTTTCAATAAAGAGAATAAATTAAATTACGTAGCGGTAATCGACTATGTAGACAAGTTTCCTTAACTCAAACTCGGGTTATATTTCAAAGTATGTTTGTGAATGATTATTCATGTCTAAATTGATTATTGATTCGCACTTAGTGCATATTGTATATGTTTATCAGGTATGAAAGGCTGATCACCTTCATTATCATAAGGTTCAGTTAAATTGTTCATGGTCATTGTTGACCTTCAAACATTATTGATTCAGTCATGCAATTATTGAAACTTGATTCATGTTATTTAACAATTATTAAATTGTTGAAAACTTGAAAGCTTATTATTCTTTCAATCATGGTATATCTTTATTGAATTTAAATTTTTTGGGCAAAGTAGTTGCTCACCCTTGCTATATCATGATAATAAATATCAGATAAAGGCGAAGGCTTGAAGAAGGACATAGACAAAAGCAAAATACAGTAATAGATTGTTATAAGGATAACTATTTAGTTATCTTATTGTAAACCTTTGTAATTTTGAAGGTATGTATTCAGTTAAGGTTAATAAACCTGGGAAAATGTTATAGAATTATGTAAAATAAACAATATATGTTTATTTGTTCCGTATTAGATGATAAAATATGTATGATGATGAAGTACCGTAACGTACCAAGTTCGAAGTTCTTGGGACCCAGATTTGGGGACGTCATAGTTGGTATCAAAGCTGTATGTTATAAACCTTAGGTAGGGGTACCTTATGCTATAACCTTAGAGATAATGATAAGTAATAAACTCAAATAGAGTTTAAGTGCTAAGAGATGAATTTAGGAAATTCATCATTAAAGTAAAGAAAAAGATAATTAAGATTCAAAGAAGATTCTTGAAGAGATATAAGGATAAGAATCCGGAGTTACCTGATAAGTAGGTCTGGTATCTGTTACTTGAATTAGTTGCTTATACTCATGTTTCTTAGTTACTTTTTGTGACAACCCGAAAAATCGGATTGTCCAAAATTTAAGTTTAAAGAATTAGTTATTAACAAAATGAATTTTTATTAATACTATTCTGTGCTATGTGTTTATTAATCGTTCTATAACCTAGAATGATTATTAATCGGGAGGATTCGGGCTACGAGCTAGACTGAATGAGTAAGAATTTTCAAGACAAAAATAAAATAATTTCGGGAAAAAAAAAATTTTCGGGGAAAAAGACGAAATAAGCATTATTCACCCGACGAAACCTAAGGGTTAGGATTTGAATAACCTAAGTCATTCCGAGAGTTCGGTATGTCGAAATGACATTCCGTCGAAAGATTTGACGATAATATATCATGAAAAGTTAATTAAGCCGATAAAAGTTTTTCTCGAAAAAAGTGCAGAAATCGGACGAAATAAAAACGACGAAAAGTACTACTGTGTACTTTTCACTCGTTTAGCTACGTTAGGGGAAAACGTGATGGAAAACGCTTAACGTGGAAAAGTATTTTTCAGTTTTTCGGAGATCCGAAGATTTCATAAAATTTAATCGGTAAAGGAAAGACGAAATATCCAAAAATATTTGGATTCCCGAATCGCGATTTTTGAATCGCTTGACCGAATTCAATTACTTGAAGCACGAAGCTTCCAAGGGAAGCTAGGTAAAGGAGGTGGGGCGGCCACTTGGCCTCAAAGTAAACTTGGTGGCTAAGTTATGAATAGTAAGGAGGTTAGGGGTGAAATGACTAAAATGCCCTTAGCTTTGGTTTTCTATATAAACAAGCCTTAAGCTCATTTGTTTGGTTAGAAAATTTCAACCAACTTTGAGAGAGAGAGAAAGAGACTTCGGATGGGGGAAGAGAAGGAAGAGAATGAGGAAAAGCTAGCCCGAGTGCACGCTTTGTCCGACGGAAGAAGATTAAAGAAGAACGGTAATTTGAACCCTAGTTTCTTCTAAATTTCTTTAAGTTTAATATGTTCAAAAACATAAATTAATGAAGATAAGTAGTAGAGGAAGTTAAGAATGATTTCATATGGTTGAAATCATAAGAAAATGAAGGAATAAGAATTAGGAATAAATTTCTTAAGGAAGTACAAGATTCGTAAGGATTTTGAGCGATCCGAATGAATCTTATGAACGAGTAGGTGTAATAAGTAAGGAATGATGTTCTATAACATCAAATTTTAAGAAAAAAATAGAATCGTAATCCAAAATATCGATTAAAATGAAGAACGAACGAAGAACGCGAAGAACACGAAGAACGTTGTTGATGGACAAATTTAAAACCATCGTAGTATAATTGTTGTTGATGGACAAGTTTAAAACCATCGCGTATAAGTTAGTTTCTTATTGCTTGGTTAGGAACGTTAGAAACGTTCATGAAGAACAAATTAAAATTGAGCTATAACGAAGTTATGGCAAAATTTTCGTAAAAGATAAACGAGAATTTGAAAGTTAGTAAATGAACCCGAACGTGTAGGGTTTTATAAGAATGTAAGAGAACGTAGAAAACGTGAGTCGTGGACTCAAGAACGAACGAATTCTGAGTTCAAATGACCGAATTACGGACGAATGAATGAAGAACGTTAATAACGTAAAAATGAACAAAGATTGAAGATTAAGCCAATTGAATGGCATGTTAACGGATTCAGAACGAAGTTCTATCCATGGGTAATCGAAGTACGTAAGATAAGGAAGAGAATAGCTTTAGAACGACCTCGTTCTGAGTTATAACGAAGAAGTTATGAGATTTCGAAATCAGCATCTCAAGCTTGTAAAGGACTTAGAAAAATTTTCTAGGTTTCATACTCGGCTGCAGTATTGAAGTCGTGCCTTTGGAGGCCGTAAAAGGCAGTCATGAAAGCTCGACCATAATCTTACGGAGAGTGGTATTTGCAGCTGAGAGATAACAAAGGACTTGGCGCCACAACACCAACCGGGAAGAGGAGAGAGAGAGAAGTAGGTCATGTGCATGACGAGAGAAAAGGAAGAGCCTGGTACAACATGTTACGGTGTAGAGCAATGCCCAAAAATGAGATTTTTAGTTCTCAGTTACTAGAGGATGTGCAAGAAAGAAGTATGAACATGTTCACGTAATGTAACACTCAATCAAGTGTTTTAAACCTTTAGTGAAGGTTGAACGGAAAGATTTAGCAAGATTAAAAGATAAAGAATATAAGAGCTAGATTACGTAACCGATATCCGGGGACCGTAGTTGTAATGAACGAACGTGAGGGATTGCTATGATTGTGATTCCTCAGATGTTGAGTGAAAAAAGTAATGTATAACATTTTGATGTTATGGCATGGCAATAAGAGATGAATGTAAAGTGTTTAGACGTTGTGAACGCAATGTTGTTGCAATGAACGATCAGTTTTAGCATACAACAAAGACCAATGATTAAACATGTGATGGGTGAAGAACCTGAATCAAAGATAAGTACGTATAATGTAAAAGAAGCCGAGTTAATGTTTATGACTTGGATAACATTTCGAGTCGAATTAATCGGACATTGTAAGATAAGAATAAGGTAACGTAAAATGCTTAACGTTATTAATGCATAGAATGAATGCAGAATGATCGTTCTGAGTATACAAAAGACTGTATGACTTAGACGATGATAAATGAATCGTGAGGTATGTCATTTAGTTGCCAGAAATCCATATGGAATATGATTTGACTTAACGAACATTATAGTTTAATAGTTCGGATAAGTTAAGAGAAGTTAGGTTGTGGTACAAACATAACTTTGATAGTTGACATATTGGAGCTGGGCTTAACAATTCCTTCAGAGAGTGAAGGTATATACAAAACTGGCAACCGATCTAACTCACTGTGTGGGCAGTGTAGATGAGACGGGAACTTGTTTGTTGGTTGTTTGTGGGAAACCACTCAGAGTACCATATGGACTACTAGTAGAGAAGCGATGTGTGCTAAGTCCTATAGAAGCTATAAGAAGAATATAAGAATGTAAATCATCAAAGATGATGAACGTTTTGAGTAAGACATCTCCGTATGTCAAGAAGCCGTAAAGAGAAAATGAAAGTTAGTCGCGTAAAGTTATATTGCAAGAACGTGAACCCTAAGAAGTAAAGTTAAGTAAACCAATGCGTAAGTCAAGTATATGACTAATTGGTGTACGTTTTATTTCCTAATGTGTTATATAGGATTTGGAATGAGTAGTTCAACGTAAGTTGTAGCTGTGCGTAAGGCAAGTTTTCTAACTTCATTCATACTATATGAATGCTAGTTTCTTAAACTTCTCAGATGTTGTACTGGAGAAGTTCGGTCTATGTGCAAATGTGCGATATTTGTACAAGGTGGTAGTATGTATGAGGCCTTGTGCCACAATTTAAACACTTCAGTGTTTTTTTGAGATGAACTATTCTATGATTGAGCTGGTCAATACAAGTATGCTCGGTTTATACATGAATCGTTATTGTTAAGTCTGTGCTAATGATTCTAGCCAGACATGATATGCATGGAAAAAGGTAGAAGAATGAAAGTAGTGTAAAGAGTATGTCATGAATATTTTAAGATGATAGGGATCGAGATTATTCATATTATTCAAGCTACTTCATAACCTTTGTTCGGTTATCGAAGTTCTAAAAAATGTTTAAACTCTTGAATGTGTTTGTTCAACTGTTATGACTTGCTGGGCAATTGAATGCTCACACTTACTTTAAATGAAAAACATTTTCAGCCAACGATGTTAGAAAGAACTTAAGGATCCCTTAAAGATCAAGCTGATCGGTATCCAGACGAAGTACCATTCATTATATGAATGAGAATGAAGATCAAGCGAAGATTTGTAATATAGAATGATAGAATTAAACTATAGAATAGTTTAATGAACGATTATGTATCCTTGGTGGCGAATAAAAGTCACTCGTGTAAGATGCAAAAAAATAAATAATGTAATTATCATTATTTGTAATGAAAGAGGTTTTATAGTTATAGAACCTGGGATTTGAGAATTTATGTCGTTATATTTAGCTATATAATGATGTATGTTTGGAAGAAGATGGGATCGTGACGTACGGAATCCGGATGTGAACATAGACCGGATTTTGAGGCGTTACAAGTTGGTATCAAAGCTGATAGGTTATAAATCTTAGGTAAGAGTACCTAAGACTATAATCGTAGAGAGAAGGATAAGAAGATCACCACGTTATCATAGTAAATCATAGTAACAGATGAGCTGTTAAAACGATGAATGATTTATAGCTAATGCTATGAATGAATGGTACTACGAAGTAGTACGAAGAAGAAGAACTCAAATTGAGTTGTAAAGGATAGCATACGAATTAAAGAAAATTCGTATTAAGTAAAGAGAGATTTAGAAGTTGTAAAATTTCAATTGAAGACTCATGTGATAGCTGAGTTGTATGAATCTTTGTATGGGCAGAGGTTTGTGCTTGGTGTAACAACCACTCAGTTTATTACAGTGATAATCATTGAAATTGGTCGCACTATCAAGATGTATATGACGAGAAGGTGAATCTTTTCTCATGTATATACTTGGTAGGTAGAGAACGATAAGATTAGGTGCAAGTTCTTGAAACTCATACTTATGGTACGTTCGTGACTCATAATGATATGGTATGTTTTCGAATATCTCAGCGAATGGATGCCTAAGGTCTGTCTGGATGTTCTTAAACTCATATTATTGTGGAAAGTTCCTGAACTCATAATGTGTGGTAAGTTGATGGACTGTACTAAGGTATAGGAATGTGTAGACTGAAAACGAGTTATTTTCAGTAGACTTAGCATTGAAGGTGCTAGAGAAGATTAAGTATTGTCACAGTAAGACAATAACGGAAGATGGAGAATAAGATATTCCAAGTTATCTAGTTATGCTAGATTTCGAAGTTTCTTGAAATCATGCTAATGTGCACGTTTTGAAAATAAAAGAATTGGTTCGACTTTTGGAACCAATGGATTTTAAAAGAACTATTCTTGGTATGTCTACGCTAATTGTTTCGGCTAGACAGGAATTGATTTGAAATATCAAAATAAATTTTATATCATCAGTGCATTTGATGCAAGGATGGTAAAAGGATGGAGTTATTAATGCAATTAAACCTGGTGTGGAATTTGATCAGAGGATCAACAACCTGCTATGGTATGATGTATAATGACGAAGTCATAAACTAACGAAGTCCTCAACGTACTGTGAAAAGTGCGGTATCATGACGTCATGAAACGTTTTGATGTATTGCAAAAGGAATTTAAAGAAGTAGTCGATGTCAAGCGAGTTGACTAGACGAATGTTTCAAGTTGATATCTAATTTATTGGCATGGTTGAGGCTATTTGATTTGGCTAAGACAAATGGTATGTCATGATTAAAAGAAAATCGAGCTTTCTTTGAAGAGCTATGCCGAACCAAATTATTTTGGTGCGAAATCTAAGTCTGAGGTGAACATACCACAAATGGGGTTATCTGATAGGCTAATCACCTACGTATGGAAGAGGTAGTTTACCTTCTTTGTGATTGTAAACTTCTTAGTGTAAGAAAGGTTTACTGGCGAGAGGTTTTACATTTAACCTAGTAAGAGTTCATGGTCGATTTGACCACTCAGCAAAAGAATGAAATGTTTTAAAGGAATCCTTATATTCCTAGTTATTCCTTTCACTTCATGATTCTTGATAAGTTATGAAGGGTAGGAATGTTTGAAAGATAATAACTTCTTTGAAGAGAAGTTGAGAAGAAGAAGTAAGCTAAATTTTCGAGGGCGAAATTCTTTGAAGAAGGGGAGAATGTGAGAACCCGGGTAAGGGTTTGGTTTTAAGAAATTCCGAGGACGGAATTTTTTTAAGGAGGGAAGAAGTGACAACCCGAAAAATCGGATTGTCCAGAATTTAAGTTTAAAGAATTAGTTATTAATAAAATGAATTTTTATTAATACTATTATGTGCTATTTGTTTATTAATCGGGAGGATTCGGGCTACGAGCTAGACTGAACGAGTAAGAATTTTCAAGACGAAAAAAAATATTTTCGGGAAAAAAAAATATTTCCGAGAAAAAAGACGAAATAGGTACTATTCACCCGACGAAACCTAAGTGTTAGGGTTAGAATAACCTAAGCCATTCCGAGAGTTCGGTATGTCAAAATGACATTCCGTCGAAAGATTTGACGATAATATATCGTGAAAAGTTAATTAAGTCGATAAAAGTTTTTCTCAAAAAACGTGCATAAATCGGATGAAATAAAAACGACAAAAAGTACTGCTGTGTACTTTTCACCCGTTTAGCTATGTTAGGGGAAAACGTGAAGGAAAACGCTTAACATGGAAAAGTGTTTTTCAATTTTTTGGAGATCCGAAGATTTCGTAAAATTTAATCGGTAAAGGAAAGACGAAATATCCAAAAATATTTGTATTCCGAGAATCGCAGTTTTTGAACTATCGGACGAATTCTGAATTACGGAAGCACGAAGCTTCCAAGGGAAGCTAGGTAAAGGAGGTGGGGCGGCCACTTGGCCACCAAGTAATCTTGGTGGCTAAGTTATGAATAGTAAGGTGGTTAGGGGTGAAATGACTAAAATGCCCTTAGCTTTGGTTTTTTATATAAACAAGCCTTAAGCTCATTTATTTGGTTAGAAAATTTCAACCAACTTTGAGAGAGAGAGAGAGAGAGAGACTTTGGATGGGGGAAGAGAAGGAAGAGAATGAGGAAAAGCTAGCCCGAGTGCACGCTTTGTCCGACGGAAGAAGATTAAAGAAGAGCAGTGTCCCAGACCCTAGTTTCTTCTAAATTTCTTTAAGTTTAATATGTTCAAAAACATAACTTAATGAAGATAAGTAGTAGAGGAAGTAAAGAATGATTCATATGGTTGAAATCATAAGAAAATGAAGGAATAAGAATTAGAAATTTAGTTTATAAATTTCTTAAGGAAGTACAAGATTCGTAAGGATTTTGCGCGATCCGAATGAATCTTATGAACGAGTAGGTGTAATAAGTAAGGAATGATGTTCTATAACATCAAATTCCAAGAAAAAAAATAGAATCGTAATCCAAAATATCGATTAAAATGAAGAACGAACGAAGAACGCGAAGAACACGAAGAACGTTGTTGATGGACAAATTTAAAACCATTGTAATATAATTGTTGTTGATGGACAAGTTTAAAACCATCGCGTATAAGTTAGTTGCTTATTGCTTGGTTAGGAACGTTAGAAACGTTCATGAAGAAAGGATTAAAATTGAGCTATAATGAAGTTATGGCGAATTTTTTGTAAAAGGTAAACTAGAATTTGAAAGTTAGTAAATGAACCCAAACATGTAGGTTTTCATAAGAATTCAACAGAACGTAGAAAATGTGAGTCGTGGACTCAAGAACGAACGAATTCCGAGTTCGGATGACCGAATTACGGACAAATGAATGAAGAACGTTAATAACGTAAAAATGAACGAAGAGTGAAGATTAAGCCAATTGAATGGCATGTTAATAGATTCAGAATGAAGTTCTATCAATGGGTAATCAAGGTACGTAAGATAAGGAAGTGAATGGCTTTGGAACGACCTCGTTCCGAGTTATAACGAAGAAGTTATGAGATTTCGAAATCAGCATCTCAAGCTTGTAAAAGACTTAGAAAATTTTCTAGGTTTCATACTCGGCATGTGCATGTCATGAAGTCGTGCCTTGAGGCACATGCATGGCGAGCTCGGCCATAATCTTCACGGAGAGTGAGTGGCGCCAGTAGCGCGAGAGATAACAAAGGTCTTGGCTGCAAAGACTTCGTTAAAGAGAGGAGAGAGAGAAGTAGGTCGGCGCATGTGAGGGAAATGAAAACCTGGCACAGTGGCCGATGCAGAGCAATGCCCGAAATAAGATTTTAGTTCTCGATTCTTCGGAGGATGTGCAAGAAAGAAGTATGAACATGTAGTTCACGTAATGTAACACTCAATCAAGTGTTTTAAACCTTTAGTGAAGGTTGAACGGAAAGATTTAGCGAGATTAAAAGATAGAGAATGTAAGAGCTAGATTACGTGGCGATATCCGGGGGCCCGTAGTAAATAAATGAGCGAGCGTGAAGGATTGCTATGATTGTGATTCCTCAGACGTTGAGTGAAGAAAGTAATGTATAACATTTTGATGTTATGAGATGGCAATGAGAGATGAATGTAAAGCGTTTAGACGCTGTGAACGCAATGTTGTTGCGATGAACGATCGGTCTTAGTATACAACAAACCGTATGGCTTTGACATTTAGAAATTTTAATGAACATGGGGTTCATGGGATGAATAACGAGTGAAAGCGATTTAAACCTTAGTTAAAGGTTGAAGGAGAGAGTAAGAGACGAACAACGTGAATGTTGAATACGTAAATGATTCTCGTGAATCGTATACACGTCGGACGAACGTTCTAAGTATACCCTGGTTGTATGACTTAGACGTTGACGATGGTAGTAAGTAAGATATGAATTATCGAGAAAGCCGTAGCGAACGGTAAGAAGAGTAGTGAAAGCCGATTGTGAGTCTGATGAGAATGTTAGAATGAATGTAAGCGTTAGACACTTAAGCCAACGTAAGGGTCAAGTGTACGCAATTATTAAATGTGCAGAACCTACACTACGTGTATGGTTTGACCGTAGGATAACAAAGACCAATGATTAAATGTGTGATGGGTGAAGAAGCTGAATCAAAGATAAGTACGTATAATGTAAAAGAAGCCGAGTTAATGTTTATGACTTGGATTACATTTCGAGTCGAATTAATCGGACGTTGTAAGATAAGAATAAGGTAACGTAAAATGCTTAACATTATTAATGCATAGAATGAATGCAGAATGATCGTTCTGAGTATACAAAAGACTGTATGACTTAGACGATGATGAATGAATCCTGAGGTATGGCATTTAGTTGCCAGAAATCCATAAGGAATATGATTTAACTTAACAAATATTATAGTTTAATAGTTCGGATAAGTTAAGAGAAGTTAGGTTGTGATACAAACGTAACTTTGATAGTTGACATATGGGAGCTGGGCTAAACAATTCCTTCAGAGAGCGAAGGTATATACAAAACTGGCAACCGATCTAACTCACTTGTGTGGGCGATTATAGATGAGGCAGAACTTGTTTGTTGGTTGTTTGTGGGAAACCACTCATAGTACCATATGGACTACTAGTAGAGAAGCGATGTGTGCTGAGTCCTATAGAAGCTATAAGAAGAATATAAGAATGCAAATCATCAAAGATGATGAACGTTTTGAGTATGACATCTCCGTATGTCATAAATTCGTAAAGCGGAAATGAAAGTTAGTCGCGTAAACTTATATTGCAATAACGCAAACCCTAAGAAGTAAAGTTAAGTAAACAAATGCGTAAATAAAGTATATTACTAATTGGTGTACGTGTTATTTCCTTATGTGTTATATAGGGATTTGGAATGAAGCGAGTTCGGCGTAAATGTAGTACATGTAAATGCGTCGTAAAGGCAACTTTTCTAACTTCATTCATGCTATATGAATGCTAGTTTCTTAAACTTCTCAGATATTGTACTGGAGAAGTTCGGTCTATGTGCAAATGTGCGATATTTGTACAAGGTGGTAGTATGTATGAGGCCTTATGCCACAATTTGAACACTTTAGTGTTTCTTTGAGATGAATTGTTCTATGATTAAGCTGGTCAATACAAGTATGCTCGGTTTATACATGAATCGTTATTGTTAAGTCTGTGCTAATGATTTTAGCCAAACATGATATGTATGGAAAAAGGTAGAAGAATGAAAGTAGTGTAAAGAGTATGTCATGAATATTTTAAGATGATAGGGATCGAGATTATTCATATTATTCAAGCTTCTTCATAACCTTTGTTCGGTTATCGAAGTTCTGAAAAATGTTTAAACTCTTGAATGTGTTTGTTCAACTGTTATGACTTGCTGGGCAATTGAATGCTCACACTTGCTTTAAATGAAAAACATTTTCAGCGAACGATGTTAGAAAGAACTTAAGGATCTCATAAAGATCAAGCTGATCGGTATCCAGACGAAGTACCGTTCATTATATGAATGTGAATGAAGATCAAGCGAAGACTTGTAATATAGAATGAAAGAATTAAGCTATAGAATAGTTTAATGAACGATTATGTATCCTTGGTAGCGGATAAAAGTCACTCGTGTAAGATGCAAAAAAAAATATAATTATCATTATTTGTAATGAAAGAGGTTTTATGGTTATAGAACCTGGGATTTGAGAATTTATGTTGTTATATTTAGCTATATAATGATGTATGTTTGGAAGAAGATGGGATCGTGATGTACGGAATCTAGATGTGAAAATAGACCGAATTTCGGGGCGTTACACTTGTTATGCATTTCGTGTTCATTTTGTAGATCTTATGCTTGGGAACGGTGTGAGTGACTATTGGTATGAAAACGCAAGGAAAAGTAATCTGGACATCGTTTGGGCTTTAATGTTCATTTTATGTTCATTTCATGTTCTTGGCTTGGAACTTGGAATATATTGTCGAGCTTCTTCTTATCTTTCCAGAACATCTTGAATCATTCCAATCGGAGTTCGGATGATAGACTTATGACCTTTGTACCAACGGACGTCGAACTTCAATGTTTTGGGTGGCCATTTGCATAGCTGTCACTTCCAACCCAATTTCATCATTCATCCGTCCATTATTTCTCAATTGTCAAAGAATGAATGTTGTAGATCTCGTCAAGAGATTCTATTTGATAGGTGCAAGGCCCCGTAACTCTTCCCGGATCAAACGTTATGACAGTTTTACCAGAGGACACTGCAATATAAAATCCTTGGCATGGGCGCGCAGATTTCTAGTGTATTTTAGGCGCAGCCGCGATATTCCCTAGACCAAAAAAATATGATCTGATACTTGGCGCCAAGCGTTACTAACTCTCGAGCCATTCCTCAGTAGCGGTGGCCGCATTACATCGATGTTGACGGAGGCGACTTTTTCACTTATACGATTGCAATTGGAGCGTAATTTGAAAGAGGGTTCAATTAGGGCATATATAAAGAGGAGACATATATCATATGTAGGGGGGATTCCACCCCTTGGGGGATCACGTAGCTAATATTACTTTCTTCTCTTTACTTTCAATATTAGAATAGAGTAGATTAGAGTAGTTATTTTCTAGAACTGATTAGGTCTAAAGATTTGAAGCAATTTGGATAGCATAATAGAATCAAACTTGGAGCAAGAGAACAGATTTGCAATTCAACTTTCTCTTCTTATTTTCTCTTTGATTTCTATTTGTATTCTTATGATGTTATTTCAATTTGTGGATGATGGATTTGATTCAAATATGAGTTAAACTATGTTTTGGGATTGCAATGGATTATATTGCCTAGTTTAATCTGATATACTTCATTGTTAGCCTTATTGATTGTTATGGGATTTTCTATTAAGATTCATGCTTATTTGCTTAGATGATTTGCCATCAATTACTGTGATAATCCATATGGACTTGAAAGACGAAGTATGAGTTTAGATTTGGTCTTGATAGCTTGTGTTTATATGTTCTACATGGTGATGGAATGTATGATTCGTGATTAGGATAGACATATACTGAGGCATCGCTCGTAGTCAATTGAGAATTTGGGCTTAAACCCTAATTATTTGTAAATCACATAGACATATAGTGGTTTAGGTAATGTGGGCGTTCATGTGTATTCTATCAATTGTGGATTATATGTGATATGGGTATTGTAACGACCCCAAAATTCATATAATTTAATTATTAACCCGATTAGATTAATAACACATCAACCTTCTGATTTTACATCATTATTCGATGTTAAACTTTATATAATGCAGAATAATTTAAACTTTTATGTCTTCTTACTTTAATTCCCTGAATCAAAACCTTTATCATCTACATGTCTTTGAATCAATCTTATTTTATGATCCGCTTTATGTAAGATGTGACTCCCCCAAAATAGGTATACATCACCTATTTTGAGTTGCCAAATACATGGCACAAAATACAAATACAATCTTTAATATACAACAAGAGAGCTGTGAGTTTTAATACAAATACTGTCTTCTAGACAATATCCACTCTCAGAATAAGTCCTCATTACATTTATTGTCACACTATTTTACAGAATAGTGAGGACTACTAATAGTATCATCTGGTCCATCACTCCGTTCCCCGACTCGTCCCAGCTATATTCTCATTTCCTAAAGAGAACAGTGAAATAAAGGGTGAGCTCAACTAGCCCAGTAAGAAATATTATGACTAAGATAATGCGAAATAAATTATCATTAGCCTTAAAATGATGTTAAACGATACAATATAACAAACATCAAGTTTAACTACTGGTGGAACAAACAATCCATTAAAAGAGTCAAGTAGAGAATAAAATCTACTATCTTTTATGATTTAAAAGGTTTTTCATCACTTTTATCATTGGGACTCGACAATAAATAATCCACATCATCGAATCACCCTACACTACTGGCCGAGGATATTCTTTAGTATCACGACCACAATTATCCATGCACTACGGGCCAAGAATATTTGAGTATTCATTAATGGTCATGATCATGCCAACAACTGTCCATCAATGCACTACGGGCCAATGAGGACTTTTACCACATCATTTGTAATATTACGGTCATGATTACACCAAATAATCCATGGTCATAATCATACCAAGTCCATCTATGCACTATAGGCCACAGATGACTTTCAAAAAAATATAAACATGAGGATGATGACAATGATATAAGAATTCAATAAAAACAAGCTCAAGAATTAATTTATTCAGGAACTAATAACGTCCAAATTGTCAACATGATACTTCTTTGTAGAGTAAAATTCAAGAATGCTCAGAAGAATATTTTAATGAAAAGATACTGGATGAAGCGCAAATATCAAGGATATTCCACTAATTTCATGGAGTATAGAAGTCAAAACTTTTACCAACTGAGTATAATAAAGAATGGAATAACAAAAGAAATCACCATGCATGCGGTACTTGGCATGAGCGAGTTATTCAACGAGAATAATAATAACGAGAACGAGTCGAGCAAAATTAAATCGCAAGCGGGATGTTCCAACAGAATAATAAAGAATGGAATAACAACAGAAATCACCATGCATGAGGTACTTCACATAGACAGGTTATTACAATAGAATACTAAATAACGGAACCCGTCGAGGCGTAATACATATAAGCGGGATGTTCCAATGAGAATAATAAAGAGCGGAACTAGGTCCTGCATAAAAGCGCATGATGCACGGGGATATTCAAATGAATAATAAAGAATGGAATAACGAAAGAATTTAACCAAGTATAGGGTATCCGTATACAAAGTTATTCCAACAGAATAATAAAGAATGGAATAACGTAAGTTCTCTTCATGAATACAAAAGAAATAATACCCCTACCTTAAGAAGAAAGAGTTTGGATATATGAGTAGTGAAGTAGCGAGAATACTTTTCTTCTTTCTCTCTATAGTTTATCTCTCTAGAGTTTCAAAGAATTTGTAAGAAATAATGAAGGAATGAGCTTATTTATAGAAAAATAGATTGCATAGTAACTAACTCATGAAACAGTCCATATTGATTTACTTTAATCGGCGGTCCATATTTAAAGCAAAATCTTTTAAATAAAATATAATATATTCTATTTATAATTTATAAAACGAATAAGCTGTATAAAAGATTTTACTATGCAAACACTATATGTGAACCACTATGCAAACACTATACATAATAAAATATAATATATTCTAATTATTGTCTAATAAAGCAGATAACTTTATAAAAGTATTTTGTTTTTATATAAAAGATTTTACTATTAGCCTAATAAAAGCGAGTAACTTTATAAAAGTATTACATTTTATATAAGCATCAATAATCAATACAGTAATGCTACTATGCAACCACGCCAGATTATTCTTGTACTTTACTACCGAGTAGTTCAACAAGATTAATGGTAAAACTTCCGCCGTTATTTTCAATAAAATATTTTTTTCGTTTTCTCAATCCGATAATAATTCCGTTGTGGGGTCCACCAATGATTGTGCCGTTGTACGAATATTCCCTGTTAAAACGAATATTCCCAGACCAATCGAATATTATATAACAACTTGCGTACTTTGCAAAATTTATAAATATTACCCGCAACTATAACATTATATCAAATTTACTCCATAATATTCAAAAATGATATTTATAGAAAATTCATCTTTATTTATAAAAGTTGGGGTCTTACAACCTACCCTTCTTATGAAATTTAAGCCCTCGAAATTAGAATGCGATACTGGTATGTCGAAGAGGTAAGGATACCTTGATTTCATTTCAGATTCTAACTCCAAGTCATTTCCTCAACATCGTGGTTTCTCCACAAAACTTTGACTTGAGGTATAACCTTGGAGTGTATAATATGTTCCTTCTTATCCAAGATTTGAACAGGAACCTCTTCATACGTCAAATCTTCTGCTCTTTCGTCTGGTTCTAACTCTATAATGTGGATCGGGTCTTCCACATATTTACGTAACATGGATATATGAAAAATGTTATGAACACGAGACATACTTGGCGGTAAAGCGAGTCTATAGGCCACAGTTCCTACTCGATTGAGGATTAAAAATGGGCCGATGAATCGAGGATTGAGCTTTCCTCTCTTTCCAAATCTCGTAACTTTTTTCTACGGAGCAACTCGTAATAACACATGATCTCCTATATCAAATTCCACGTCCTTTCGATGAAAATCAACATAACTCTTTTGTCGATCTTGTGGGGTTTTTATACGTTGTCGGATCATTTGAATCTCTTCCGTAGTCATACGTACCAACTCCGGTCCCAACAACGTTGTTTCACCCACCTCATCCCAGCATACTGGAGAACGACACTTTCTTCCATTCAACGCCTCGAATGGAGCCATACCAATGCTTGCTTGATAACTGTTGTTGTAGGAAAACTCCACCAATGGTAAGAACTTGTCCCAACTTCCCTTGAAGTCAAGGACACAGAGTCTTAATAAATCTTCCAGAGTTTGAATAGTCCTCTCTAATTGTCCGTCCGTCTGAGGATGATATGCCGAACTAAATCGTAAATCCGTGCCCATAGCTTTTTGCAAACTAACCCAAAATCGTGAAGTGAATCTTGGGTCTCGATCAGAAATTATGGATACTGGCATACCATGCAGTTTTACAATCTCGTTTATGTACATACGAGCAAGACATTTAAGTGTATAAGTTTCTCGTATTGGTAAGAAGTGAGCAGACTTGGTCAATCTATCAACAATGACCCAAATCACATCTATACCTTGAGAAACTTTGAGAAGAGCGGTAACGAAATCCATGGTAATGTGCTCCCACTTCTATTCTAGAATTCCAAGTGGTTGCAATGGACCTTTTGGTACTTAATGCTCCGCCTTGACTTGTTGACACGTTAGACACCTTGAGATAAACTGCGCTATCTCTCTCTTCATATTGCCCCACCAAAATGTATGTCGAAGATCATGATACATTTTGGTACTCCCGAGACGGATTATAAGCTTGATTGTGTTAATGCGCCTCCATCATGATTTTATACTTTAAATCGAGGTCGTTAGGAACACAAAGTCTGGAGTTGACTCGAAGTATTCCTTCTTCATCGATTCTTGCCGAGAATGATATGCCGAGCTAAATCGTAAATCTGTGCCCATAGCTTTTTGCAAACTAAACAAAAATCACGAAGTGAATCTTGGGTCTCAATCAGAAACTATGGATACTGGCATACCATGCAATCTTACAACCTCGTTTATGTACATACGAGCAAGACGTTCAAGTGTATAAGTTTCTCGTATCGGTATGAAATGAGCAGACTTGGTCAATCTATCAACAATGACCGAAATCACATCTATGCCTTGAGAAACTTTGGGAAGACCAGTAACGACATCCATGGTAATGTGCTCCCACTTCCATTCTGGAATTTCAAGTGGTTGCAATGGACCTTTTGGTACTTGATGCTCCGCTTTAACTCGTTAACAAGTTAGACACCTTGAGATAAACAGCGCTATCTCTCTCTTCATATTGCCCCACCAAATGTATATCAAGATCATGATACATTTGGTACTCTAGAGATGGATTACAAGCGGTGTGTTGTGCGCCTCCATCATGATTTTATACTTTAAATTAGGGTCGTTAGGAACACAAAATCCGGAGTTAACTTTCAAGTATTCCTTCTTCATCGATTCTTGCTTCCCAGCATCGCACCTTCTTGCACTTTCTTCCTCATATACGCATCACGCTCTAGGTTTGTAGCTTGAGCGGTTTTAACTTTATCAATTAAAGTCGGGATTCTACTCGTATATTAACGCCATCATCACATGGGTCCCCTGAGTCTTTAACTCTATCTCCATCCTTTGTAAGTCACACAAAATGGGCCTTTCGTTGACAATATCACATTCGCACTTGCATATGATCTTACTCAATCGTCATTACCACGTTAAACTTTTCGAGGATGGTATTGGACGGTATGATCATAATCTTTCAATAGTTCAAGCCAACATCGTTGTCGCATGTTGAGTTCCTTTTGAGTGAAAAAATATTTGAGGCTTTTATGATCCGTAAAGATCTCCACTTTCTCCCCATACAAGTAATGCCTCCAAATCTTTAGTGCAAAGACAACAGCTGCCAACTCTAGATCATGAGTAGGATAATTTCTCTCATATTCTTTGAGTTGTCGTGAGGCATAGTGTAAGACCCCAACTTTTGAATAAAGATTAAATTTTCTCAAAATATATTTTGAATATTATGGTGTGGATTTGATATAATGATATAGTTGTGGGTAATATTTATAAATTTTGCAAAATCGCATGAAGTTGTTATATAATATTCGATTGGTTAGGGAATATTAGTTTTAACGGGGAATATTAAATACAGCAGCACAATCATTGGTGGACCCCACAATGGAATTATTGTCGGATTGAGAAAACGACAAAAATACTTTATGAAAATAACGGCGGAAGTTTTGGTTAAGCTGTTGAACTACCCGGTAGTAAAAGAAATGCTGATGTCTGGCGTGGGTTGCATAGTAGCACACGGTATTGATTATTGATGCTTCGTGAAAGTCACTTTCGGTTATACTCAATTATTACTACTGATGAATCTTTGCATCATATCTATCATATTATTGATTCAATTATTGTCACGATTATCATACAGATAAAATGTTTTTTTATTAAATCAATACTTGAGGCGACAAAGTTATTCATATTATAAATTTCAATATTTACAATGTCTAGAAGTTACATCGAGGAGAGGTTTGGTCACCTAATTGCGGCGGCGCTGATAAGGAGAAATCCTTATTAGGAAGCCCTCTTTCTGAGAATGACTTTGGTTGATAAATATTGTGAGTTATAATATTAATGATGAATGTTGTTAGGAGTTGAATTTGGAGAGCCGCAGACGTGATATTTGAGTCCGGAGCGATGAAATTAGTAAAATAGTCTATAAACACAAAATTTTCCGGGATTCACTATTTGGTCAAAAAAGTCAACAGTTGACTTTTTGGGAAAAATCAAACTTCAAAATTTCAAAATTTATATTTTGATAAAAATAGTTTCATTATGTTGGAATTGTTTGTGTTAGTGAAAATCGACATTTATTAGATGATAATTGATGTCAGGGGTTATATTGATAAATCGGGTAATTTATCGGATAAATGAGCAATTAATTGCTACTAATTCACATGTTTATATAACTATTTGTTCACATATGTGTACTATTAAATCACATTATTTACTATGAGGGGAGTTGGTGCAAGATTGATAATACTTGCATGACTAAGTAAAAAATAGAGGTATAGATGGAGGTACTATACTGTAATTCGTATTTTTCACATGATTATACTATTAATTCACATAATTGAACTATTGATTCACATTATTTACTATTAGGGGAGTTGGTGTAAGATTGATAATACTTGCAGGACTAAATTAAAAATAAAAGAAAAGTTGGAGGTATTGTACTATAATTTTTTGAGTCCCAAAATGTGCAATTATCGAAACTATATTTTTCTATAAATAGAAGCTCATTCTTCCTTCATTTATCACCAATTCACAAAAGCTTTAGAGCGATTATTATAGAGAGAAATTATAGAAAGAAGAAGAGAAGTCTGCTACCTCACTATTCCAGTATCCAATTTTTCGAAGGTAGGGAGTATTATTTCTTTCTTATCCATGAAGAGAACTTCTGTTATTCCATTCTTTATTATTACATTGGAATAACTTTTGTGTCACGAGCTACCTATACTTGGTGAAATTCTTACATTGTTCCATTCTTTATCATTACATTGGAACATCACATGCATGCGTTCTCTACGCCGGACCTGGTTCCGTCTTTATTATTCTGTTAGAATATCATGTCTGTGCGTTTTACGCCGGACCTGATTCCGTCTTTATTATTACATTGGAATATCACATGCATGCATTTTACGTCGGACCTGATTCCGTTATTTATTATTTTGTTGGAATAACCTGCCTGTGCGGTTTATCGCATGCCTGGTGATTTCTTTTGTTATTCAATTCCTTATTATACTCAGTTGGTTAAAGTTTTGACTTCTATACTCCTTGAAATTAGTGGCATATCCTTAATATTTGCGCTTCATCTAGTATCTTTTCATGGAAATATTCTTCTGAGCATTCTTGAATTTTACTCTACAAAGCAGTATCATGTTGACAATTTGGACGTTATTAGTTCCTGGATAAATTAATTCTTGAACTTGTTTTATTGAATTCTTATATCATTGTCATCATCTTCATGTTTATATTTTGTTGAAAGTCATCTGTGGTCTATAGTGCATAGATGGACTTGGTATGATTATAACCAGGGATTATTCGGTGTAATCATGACCGTAATGTTACAAATGATGTGGAAAAAGTCCTCATTGGCCCGTTGAGCATTAATGGACAGTTGTTGGCATGATCATGACCATTATTGAATACACAAATATTCTTGGCCCGTAGTGCATGGATAATTGAGGTCGTGATACTAAAGAATATCCTTGGCCGTAGTGCAGGGGTGATTTGATGATGTGGATTATTTATTAAGCTGAGTCCCAGCGATAAAAGTGATGAAAAACCTTTTAAATCATAAAAGATAGTAGATTTTATTCTCTACTTGACTCTTTTAATGGATTGCTTGTTCATTGCAGATTAAACTTGATGGTTGTTATATTGTATCGGTTTAACAACGCTTGAAGGCTAACGATAATATATTACGCATTATCTTAGTCATAATATTTCCCTCTTTGGGCTAGTTGAGCTAACCATTTTCTTTTTTATTGTTCTCTTGAAATGAGAATGTAGCGAGGGACTAGTCGAGGAGCGAGTGACGGACGAGATGATAGCATTAGTAGTCCTCACTATTGATGAAATAGTGGAAAATAAATGTAATAATATTGAATTTGAGTTTGAATATTGTCTGCAGGCGACAATATTTGTATTAAAACTCATAGCTTATATTTTGTCGTACTTTACACGACAGTTGTATAATTAAGTTGTATTTGTATTCTGTACCATGTATTTGACGACTCAGAATAGGTGATGTATACCTGTTTTGGGGGCGTCACACATAGGCTATGACTTTCCCATGTTGCATGAGAACACATCCTAACCCTTTGCCCGAAGCATCACTGTAGATGATAAATCCCTCCGAACCAGATGGTATTGTCAGAACAGGTGCTGAAATGAGTCTTATCTTTAGTTCTTGAATACTCTTCTCACATTCCTCGCTCCAACTGAACTTTATATCTTTCTGAGTTAGCTGAGTTAGTGGAGTAGGAATTTCGAGAAAACCCTTCTACGAATCTCCAATAATAACCAGCTAAGCCGAGAAAGCTACGTAATTCGGTCACTGATTTAGGTTGCTCCCAGCTTTGAATAACTTCAATCTTTGCTGGGTCAATAGATATTCCATGACTTGATACCACATGCCCAAGGAATGCTACTTCCTCAAGCCAGAACTCGCATTTCTTCAACTTGGCATAAAGCTTGTATTCACGAAGCTTTTGGAGTATCAGCCTCAAGTGTTGCTCATGATCTTCATGGTTTTTGGAATAAATAAGGATGTCATCAATAAAAACGACCACAAAGTGATCCAAATATTCCTTGAATACTCGGTTCATCATATCCATGAAGTCAGCGGGGCATTAGTCAATCAAAGGACATGACTAGGAATTCATAATGCCCGTCTTGAGTTACGAAAGCCGTCTTTGGAATGTCATCGGTTCTAATCTTCAATTGGTGATATCCTAGCGAAGATCAATCTTTGAAAAGAATTTGTCTCCTTGCAATTGGGTCAAACAGTCATCAATACGTGGCAATGGGTACCTATTTTTTGATGGTGACATGATTCAACTCCAGATAATCAATACAAAAAGTCGCATACTCCCATCTTTCTTCTTCACGAATAGAACAGAGAGCACCCCAAGGAGAAGTACTAGGACGAATAAAGCCAATGTCTAACAATTCCTCTGATTGAGTCTTTACCTCCTGAAGTTCAATAGGAGCCATTCGATACAAGAAAGCTTGACAGGAAGTTCTTCAGGGAATACGTCAGGAAATTAATTAACAATAGAAATATCATTCAAAACTGACGTATTTTTGTTTAGATCTGTGACGTGGGCTAAGAAAGCTTGACATCTGTTTTTCAATAAACGAATAGCTTTATGGCTTGAGATGACCGTGATTGATTTTAATAGTTTGGTCGCTTGAATTCTCATAATAGGTGATTAGGAATATGAAAGCTAACAACCTTACGAAAACAATCAATTTTAGCATGATGAGTAGTTAACCAATCAATCCCTAGAATCACATCAAATGCAAGTATTTTCAATGAAATAAGATCAACAGGTAATATGAGGGTACCGATTTGAACCAAACAAGACTTATAAACAGTGGATGTAATGAAGGTTTCTCCCAACAGAGTTTCTACATATAAGTCAAAGTCTAATTTCTCCGGAGTCAAATTTAATCGTTGAGCACAAGTAGGAGAAATAAAAGAATGGGTAGAACCGGTATCAAATAAGGTATAGACTTCGCTAGAGTTTATGATAAGCTTACTCGTGATGACCTCGTTCGGGTTCCTTTCATTTTGGGAGGTAACTACAAACGCTCTCCCTTGCACTACCGGCTTTGACTTTTCTAGGACGGCCTTTGGTGCCTCCATCCTAGCTGAACTTGTCTTTGGTGAACGACAAAATCGGGCTAGGTGACCTTCTCTTCCACAATTATAACATGCTTTGGATGGCATCGCGCAGTTTGGACTAATGTGTCCCTCCCCTCCGCATTTGAAGCTTATGATAGCTGGTCGTTCTCCTTCCTTAACAACGGGTGCTGGTGCTGACATCTTTCCATCATTGTTGAATCTCCTCTTCTTGAAATGTCCATTCTTATTATTTTGGCCCTGATTGCCACCGAAGTGGTTACCATTTCTGGCTTGTTAATTCCCTCCACACTTGTTGTCACCGCTTCGATGACTGCTCCCACTGGTATTATCATTTTGCTGGCTGCTTTCTCTTGGTTGCATTGACTCGTTATCGCGCTCCACTAACTGAGCCCTATTTACAACATCTGAATACAAACACAGTTTATGAGAATGAAGATATTGACGTATCTCCAGCTTCAAACCTCTTAAAAGCATCCGCGTCATTCTTTCTTCATTATCAACTAAGTGGGACACAAACCGGGATAACTCGGCAAACTTGGCTTCAGATCGTCTTTGCGACACGGTCGTGTTATTACTGCTCCGACTTGATGAACTCTACCTCTTTCATGTGACGAATACTTTCGGGAAAGTATTTGTCGTTGAATAGTTCTTGGAACTTCTCCCAAGACATCTTTAGTGCGGCAGGTTGAGTACATTTTACTGATTTCCACCAGTAATCTGCCTCTCCTCGTAACATAAAGGTGGCAAATGGCACCTTTTGCTCCTCGGAGCATCCCAAGACATCAAATATCTTGGTGATCTGCTTTATCCATGCTTCCGCCTTAAGTGGTTTTGGCTCTCCAATAAACTCCGGTGGTCCCACTCCTTGAACTGCATTAGCGGTGACCGTCAAAGAGAGTTTCGATGTTCCACCTATATTTTGGACAGGAGACGCTTTTGCCTGATGTTGCATGAATTGTATAAAACCTTTGAACATTCCATCGTTTGTCATCTGGTCAATGTTGTTGTTTTCCTTAGGATTGTCGCCTTCCTGATGCACATTATCCATATTATTGATCTGTGGAGACTCAACGGTCTCCTGTGCTCCATTGCTATACTCAACATTCTCGGATGTCATTTTCAGATACTGCCACAAAATAATGGTTAATTAACATAAAACATATTATCCCTATACTTTGACCGACCAATTAAATACCAAATAATCTTAGGTAGGTCATACTAGCGAAGGAATTCCCCGTCTCTCCCCTCCTAGTTCTAGTCTCACATCTTAGCCAGGGATCATATCCATAAGCTTTGATACCAACCGTGGCGCCCCCAAAATAGGTATACATCACCTATTACGAGTCGCCAAATACATGGTACGAATACAAATATTATCTTTAATATACAACAAGAGAATTTGTGAGTTTTAATATAAATAATCATCTTTCAGACAATATCCACTCTCGAGAATAAGTCCTCATTACATTTATTGTCACACTATTTTACGAGAATAGTGAGGACTACTAATACTATCATCGGTCCATCACTGTTCCCAGGCTCGTCCCAAATATATTCTTATTTCCACGAACATAACGGTGAAAGAAAGGGTGAGCTCAACTAGCCCAAGTAAGAAATATTATGACTAAGATAATGCGAATAAATTATCATTAGCCTTAAACAATGTTAAAGCGAACAATATAACAAACATCAAGTTTAAGCTGCAATGAACAAGCAATCCATTAAAAGAGTCAAGTAGAAAATAAAATCTACTATCTTTTATGATTTAAAAGGTTTTCATCACTTTTATCATTTGGGACTCGACAATAAATAATCCACATCATTGAATCACCCTGCACTTTCTGACGAAGGATATTCTTTAGTATCACGACCACAATTATCCATGCACTACGGGCCAAGAATATTTGTGTATTCATTAATGGTCATGATCATGCCAACAACTGTCCATCAATGCACTACGGACCAATGAGGACTTTTACCACATCATTTGTAACATTACGGTTATGATTACACCGAATAATCCCTAGTCATACTCATACCAAGTCCATCTATGTACTACAGGCCACATATGACTTTCAAAAAAATAAAAACATGAGGATGATGACAATGATATAAGAATTCAATAAAACAAGTTCAAGTATTAATTTACTCAGGAACTAATAACGTCTAAATTATCAACATGATACTTCTTTGTAGAGTAAAATTCAAGAATGCTCAGAAGAATATTTCCATAAAAAGATACTGGATGAAGCGCAAATATCAAGGATATTCCACTAATTTCATGGAGTATAGAAGTCAAAACTTTAACCAACTGAGTATAATAAAGAATGGAATAACAAAAGAAATCACCATGCATTGATTGCTTAGCATGACAAAAGTTATTCCAATGAATAATAATAATGAACCGAATCGTCAGCAAAATTACATGCAAGCGGGGATGTTCCAACAGAATAATAAAGAATGGAATAACAACAGAAATCATCGTGCATGCGGTACTTTGCATAGACATGTTATTCCAACAGAATACTAAATAACGGAACCGTGTCAAAGCGTGTCATCATATAAGCGGGATGTTCCAATGAGAATAATAAAGATTTTAACCAGGTCCCAATAAAAAACCTTATGAGCAGGATATTCAATAGAATAATAAAGAATGGAATAACGAGAAGAATTTCACCAAGTATAGGGTAGCTCAAGTATACTGAGTTATTCCAACGAATAATAAAGAATGGAATAATGAAGTTCTCTTCATGAATACAAAAGAAATAATACCCCCTACCTTAAGAAGAAGAGTCTTTGGATATATGTAGTGAAGTAGCAGAATACTTTTCTTCTTTCTCTATAGTTTATCTCTAGAGTTTCAAAGAATTAAGTAAGAAATAATGAAGGAATGAGCTTATTTATAGAAAAATGGACCCATAGTAACTAACTCATGAACGGTCCATATTGATTTACTTTAATCGACGGTCCATATTTAAAGCAATATCTTTTAAATAAAATATAATATATTCTATTTATAATCTAATAAAACGAATAACTTTATAAAAGATTTTACTATGCAAGCACTATATCGTACACTTATGCAAATACTATGCATAATAAAATATAATGTATTCTAATTATTGTCTAATAAAGCAGATAACTTTATAAAAGTATTACATTTTATATAAAAAGATTTTACTATCGTACCTAATAAAGCGAATAACTTTATAAAAGTATTTTGTTTTATATAAAAAGTTTTCTGTTTTATTACATTAATAATACCAATAAAACAAAACTGAGTGACTTATCACATAAGCATCGATAATCAATACCGTGTGCTACTATGCAACCACCACAGACATCTTTGTACTTTACTACTTAAAGTAGTTCAACAATATTAATGGTAAAACTTCCGCCATTATTTTCAATAAAATATTTTTGTCATTTCTCAATCTGACAATAATTTCGCTAGTAAGGTCCACCAACGATTGTCTGCGTCGTCTGATATTTCCTGACAAAAAGAATATTTCCCGACTAATCGAATATTCCCCGACACAACGTGTGAGACCCCAGATTTTATGAATAAAGATTTAATTTTTTTCGAAATATTTGTTTTTAATATTATGGTGTGGATTTGAGATAATGTTATAGTTATGGGTAGTATTTATAAATTTTGCAAAGTATGCAAGTTGTCATATTATATTCGATTGGTCGAGGAATATTTTATCAGGGAATATTCGTGCAACGACACAATCATTGGTGCACCCCACAACGGAATTATTGTCTGATTGAGAAAACGACAAAAATATTTTATGAAAATAACGGCGGAATTTTTACCGTTACCATTATTGTCGTGGAATATTCTTGCTGTCGGGGAATATTCATACGACGGCGCAGTCATTTATGGCCCCCATAATAGAATAACTGCCGGATGAAAAAAACGACAAGTTTGATTTTTATAAATAACGGCGTAGTTATTCTGATTAACAATGTTGGAATACACGTGGTTAAAATACTGATGTCTGGCGTGGTTGCCACAGATGGCATGTAGTATTACTGCAGTATTGTTGAATTATTGATTCTTACGTGAAGGGCTTTACTCAATAATTGTTACAATAATTCTTTGTTCAATATTTTATTTTTATTGGTTCAATAATTGCTTGCGTTGATATTTTATATTATTGTTGTTTCAATAATTGTCACTGCATAATATTTCCCATTATCGGATCAATAATTCATATTATTTGAATAATATTATGAGATAGCATTATTGGCAATGTCTAGAAAGTTTTGTCAATGAGAGGTTTGGTCACCTAATTGCGCGCCAGTAAGGAGAAATCCTTATCGGAAAGACCCCTCTTTCCTGGGAACTGCCTGGTTGTCATTATTGTGATTCCGTAATATTATTTGTGAATAATTAATTATATGATAAGGAAATATTTATTTGATATGGATATAAATGATGGATTTATTTATGTGGATACTGTTGAGGTGTTTTATTAGTATTTTATCGGATTAGAAGTATTAAAAGAACTAATCGGTATTCTTAAAGCTCTATTGCGTGAGTTATAATTTTAATCCGACCATTGGATCGTGGTGATTTTTGGATATATTATACATATATAAGATGAGTATATGTCCACAAATTTTGAACCGTTAAAAATTAACGGTTGATTTGTTATGAATAAATGTGTTGAAAATCGTCCATTTGTGGATTTCGGATATTTTCTGTCTGGAATTTTGAAAAACTTAAAGCTACAATGTTGTAGAGAATTCGATTTCGTGTGAAATGGACATATAATTCGTATTTTTTGATAAACGAGCTATTTTCTATGAATTATTGAAGTTGTGGAAAATAAAATGATTTTTATTAAAAATGGGTGGGACCCACTTTTGGTTGTTGGGAAAGGTGGCTGATTTTTGGGTGGGCCCCACTGTGGTGGCTGTTGAATTTTCAGTAATGGTTGGCATGCGTAGGAAGAAAATATTAATTAATATTTTATTAATTTAGTCTCATTTGGCGTTCTAGCATTTTCCTATAAATAGGCCCTTAAGTTAGAATTAAAAATCACACCAGAAACATAAGTTTTCTCTCTCTATATTAATATCGAGCGTATTTTTGTGAGTATTTAGATACTTTGAGAGTTGTTATTTAGTGCAAGGTTCCTTCGGTTTTTCATCTGATATTTCAGTCAGAAATATTGCTCTTTTAAGGTAAGGGATTGTTAGGGTTATTATGTTTTTAAGTTTCGTAATTTTTCTAACTCTTAAAAATTCTGGAAAAATTTGAAATGATAATTTGATGAGTTTTCTAGATTGTGTCCAAAAATGACGATTTTTGGATGTATAGATTAGGAGTTATGAATTTTATGGGAAAAGACTATTTTAAAAGTAAACCCTTATAACTCCTTGTGGTTAACTCCAAAATTGGTGAAATTTTTATTGGAGTACATGTATATAACATCAGTATACTCTGTAAATTTCAGAATTTTTGGACAAAAGTACAGTTTATGATAAATGTCTATATATTCGGCAGTTTTGGTTATATAAAAATAGTAAATAAATTTTAAAAATTCTGAGAAAAATATATGTTCAATATGGGACTATATTCTACTAAATCTCATAAAAGAAAATTTGTTTGTACTGATTTGATATTTTTCATGAAAATAGACTAGTTATGAATAAATAAATTAAATATGTTATGTGAAGTAAGAAAATTGAAAAATAGGATTTATGGCTTGAGAATCCTATATAAGGTATATGCAGATTTTTTATGAGGGTTTTGGTTATTGGTGATGAAATCTTATGAGTTTGGCATTTTAGAATGATTAAATGCATTAATTAGTAAAGTGTAAACAATTGGAATAAATTATTTATAAGTTTAAGAAATGTTATTCTTTCAATATGATTATACCAAAATATTGGTATGGATTTTATTGTGGAATTTCTACCTTTTTCATGTCGGGGTTACTATTCATGAGTTACTATTCATGGGTACTATTCACGACAAAATTGGTTTCTTTTTCTGACCAAATTATCGTTGATTTATGAATCTTACTCTTGAAATTAAATCCATATTTTGATCATATTATTTTTATTATCATATATAACATTTTTATAATCCTGGTGAAGAAATTTCTCTTTGACTTGAGTGTAAAGATAGGTAGATTATTGGTATGATCATGACTATGGGTTCTCTTTGGCCAGTAGTGCAAAGTTGAATCGTTGACTAGTATGATCATGACCATTCAATTTACAATTGAATATTTTTAGCTTAAGTGCAAAGGTGAAATGATCAACATGGTTATAATTTTTGTTTATATAAATTCTGAAATGATTATATATTTCTTTGAGATATTAATATATTTGGCATTTAGTGCAAATATGAACTGTTGATGAATATCTTTGGCCTGTAGTGCAAAGATGACATGTTGTTGAATATCTTTGGCCAGTAGTGCAAAGATGAACTGTTGACGAATATCTTTAGCCCGTAGTGTAAAAATAAACTTATTAGTATGATTATGAACAAGAACTGTGATTTGGTATAACCATGATCATTGATGTTTCAGGTAAATATAGGTGATGAAAATTATCTTCGTCCTGGGTGTGAAGAGTAATTTAGAATCATAATTATGATTATGAGTTATTCATATAATTGTGGAAAGAAACTGTTGATTGATGTTATAGGGATAAAACATTGTTGGTGGACTTTTAATGTGGAGAAGATAATAAACTTTAAGGTCTATTTGACTCTTCTAATGGATTTCTCATTCCGCTGAACCTATGGTTGAAATTTTTTATCATCTACCATATGTTCTAAATCTCTGATTTATTACTGATGAAGGCTAATGATAATTTAATTATCTTTAGTCATGATATTCTTTACTGAGCTAGTTGTGCTCACCCTTTTGCTTCACAATTCCTTTCGGGTAATAAGAGTGTAGTTTGGGTCGGCCAGGGGGATAACGAGGGAATAGAGCGGTGGTCTATAGTTTGTTGAGGTTCTCCCTAAATAGTATGGAAATAATTTTATTGAAACTTTAGATAAGTGTGTCATATTGTATACGTCATTTGATATTTAATTTTGGTGAACCGAATAGGGTGAGGTGAACCCAACTTTGAAAGGGTGTTTTGCCACTATCATACAAGATGTCTATTGACATACAACCTCGTATCATCATAAGACAGGGTTGTGCACATCCACTTGCTGAGTATATCTACGAGCACTACCTATATAATCTCGGTGTTTAGTTGAAGTATAATTCTCAATTAGAGACAGTGGAGATAATGATATGTCAAGAGAAGACTCACCATTGGAAAGAATATGATAGTAATCTTCTCGTTTTTCTTTGGGGTCTATTGGGTCAACCAAGGATAATTCTGTGGACATATGATATCTATCATAACCTAGACGCATGGGCTCCCATGTACGAAGGTTTCCTTGAGCACTTCCCAAAGATTCTAAATTCTAAAATAATTTTTGACTATACCTTTATGTAAGGTGCCATTGTGAAGTGCTATCCAAGGTTGGGATGAGAGTCACAGTTGGTATATATTTGTATCAAAACTCACAGCATATGTGTTGTTGTATTTTGAACGACAATTATAGTAATAAAGTTGTAGTTATTTTCTGTACCATGTATTTGGCGACTCAGAATAGGTTGGATGGATTGGACCTATAGTGGGGGTGTCACAGTTTGTATCAGAGCTTAGGGATATGATCTCTGACGGAGATCGGGGAATAGAACTAGGAGGGGAGAGATGAGTAAATCCTTCGCTATTGTGTCCTACCTAAGCTGATTTTTGTTACTTGATTAGTTAACAAATTATGATGTGTTAGTTAACCTTTGTTTTGAAGCTGTATTCTAGAATGATATCTAAAATACAAGAGATGAGCAATGGAGAAATCATGATGACCGGGGACATAGAATCTGAAATGAATGTAAGGTATTCTCAACTCTTCGAAATACCAGGTACGTAAATTTCGGGGACAAAATTTCATAAGGAAGGAAGATTGTAAGACCCCGAATTTTATGAAATAAAAGTATTCAATTTTTCATATAATTACTATTTAGTAAATGATTAAATTGATAAAAGGTTAAAGTTAAGGGTAATATATGAAATTTTTCAAAATACGCAAGTGGTTATAAAATACTCATTGTTGTCGAGGAATATTCGTTTGGTCGTGGAATATTTTTGCTTTGTCGGGGAATATTAAATGCGGCAAGTATGATCATTTAATGGGCCCCATAATAGAATAATTGTCGGGATAAAGAAAACGACAAGTTTGAGTTTTTATAAATAACAAGTAGTTATTCTTATTAACAACTGTTGAATACACAGTGGTTAAAATCTGATTAATACAGCGTGGTTGTGCTGATGACACCAGTATTGCACAAAGATTGTTGAATTATTGATTCTTACGTAAGAAGGCACTACTCAATAATTGATACGATAATTCTTGCTCAATATTTTATTTTATTGGTTCAATAATTCTTTGCATTGATATTTTATATTATTGTTGTTTCAATAATTGTCACTTTGCATGATTTCCCATTATCGGATCAATAATTCATATTATTAAATAATATTATGAGATAGCATTATTGGCAATGTCTAGAAAGTTACATCAAGGAGAGGTTTCATCACCTAATTCTTGGCGCAAGATGGGAGAAATCCTTATCGAAAAGCCCTCTTTCACAGAACCTACGGTTGTCATTATTGTGATTCCGTAATATTATTTATGAATAATTGATTATATGATAAGAAAATATTTATTTGATATGGATATAAATGATGGATTTATTTATGTAGTTATAAATGAAGGAATTACTATTGAGGTGTTTTATCAGTATTTTGTCGGATTGTAGGTATTAAAAGATCTAATCGGTGTTCTTAAAACTCTATTGCGTGAGTTATAATTTTAATCCGACCGTTGGATCGTGGTTATTTTGGATATGTTATACATATATAAGATAAGTATATGTCCACAAATTTTGAACTGTTAAAAATTAACGGTTGATTTGTTATGAATTTTAAAAGGTGTTGAAAATCGTCCGTTTGTAGATTTCGGATATTTTCTGTCTGGAATTTTGAAAAACTTAAAGCTACAAAATTGTAGAGAATTCGATTTCGTGTGGAATGGACATAAAATTCGTATTTTTCTGATAAACGGGCTATTTTCTATGAATTATTGAAGTTGTGGAAAATAAAATTATTTTTATTAAAATTTGGTGGGACCCGCTTTTGGTTGTTGGGAAAGGTGGCAGATTTTTGGGTGGGCCCCACTGTGGTGGCTGTTGAATTTTTAGCAATGGTTAGCATGCGTAGGAAGAAAAGATTAATTAATATTTTATTAATTTAGTCTCATTTGGCGTTCTAGCATTTTCCTATAAATAGGCGCCTAAGTTAGAATTGAAAATCACACCAGAAACATAAGTTTTCTCTTTCTATATAATATCGAGTGTATTTTTGTGAGTATTTAGATACTTTGAGAGTTGTTATTCAGTGCAAGGTTCCTTCGGTTTTTCATCCGATATTCCAGTCAGAAATACTGCTCTTTTGAGGTAAAGGATTGTAAGGGTTATTATGTTTTTAAGTTTCGTAATTTTTCTAACTCTTAAAAATTCTGGAAAAATTTGAAATGATAATTTGATGAGTTTTCTAGATTGTGTCCAAAAGTGGCGATTTTTGGATGTATAGATTAGGAGTTATGAATTTTATGGGAAAAAGACAATTTTAAAAGTAAACCCTTATAACTCCTTGTGGTTAACTCCAAAATTGGTGAAATTTTTATTGGGAGTTCATGTATATAACATCAGTATACTCTGTAAATTTTGGAATTTTTGGACAAAAGTACAGTTTATGATAAATGTCCATATATTCGGCAGTTTTGGTCATATAAAAAAAGTAAATGAATTTTAAAAATTCTGAGAAAAATATATGTTCAATATGGGACTATATTCTGCTAAATCCCAGAAAAGAAAATTTGTTTGTACTGATTTGATATTTTTTATGAAAATTGACTAGTTATGAATAAATGAATTAAATATGTTATGTGAAGTAAGAAAATTGGAAAATAGGATTTTATGGCTTGAGAATCCTATATAAGGTATATGCAGATTTTTGATGAGGGTTTTGGTTATTGGTGATGAAATCTTATGAGTTTGGCATTTTAGAATAATTAAATGCATTAATTAGTAAAGTGTAAACAATTGGAATAAATTATTTATAAGTTTAAGAAATGTTATCTTTCAATATCATTATACCGAAATATTGGTATAGATTTTATTGTGAAATTTCTATCTTTTTCATATCGGGGTTACTATTCATGAGTTACTATTCATGGGTATTATTCACGACAAAATTGGTTTCGTTTTCTGACCAAATTATCGTATTTATGAATCTTACTCTTGAAATTAAATCCATATTTTGATCATATTGTTTTTATTATCATATATAACATTTTTATAATCCTGGTGAAGAAATTTCTTTTTAACTTGAGTGTAAAGATGGGTAGATTATTGGTATGATCATGACTATGGGTTCTCTTTGGCCAGTAGTGCAAAGTTGAATCGTTGACTGGTATGATCATGACCATTGAATTTACAATTAAATATTTTTAGCTTAACTGCAAAGGTGAAAGGATCAATATGATTATAATTATTGTTTATATAAATTCTGAAATGATTATATATTTCTTTGAGATATTAATATATTTGGCCTGTAGTGCAAATATGAACTGTTGATGAATATCTTTGGCCTATAGTGCAAAGATGAACTGTTGATGAATATCTTTGGCCCGTACAAAGATGACTTGTTGTTGAATATCTTTGGTCAGTAGTACAAAGATGAACTGTTGACGAATATCTGTGGCCCGTAGTGCAAAGATGAACTTAATTGTATGATTATGAACAGGAACTGTGATTTTGTATAACCATGATCTTTGATGTTTTAGGTAAAGACAAGTGATAAAAATTATCTTCGTCCTGGGTGCGAAAAGGAATTTAGAATCATAATTATGATTATGAGTTATTTATATAATTGTGGAAAGGAACTGTTGATTGATGTTACAGGGATAAAACATTGTTGGTGGACTTTTAATGTGGAGAAGATAATAGACTTTATGGTCTATTTGACTCTTCTAATGGATTACTCGTTCTGCTACAACTATGGTTGAAATTTTTTATCATCTACCATATGTTCTAAATCTCTGATTTATTACTGATGAAGGCTATTGATAATTTAATTATCTTTAGTCATGATATTCTTACTTTAATTCCTTGAATTAAAATCTTTATCATCTACATGTCTTTGAATCAATCTTATTTTATGATCCGCTTTATCACTGTTATTATATAAAATTTTACATTTCAATCTGATAACCTTTACATATCAGATAACTCTAACATTAGCTTTACAACTCAACATAAAACTATACATCATAAAACATTTAGTACATCTCATGAATCTTAATCATGGTATAAAGAAATAACAACTTTCGCTAAAATATTAATCTTCGTGTATTATTTCTGATCCACGTCACTCAAGTAGCACATAGTGTTACCTTCAATCCTTAACCTGCAAAAATAGTTATTTGCAAGGTTGAGCTCGACATCCCAACAAAATCTAACAGTTTTCATGCATCACGTAACACATAATAACATGCTCAACATATATCTCGTAAACATTGGACTAACATAACATACATGTTACAGTTCATATAAAAAGTATAAAGATTGAGTTCCTTACTCAATCAGCATGCTTTACTCAATCAACGTAGTCATAAGTTGACTTTAACATTTCATACATTCAACATATATATAACACATCATGCTCTTTGCAATAAAGATTTAAAACAATCAAATTCATATAGCAAATAGGAACTGAAAGACTTGCCTTGATCGTTGTTTACCAATAACAGTTTAACAGCTTACAGTTATCTGCACTTCACGTGCCCTACATAATTATATAATCATACACATCAACTATTAGTCACATAGCAACGCATAGTAGTTGTAATGTAAACTTTACTCTACATCTCATAACCCTTCCTATCATAAATACACAATGTTCAATTTGATTGTGTTAACTTTCGACTTATATCTCATTGTATTTCATATTTGAAGTTCATTTAAGTGTTTAAGTCTTGCTAGGACTACTTATTGGTTTTATATTAACACTATTAAATATCTTATAATATTCATTTCATTTGATTTAAAACACTTTTTACGTTCATTATCACTTATCACGACGTTTCGACATTTATTCGTTACACGCCCAATTTGCCTCTCTTGTGTGTGATTAGTATGCGTATACAACTTATCTAATATATCATTTATTAATGTTAAGCATCATTATACTTCATAATATTCATGTTCTATAACATAGAACAACATCTTTTATCTTTAAGAGCACTACACTTGCATACGTGCATGCCCGATGCCCTCCGATTGCCTCCAAAAATATAATAGTCCTAATGATGACCATTTTGACCCCTATTCCAAATCTCAAATTGAAAATTTAAAGAATAAAAGTTGTAGGTCTATTCGTCCTCGTTCCGGATCATCTTGAATCGCCTTAATCGGAGTTCGTATGAAAAAGTTATGCTTATTTTACTAAAACAGGTCAAAATAGTCACACCTGACATAGTTTGGGCGTAGCTGCGCCCAATTAAGCCTTAGGCACAGTGCAGTTGCACCCCAAATGACTTAGGGCATAGCGCAGCTGCGCCCGTTAGCAGAAACGGTGCCTGAAGCTACTGTTCTCACGATTTTTGACCCTTTTCTCCTACTAATCTTCATAACTTGAGTTATACACATCCAAATTAGTCCGTTTTCGATTCTATGGATTCGTAATTCATAGAACTACAACATACTAGAATTCTAACAATTTATAAAAACATTAACCAACCTAAAAGTTGACCCAAAACACATGTTCATACTTTATTTTCATGTTTTAAATACATTTTGCGAATTCGATCGCCGCGGCCTCGTTTCTTAACCAATTAACACGATTTAAACTACGTCGCTTTCGTTTCTTAACATACTAACATAATACAACATCAATTTATAGATTATAACAAGTATTGACCACGAAATTTTGTTCCTTTATAAAGCCAATTTTCATGTAAAACACTGTTATATACTTTTCTTCCTACAAACCAAATTAAATTAATTTTTATCATCAAACAACACTCACATGTGATAATTAACAGAGTATAAACCCTTCATATATATATATATATATATATATATATATATATATATATATATGTATCGATTCAACACAATTATCAATAGAAATTTCAAAAACAAGGGTTAACATTAGAGTAGGTTATACCTTGTTCCTTTGATTGTTTGTTATCAAAGAGATGATGATTAGGTTTAAAAATTCCCCTTCAATCACAGTGATTCCTCTTTTGCTCTCTCTCCAAACTCTCTGTATTACACTATGTTCCTCTCTTCCAAACACTTTGACTATAGCCTTAGGAAGAAAAGAACGCGTAAAAATAAACTAAAGCTACCCACGTACTTCAGTTATAAAATAATACGCCTTCATCAGTTAAATTAGACCAAAGGCCACAAGGCCTTATTTGGCCACACACCAACTCCGCCAAACTATATTATTTTAATAATATTATATTATATAGTTTTATGTGTCACACCTTTAGTTAATTTAAATAGGCTTAAATGTGACGCCCCCAAAATAGGTATACAACACCCATTCTGAGTCGCTAAATACATGGTACATAAAGCAAACTACAACTTCAATAATACAATTGTCGTGCAAAATACGACAACACATACTGTGAGTTTAAATACAATTATTGTCTTCTAGACAATATCCACACTCAAATAAGTTCTCATTACAATTATTCAAACACTATTTTACAGAAATAGTGAGGACTGCTAAAACATCTTTCTAGAACTATCACTCCATACCCCGACTAGATCCTGTTATGTTCTCACCTCCTGAGAAGAAAAATGGAACAAAAAGGAAAAGAGTGAGCTCAACTAGCCCAGTAAAGAATATTATGACTAAGATAATATACAACAAATTATCATTAGTTTTCAATAGGGAAAATCTCGATAAAATATAATAGACAACAAGTTTTAGATCAACAACTGCAATGTGAAATAAAGAATCCATTAGAAGAGTCAAGTAGAGAATGAGTTCTACTATCTTCTAATATTTAAAAGTCCATCATCAATATTTTATCCTGTAACAACAATCAATATACATCTTTAATCAATATTCATCTTTGCAATACAGGCCAAAGATATTCATTTGTATAACCAGTTGGTCATGTTCATCTTAACACCTATTCATCTTTGCAATACGGGCCAAAGATATTCATCAGTTAATCATACATCTTTGCACTACAGGCCAAAGATATTCAGTAATATCATCATTTAGGACTGAGGATGATGAAAAATATTTTAAAAGAAAATCGAATCCAAAGAGGAGATGTAGGACAAATAGTAGGATTTCGTATAACGGTTTATCCAAGATCAATAATACTCCATAATAACCAATTTTGAAGCAAAATTCAAGAATAAAGATCAAAACATGGATACAATCAAAGATAGTAACCATAATAGACATCTTGGACAAAAAGAAGAAAATTTCATTTTTTGGTGAATAATGCCGTATTCGTGAATAAATAGTCACGTATCGTGAATAGTAACCCCAGAGCACAAAAGTTCCAAATTTAATAAAAAGTTCAAACCAATATTTTGGTATAATGATATCGAAAGAAATAATATCATTTATGAAGAAAATAACATCCCTTACCTCAAAAAAACGGTACTTCTGATCGGAATATCGGATAGAAAGCCGAATGAAACTTGTACCGAACAGCAACTCTCAAAGTATATAAATACTCAATAAAATACTTTCGACAATATAGAGAGAAAGAAAACTTGTTTCTGGTGTGATTTTCAATTCTAACCTAAGCGTCTATTTATAGGAAAAATGCTAGAGGGTCATAGGAGACTAAATAATAAAATAATATTATTTCTATTTCTTTCTTCCACACATGCTAAGTTGAAAATCAAGGCCAGCCATCTTTGAACCAAAAATCAGCAGCCCACATGTTTTTAAACAAGAGTGGGCCCCACCCATAATTTAATAAAAATTATTTTATTTTCCAAAACATCGGTAATTCATAATAAATAGCCCTTGTATCAGAAAAATTCGAAACCCGCGTGCTTCCATAGGAAATTTAATTCTCTACAACTTTGTAGAAGAAAGTTTTTCCAAATTCTAATCAGAAAATACCCGAAATCCACAAACGGATGATTTTTAATACCTCTATACCGGCAAAATACTGATAAAACACCTCAGCATTAATTCCTTCATTTTTATCCACATAAAAATAAATATATCCATCATTTATATCCATATAAAATAAATATTTCCTTATCATATAAATTAATAATTAATTATTCACAAATAATATTACAGAATCATAATTATGACAACCTGGCCGTTCCCAGAAAAGAGGGGGCTTTCCAATAAGAATTTCTCCTTACTAGCGCGCAATTAGGTGACCAAACCTCTCCTTGACAGAACTTTCTAGACATTGCCAATAATGCTATCTAATAATATTATTCAAATAATATGAATTATCGATCGATAATAGAAATATCATGCGGTGATAATTATTGAAGCAACAATAATATAAAATATCAATGCAACAATTATTTAATCAATAAAATAAAATATTGAATAATAATTCTTCGTAATAATTATTGAGTAGTGTCTTCTTACGTAAGAATCAATAATTCAAAAATATTGTGCATCCACGCCAGACATCGTATTTTAACCACCGGGTATTCCAACAATGTGTTAATTCAGTAATAACTACGTCATTATTTATAAAAACTCAAACTTGTCGCTTTTTTCATCCGACGATTATTCTCATTATGAGGCCCACAAATGATCGCGTCATCGCATTTAATATTCCCCGACAACAATGATTATTTTATAACCACTTGCTTATTTTGCAAAATTTGCACATTTCACCTATAACCAAAATATTATATCAATTTAACATTTTATTATTCACAATAATAATTAGAGGAAATTCGATTATATTTATAATAAGTTGGGGTCTTACATTAAATATGAATTACTACCCTTAACTATAGGTCATATTCCACTTCGGTGATCAAAGTTTTAATTTTGTCAATTAGATGATTGAACTATCAATTTTTTTCAATTTTTTCAATTGAGGCTGCCACGTCAGAAATTGCTGACGTGGCTATCTTAGTGGGACACATCTCAGTTGATCTGTATAAAAAAATAGTTTCTTAAATTGTGATAAAACATATTTGCTATATTGAAGGATAAAATGGTCACACCCTATTCACTTAATACATCAAAACTAATTAAAACTTCCAAACAATCAGAAATTGATTAAATCAATCAAAACAATAAAATCTAAAACCATTAAAAATTGATAAAAAAAAACACCTCTCAGCCAAATATTGAGGATCAAGATCTGCAGCCAAAAATCATTAAATCAATCATACAATACAAAAAATTTCTTCCATCTCATGTTCTCGTACCACTTCGAATGAACTTATAATTTATCAAAAATCTTCGAATGAACTTATAATTTATCAAATATAAAAAATTCCAACAGTCACAAAAGTACCAGTGTAAGACCCCAGCTTTTTATAAATAAAATTGAATTTTCCTCTAATTATTATTTTGAAATAATAAGGTGTTAATTTGATATAATATTTTGGTTATGGGTGAAATATGAAAATTTTCAAAATAAGCAAGTGGTTATAAAATATTCATTGTTGTCGGGGAACATTCGTTTGGTTGTGGAATATTCTTTCTGTTAGAGAATATTTGTACGATGGCGCAACCATTTGTGGGCCCCATAATGGATAACGGTCGGATGAAAAAAACGACAAGTTTGAGTTTTTACAAATAACAGCGTAATTGTTACCGTTAATAGTGTTAGAATACCCGGTGGTTAAAATACGATGTCTGGCATGGTTGCACAAAGAGTCAGAAGACCCCAACTTTTATAAATAAAGATGAATTTTCTACAAATATCATTTTGAATATTATGGAGTAAATTTGATATAATGTTATAGTTGTGGGTAATATTTATAAATTTTGCAAAATGTAATGAAGTTGTTATATAATATTCGATTGGTGGGGAATATTCGTTTTAACAGGGAATATTCGTACAATTCAAGACAATCATTGGTGGACCCTGGAAACTAAATTATTGTCGAATTGAGAAATGACAAAAATATTTTATTGAAAATAACGGTGGAAGTTTTACCATCAATCACCAAGAACTACTCGGTAGTAAAGTACAAAGAATACTGGCGTGGTTGCATAGTAGCACACCTTATTGATTATTGATGCTTATGTGATAAGTCACTCGGTTTTGTTTTATTGGTATTATTAATGTAATAAAACAGAAAAACTTTTTTATATAAAAATGTAATACTTTTATAAAGTTATTCGTTTTATTAGGCTAATAGTAAAATCTTTTTATATAAAATAGAATACTTTTTATAAAGTTATCTGCTTTATTAGACAATAATTAGAATATATTATATTTTATTATGCATAGTGTTTGCATAATTACTGCATAGTATTTGCATAGTAAAATCTTTTATAAAGTTATTCATTTTATTAAATTATAAATAGAATATATTATATTTTATTTAAAAGATTTTGCTTTAAATATGGATTTGTCAGATTAAAGTAAATCAATCTGGACCGTTTCATAAGTTAGTTACTATGCTACTCCATTTTTCTATAAATAGATGCTCATTCCTTCATTATTTCTTACGAATTCACCAAACTCTAGAGATAAACTATAGAGAGAAAGAAGAAAAGTATTCTTTACTCATTACTCATATATCCGAAGACTCATCTTCTTAAGGTAGGGGTATTATTTCTTTTGTATTCATGAAGAGAACTTCATTATTCCATTCTTTATTATTCTGCTGGAATAACTTTGTATCACGTGAGCTACCCTATACTTGGTGAAATTCTTACATTATTCCATTCTTTATTATTCATTTGGAATATCATGTATGCGTGCGTTTTATGTTAGACTGGTTCCGCCTTTTTTATTCTATTGGAACATCCTCGCTTGCGCGCATATTACAACTTTGACCTAGTTCTCGTTATTTAGTATTCTCGTTGAATAATCATCTCGCAAGTACCGCATGCATGGTGATTTTTGTTGTTATTCCATTCTTTATTATTCTGTTGGAACATCTTATCGGTGCGAATTTCGCCTGACCTAGTTCCGTTATTATTATTCTGTTGGAATAACTTGCCTCATATCAATCACCGCATGCATGGTGATTTCTTTTGTTATTCCATTCTTTATTATACTCAGTTGGTTAAAGTTTTGACTTCTATACTCCATGAAATTAGTGGAATATCCTTGATATTTGCGTTTCATCTAGTATCTTTTCATGAAAATATTCTTCTGAGCATTCTTGAATTTTACTCTACAAAGAAGTATCATGCTGACAATTTGGACGTTATTAGTTTGTGAATAAATTAATTTTTGAACTTGTTTTATTGAATTCTTATATCATTGTCATCATCCTCATGTTTATATTTTTTTGAAAGTCATCTGTGGCCTGTAGTGCATAGATGGACTTGGTATGATTATGACCAGGGACTATTCGATGTAATCATAACCGTAATATTACAAATGATGTGGTAAAAGTCCTCATTGGCCCGTAGTGTATTGATGGATGCTTGTTGGCATGATCATGACCAATAAATGAATACACAAATATTCTTGGCCCGTGAGTAATGGATAATTGTGGTCGTGATACTAAAGAATATCCTTGGTAGTAGTCAGTGGGGGTGATTCGATGATGTGGATTATTTATTAAAAATTTGAGTCCCAAATGATAAAAGTGATGAAAAACTTTTAAATCATAAAAGATAGTAGATTTTATTCTCTACTTGACTCTTTTAATGGATTGCTTGTTCATACCGCAGCTTAAACTTGATGTTTGTTATATTGTATCAGTTTAACACTATTTAAGGCTAATGATAATTTATTCTGCATTATCTTAGTCATAATATTTCTTACTGGGCTAGTTGAGCTCACCCTTTCTTTCACTGTTCTCTTTAGGAAATGAGAATATAAATTTGGGACGACGAGTCTGGGAAACGGAGTGATGGACCAGATGATAGTATTAGTAGTCCTTACTATTCTGTTAAATAGTGTGACGATAAAGTAATGAGGACTTATTCTGAGAGTGGATATTGTCTAGAAGACAGTATTTGTATTAAAACTCATAACACTCTTGTTGTATATTAAAGATTGTATTTGTATTTTGTACCATGTATTTGGCGACTCAGAATAGGTGATGTATACCTATTTTGGCGGCGTCACAGTTGGTATCAAATGTAAGACTCCGAATTTTATGAAATAAAAGTATTCAATTTTTCTATTTAGTAAATGGTTAAATTGATAAAAGGTTAAAGTTAAGGGTGATATGTGAAATTTTTTCAAAATAAGCAAGTGGCTATAAAATACTTATTGTTATCGGGGAATATTCGTTTGGTCGTGGAATATTCTTGTTGTCGGGGAATATTCGTACGACGACGAAACCATTTGTGGGCCCCATAATAGAATAACTGTCGGATAAAGAAAACGACAAGTTTGAATTTTTATAAATAACGGCGTAGTTTGTTACTAATTAACAATCGTTGGAATACCCTATGGTTAAAATACGAATACGCTGGCGTTGTTGCCGCGGATTATCACGGTATTGCACAATATTTTTGAATTATTGATTCTTACATAAGAAGGCACTACTCAAGAATTGTTACTGGTAATTACTTTATTCAATATTTTATTTTATTGGTTCAATAATTCTTTGCGCGTGATATTTTATATTATTGTTGTTTCAATAATTATTCTTTTGACAAATTTTTCCCATTATCGGATCAATAATTCATATTATTTAAATAATATTATGAGATAGCATTATTGGCAATGTCTAGAAAGTTCTCATCAAGGAGAGGTTTGGTCACCTAATTGCGGCGCCGATGAAGGAGAAATCCTTATCTAAAGCCCCTTTTCTCGGAACTACCGTTGTCATAATTGTGATTCTCATAATATTATTTGTGAATAATTAATTATTGATTTATATGATAAGGAAATATTTATTTGATGTGGATATAAATGATGGATTTATTTATGTGGTTATAAATGAAGGAATTAATGTTGAGGTGTTTTATCGATTTTTGTCGGATTGGAGTATTAAAAGATCAAATCGGTGTTCTTAAAGCTCTATTATTGCGTGAGTTATAATTTTGATCGTAGTTGGATCGCTGTGATTTTTGATATGTTATACATATATAAGTTGAGTATATGTCCACAAATTTTGAACCGTTAAAATTAACGCATGATTTGTTATGAATTTTAAAAGGTGTTAAAATCATCCGTTTGTGGGTTTGAGATATTTTCATGCGAATTTGGAAAAACTTTCTTACGTAAAGTTGTAGAGAATTCAATTTCATGTGGAATGGACATAAAATTAGATTTTTCGATAAATGTGCTATTTTCTATGAATTATTGAAGTTTCGAAAAATAAAATAATTTTTATTTAAATTTGATGGGACCCACTTTGCTTGGTGTAGAAAAAAAATGTGCTGATATTTCTTTCAATGAAGGCTGCTCAAATTTTCAAGAGAGGTGGCGTAGCAAAGAAGAAAAATAAATAATAATAATTTATTATTTTAGTCTCCTTTGGCGTTCTAGCATTTTCCTATAAATAGGTGCTTATGTTAGAATTTAAATTCACACCAGAAACATAAGTTTTCTCTTTATATATTATCAAGCATATTTTTGTGAGTATTTAGATACTTTGAAAGTTGCTATTGGGTGCAAATTTCCTTTGGCTTTACATCCGATATTCCAGTTAGAAGTACTGCTCTTTTGAGGTAAAGGATTTTAAGGGTTATTATGTTTTTAAGTTTCGTAATTTTTCTGACCTTCAAAAATTCTGGAAAAATTTGAAATGATAATTTGATGAGTTTTCTTGATTGTGTCCAAAAATGGCATTTTTGGATGTATAGATTAAGAGTTATGAATTTTATGAAAAAAGACTATTTTAAAAGTAAACCCTTATAACTCCTTGTAGTTAACTCCAAAATTGGTGAAATTTTTATTGGGAGTACATGTATATGATAGAAGTATACTCTATAAATTTCGGAATTTTTGGATAAAATTACAATTTATGATAAATGTCTAAATATTCGACTGTTTTGGCCATATGAAAAATAGTAAATGAATTTTAAAAATTAGGAAAAATATATGTTCAATATGGGACTATATTCTCTGCTAAATCCCGAAAAAGAAATATTTTTGAAATGATTTGGTATTTTTCATAAAAATGAACTAGTTATGAGTAAATGAATTAAATATGTTATGTGAAGTAAGAAAATTAGAAAATAGAATTTTATGGCTTGAGAATCCTACATGAGGTATATGCAGATTTTTGATGAGGGTTTTGGTTATTGGTGATGAAATCTTATGAGTTTGGCATTTTAGGATGATTAAATGCATTATTTAGTAAAGTGTTAACAATTAAAATAAATTGTTTATAATCTTAAGAAATATTATTCTTTCAATATCATTATACCCAAATATTGGTATGGATTTTACTGTAGAATTTCTACCTTTTTCATGTCGGGGTTACTATTCACGACAAAAATTGGTTTCTTTTTCTGACCAAATTATCGTTGATTTATGAATCTTACTCTTGAAATTAAATGTAGTTGTTGATCATATTGTTTTTATTATCATATATAACATTTTTATAATCTTGGTGAAGAAATTTCTCTTTGACTTAAGTGTAAAGATGGGTAGATTATTGGTATGATCGTGACTATGGGTTCTCTTTGGCCAGTAGTGCAAAGTTGAATCGTTGACTGGTATGATCATGACCATTGAATTTACAAGTGAATATTTTTAGCTTAAGTGCAAAGGTGAATTGATCAACATGGTTATAATTATGGTTTATATAAATTCTGAAATGATTATGTATTTCTTTGAGATATTAATATCTTTGGCCTATAGTGCAAAGATGAATTATTGATGAATATCTTTGGCCCGTAGTGCAAAGATGACCTGTTGTTGAATATCTTTGGCCCATAGTGCAAAGATGACCTGTTGTTGAATATCTTTGGCATGTAGTGTAAAGATGATCTGTTGTTGAATATCTTTGGCCCGTAGTGCAATGATGAATTTATTAGTATGATTATGAACAGGAACTGTGATTTGGTATAACCATGATCTTTGATGTTTCAGGTAAAGACATGTGATGAAAATTATCTTCGTCCTAGATGAGAAGATGAATTTAGAACTACAATTATGATTATGAATTATATACGTGATTGTGGACAGGAACTGTTGATAGATGTTACAGGGATAAAACATTGTTGGTGGACTTTTAACATGGAGAAGATAATAGACATTACGGTCTATTTGACTCTTCTAATGGATTGCTCATTCCGCTGCAACTATGGTTGAAAAATTTTATCATCTACCATATGTTCTAAATCTCTTATTTATTACTGATGAAGGCTATTGATAATTTATTTATCTTTAGTCATGATATTCTTTACTGGGCTTGTTGAGCTCACCCTTTTGCTTCACAATTCCTTTTAGGTAATAAGAGTGTAGCTGGGTCGAGCGTGGGTAACAGGGGAGCGGTAGAAGTTCTCCCTAAACAGTATAGAAAAGTGTGTTGTATTTTATACATCATTTAGTAGTTATATTTGGTGAATCAAATAGGGTGAGGCGAACCCAATGTTAGAAGGGTGTTTTGCCACTATTATACAAGATGTCTAATGACATACAACCTCGTGTTATCATAAGACAGGGTTGTGCACATCTACTTGCTAAGTATATCTACGAGCACTACCTATATGATCTTGGAGTTTATTTGAAATATAATTTTCAACTGGAGATAGTGGAGATAGTTATATGTCAAGAGAAGACTCACCATTGGAATGAATATGATAGTAATCTTCTCATTTTTCTTTGGGGTCTATTGGGTCAACCAAGGATAATTCTGTGTGCATATGATATCTATCATAACCTAGACGCATGGTCTCCTATGTACGAAGGTTTCGTTGAGCACTTCCCAAAGATTTTAATTTCTAAAATAGTTATTGACTGTACATTTATGTAATATATCAATGTGAGGTGTTGTCCATAGTTGGGACATGAATCACAGTTGGTATTAAAACTCACAGTATATGTGTTGTTGTATTTTGCATGACAATTGTAGTAATAAAGTTGTAGTTATTTGTTGTACCATGTATTTGGCGACTCAGAATAGGTTGGATGGATTGGACCTATTTTGAGGGCGTCACATCAAAGCTTAGGGATATGATCCCTGGCTAAGATGTGAGACTAGAACTAGGAGGGGAGAGACGGGGAATTCCTTCGCTAGTATGACCTACCTAAGATTATTTGGTATTTAATTGGTCGGTCAAAGTATAGGGATAATATGTTATATGTTAATTAACCTTTGTTTAGTGGCAGTATCTGAAAATGACATCCGAGAATGTTGAGAATAGCAATGGAGCACGGAGACCATTGAGTCTCCACGATCAATAATCGGGATAATGTGCATCGTGAAGGCGACAATCCTCGTGTAAACAACAACACCGACGGATGATGAACGATGGAATGTTCAAAGGTTTTATACATTCATGCAACATCGTATTGTAAGAAAGCGGCTCCTGTCCAAAATGTGGCGCCCCAAAATAGGTATCGTCCACCTATTACGAGTCGTCAAATACATGGTACGAGAATACAAATACAACTTAATTATACAACCGTGTCGTAAAAGTGCGACAAAACATAAGCTGTGAGTTTTAATACAAATATTGTCGTCTAGACAATATTCAAACTCAAATTCAATATTATTACATTTATTTTCCACTATTTCACTGAATAGTGAGGACTACTAATGCTATCATCTGGTCCGTTACTCCGTTCCCCGACTAGTCCCTGCTACGTTCTCATTTCCTGAAGAGAACAATAAAAGTAAAAGGGTGAGCTCAACTAGCCCAATGAAAATATTATGACTAAGATAATGCGAATATATTATCATTAGCCTTCAATGATGTTAAACCGATACAATATAACAACCATCAAGTTTAAGCTGCAGTGAACAAGCAATCCATTAAAAGAGTCAAGTAGAGAAATAAAATCTACTATCTTTTATGATTTAAAAGGTTTTCATCACTTTTATCATTTGGGACTCGACAATAAATAATCCACATCATCGAATCACCTCGCTTTACGACCAAGGATATTCTTTAGTATCACGACCACAATTATCCATGCACTACAGGCCAAGAATATTTGTGTATTCAATAATGGTCATGATCATGCCAACAACTGTCCATCAATGCACTACGGGCCAATGAAGACTTTTACCACGTCATTTGTAACATCCCTGGTCATAATCATACCAAGTTCATCTATGCACTATAGGCCACAGATGACTTTCAACAAAATATAAACATGAGGATGATGACAATGAAATAAGAATTCAACAAAACAAGTTCAAGAATTATTTTATCCAGGAACTAATAACGTCCAAATTGTCAACATGATCTTTTGCTTTGTAGAGTAAAATTCAAGAATGCTCGGAAGAATATTTCCATGAAAAGATCTCGGATGAAGCGCAAATATCAAGGATATTCCACTAATTTCATGGAGTATAGAAGTTAAAACTTTAACCAACCGAGTATAATAAGGAATGGAATAACAAAAGAAATCACCGAGCATGCGATAGATCGCAGACAGGCGAGTTATTCCAACAGAATAATAAATAACGGAATCGAATCCCACAGAAAAACACGCGACATGATATTCTAACATAATATTAAAGATTTTAATCGGTCCCACAGAAAAGCGCATGATGTGATATTCTAACGAGAATAATAAAGACGGAATCGACCTACAGTAAAAGCGCATGAGCGAGGATATTCCAATGTAATAATAAAGATTTTAACCGAGTCCCACGTGAAATCGCCGTGACATGTGATGTTCCAAATGCAGAATGATAACGAATGGAACAACGTAAGAATTTCACCAAGTATAGGGTAGCTCATGATATCAAAGTTATTCCAATGTAATAATAAAGAATGGAATAATGTGTTCTCTTCATGATAAGAAAGAAATAATACTCCATACCTTTAGAAAAAGCGGATCTTTGGAATAGTGAGGTAGCAGACTTCTCTTCTTCTTTCTATAATTTCTCTCTATAATAATCGCTCTAAAGCTTTTGTGAATTAGTGAGAAATGAAGGAAGAATGAGCTTCTATTTATAGAAAAATATAGTTTCGATAATTACACGTTTGGGGCTCGAAAAATTTCAAAGACAATACCTCCAACTTTTCCTTTATTTTTAATTTAGTCATGGAAGTATTATCAAACTTGCACCACCTCCCCTAATAGTAAATAATGTGATTCAATAGTAAATTATGTGAATCAATAGTTCTAAACATGTGAAAATACGAATTACAGTATAGTACCTCCATTTATACCTCAATTTTTAACTTAGTCATGCAAGTATTATCAATCTTGCACCAACTCCCCTAATAGTAACAAGAATGTGAAACAATAGTATACACATGTGAACAAATAGTTATAATCATGTGAAATAATAGCAATCAATTGCTCATTTATTCTTAAATACCATCGATTAGTCAATATAACCTCCAGACATCAATTATTATCGAAATAATTGTCGATTTTCACTAACACAAATAATTCCAACACAATGAAACCATTTTTATCAAAAAAATAAATTTTGAAATTTCGAAGTTTGACTTTTCTCGAAAAAGTCAATTGTTGACTTTTTTGATCAAATAGTGAACTCTGGAAAATTTTGTGTTTATAGACTATTTTTACTAATTTCATCGTTCCAGACTCAAATATCACATCCGCGTCTCCAAATTCAACTCCGAACACAACTTCAATTTTAATAACATTCATCATTAATATTATAACTCACAATATTTATCAACCGAATCGTTCCCGGAAAGGGGGCTTTCCAATAAGGATTTTCCCTATTGGCCGCAATTAGGTGACCAAACCTCTCCTTGATAGAACTCCTGAGACATTGTAAATATTGCAATTTAATAATATGAATAACTTTGTCATCTCAATTATTGATTTAATAAAATAACATATTATCACGAGATGATACTATGATGATAATCGAATCAATAATATGAGAGATATGATGTAGCAATTCTCGTAGCAATAATTGAGTATAACCGAGTGACTTCTCACGTAAGCATCAATAATCAATCTGAGTATTATGCTACCACGCCACCCATCGTATTCTTTTACTTTTACTACAGTAGTTCAACAGTTAACGATAAAACTTCCAATTTATTATTTTCATAAAGTATTTTTGTCATTTTCTCAATCCGACAATAATTCCGTTGTGGGGGGTCCACCAATGATTGTGCCGTTGTACGAATATTCCCCAACCAATCGAATATTATATAACAACTTACGTACTTTGCAAAATTTATAAATATTACCCACAACTATAACATTATATCAAATCCACACCATAATATTCAAAAATATATTTCGAGAAAATTTAATCTTTATTCCAAAAGTTGGGGTCTTACACAAACTGTAGGTGGAAACACTGAAAACACTCGGACGGTCACCGCTAAATAGTTCAAGGAGCTGGGACTACCGGAGTTTATTGGAGAGCCAAAATCACTTAAGGCGGAAGCATGGATAAAGCAGATCACCAAGATATTTGATGTCTTGGGATGCTCCGAGGAGCAAAAGGTGCTATTTGCCAGCTTATTATTACGAGGAGAGGTAGATTACTGGTGGGAATCAGTAAAATGTACTCAACCTGCTGCACTAAAGATGTCTTGGGAGAAGTTCCAAGAACTATTCAACGACAAATACTTTCCCAAAAGTATTCGTCACATGAAAGAGGTAGAGTTCATCAAGCTGGAGCAGAATAACATGACTGTGTCACAGTACGAAGCCAAGTTTGCCGAGTTGTCCCGATTTACGTCCCACTTAGTTGATAATGAAGAAAGAATGACACGGATGTTTTTAAGAGGTTTGAAGCCGAAGATACGTCAATATCTTATTTCTCATAAATTGTGTTTGTATTCAGATGTTGTAAATAGGGCTCAGTTAGTGGAGCACGATAACGAGTCAACGCAACCAAGAGAAAGCAGCCATCAAAATGATAATACCAGTGAGAGCAGTCATCGAAGCGGTGACAACAAGCATGGAGGGAATCAACAAGCCAGAAATGGTAACCGCTTCGGTGGTAATCAGGGCCAAAACAATAAGAATGGACATTTCAAGAAGAGGAGATTCAATAATGATGGAAAGACGTCAGCACCAGTACCCATTGTTAAGGAAGGAGAACGACCACTGTGACGCCCATAAATTAGGTAATACATCACCATTCTGAGTCGCCAGATACATGGTACAAAATTCAAATACAACTTCATTTATACAACTGTTGAAATGTCGTATAGAATACGACCACAGTTAACTGTGAGTTTTAATACAAATGTATGTAACTCTAATGGTGCCTCGACCACAACCTTACAATGTTACTTTATATAAAAGTATAGTCAAAAACTGTTTTAGAAATTAAAATCTTTGGGAAGTGCTCAAGGAAACCTTCGTACATGGGAGGCCATATGTCTAGGTTATAATAGATATCATATGTCCACAGAATTATCCTTGGTTGACCCAATATACCCCAAAGAAAAACGAGAAGATAACTATCATCTTCTTTCCAATGGTGAGTCTTCTCTTGACATATAACTATCTCCACTGTCTCCAAGTGAATATTATATTTCAAATAAACTCCAAGATCATATAGGTAGTGTCCATAGATATACTCAGCAAGTGGATGTGCACAACCCTGTCTTAGGATAACACGAGGTTGTATGTCATTAGACATCTTGTATGATAGTGGCAAAACACCCTTCCAAAGTTGGGTTCACCTCACCCTATTCAGTTCACCAAAATTAAATATCAAATGACGTATACAATACGACACACTTATCTAAAGTTCTCAATAAAATTATTTTCATACTATTTAGGGAGAACCTCAACAGCTATAGACCACCGTTCTAAACCTCTTAATACCCCGCTCGACCCAGCTACACTTTTATTACCTGAAAAGAATTATGAAGCAAAAGGGTGAGCACAACTAGCCCAGTAAAGAATATCATGACTAAAGATAATTAAATTATCAATAGCTTTCATCAATAATAAATCAGAGATTTAGAACATATGGTAGATAATAAAACTTTTAAACCATAGTTGCAGTGGAACGAGCAATCCATTAGAAGAGTTAAATAGACCATAAGGTCTATTATCTTCTCTATGTTAAAAGTTCACCAATAATGTTTTATCCCTGTAACATCAATCAACAATTCCCGTCCAAGATCATGTGAATAACTCATAATCACAATTGTGATTCTAAATTCCTCTTCGCACCCAGGACTAAGATAATTTTCATCACCTTTCTTCACCTGAAACATCAAAAATCATGGTTATACCAAATCACAATTCATGCTCGTAATCATTAAATCATCTTTGCACTACGACCAAAGATATTAATTATTATCACATCCATGAATTAATATTTCATTGCTGAGACTCAGCTCAATAAATAATCCACATCATCGAATCATCCCTGCACTACAGGCCAATGATATTCTTTGGTATCACGACCACGAATTATCCATGTACTACGGGCCATAGATAATCGTGTTTTCATCAACGGTCCTGTTCATGCCATAAAACAATTCATCTTTGCACCTTTGGCCGAAGAGAATCCATAGCCATAATCATACCAAAAACTATCCATCAATGCACTACGGGCCAATGAGGACTTTTTCATTAGTATCACAACCACAAATTATCCATGCACTACGGGCCAAAGATAATCGTGTTTTTATCAACGATCTTGATCATGCTATAAAACAATTCATCTTTGAACCCTTGGCCAAAGAGAATCCATAGCCATAATCATACCAAAAATTGTCCATCAATACACTACGGGCCAATGAGGACTTTTTCCACATCATTTGCAACATTACGGTCATGATTATACCGAATAATCCCTAGTCATAATCATACCAAGTCTATCTATGCACTACAGGCCACATGTGACTTTCAACATAATATAAATATGAGGATGATGACAATATTATAAGCATTAATCAAACTAAATCAAGAATAAATATTAAAGACTTTAAATTTATCCAGACATTATCAATCACTTAATAAAATCATAATCTAATCATTAATATCTATAACAATATTTTAATCACTTCTTAAACTTATAAACAATTACATTTAATTGTTTACACTTTTCCAAATAATGCATTTAATCATTCATAAATGTCATACTCATAAGATTTCATCACCAATAATTAAATTACTCATCAAAAATCTGCATATACCTTATATAGGATTTCCAAGCCATAAAATCATATTTACCAATTCTTCAACTCCACATAACATATTTAACTCATATGTTCGTAACTAAACTATTTTTATGAAAAATACCAAATCAGTCCCAAAAATTATTCTTTTCTGGGATTTAGCATAATATAGTCCCATATTGAACATATATTTTTCTTGACATTTTTAAAATTCAGTTACTATTTTTCAAAAATCAATTTCTAATTAATTCCTTAAGAAATTAGCTACCTCACGATTAACTCCAGAAATTCCCAAATCTTGGCAGGATCTTACATATGTTAACGTGAGCTTCCGGTTTAAATTTCATGGTCATCGAAGTTATAGAACTCCTTTTTATAGCATTTTAAATCGAAAAACCTAAATATTGAAATGGTCATAACTTGTTCATTTTAAGTCGGAATGAGCTCATTTTTGGACAGGAGGTACTTTATACCATATACTTTCATGTCCCAAAAGGCGAATTGTTCTCACAAATTAAGTGGTCAAACAGCCCTTTTTTAAAATCATGGCGTGCAGATCTTTTTCAAATTTTTGCGGTTTTTTCGTACTTTGCTAAAATCAGTCCGCACGAAAATCTACAACACCTTTTCCTTTGATTCCACTTGGACAAGTTACAAAACTCACAGACCTAACTCTAGAACTTGACCTAACTCTAGAACTTGACCTAACTCTAGATTTCATGTTCCATTTCCATCAAAATCTGATTTTTAAACCCTTTGTGATTTCTAAGAAACTTTCATGTTTTTACATAATAACCAACATAACTCATCATAACACTTACTAATACCACATATACCCATGATTTTCATTAGTCAAATGCTTTTATTATGACTTTCATCATAATCCACGTAAACAAAGCATTTCTAAAATTTAACAAGGAATGAAATACAAAGGATCGTTCACCATGCATGTGGTAATCCACATAGACAGGTTATTCCAATAGAATAATAAGGAATTGAATAACAGAAGGATTCACCATGCATGCAATAGAGACCGCACAGACAGGTTATTCCCAACAGAATAATAAATACGGAACCGTGTGCGCGTAAAAGCATGTAGAACAAGATATTCCAAAGAATAGTAAAAGATTTTAACCCGGTCCCAAGTAAACGCATGTATAACATGATATTCCAACAAAATAATAAAGAATGGAATAACAGAAGAATTTCACCAAGTATAGGGTAGCCCGCGTATACAGGTTATTCCAACAGAATAATAAAAAATGAAATAACAGAAGTTCTCTTCATGAATATAAAAGAAATAATACCCCTTATGAGTACAACAAATAATATCCTTACCTTTGAAAGAAAAGTATTCTGACTGGTAGGGCGAGGATATACTCGAAGAAAACTACGCTCAAAGCTTTCTTAAACTCTAAAGAAATACGCTCAAGATTATAAAAGAAGAACTCCCTCTATAGTTTCTCTCTCTAGAGTTTCAGTGAATTTGTAAGAAATTATGAAGGAATGAACTTCTATTTATAGAAGAATGGACTGCATAGTAACTAATTCATGAATAGTCCAGATTGATTTACTTTTAATCGGACGGTCCATATTTAAAGAAAAATCTTTTAAATAAAATATAATATATTCTATTTATAATCTAATAAAATGAATAACTTTATAAAAGATTTTACTATGCAAACACTATCTGAGCACTTATGAATAATAAAATATAATATATTCTAATTATTGTTTAATAAAAGCAGAGATAACTTTATAAAAGTATTACATTTGATATAAAAATTTTACTATAAATAGCCTAATAAAACGAATAACTTTATAAAAGTATTCTATTTTATATAAAAGTTTTTCCTGTTTTATTACATTAATAATACTAATAAAACAAAACCGGTGACTTATCACGTAAGCATCAATAATCAATACCGTAATGCTACTATGCAACCAATGCCAGACATTATACTACTTTAACACCGGGTGTTTCAACATTAACTTAACTAAAAACTTCCGCCATTATTTTTATAAAAATATTTTTGTCGCTTTCTCAATCCGACAATAATTTCGTTATTAAGGGTCCACCAATGATTGTACCGTCATAGGGATATTCCCAGACAAAAAGAATATTCCCACTAATCTAATATTCCCAGACATAACTTAATATTTTATATCAACTTGCTTACTTTGCAAAAAAAAAAAAAATCACATATTACCCTTAACTTTAAACTTTTATCAATTTAACTATTTACCAAAATAGAAAAATTGAATATTTTTATTTCATAAAATTCGGGGTCTCACAACCACCTATCATATGCTTCAAATGCGGAGGGGAGGGACACATCAGTCCAAACTGCGCGATGCCATCCAAAACATATTATAATTGTGGAAGAGAAGGTCACCTAGCCCGATTTTGTCGTTCACCAAAGACAAGTTCAGCTAGGATGGAGGCACCAAAGGCCATCCCGGAAAAGTCAAAGCCGGTAGTGCAAGGGAGAGCGTTTGTAGTTACCTCCCAAAAAGCAAGGAACCCGAACGAGGTCATCACGAGTAAGCTTATCATAAACTCTAGCGAAGTCTATACCTTATTTGATATCGGTTCTACCCATTCTTTTATTTCTCCTACTTGCGCTCAACGATTAAATTTGACTCCGGAGAAATTAGACTTTGACTTATCTGTAGAAACTTCGTTGGGAGAAACCTTCAGTACATCCACTGTTTATAAGTCTTGTTTGGTTCAAATCGGTACCCTCATATTACCTATCGATCTTATTTCATTGAAAATACTTGCATTTGACGTGATTCTAGGGATTGATTGGTTAACTACTTATCATGCAAAAATTGATTGTTTTCGTAAGGTTATTAGCTTTCATATTCCTAATCAACCTATTATGCGAATTCAAGCGACCAAACCATTAAAATCAATCACGGTCATCTCGAGCCATAAAGCTATTCATTTATTGAAAAACGGATGTCAAGCTTTCTTAGCTCATGTCACAGATTTAAACAAAAATACGTCAGTTTTGAACGATATTTTTATTGTTAATAAATTTCCTAACGTATTCCCCGAAGAACTTCCTGGCCTACCCCCTGAGCGTGAAATTGAATTTTGTATCGACCTTGAACCCGGTACAAAACCCATTTCCAAAGCCCCATATCGAATGACTCCTATTGAACTTCAAGAGTTAAAGACCCAACTGCAGGAATTGTTAGACATTGGCTTTATTCGTCCTAGTATTTCTCCTTGGGGTGCTCCTGTTCTATTCGTGGAGAAGAAAGATGGGAGTATGCGACTTTGTATTGATTATCGGGAGTTGAATCATGTCACCATCAAAAATAGGTGTCCATTGCCACGTATTGATGACCTGTTTGACCAGTTGCAAGGAGCCAAATTCTTTTCAAAGATTGATCTTCGTTCCGGATATCACCAATTGAAGATTAGAACCGATGACATTCCAAAGACGGCTTTCAGAACTCAGTACGGGCATTATGAATTCCTAGTCAAGTCCTTTGGATTGACTAATGCTCCTGCTGCCTTCATGGATATGATGAACCGAGTATTCAAGGAATATTTGGATCACTTTGAGGTCGTTTTTATTGATGACATCCTTATTTATTCCAAAATCCGTGAAGATCATGAGCAACACTTGAGACTGATACTCCAAAAGCTTCGTGAATACAAGCTTTATGCCAAGTTGAAGAAATGCGAGTTCTGGCTTGAGGAAGTAGCATTCCTTGGGCACGTGGTATCAAGTCATGGAATATCTATTAACCCAACAAAGATTGAAGCTATTCAAAGCTGGGAGCAACCTAAATCAGTGACCGAATTCACTTAAGCTTTCTAAAGCTTAGTGGGTTATTATCGGAGATTCGTAGAAGGGTTTTCTCGAATCGCTACTCCACTAACTCAGCTAACTTAGAAAGATACAAAGTTCGGTTGGAGCGAGGAATGTGAGAAGAGTTTTCAAGAACTAAAGAGGAGACTCATTTCAGCACCTGTTCTGACAATACCATCTGGTTCGGATGGATTTGTCATCTACAGTGATGCTTCGGGCAAAGGATTAGGATATGTTCTCATGCAACATAGGAAAGTCATAGCCTATGCCTCATGACAACTCAAAGAATATGAGAGGAATTATCCTACTCATGATCTAGAGTTGGCAGCTATTGTCTTCGCATTAAAGATTTAGAGGCATTACTTGTATGGGGAGAAAGTGGAGATCTTTACGGATCATAAAAGCCTCAAATATTTCTTCACTTAAAAGGAACTCAACATGCGACAACGACGTTGGCTTGATTTGTTGAAAGATTATGATTATACCATTCAATACCATCTTGAAAAAGCGAACATGGTAGCTGACGCATTGAGTAGAAGATCATATGCAAGTGTGAATGCGATATTGTCAACACAAAGGCCCATTTTGTGTGACTTGCAAAGGATGGAGATAGAGTTAAAGACTCCAGGGACCCATGTGATGATGGCGAATATACGAGTAAAACCGAATTTAATCGATAAAGTTAAAACTGCTCAAGCTACAGACCTGGAGCTGATGCATATGAGGAATAAAGTGCAAGAAGGTGCTATGCTGGAAGCAAGAATTGATGAAGAAGGAATACTTCGAGTCAACTCCAGACTTTGTGTTCTTAACAACCCTGATTTAAAGTATAAAATCATGATGGAGGCGTACAACACACCGTTTGCAATCCATCCTGGGAGTACCAAAATGTATCATGATCTTTAACATACATTTTGGTGGGGCAATATGAAGAGAGAGATAGCATTGTTTATCTCAAGGTGTCTAACGTGTCAACGAGTCAAAGCGGAGCATCAAGTACCAAAAGGTCCATTTCAATCACTTAAAATTCTAGAATGGAAGTGGGAGCACATTACCATGGATTTCGTTACCGGTCTTCCCAAAGTTTCTCAAGGAATAGATGCGATTTGGGTCATTGTTGATAGATTGACCAAGTCTGCTCACTTCTTACCAATACGAGAAACTTATACACTTGAATGTCTTGCTCGTATGTACATAAACGAGATTGTAAGACTGCATGGTATGCCAGTATCCATAGTTTCTGATCGAGACCCAAGATTCACTTCACGATTTTGGGTTAGTTTGCAAAAAGCTATGGGCACGGATTTACGATTTAGTTCGCATATATCATCCTCGCATTTTGACGGACAATCGGAGAGGACTATTCAAACTCTGGAAGATTTATTAAGACTCTGTGTCCTTGACTTCAAGGGAAGTTGGGACAAGTTGTTACCATTGATGGAGTTTTCCTACAACAATAGTTATCAAACAAGCATTGGCATAGCTCCATTCGAGGCATTGTATGGAAGAAAGTTTCGTTCTCCAGTATGCTGGGATGAGGTGGGTAAAACAACGTTGTTGGGATCGGAGTTCGTACGTATGACTACGGAAAAGATTCAAACGATCCGACAACGTATAAAAACCTCACAAGATCGACTAAAGAGTTATGCTGATCTTCATCAAAAGGACGTGGAATTTGATATAGGAGATCATGTGTTATTACGAGTTACTCCGTGGAAAGGAGTTAAGAGATTTGGAAAGAGAGGAAAGCTCAATCTTCGATTCATCGGCCCATTTTTAATCCTCGATCGAGTAGGAACTGTGGCCTATAGACTCGCTTTACCGCCAAGTATGTCTCGTGTTCATAACGTTTTTCACATATCCATGTTACGTTAATATGTGGAAAACCCGAACCACATTATTGAGTTAGAATCGGACAAAATTGAGGAAGATTTGACGTATGAAGAGGTTCATGTTCAAATCTTGGATAAGAAGGAACATATTCTACGCTCCAAGGTTATTCCTCAACTCAAAATTTTGTGGAGAAACCACGATGTTGAGGAAATGACTTGGGAGTTAGAATCTGAAATGAAATCAAGGTATCCTTACCTCTTCGACATACCAGGTACGTACCCTAATTTTGAGGGCAAAACTTCATAAGAAGGGGAGGTTGTAAGAACCCAACTTTTATAAATAAAGATGAATTTTCTATAAATATCATTTTTGAATATTATGGAGTAAATTTAATATAATGTTATAGTTGTGGGTAATATTTATAAATTTTTCAAAGTACGCAAGTTGTTATATAATATTCGATTGGTCGGGGAATATTCGTTTTAACAGGGAATATTCGTACAACGGCACAATCATTTGTGGACCCCACAACGGAATTATTGTCGGAATGAGAAAACGATAAAAATATTTTATTGAAAATAACGGCGAAAGTTTTACCATTAATACTGTTGAACTACTACTGGTAGTAAAAATACAATGAATACGCTGTGGTTGCATAAGAGTAGCACACCAGATTGATTATTGATGCTTATGTGATAAGTCACTCCGCTTTTGTTTTATTGATATTATTAATATAATAAAATAGAAAAACTTTTTATATAAAATGTAATACTTTTATAAAGTTATTCGCTTTATTAGGCTAATAGTAAAATCTTTTTATATAAAATGAATACTTTTATAAAGTTATCTCGCTTTATTAGATAATAATTAGAATATATTATATTTTATTATGCATAAATACCGCATAGTATTTGCATAGTAAAATATTTTATAAAGTTATTCGTTTTATTAGATTATAAATAGAATATATTATATTTTATTTAAAAGGTTTTACTTTAAATATGGACCGTCAGATTAAAGTAAATCAATCTGGACCGTTCATGAGTTAGTTACTATGCAGTCCATTTTCCTATAAATAGATGCTCATTCCTTCATTATTTCTTACGAATTCACTAAACTCTAGAGAGATAAACTATAGAGAGAAAGAAGAAAAGTATTCTGCTACTTCACTACTCATATATCCAATACTCTTCTTCTTAAGGTGCGGGGCATTATTTCTTTTGTATTCATGAAGAGAACTTCTGTTATTCCATTCATTATTATTCGTTGAATAACTCAGATACGCGCTGCTACCCCATACTTGGTGAAATTCTTCTCATTATTCCATTCTTTATTATTACGTTGGAATATCCTGTCAGTGCGTTTTATGCCGCACTGGTTCCGTCTTTATTATTCTGGTTGAACATCCTGCCTAGGCAAGTGACATTACTCTGACATGGTTCCGTTATTTAGTATTCTCGTTGGTATAACTGCTCATGCGCAAGTCCGCATGCATGGTGATTTTTGTTGTTATTCCATTCTTTATTATTCTGTGGAATATCATGTTTGTCTTAATTTACTTTGACTCGGTTCATTATTATTATTATTCGCTGGAATAACTTTCGCCTATCTGAAGTACCACATGTATGGTGATTTCTTTTGTTATTCCATTCTTTATTATACTCAGTTGGTTAAAGTTTTGACTTCTATACTCCATGAAATTAGAGGAATATCCTTGATATTTGCGCTTCATCCAATATTTTTTCATGAAAATATTCTTCTGAGCATTCTTGAATTTAACACTACAAATAAGTATCATGTTGACAATTTGGACGTTATTAGTTCCTGAATAAATTAATTCTTGAACTTGTTTTATTGAATTCTTATATCATTGTCATCATCCTCATGTTTATATTTTTTCGAAAGTCATCTGTGGCCTGTAGTGCATAGATGGACTTGGTATGATTATGACTAGGAATTATTCGGTGTAATCATGACCGTAATGTTAAAAATGATGTGGTAAAAGTCCTCATTGGCCCGTAGTGCATTGATGGACAGTTGTTGGCATGATCAAGACCATTAATGAATACACAAATATTCTTGGCCCGTAGTGCATGGATAATTGTGGTCGTGATACTAAAGAATATCCTTGGCCGTAGTGCAGGGGTGTTTCGATGATATGGATTATTTATTAAGTTGAGTCCCAGCGATAAAAGTGATGAAAAACCTTTTAAATCATAAAAGATAGTAGATTTTATTCTCCACTTGACTTTTTTTAATGGATTGCTTGTTCCACCGCAGCTTAAACTTGATGTTTGTTATATTTTATCGCTTTAACAACTTTGCTTAAGGCTAATGATAATTTATTCTCGCATTATCTTAGTCATAATATTTCATACCGGGCTAGTTGAGTTCACCCTTTCCTTCACCGTTCTCTTCAGTGAAATGAGAATATAAATGGAGCGAGTCTGGGAAACCAGAGTGATGGACCGGATGATAGTATTAGTAGTCCTCACTATTCTCATTAAATAGTGTGACAATAAATGTAATGAGGACTTATTATGAGAGTGAATATTGTCTAGAAGACAGTATTTGTATTAAAACTCACAGCTCTCTTGTTGTATACTAAAGATTGTATTTGTATTATGTACCATGTATTTGGTGACTCAGAATAGGTGATGTATACCTATTTTGGGGGCATCACAGTAGCACACAGTTTTGCACAGTATTTTTGAATTATTGATTCTTACGTAGGAAGGCACTACTCAATAATTGTTACTGTAATATCTGAGATAGTTTTTTTTATGTAATTTAAGAATTATTAATAAACGAATTTATATGAAACTTTTGGGAGATTTCATTTATTAGATGTATATGTGTTGTACATATATGTGTTATTTCAAGAGATGTGATGAGATGTATTTAAATGGTCGGTTTAGTTTTATTTAACTATTTAAATTGATTAAGTAGGGAATTATTCTATTTATTACATGGGATGATATTAAATCACGAGCTGGAGTTCGGAGCGGAATTTAGAGACGCGGATTGCGTATTCGAGTCTGGAACGTCGAAATTAGTCAGAATAGACTGTAATCACGAAAAAGTGTCACAATTGACTTTTTGGTCAAAGTCAACCAGTTGACTTTTTCAAGAAAAAAGTCAACTACGAATTTTAGAGATGAATTTGACTAAACGGATAGTCCCGTGACGTCTGGAACGTCGACTTTAGTAGGAATCGATATATGGTTCGCAAAGTTTGGTTCCGAAGGGTAAAATAGTCAAATAGCTTATTAATTGATTAAAATAATATATGTATTTTTTTTATAATAGAAATCAGCTGAACTGATGGACCCATGAGACTATTAAATTGGGACAAAGGAGGGAGTATACGTATATTACATAATAGCTAAGGTGGAAGTAATTTATTTTATTCCTTAAAATCAAAATTCTTTTTATTTTTCTAACTCCCACATTCATTTTCTCTAACTCCCACATTCTTCCTATTAATTAACTATATTATTGTATTATTAAGTACTGTGAGTAACTAATCATTAGTGTTGGGGGTTATTGGAGTTGGGGGTTATGGGAATCAAAAGACTCTAACAAAGCTATACATATATACAAACACACTTTTCTTTTAAGAAAATTCCACCAAGTAAGCATGCAGAGAAGTTGAGAGTGATAGATAGTGTGGTAGTATTCTAGAGATCACTTAACAACTAACAAGCAAGGAAGAGGGATAATCAAATTAACGCAAGGGAAATTCATCCAAAAAGGTAAGCTATGAAACTCTCTTTTTCATGTTCTTGAAGAAAAATAGTTAAAAATCATGTATAGCCATGGTAAATGGTTTATGTTGATTTCGTAAGGCCATGATAATATTGTTGGTTTCTGTTATGAGGAGGATAAGGAATGAAAAGTATGGTTTAAACATGTTTCAATTACATAGAGAATCAAATATTTCATGAATGTATGCGATATGTTGATAAAATGACTCTTTATAGTCAATTTGTTCATAAAGATGGTAATTTAGTGAGTTGGTTTGTTGTAGCATGTTCATATATGTTGGTAGAAGTGATCCGGACAAAGAGGAGTCAAGCCCATGCATGCTAGAATCAAAATCACAAAATTTTTCAAAGTTGGTTGAATGTGAAATCTGTGATTTTTGGGATTTTTCGGAGCCTCGGAATCATGGTGTAGATGACTCGATTAGCATATGTTATAATTTTATAAAATAGTATGTAGCATGAGGTACAACTTGTCCAAATTTCATAAGAAAGGGAGTTAAATTGAGCAAGTTATGAAAATTGTAAGCATGCATGTTGGTAATAAAATCTGCAGAATTCTGGAAATTCCAGAATTTTTTTTGAAGTATAAAACTAGTGCTGGCACGCTTTTCTATGCAGTTGGTTTGTGGTCTTAGCATGCTAATTTTATGACTGTTATATTTTTGTAAAATACCTTGATGTATGAAGTTTATTGTGTCCAAGTATCATGGTCATATCATCTTTAAGTTAGCGGGAATAAAATCGTAGAGTCAGTGAAAATTGTAGAGTAAACTCTGAAAATCGTAGAGTCAGTAAAAATCGTAGTCTCTGAAAATCGTAGAGTCAGTGAAAATCGTAGAGTAAACTCAAAAATCGTAGAGTCAATGAAAAGCATAGAGTAAACTCTGAAAATCATAGAGTCAGTGAAAATCGTAGAGTAAACTCAAAAATCGTAGAGTCAATGAAAATCGTAAAGTAAACACTGAAAACTGTAGAGTCAGTGAAAATTGTAAAGTAAACTCTGAAAATCGTAGAGTCGGTGAAAATCGTAGAGTAAACTCAAAAATCGTAGAGTCAGTGAAAATCGTAGAGTAAACTCAAAAATTATAGAGTAAAGTTTATATTACAACTACTATGCGTTGCTAATAGTTGATGTGCATGATTATACAATTGTGTAGGGGCACGTGAAGTGCGAGAGATGGTAAGTCGTTAATGCTATTGGTAAACAACGATCAAGGCAAGTTTCTTACCCTATTTTTCATTATGAATTTATTCAACTCTTATTCGATTGATTACGGTGAGGTAAGTTTGGGCTTGTGATTAATTAATCATTCGCAAGCTCCTTTATTGTAAAGTTCTATAACTTCAATTGTGATGCTAAACGTTATTGATGATTATTCAGTTCCTATTGCAACTGCTATAGTTTAAAGTTCATATTCCCTTAATGAACTATATTCAAGCATGCTTTCTAGCTTTCGTCCCGACTAGATGTTATTGATGCAAACATAGTATATTGTTTAAACAATTCAAATCCTTTGAAGCTATTTGATGTTTACCAATCCAAATTGGTTTGGTGAGGTCCCGATAAATACTAAGATGAACAACCCTTGATAATCGGGTAATCGATGACGGGCATATAGTCCCATTTACGCTTATGTGTTTAAACTTTATACTTGTGCACAATGTAGGGTACGATAGGCTGATCACCTGGAGTACTTGCAGAGATCGTTTATAATCTATTTGATTGTTAAACCGTCGATGGTTTTTGATGAAACAAAGTAATGTTCGTGGTATCTAACACCCCTTAGTATGCTATTGAGAATTCCAGAACTCTTATCTTGATATTCCAGTTTATCTCTTGATATTTATTTCAATTGTTGAGAAATATTCATACTAATGCTTTTACTCCTGATGTATGTTCTCAAACTACTTTATATACTTGCCGGGCAATTTGTGCTCATTCTTGCTTAAACCTTTCAATTAAGGTATGATAATTTGAGGGCTCGGGCAAAGACAAAGGAAAGTCTAAGATGAAATGATGAGAGTTATTTATGTAATAATTATATTTCCGCATATGATGTGATGTAGCGATAAACGCTATGTTTAAGTTTTAGTTTATTAAAGGTTGTAAAGACTTGGGACTTTATTTTGAATAAGTATGTAATAGTTAATATTATTATTATTATTAGAGTTACTTAGATAGATGATGATGTATGTTATATCGTGAGCACCATGTCCTGTAATCGATGTTACACAAATTTGGGGGGTCACAGGTTGGTATCAAAGCAATAGGTTATAAACCTTAGGTGGGGAACCTTAGACTATAACCTTAGGGAAGTTAGTGGAGAAAATAAAGAGATGAACTCATATAGAGTTCTAGGGGTTGTGTCAAATCTATTTTTCTTAAAAACAAAAGCATTTATTTTAAAATACTAACTGAGTTATTTTTCTTGTTGGAAAGATGTTAGGAGAAGAGGAGGTTAGAGATATTCACGTTGTGAGTGAGCGCGGTTGGTGACAAATTATTTGCCTAAGCTATAAATGAAGGCGATGGTCGACTCACCTAGAGGAGTATCCTGAAGAGGAAGAGGAGCCCGAGGAGGACTCAGAAGAAGCACCTGAGGATACTTTATTGGATGAGTTGATGGATAGGATTACTGAATTGGACGACAAGGTCCATGAGTTGAAGGAGTCATGATCGGGGGCGAAAGCTGCGACATTGCTTGAGGCATTAGTGCATCACCTGATAATTAGGAACGGAGATCTGGCTGACAAGTTGTGGGCATCAGACCAGAAGGCGGATAGGCTGGAGGATGAGAAAGAAGCTATTAGGATCCACTTGGGGCATACCATTAATGGGTTAGAGTCGAGGATTCAAAGTCTTCAAACTAACAAGCAGATTATTACCACATTCTGGGGAGAAGAGAAGAGAGACCGTGTTCGAGTTGAGAAGCTAACTGGCGAGTTAGAAGTAGAGGTGAGAGATAAGAAGGTTAAGATAGACAAGATGAAGTACGCATTTAAGTCAGCACATGGAAGGTTTCAACATAGGGTGAATCATTTTCCAAGTGAAGAGCACCGATCTAGTCGTGTTATAAGTCGAGGGCTGGTACTGGAGATAGCGGATGAGGAGCATGAGGTCGCCATTAGGCGGGGCTTTTAGTTTATTATGATGAACTTTTACTACTGGCGTATAGAACACTTATCTTTGAATAATAAGCTTGGTTTCAGTTTTTACCAAGTATGTTGGTTTAAAGTGATGTAAATGGCTTAATGTTATGAGACGATGAAATACCTTGAGTGTTATGTTTATAAATAAATATGTTTTTATTTAAGTATGTGATGTGATGATTAAGTTCTCTTCTTATGAATGATATATTCTGTATAGTAAGTGATAAGATAATAACATTAAGTTCATTTTAAGGAGATAGATGGCTAGAGGAAGACGTCGTCAAACACCCGAGGGGTCAGGCGGTAATGCTGGGGATCCACCGAATCCTATGCAGCAGTTTGTAGACATGTTAGTGGGGGCACTTTAGAATCGAACCACGAATGCCAATAACCCTCCAGTGGCCCAAGTGGCACACTTCAAGGACTTCAAGAGCGCAGGACCCCCTGAGTTCAAAGGAACCACTGAACCCATCGAAGCTCAAACTTGGGTCAAGGAAATCGAAAAGGCGTTATTATCGCAGAAGTAGGTGATGATCGTAAAACAATCTTCGCCACTTACATGCTGAAGGGTGAAGCTAACTTCTGGTGGGAGGCAAACCAGACCAGGGCTGGAGAAGGCGTGATACCTTGGAAAGGGTTTAAGAAAATCTTTTTCGAGAACTATTTTTCGGTTAGTATGCAGAGTCGCATGGAGATGCAATTCCTGGAGCTAAAGCAAGAAGACATGATGGTACCTCAATATGCCGTAAAAATTCAACGAGTGGGCGAGTTTGCGCCTCACCAAATGTCGATAATCGAGGAGAGAAAAATGAGGAGGTTTGAGCAGGTCTCAAACCATGGCTATATAGCGAGACTCTCGGTGTTCTGAGACGAAAAGCTTCACTCTCTCCCGGAGAAAGCTATAATTCTTGAGGCGGAAGAGGCCCCGATGAAATTTAATAAGGAAAAAAAGAAGAAGAATGAAGGAGGAATCATGGGAAGGTAGCAAGCAGTTAGTGCAAACAAGAGGAAGTGGAACAATAAATAAAAGATAAGCAAGAACAATTTCAAATCGAGAAACTCAAAAAACCAGGGGAAACAAAGAAGAGAACAGAGGCATGCAAGGAGTGTGGGAGGAATCACTCAGGGGCATGTCTAAAAGGAAAGAATGTCTGTTTCAACTGCGGGTAGGAGGGGCACATCTCTCCCAATTGCTCTGCACCAAAGAGAAATGGATGCTTCAACTGTGGAGCATTGGATCATCAGGCAAGGAATTGCCCAAAGAAGAACACAACAGGAGAAAATGGAGGAAGGGGACCAAGCGGTGGGAATCTCGCGATTAATGGACCACCAACTCAGAATCGACCAACAGCAAGGACTTTCAACATGACGGTTTAGGATGCGGTCGCATCCAGGGACGTGGTTTCAGGTATCATTCTGATCAATGATATATCTGCTTACATATTATTTAATTCGGGAGCTACTTGTTCCTTCGTATCGCATGAATTCTCCCAATGATTAAATTTACCCCAGGAAGAATTAAAATATCCTATGAACATAGAAGTTTTTAATAAGGAAATGATTCACGTTAGCCATGTCTATAGAAATTGTGTTGTAAACATCAGGGGATATAAGTTACCCGTGGATTTAATTCCAATTCAATTAGGAGAATTTGATGTAATTCTAGGAATGGATTGGTTATTTAACCATGGAGCGATGATAGATTGTCAAAAGAAGTATATAAGCCTTAGGACTCCAGATCAGTCTAAGGTAGCATTCTATGGAAGTAGGTCACCGAGACACTCAAGTTGTCTGACGATGATGCAAGCAAAGAAGTTACTAAGAAAGGGATGTGTAGGATATTTGGCCCATATCGTCGTCTGGTAAGCGAGGATAGAGATGGGACAGATACCAAGATGAGTGAAACTAATTTTTCGGATGTATTTCCTGAGAGAATTGCCAGACTTCCGCCGGATCGGGAGGTCGAATTCGTTATAGATTTAGTACCGGGGACGGCACCGATTTTGAAAGCCCCTTACAGAATGGCACCGGAAGAAATGAAGGAGCTGATGGTACAGTTGCAAGAGTTATTGGATAGGAAGTATATTCAACCGAGTGTGTCTCCTTGGGGAGCACCAGTTTTATTTGTGAAAAAGAAGGATGGATCGATGAGACTATGTATCGACTATCGAGAGTTGAACAAGGTGACTATGCGTTGCTAATAGTTGATGTGCATGATTATACAATTGTGTAGGGCACGTGAAGTGCAGATAGCTGTAAGCTGTTAATCTGTTATTGGTAAACAACGATCAAGGCAAGTTTCTTACCCTATTTTTCATTATGAATTTATTCAACTCTTATTCAGTTGATTGCAGTGAGGGTAAGTTTGGGCTTGTGATTAATTAATCATTAGTGCAAGCTCCTTTATTGTAAAGTTCTATAACTTCAATTGTGATGCGAAACGTTATTGATGATTATTCAGTTCCTATTGCAACTACTATACTTTAAAGTTCGTATTCCCTTAATGAACTATATTCAAGCATGCTTTCTAGCTTTCGTCCCAGCTAGATGTTATTGATGCAAACATAGTATATTGTTTAAACAATTCAAATCCTTTGAAGCTATTTGATGTTTACCAATCCAAATTGCTTTGGTGAGGTCCCGAATAAATACTAAGATGAACAACCCGGATAACGGGTAAGCGATGATGGCATATAGTCCCATTTACGCTTATCGTTTAAACTTTATACTTGTGCACAATGTAGGGTACGATAGGCTGATCACCTGGAGTACTTGCAGAGATCGTTTATAATCTATTTGATTGTTAAACCGTCTGATGGTTTTTGATGAAACAAAGTAATGTTCAGGGTATCTAACACCCCTTAGTATGCTATTGAGAATTCCAGAACTCTTATCTTGATATTCCAGTTTATCTCTTGATATTTATTTCAACCGCTGAGAAATATTCATACTAATGCTTTTACTTGATGTATGTTCTCAAACTACTTTATATACTTCTTTGGGCAATTTGTGCTCATTCTTGCTTAAACCTTCGGATTAAAATATTGATAATACTTGAGGGCTCGGGCAAGGACAAAGGAAAGTCTAAGATGAAATGATGAGAGTTATTTATGTAATAATTATATTTCCGCATATGATGTGATGTAGCGATAAACGCTAAGTTTAAGTTTAAGTTTATTAAAGGTTGTAAAGACTTGGGACTTTATTTTGAATAAGTATGTAATAGTTAATATTATTATTATTATTAGAGTTACTTAGATAGATGATGATGTATGTTATATCGTGAGCACTATGTCCTGTAATCGATGTTTCACGGATTTGGGGGCGTCACAGTTACAGTAATTACTATTCAATATTTTATTTTATTGGTTCAATAATTGCTGGGTTGATATTTTATATTATTGATGTTTCAATAATTGTCACTGCACAGTATTTCCCATTATTGGATCAATAATTCATATTATTTGAATAATATTATGAGATAACATTATTGGTAATGTCTAGAAAGTTCTGTCAAGGAGAAGTTTGGTCACCTAATTGCTAAGCCAAAGAAGAAGAGAAATCTTTATCTGAAAGCCCCTCTTTCCTGGGAACGGCCTAGTTGTCATAATTGTGATTCTGTAATATTATTTATGAATAATTAATTATTGATTTATATGATAAGGAAATATTTATTTTATATGGATATAATTGATGGATATATGTATTTTATGTGGATATAATTGAAGGAATTAATGTTGAGGTGTTTTTTGTCAGAATGGAGGTATTAAAAATTAAATCACTGTACTTGAGATATATTGCGTGAGTTATAATTTTTAATTTGACCGTTGGATCGTTGTGATTTTTGAATATGTTATACATATATAAGTTGAGTATATGTCCACAAATTTTGAACCGTTAAAAATGAATGTATAATATGTTATGAATTTTAAGAGGTGACTGATTCGAAAATTAGGTTTATAAATGATTTTGGTGGAAAATTCTAGAATTGAGGGGGCCCCACTTATGGTTGGTGAAGAAATATGCTGAATTTTATTTCAAATGTGGTGGGTGGAAATAGTAGCAGGTAAAGCCATCAGGTAGCAGGTCAAGTCTGCTTCGGCGTGCTAACATTTTCCTATAAATAGAGGGCTAAGTAAGAATTAAAAATCACAGCAGAAACATGAGAGCTCTCTCTTTCTCTCTCTATATTATCGAGCGTATTTTGTGAGTATTTAGATAATTTGTGAGTTTCTATTTATCGATTAAAGTTTCCTTCAAATTTCTATACCGATATTCCGATCGTAAGTAAAATTATTTTGAGGTAAGGGATGTTATTTTCTTCGTAAAATGATATTATTTCTTTCGATATCATTATGCCAAAATATTGGTCCGAACTTTTATCAAATTTGGAAGTTTTGTGTAGGGTTACTATTCACGATACGACATTATTCACGAATACTTTTTATTCACCTTAAAAATGAAATTTTCTCCTTTTGTCCAAGATGTCTATTATGGTTACTATCTTTGATTGTATCCATGTTTTGATCTTTATTCTTGAATTTTGCTTCAAAATTGGTTATTATGGAGTATTATTGATCTTGGATAAACTGTAATACTTAATCTCTAATATTTGTTATTTTGTTTCAATCGGATTCGCCTTTTAAAATATTTTTCATCATCCTCACCCTAAATGATGATATTATCAATATCTTTGGCCTCAGTAGTGTAAAGATGAATGATTACCTAATGAATATCTTTGGCCCGTAGTGCAAAGATGAATAGGTGTTGAGATGAACATGACCAACTGCTGATACAAATGAATATCTTTCGCCTGTAGTGAAAAGATGAATATTGATTGATGTTACAGGTATAAAATATTGATGATGGACTTTAAAATCTTAGAAGATAGTAGAATTCTTTCTCTACTTGACTCTTCTAATAGATTGTTGTTTCCGCTGCAGTTGTTGATCTAAAACTTGTTGTCTATTATATTTATCAGATTTTTCCCTGTTGAAAACTAATGATAAATTGTTGTATATTATCTTAGTCATAATATTCTTTACTGGGCTAGTTAACCTCGCCCTTTTCCTTTTTGTTCCATTTTTCTTCTCAGAATGTGAGAACATAGCAGGAACTAACCGGGGTATGGAGTGATGGTTCAGGATAGTTGTATTAGTAGTCCTCACTATTTTGTAAAATAGTGTATCAATAATTGTAATGAGGACTCCTTTTGAGTTTGTATACTCTCTATTAGACAGTAGTTGTATTCAAACTCACAAAGATATATGTGTTATCGTATTTTGCATTTACAATTGTATTATCAAGTTGTATTTGTTTATGTACCATGTATTTGGCGACTCGTAATGGGTGATGTATACCCTATTTTGGGGCGCCACAACAGGTATCGAGCTTAGGATATGATCCTCGGCCGAGGTGTGAGACAAGAACTAGGAGGGAGATACGGGGAATTCTTCGCTAGTATGACCTACCTAAGTTTATTTGGTATTTAATTGGTTTCAACAAAGTATAGGGATAATATGTGATATGTCAATTAACCCTTGTTTTGTGGCAAAGGTGTTTGAAAATGGCATCCGAAAATGTTGTGATCATAAGCAATGAAGCATATGAGACCGCTGAGTCACCAACGATCAATACCTGTGATAATATGCATCGTGATGGAAATAATCCTCGTGTAAACAACAACACCGATCAAATGATGAACGATGGGATGTTCAAAGGCTTTATGCAATTCATGCAACATCGCATTTGAGAGGGACTCTGCTCAAAATGCAGTGGAACACCGGCAACTCTCTTGATGGTCACCGCTAAGCGCAGTTCAAGGACCTAGGACCACCGGAGTTTTTGGATGTTCCAAGGAGCAAAAGGTTCCCTTTGCCACCTTTATGTTGTGAGGAGAGGCGACATCGGTGGAATCGGTAAAGCGACTCAACCCGCCGCAGACCAAGATGTCTTGGGAGAAGTTCCAAGAATTGTTCAACAACAAGTACTTTCCCGAAAGTATTCGTCCACATGAAGGAGGTTGAGTTCATCAAGTCGAGCAAAACAATATGAACGTGTCGCAGACGGGTTAAGTTTGCCGAGTTGTCCCGATTTGCATCCCATTTGGTTGATAATGAGGAGAGAATGACACGAATGTTTCTGCGAGATTTGAAACCCGAAATACGTCAATACCTCATTTCTCACAAACTTTGTTTATATTCAGATGTAGTGAATATGGCTCACTTATTGGAGCACGATAATGAGCCAGCCCAACCGAAGGATAACGAGCAACAACATGATAATAATTGTACCGGTGGCAACGATCATCGGAACAATGATAATCATCGTGGAGGAAATTATCATGCAAGAAATGGTAACCACTTCGGTGGTAATCATGGCCAAGATAATAGAAGAAATGATTCAAGTGGAAATTTCAAGAAGAAAAGATTTAACGATGACGGAAGACGTTGGCAACAAAGACCAAAGACCAAAGAACAAATTCTAGGGGAGAGAACGACCGCCAGCTTAGATGCTACAGATGCGAGAGAGGGACATATAAGTCCAAACTGCTCACAACTTTCCAAGATATGTTTTAGTTGTGGAAAAGATGGTCACATAGCTCGATTTTGTCCTCAGAATAAATCAAGTCCAAATTGACGGTGGCACCAAAGGCGATACTGGACAAAACGAAGTCTGCGGTTTCAGAAGAGCATTTTTCGTGACTTCTCAAAGACCGAAATGCTTAACGGGTTAGCACGGGTTAGTTAATTATAAATTCTTTCGAAGTCTATACCTTATTAGATACTGGTTCTACCCACTCTTTTATGTCTCCTACTTGTGCTCAACGTTTAAACTTGACTCTGGAGAAATTAGACTTTGACTTTTCTGTGGAGACTCTGTTAGGAGAAACTGTTATCATATCCACAATTTATAAATCTTGTTTGATCCAAATGGGCACAATCACATTACCTGTTGATCTTATCTCTTTAAAGATACTTGCATTTGACGTAATTTTAGGGATTGATTGGTTAACTACTCATCATGAAAAAATTGATTGTTTTCGTAAGGTTGTTAGTTTTCATATTCATAACTAACCTGTTATGCGAATTGAAGAAACCAAATCATTGAAGTCAAACACTTTCATATCAAGCCATAAAGCCATTCATTTATTGAAAAACGGATGTCCAGTTTTCTTAGCCCATTTCATGGATTTAAACAAAAATACGTCAGATTTGAATGATATTTTTGTTGTTAGTGAATTTCCTGACGTATTTCCTGAAGAATTTCCTGGCATAACCCAAAGCGTGATATTGAATTTTGAATCGACTTTGAACCCGGTACAAAACACATTTCTAAAATCTCTTATCGAAATGGCTCCAATTGAACTTCAAGAGTTAAAAACCCAACTACAAGAGTTGGTACTCAAGCCTCTATCTGGTAACTTCCTTTGTGGAATGCACCAAAGCCAAACTCTCCGTAGGGGACGCTATATTTTTTTGGTCGTAAAACAATAGGTGCTATTGTGACGTGCTATCCAAGATTGGGATATGAGTCACAGTTGAGAGCAACTTAAGTCAGTAATCGAAATACGTAGCTTTCTAGGCTTAGCTGGTTACTATCGGAGATTCGTGGAAGGATTTTCTCGAATCACTACTCCGTTAACTTAGCTGACTCGAAAAGATATAAAATTCGTATGGAGCGAGGAATGCGAAAAGATTTTTCAAAAGCTCAAGAGGCGACTCATTTCGGCACCTGTTCTGACCATACCATCCTGAAAAAGCGAACGTGGTAGCTGACGCATTGAGTAGAAGATTATATGCGAGTACGAGTGCGATATTGTCGAACACAAAGACCTATTTTGTATAACTTACAAATGATAGAGATAGAGTTAAAGACTCTAGGGACCCACGTGATGATATACGAGTAAAATCGATTTTAATCGATAACGTTAAAGCCGCTCAAGCTACAAACCTGAAGCTGATGAATATAAAGAAGAAGGTGTAAGAATACGTTATTCTAGAAGTAAGAGTCGATGAAGAGAAGAAAGCTCAAGCCTTCGATTTATTTGAAATCCTCGATCAAGTAGGAACTATGGCCTATAGACTCGCCTTAACGCTAAGTATGTCGCGTGTTCATAACTTTTTTCATGTATCGATGTTACGTAAATATGTGGATGACCCAAACCACATTATTATAAGCATACAACCGCATTTAGATAGCCTAAGATTTAATGTACGAGGAGGTACCTGTCAAGATCTTGGATAGGAAAGAACATGTCCTATGCACAAAGGTTCTACCTCAAGTTAAGGTTTTGTGGAGAAACCATGCTATTAAAGAAATGAACTGGGAGTTGGAATCAGAAATAAAAGCGAGGTATCCTCACCTTTTCGAAACACCAGGTACGTACGTTAATTTCGAAGACGAAATTTCATAAGGAGGGGAGGTTGTAAGACCCCAACTTTTTATAAATAAAATTGAATTTTCCTCTAATTATTATTTTGAAATAATAAGGTGTTAATTTGATATAATATTTTGGTTATGGGTGAAATGTGAAAGTTTTGCAAAATAAGCAAGTGGTTATAAAATATTCATTGTTGTCGGGGAATATTCGTTTGGTCGTGGAATATTCTTTCTGTCAGGGAATATTCGTATGACAAATAAGAACCATTTAGGGGCCCCATAACGGATAACGGTTGGATGAAAAAATGGTAAATTTGAGTTTTTACAAATAATCTACAGAATTATTACTGCTAACATCATTGGAATACCCGGTGGTTAAGATACGAATGAATGGCGTGGTTGCATAATAACACACGATTTTTGCACAAGATTTTTTGAATTATTGATTTTTACGTAGAAGGCACTACTCAATAATTGTTGTTACGAATTACCGCTCAATATTTTATTTTATTGGTTCAATAATTGTTGCGTTGATATTTTATATTATTGTTGTTTCAATAATTGTCATTGCACAATATTTCCCATTATCGGATCAATAATTCATATTATTTGAATAATATTATGAGATAACATTATTGGCAATGTCTAGAAAGTTCTATCAAGGAGAGGTTTGGTCACCTAATTGCGCAAGAAGGAGAGAAATCCTTATAGAAAGCCCCTCTTCCTCGGGAACGACTGGTTGTCATAATTGTAATTCGTAATATTATTTGTGAATAATTAATTATTGATTTATATGATAAGAAAATATTTATTTTATTTGGATATAATTGATGGATATATGTATTTTATGTGGATATAATTGAAAGAATTAATGTTGAGGAGTTTTTGTTTGGAATTGAGGTATTAAAATTAAATCATCAGACTTTAGATATATCATGTGAGTTATAATTTTAATCGATTGCTGGATCGTTGTGATTTTAGATTTGTTATACATATATAAGTTGAGTATATGTCCACAAATTTTGAGCCGTTAAAAATGAACGATAATTTGTTATGAATTTTAAGAGGAGACCGATTCTAAATTAGGTTTATAAATGATTTTGGTGGAAAATTCTAGAATTGAGTGGGCCCCACTTCAGGTTGGTGAAGAAATGTGCTGAATTTTATTTCAAATGTGGTGGGTGGCAATAGTAGCGGTGTAAAGCCATCAGTAAAGAGTCAAGTTTGCTTTTGTGCTAACATTTTCCTATAAATAGAGGGCTAAGTTAGAATTGAAAATCACACCAGAAACATAAGCTCTCTCTCTCTTTCTCTCTATATTATCGAGCGTATTTTGTGAGTATTTAGATAATTTATGAGTTTCTATTTATCAGTGCACTATTCACGTATACGACACTATTCACGAATACGACACTATTCACCAAAAAATAAAATTTTCTCCTTTTTCTCCTTTTTGTCCAAGATGTCTATTATGGTTACCATCTTTGATTGTATCCATGTTTTGATCTTTATTCTTGAATTTTGCTTCAAAATTGGTTATTATGGAGTATTATTGATCTTGGAAAAACTGTAATACGAATCTCTAATATTTGTTATTTTGTTTCACTGGATTCGTTCCTTTAAAATATTTTTCATCATCCTCAGTCCTAAATGATGATATTACTGAATATCTTTGGCTTGTAGTGCAAAGATGAATGATTACCTAATGAATATCGTTGGCCCGTAGTGCAAAGATGAACAGGTGTTGAGATGAACATGACCAACTGGTGATACAAATGAATATCTTTCGCCTGTAGTTCAAAGATGAATATTGATTGATGTTACAGGGATAAAATCTTGATGATCGACTTTTAAATCTCAGAAGATAGTAGAATTCTTTCTCTACTTGACTCTTCTAATGGATTGATGTTTTCGCTGCAGTTGTTGATCTAAAACTTGTTGTCTATTATATTTTATCAGATTTTTCCCTGTAGAAGACTAATGATAAATTGTTGTATATTATCTTAGTCATAATATTCTTTACTGGGCTAGTTGACCTCACCCTTTTTCCTTTTTGTTCCATTTTTCTTCTCAGGAGGTGAGAACATAAAGCAGAACTAAATGGTATGGAGTGATGGTTCGGGATAGTTGTATTAGTAGTCCTCACTATATATTTTGAAAAATAGTGTATCAATAATTGTAATGAGGACTCCTTTTGAGTTTGTATACTCTCTATTAGACAGTAGTTGTATTTAAACTCACACTATATGCGTTGTCGTATTTTGCACGACAATTGTATTACTGAAGTTGTATTTGTTTATGTACCATGTATTTGGTGACTCAGAATGGGTGATGTATACCTATTTTGGGGGCGCCACGGTTAGTATCGTAGCTTAGGATATGATCCCTGGCTGAGGTGTGAGACAAGAACTAGGAGGGGAGAGACGGGGAATTCCTTCGCTAGTATGACCTACCTAAGTTTATTTGGTATTTAATTGGTCGGTCAAAGTATAGGGATAATATGTGATATGTCAATTAACCCTTGTTTTGTGGCAGTGTTTGAAAATGGCATCTGAAAATGTTGTGATCATAAGCAATGAAGCATATGAGACCGTTGAGTCACCAACGATCAATACCCAGGATAATATGCATCAGGATGGAAATAATCCTCAGGTAAACAACAACACCGATCAAATGATGAACGATGGGATGTTCAAAGGCTTTATGCAATTCATGCAACATCAGACGAGAGGGACTCCTGTTCAAAATGCAGGTGGAAACACTGGCAACTCTCGGATGGTACCCGCTAAGCAGTTCAAGGACCTAGGACCACCGGAGTTTTTGGGAAAACCAGAATCACTTATGGTAGAGACGTGGATAAAGCAGATCACCAAGATATTTGATGTCTTGGGATGTTCCAAGGAGAAAAAGGTTCCCTTTGCCACCTTTATGTTGCGAGGAGAAGCAGATTCATCGGTGGAATTCCGGTAAACGCGTACTCAACTTGCGACCACGAAGATGTCTTGGGAGAAGTTCCAAGAATTGTTCAACGACAAGTACTTTCCCAAAAGTATTCGTCACATGAAGGAGGTCGAGTTCATCAAGCTGGAGCAAAACAATATGAACGTATCGCAGTACGAAGCTAAGTTTGCCGAGTTATCCCGATTTGCATCCCATTTGGTTGATAATGAGGAGAAAATGACGCGAATGTTTCTACGAGATTTGAAACCCGAAATACGTCAATACCTCATTTCTCAAAAAATTTGTTTATATTCAGATGTAGTGAATATGGCTCAGTTATTGGAGCACGAGAATGAGCCAGCCCAACTGAAGGATAACGAGCAACAACATGATAATAATTGTACCGGTGGCAACGGTCATCAGAACAATGATAATCATCGTGGAGGAAATTATCATGCCAGAAATGGTAACCACTTCAGTGGTAATCAAGGCCAAGATAATAGAAGAAATGATTCAAGTGGAAATTTCAAGAAGAGAAGATATAACGATAATGGGAAGACGTTTTGAATAAAGAAGAAAGACCAAAGAATAAATTCTAGGGAGGAGAACGACCGCCAGCTTACATGCTACTGATCATGAGAGGAGAGGGTCATATAAGTCCAAACTATTCACAGCTTTCCAAGATATGTTTTAGTTGTGGAAAAGACGGTCACATAGCTCGATTTTGTCCTGTAGCAAAATCAAGTCCAGTTGGGACGGTGGCACCAAAGGAGGATACGGACAAAACGAAGTCTCATTGCTTTGTGAAGAGCGTTTTTGACTTCTCAAAGAAAGCGAGTAACCCGACGGTTAGCACGGAAGTAGTTAATTATAAATTCTTTCGATATGGCTGTACTTTACTTTCGTGTTCTCGACTAGCAATCTAGTGCAAGTAATTTGGCTTAACATGGAGTGCATTGATTTAAATGACTCAATAGATGAAATTGTGATCTCAGGTCTTCATTATCTAGTCTCACTCTAGGAATAGTTAGGTTTATTTAATTTCACAGTTTAAATATAAAATATCAAATCATTCGTTTTAATAAGACTGAAATGGTTATGGGCTAGTGCTTAATGAACTTTATTAGTTAATTCTTCATGGGAACGATACTTTACTTACTCTTTATTACTTGTTGACCGTGTATACTTGCACGCATATATTGATCGGTAAAATGACCAACAAGTTTTTGGCGCCGTTGTCGGGGAATTATTTTAATAATTTTTGCCAACTTTAATTTCAATTAAATTAGTCTTAATTTAAACATTTTATTTTATTTTATTCTATTTTAATTTTCTTCCTATATTTCTCTCTTTTCAGGTACCATGGATGACTTTGCGTATCAATGGCCATACACGAACATGACTCAACCAAGGGAAATGGGGCTTGATGGACTTAATACATTTTCTGCAATGTCAGCACAGATTGAAGAACTTTCGAGGAAGTTGGACGTTTTTGCAGTCCAATGGAGTCGAAGGATGGCAGTTATGTGTGACTATTGTGCTGGCAATCATCCGAGTCATCAATGCACCATCAATCTTGGGCTGGTACAGTACGGTGGTAACGACCTCAATCAGTATGCATATGATAATTACCATCAAGTTTGGGGGTATCACCCGGATTCGTCATGGAGCTACAATTATGAAGACCAATACTACGCTCCAAATTCAACATACACACCAGAATTTTCATGTCCACCTCCAGTGCCACAAGAGACAGATAATTCAAGGTTGGAGGAATTGTTTTTCAAGTTCGTAGCAGCAAATAAGGAGAAGATGAGTAATCAAGCGAGGTCAATTCAAAATCTACAGAACCAGATAGATCAAATGCTCAAAGCCTTGAACAACTGTCCTCAAAACAATGGGTGTTATGATGAGGATTCCGAGATTGATGAAGTGCCCGAGCCAAATCTACAACTGGATGAGACACAAGATGTTGAAAAAAAGAGACAAATGGGGATAATGACAACAAGGTCGGTGAAGAACTAACTATGAGTACCAACGAGGATGAGCCGATGTTATTAGTGCCCCAATTTTCTTCTCCACCAAAGTTCAAGGATCTGGTTAGATTTGCAAAACCATGCCTATTAGGTAGTCATGTCGTCGGCGAAGCTCTTTATGATATAAGAGCTAGGGCAACAATGAAGCCGTGCTTGGATGAGAAAGAGAAGATATACGAAGATTCCATTGTGTTTGACACACTTCCATGCCCAAATATGATCACAAACACAATGGAGATAGCACCTAGTTATTTTCCCTTCTTCATGGAGATTATACCAAAACAAAGCATGCTGGGTGACTTTAATGCAATGGTCATCGTAAATGGAAACCTACCAAAAGCTATATTATTTCTGATGGATGGAGGGTTCCTCATTTACCGAAGAGGAATTGGATAGCGTTGACCAGACAAAGTCAGGCTGAAAGACTATAATTCAAGCGCTAACTGGGAGGCAACCCAGGAATTTTATTTATTTATATGCTTTCCTATTTTATTTAGTAGATAGGAATTCAAGTGTTATTCTAATCCATGTTGTCTCTCTTCATTGCAGGTATTGGAGGTTCAATGGATAGAAAAATGATTGTCGCCATGCCAAATACCACCATCACCACAAGCTTAAATGATTACAGAAGTCCTCGTCCACTTCGTGCTTTATTTTACAATGAGGACATTGTAATTGTTAAGTTTGGGGGAGTTAAATAATTTAGTTTTATTTATGTGTGCATTCATGTAGTGTAATTGCATAATAGTTTGCATAGTAGAGTAGTTGCATAATAGTTTTTATTTATAACTAAAAAAATCAAAAATAATAGTTAGTTACTATGTTCATCTTGCATGATTCCAGTTGTTAGATAGTTATAGTTTTATTTTGGCCAATGATGAGATTAGAATTGGGTAGACAAGTATAGTACTGATTATTAGAGCTTTGATGTGATTTCTTGTTATGAATTGAGTCTTTTTCTGCTTTTTAAACGGTATAATAAGGATAAGACAATAAAACAACTTGTTGAATGATTGAGTTTAAATTGATACATAATGGGATTCTAAAAGATAATGCTAGTTTAAATAAGAGAATGACAAAGATAGGCAGTGAAGGCGAAAAGTTAGACAACAACCTAAGTTTGGGAGAATATTTGGGGTGTATAAGCTATAATAAAAAAAAAGGATATCGAGTTGAATAAATTGAGTCATGTGGTGGGTCGAGAAGAAGCGTGAAATGCACTCCTCATAAACACAGACGTGAGATGGAGCGTAAAACGCACTCACTATCCAAAAAGAAAAAAAATAGAAAAAAAAAAGAATAAATAAAACGGGAAATAAGAGCAAAAAGCCCCCGTAGATGAAAAATAAAGCATAAGTATCCCATGTTGACCCTCGATATTGGTAATTATTTGATTTTAGTTGGATCTAGCATGTTTTTGGATTTCTTGAGTTTACATTGTATGATTCCTTCGAAGAGACTTGTTATGTGTTAAATTTGATTTTATATCAGTTAACATTGTTGTGGAGCACACACGCACTATATTAGTGATAACAGTCTAAGATTTGATGATTGATTAAGAAATTACTAATGAGTTTTGATATGATGTATTATCGTGTTTACTTGATTTTTCTAAGGCCGGTTGAATAGACTTATTTCTGTCATTACTGCTGGATTCGTAGGCATGTAGATTAGTTGCATTGCATAGCATTGTTGTTTTGTGTTTTCACTTGAGGACAAGCAAAGGTTTAAGTTTGGGGGTATTTGATAAATAGGTTTTATACCTACTTATACGGTATCTTTTACTTGAATTATTTGCTTAATCTTATGTTTCTTAGTTACTTTTCATGCATTTTGTGTTCGTTTTGTAGATTATATGCTTGGGAGTTGAAATCGCAAAGAATTGGTATGAAAACGCAACGAAAAGCAATCCGGACATCGTTTGGGCTTTTATTATATTGTAGAGCTTCTTCTTAGCTTTCCAGAACATCTTGAATCATTCTAATCGGAGTTCGGATGCAAGAGTTATGACATTTGTACCAACGGACATCGAACGTCACTGTTTTGGATGGCCATTTGCACAGCAGTCACTTCCAGCCCAATTTCGACTTTCATCCGTTCGTTATTTCTCAATTCTCAAAGAATACAAGTTGTAGATCTCGTCAATATCTTCGATTTGATAGGTGGAAGGCCTCGTAACTCTTCCCGGATCAAATGTTATGGCCGTTTTCCCAAGGGACGTCGGAGCAGAAAATTTTCCGTCACAAAACCGCCGCCGGGGTGGGCGTACCAGCCACAAGTCAGAACCCTAGCCCGCCGGGGCGGGTCCAAATCAAGCATAAACCCCCGCCGGGGCGGGGGTAGCCTAGAAAATGCGCGAAAAGTGCGAATTTTGGTCCAATTTGAGTCCGAAAAGGATTGTTTCGATCTGATTGACACAAGAACTTCCAAGAGGACTTAAAGACATATAAAGAGACTTATATAAGGAGGAGAATCACCATGATTAGAGAGAGGAGAGACTAGAGAAAGGATTCCATTAGATTAGATTAGAGTAAATTAGAGCAAAACACTAGTTCTAAATAGTTTTGGAGATTGAAGCAACTTGAAGACCATTGAAGATAAAGAACAGGAGCTTGAGGAAGATGGAGATCTACTGACAACAGATTTATTCTTTACTCTACTCTTATTTTTATCTTTTAATGTGTATTCAATTGTGGATTCTTAGTTTTAATTCAATAATCATGAACTAATTCTTTGTTTGAGATTACAATGGATCTTATTGTGTAGTTTATTTTAATATGCTTCGCTATCAATTATTATGTTCTATTGTGAGGATTGTCTATTGTGATTTGGACGTAATTGTTTAATTGATTGGCCATCAATTACCGTGATAATCTATATGAACTCGAGAGATGAAGTATTGATTTAGATCTTATCATGATAGCATGTGTCATGAATTTTGTCAATAGCAGATTTTTGATTATTGTTAAGGTAGAGATACGCTTGACATCGCATATAATCGGATAGAGAACTTATTCTTCAACCTTCTTCAATTGTAATTCACATAGAGATATAGTGGGTTAGTTGATTAAGGTGTTTAACAGATCTCTATCTTAATTGTGGATTGACGTTAATATGGGTATTATGCATCGAGAGGTGGTTTTATTTGCTTTAGTGTTCTTGATTAACAATTCAGGATAGAGAATAATTGATGAGAAGTGTGTTAACTTAAATGAAGCAATAAGTGAAGTTGTGATCTTAAATCTCCGTTATCTTAATTTAACTAGTGGAATTTAATAGTAGTTTAATTTATATAATTTGAAAATTCATTCTTTTAAATAAGATTGAGTTGGTTACGGGTTAGTACTTGGTGATTTTTGTTAAATAATTCGTCGTGGGCACGATACTCTACTCATCACTTTATTACTTGTTGACCACGTATACTTGCGTGTTGTGCATAATTAGATTTTACCCAACAAATGCTCACAAGAATATTTCCATAAAAAGATACTGGATGAAGCGCAAATATCAAGGATATTCCACTAATTTCATGGAGTATAAAATTCAAAGTTTTAACCAACTGAATATAATAAAGAATGGAATAACAAAAGAAATCACCATACATGCGATAGATCAAGACAGCAAAGTTATTCCAATGTAATAATAAAGGATGGAACCAGTCCCAACGAAACGCACGCATGTGATATTCCACAAAATAATAAATAATGGAACTGTGTCCGTAGCAACGCATGACGTGATATTCCAATGTAATAATAAATAATAAAACCGTGTCCCACGTAACGCATGCATGTGAGGATATTCCGACAGAATAATAAAGAACGGAATATTAGAAGAATGTCACCATGTATAGGGTAGCCCGCATATACAGGTTATTCCAACAGAATAATAAATAATGGAATAATAGAAGTTCTCTTCATGAATACAAAAGAAATAATACCCCTTACCGTAAAAGAAATTGAATATAAGAGTAGGGAAGTAGCAGAATACTTTTCTATAGGTTCTCTTATAATTCTCTCACTAGAGTTTCAGTGAATTCGTAAGAAATAATGAAGGAATGAGCTTCTATTTATAGGAAAATAGAATGAATAGTAACTAATTCATGAACGGTCCAGATTGATTTACTATTAAACGGACGGTCCATATTGGTTTACTATTAAAACTTAAAACAACGGTCCATACTGATTTACTATTAAAACTTTAAACCAGCGATCCATATTGATTTACTATTATAACTCCACCAGCGGTCCATATTGACTTACCATTATATCTTCAACCAACGGTCTGAAAAATTAACACATCTCCTCATGGAATAATATTGTACCCAAATACCCGAATGCACAATACTAGAGTGAATAGTAACCGGGTGAATAGTACTCATGAATAGTAACTCATAAATAGTAACTTGTGAATAGTAACTCATGAATAGTACTCCGACACAAAAAGTGTCCCGAATAACCAATTAAACAATATATCCTCCAGACATCAATTATACCAACACAAATAAGTCCAACACAATGGAACTATAAAATTCATTTTAATCAACACAAACTTATTCATCATTAATATTATAATTCACAATATTTAACAACCAGGTTGTTCCCAGGAAAGAGGGGGCTTTCCGATAAGGATTTTTCCTTATTGGCGCACAATTAGGTGACCAAACCTCTCCTTGACAGAACTTCTAGACATTGTCATTATTGCAAATAATAATATAAATAAATTTGCCGTCTCAATTATTGATTTAATAATATATCATATAATGTAGATGATACTGTAACAATAATTGAATCAATAATATGAGAAATATGATGCAACAATTACTGTAGCAATAATTGAGTATAGCTGAGTGACTTCTCACGTAAGCATCAATAATCAATACCATGTGCTACTGTGAAACTACGCGTATTATTGTACTTTTACTACCGTGTAGTTCAACAGTTTTAACGGTAACACCTCCGCCGTTATTTTTATAAAATATTTTTGTCGTTTTCTCAATCCAACAATAATTCCGATGTGGGGTCCACCAATGATTGTGTCATTGTACGAATATTCCCTATTAAAACGAATATTCCCTGACCAATCAAATATTATATAACAACTTGCGTACTTTGCAAAATTTATAAATATTACCCACAACTATAATATTATATCAAATCAATACCATAATATTCAAAAATATACCTGGTATGTCGAAGAGATGAGGATACCTTGACTTCATCTCAGATTCTAACTCCCAAGTCATTTCCTCCACATTGTGGTTTCTCCACAAAACTTTGACTTGAGGAATTACCTTGGAGTGTAGAACATGATCCTTCTTATCCAAAATTTTAACAGGTAACTCTTCATACTTTAAATCTTCCTCTATCTCATCTGGTTCTAACTCAATAATGTGGTTTGGGTCTTTCACATATTTACGTAACATAGATATGTGAAAAACATTATGAACACGAGACATACTTGGCGGTAAGGCGAGTCTATAGGCCACAGTTCCCACTCGCTAAAGAATTAAAAATGGGCCAATGAATCGAGGATTGAGCTTTCCTCTCTTTCCAAATCTCATAACTCCTTTCCATGGAGCAACACGGAACAACACATGATCTCCAATATTGAATTCTACGTCCTTTCGATGAAGATCAGCATAACTGTTTTGTCGATCTTGTGAAGTTTTTATACGTTGTCGGATCATTTGAATCTTTTCTGTAGTCATACGTACCAACTCCGGTCCTAACAACGTTGCTTCACCCACCTCATCCCAAAGATATCTTTGAACGACACTTTCTTCCATACAACGCCTCAAATGGAGCCATGCCAATACTTGCTTGATAACTGTTGTTGTAGAAAAACTCCACCAATGGTAAGAACTTGTCCCAACTTCCCTTAAAGTCAAGGACACAGAGTCTTAATAGATCTTTAAGAGTTTGAATAGTCCTCTCCGACTGTCCGTCTGTCTGAGGATGATATGCCGAGCTAAATCGTAAGTCTGTGCCCATAGCTTTTTGCAAACTAACCCAAAATCGTGAAGTGAATCTTGGGTCTCGATCAGAAACTATGGATACCGGAATACCATGCAGTCTTAAAATCTCGTTTATATACATACGAGCAAGACGTTAAAGTGTATAAGTTTCTCGTATCGATAAGAAATGAGCAGACTTGGTCAATCTATCAACAATGACCCAAATCGCATCTATGCCTTGAGAAACCTTAGGAAGACCGGTAACAAAATCCATTGTAATGTGCTCCCACTTCTATTCTGGAATTTCAAGTGGTTGCAATGGACCTTTTGGTACTTCATGATCCGCCTTGACTCGTTGACAAGTTAAACACCTTGAGATAAACTCCGCTATCTCTCTCTTCATATTGCTCCACCAAAATGTATGTCGAAGATCATGATACATTTTGGTACTCCCAGGGTGGATTGCAAACGGTGTGTTGTGTGTCTCCATCATGATTTTATACTTTAAATCAAGATCATTAGGAACACAAAGTCTGGAGTTGACTCGAAGTATTCCTTCTTCATCAATTCTTGCTTCCGGCATAGAACCTTCTTGCACTTTCTTCCTCATACACATCACCTTCTCTGGAGTGCAGGCTTGGCGACTTTAACTTTATCAATTAAAGTCGGTTCTACTCGTATATTCGCCATCATCACATGTGTCCCTGGAGTTTTTAACTATATCTCCATCCTTTGCAAGTCACACAAAATGGGCCTTTGCGTTGACAATATCGCACTTGTACTTGCATATGATCTTCTACTCAATGCGTCAGCTACCACGTTCATTTTTCCCACGATGATATTAAATGGTACGATCGTAATCTTCAACAGCTCGAGCCAACGTCTTTGGCACATTACACGTTCGTTTTAGGTGAAGAAAATATTTGAGGGTTTTAGAAATTGGTTTTGTACTAGGGTTAATACAAAATTCGATTTCACGCTCTAGGGTAGGCTAAGAAGTCTTCAAGAATACGTCAGGAAATTTATTAACAATAGAAATATAACTAAAAACTGTGACTCTCATCCAAGACTTGGATAGCACGTCACATTGATACCTATCAACTTGTCACCGTCATTCATGACGTTGCCTACAGAAAGTCTGGCTTCGGTGCATTCCACACAACAAAGTCAACAACGAAAGGATCGGGGCTCTTTATTTATGGCTTGATATAACAATGATTGTCTTTAGTGGTTTGGTTACTTTGAATTCGCATAACAGGTTGGTTAGGAGTATGAAAGCTAACAACCTTACAAAAAGCATGATGAGTAGTTAACCAATCGTTTCCAAAAATCACATCAAAGGCAAGTATTTTCAAAGAGATAAGATCGACAGGTAACGTGAAAGTGTTGATTTGAAAAAGATTTATAAATAGTGGAGGTAACGAAGGTTTCTCCCAACTAAGTTTAAACAGATATATCAAAGTCTAACTTCTCCGAAGTTAACTTCAAACATTGAACACAACTTGGTGCAATAAAAGAGTGAGTAGAATCGGTATCTAATATGGTATAAACTTCGCAAGAGTTTATGACTAACATACCCGTGATAATTTTATTCAGGTTCCTTGTAACCAAAAAAAAATGCTCTCTCTTAAACTACTGGCTTTGGCTTATCTGGGACATCCTTTGGTGCCTCCATCCTAGCTGAACTTGTCTTCGGTGAACGACAAAATCGGGCTAAGTGACCTTTTCTTCCACAATTATAACATGCTTTGGACGGCATCGCGCAGTTTGGACTGATGTGTTCCTCCACTCCGCATTTGAAGCATATGATAGGTGGTCATTCTCCTTCCTTAACAATGGGTGCTGGTGCTGACGTCTTTCCATCATTGTTGAATCTCCTCTTCTTGAAATGTCCATTCTTATTGTTTTGACCATGATTACCACCGAAGTGGTTACCATTTCTGGCATTTTGATTCCCTTCATGCTTATTGTCACCGCTTTGATGATTGTTATCATTGGTATTATCATTTTTCCGGCTACTCTCTTTTGGTTGCGTTGACTCGTTATCGCGCTCCACTAACTGAGCCCTATTTACAACATCTGAATGCAAACACAGTTTATGAGAAATAAGATTTTGACATATCTCTGGCTTCAAACCTCTTAAAACATATGCGTCATTCTCTCTTCATTATCAACCAAGTGGGACGCAAATCGGGACAACTCGGCAAACTTGGCTTCGTACTGCGACACGGTCATGTTGTTTTGCTCCAACTTGATAAATTCCACCTCCTTCATGTGACGAATGCTTTCGGAAAGTACTTGTCATTGAACACTCTTGGAACTTCTCCCAAGACATCTTGAGTCGTCGGTGGGGTACGTTTCTGATTCCCACCAAAGATCTCCTCTTCATGCAACATAAAGGTGGCAAAGGAACCTTTTGCTCCTCGGAGCATCCCAAGACATCAAATATCTTGGTGATCTGCTTTAACCACGTCTCGCTTTAAGTGGTTACGCTTTCCCAAAACTCCGGTGGTCCCTCCTTGAATTGCTTAGCGGTGACCAACCGGGTTTCCATTGTTTCTCCTCTGCATTATGAATGAGCCGCCTTTGCCTGATGTTGCATGAATTCTAAAAAACTCCTAAACGTACCGCCATTCGTCAATTAATCAGTGTTGTTGTTTACAGGAGGATTATCGCCATCCTATTGCACATTGTCCTGATTATTGATCTGTTGAGAATCAACAGTCTCATGTGCTCCATTGCTATTCTCAACATTCTCAGATGTCATTTTCAGATACTGCCACAAAACAAAGGTTAATTGACATGTAACATACTATCCCTATATTCGGCCAATTCACCAATTAAATACCAAATAAACTTAGGTAAGTCATACTAGCGAAGGAATTCCCGTCTCTCCCTCCTAGTTCTATTCTCACATCCTAGCAGGTGGATCATATCCCTAAGCTTTGATACCAACTGTGACGCCCCCCAAAATTAGGTATACATCACCCATCTTGAGTCGCCCAGGATACATGGTATGTAATTCAAATACAACTTAATAATACAACTCGTATGGGTAAATACGACAAAACATAAACTGTGAGTTTGAATACAAATATTGTCTACTAGAGATTATACAAACTCAAAAGGAGTCCTCATTACAATTATTATCACACTATTTCACATAATAGTGAGGACTACCAATGCACCATTTAGGACCATCACTGCTGTTCCCGACTAGTCCCAAATTACGCTCATTTCACGAAGAGAACAATGAAAGAAAGGGTGAGCTCAACTAGCCCAGTAAGAAATATTATGACTAAGATAATGCAGAATAATTTATCGTTAGCCTTCAATAGTGTTAAACTGATAAAATATAATAACTATCAAGTTTAACTGCAGCGGAACAAGCAATCCATTAGAAGAGTCAAGTAGGGAATAAAATCTACTATCTTCTATGATTTAAAAGGTTTTCATCACTTTTATCACGGGACTCAACAATAATAAAAATCCACATCATCGAATCACCCTTTTCTACTACGAAGGATATTCTTTAGTATCACGACTATGAATTATCCATGAACTACGACTTAAGATAATCATGTTTTCATCAACGGTCCTGATCATTCCATAAAACAATTCATCTTTGCACTACGACCAAAGAGAATCCATAGCCATAATCATACCAAAAACTGTCCATCAATGCACTACGGGCCAATGAGGACTTTTTCCACATCATTTGTAACATTACGGTTATGATTATACCGAATAATCCCTGGTCATAATCATACCAAGTCCATCTATGCACTACAGGCCACAGATGACTTTCAACAAAATATAAACATGAGGATGATGACAATGATATAAGAATTCAATAAAACAAGTTCAAGAATTAATTTATCCAGGAACTGATAACGTTCAAATTGTCAACATGATACTGCTTTGTAGAGTAAAATTCAAGAATGCTCAGAAGAATATTTTCATGAAAAGATACTGGATGAAGCGCAAATATCAAGGATATTCCACTAATTTCATGGAGTATAGAAGTCAAAGGTTTAACCAACTGAGTATAATAAAGAATGGAATAACAAAAGAAAATCACCATGTATGTGATAGACCGCACAAGCAAGTTATTCCAACAGAATAATAAAGGATGGAACTAGGTCCGGCGTAAACGCAAAGACAGGATATTCCGACAGAATAATAAATAATGGAACCCGGTCCCAAGAACGCATTGCATCGGATATTCCGGACCGAGAATAATAAAGAAATCTAATATTAGAAGAATGTCACCATGTATAGGGTAGCCCTCAGATATCGAAGTTATTCCAATGAATAATAAATAATGGAATAATAGAAGTTCTCTTCATGAATACAAAAGAAATAATACCCCTTACCGTAAAAGAAACTGAATATAAGAGTAGGGAAGTAGCAGAATACTTTTCTATAGGTTCTCTTATAATTCTCTCTCTAGAGTTTCAGTGAATTCGTAAGAAATAATGAAGGAATGAGCTTCTATTTATAGGAAAATGGAATGAATAGAACTAATTCATGAACGGTCCAGATTGATTTACTATTAAACGGACGGTCCATATTGGTTTACTATTAAAATTTAAAACAACGGTCCATACTGATTTACTATTAAAACTTTAAACCAGCGATCCATATTGATTTACTATTATAACTCCACCAAAGACTCCATATTGACTTACTTATTATATCTTCAACCAACTGATTCAAAAAAATTAGCACATCTCCTCATGGAATAATATTGTACCCAAATACCCGAATGAACAATACTAGAGTGAATAGTAACCGGATGAATAGTAACTCGTGAATAGTAACTCATGAATAGTAATTCATGAATAGTAACTTGTGAATAGTAACTCATGAATAGTACTCGACACCTAAAAAAGTTTCCTAATACCCAATTGAACAATATATCCTCCAGACATCAATTATACTAACACAAATAAGTCCAACACAATGGAACTATAAAATTCATCTTTAATCAACACGAACTTATTCATCATTAATATTATAATTCACAATATTTAACAACCAGGTCGTTCCTAGGAAAGAGGGGGCTTTCCGATAAGGATTTCTCCTTATTGGCACGCAATTAGGTGAACAAACCTCTCCTTAACAGAACTTCTAGACATTGTCAATATTGCAAATAATAATATGAATAACTTTGCCGTCTTAATTATTGATTTAATAATATATCATATAATGCGGATGATATCAGAACAATAATTGAATCAATAATATGAGAAATATGATGCGTGATTCTTCAGTAGTAATAATTGAGTATAGTGAGTGACTTCTCACATAAGCATCAATAATCAATACTGTGTGCTTTATTATTGCAATCTACAGACATCGCACTTTTACTACCGGGTAGTTCAACAGTTTTAACGGTAACACCACCGCCGTTATTTTCATAAAGTATTTTTGTCGTTTTCTCAATCCGACAATAATTCCATTGTGGGGTCAACCAATGATTGAGCCGTTGTACGAATATTCCCTGTTAAAACGAATATTCTCGACCAATCGAATATTATATAACAACTTGTGTACTTTGCAAAATTTATAAATATTACCCACAACTATAACATTATATCAAATCAATACCATAATATTCAAAAATATAATTCGAAAAAATTATTCTTTATTCATAAAAGTTGGGGTCTTACATGTCACTTCCAACCTAATCTCAGCCTTCATCCGTCCATTATTTCTCAATTTTCAAAGAATGAATATTGTAGAGCTCGCCGAGAGCTTCGATTTGATAGGTGGCAGGCCCCGTAACTCTTCCAGATCAAAAGTTATGACCGTTTTACTAGAGGACACTGCAACAGAAAATCCTTAGCGTGGGCACACAGATTTCTAGTGTATTTTAGGTGCGGCCGCGCCATTCCCTAGACCAAAAAAATGCGATCTGATACTTGAGCGCGGGCGCTCTTAACTCCAGGCCATTCCCAGCGCGGCCGCTCCATTTCTGATGTTGACCAGAGCTGACTTTTTCACTAAACAATGCAATTGAAGCATAATTTGGAAGAGGGTTCAATTAGGGCTTATATAAAGAGGAGACATATATCAGATGTAGTGGGGATTCCACCCCTTGGGGGATCACGTAGCTAATATTACTTTCTTTTCTTTACTTTCAATATTAGAATAAAGTAGATTAGAATAGTTGTTTTCTAGAACTGATTAGGTTTGAAGATTTGAAGCAATTTGGATAGCATAATAAAGTCAAACTTGGAGCAAGAGAACAGATTTGCAATTCAACTTTCTCCTCTTATTTTCTCTTTGATTTCTATTTGTATTCTTATGATGTTATTTCAATTTGTGGATGATGGATTTGATTCAACTATGAGTTAAACTCTGTTTTGGGATTGCAATAGATTCTATTGCCTAGTTTAATCTGATATACTTCATTGTTAGCCTTATTGATTGTTATGGGATTGTCTATTAAGATTCATGCTTATTTGCTTAGTTGATTTGCCATCAATACTGTGATAATCCATATGGACTTGAAAGATGAAGTATGGGTTTAGATCTGATCTTGATAGCTTGTGTTTGTATGTTCTACATGGTGATGGAATGTATGATTCGTACTTAGGATAGACATATATCGAGGCATCGCTCATAGTCAATTGAGAATTTGGTCTTAAACCCTAATTATTTGTAAATCACATAGACATATAGTGGTTTAGGTAATGTGGGTGCTCATGTGTATTCTATCAATTGTGGATTATATGTGATATGGGTATTGTAACGACCCCAAAATTCATACAATTTAATTATTAACTTTGGTCGTTAATAACACATCTACCTTCTAATTTTACATCATTATTCGATGTTAAACTTTATATAATGCGGAATAATTTAAACTTTTATGTCTTCTTACTTTAATTCCCTGAATCAAAACCTTTATCATCTACATGTCTTTGAATCAATCTTATTTTATGATCCGCTTTATCAACAAGTATTATATAAAATTTTACATTTCAATCTGATAACCTTTACATATCAGATAACTCTAACATTAGGTTTACAACTCAACATAAAACTATACATCATAAAACATTTAGTACATCTCATGAATCTTAATCATGGTATAAAGAAATAACAACTTTAGCTAAAATATTAATCTTCGTGTATTATTTCTGATCCACGTCACTCAAGTAACACATAGTGTTACCTTCAATCCTTAACCTGCAAAAATGGTTATTTACAAGGTTGAGCTCGACAGCCCAACAAAATCTAACAGTTTTCATGCATCACGTAACACATAATAACATGCTCAACATATATCTCGTAAACATTGGACTAACATAATATACATGTTACAGTTCATATAAAAAGTATAAAGATTGAGTTCCTTACTCAATCAGCATGCTTTACTCAATCAACGTAGTCATAAGTTGACTTTAACATTTCATACATTCAACATATATATAACACATCATGCTCTTTGCAATAAAGATTTAAAACAATCAAATTCATATAGCAAATAGGAACTAAAAGACTTGCCTTGATCGTTATTTACCAATAACAGTTTAACAGCTTACAGTTATCTGCACTTCACATGTCCTACACAATTATATAATCATACACATCAACTATTAGTCACATAGCAACGCATAATATATGTAATGTAAACTTTACTCTACGTCTCATAACCCTTCCTATAATAAATACACAATGTTCAATTTGATTATGTTAACTTTCACCTTATATCTCATTATATTTCATATTTGAAGTTCATTCAAGTGTTTAAGTCTTGCTAGAACTACTTATTGGTTTTATATTAAAACTATTCAATATCTTATAATATTCATTTCACTTGATTTAAAACACTTTTTACGTTCATTATCACTTATCACGGCGTTTCGACGTTTATTCGTTACACACCCAATTTGCCTCTCTTGTGTGTGCTTAGTATGCGTATACAACATATCTAATATATTATTTATTAATGTTAAGCATCATTATACTTAATAATATTCATGTTCTATAACTTAGAAAAACATTTTTTATCTTCAAGAGCACTATACTTGCATACGTGCATGCCCGACGCCCTCCGATTGCCTCCAAAAACACAACAATCCTAAAGATGACCATTTTGACCCCTGTTCCAGACCTCAAATTGAAAAACTTAAAGACTAAAAGTTGTAGGTATATTCGTCCGCGTTCCGTATCATCTTGAATCGCCTTAATCGGAGTTCGTATGAAAATGTTATGCCTATTTTACTAAAATAGGTCAAAATAGTCACACTTGACATAGTTTGGGCGCAGCTGCGCCCAATTAAGCCTTGGGCATAGCACAGTTACGCTTGTTATCAGAAACGGGACCTGAAGCTACCGTTCTCGCGATTTTTGACCCTTTTTCTCCTACTAATCTTCATAACTTGAGTTATACACATCCAAATTAGTCCGTTTTCGATTCTATGGATTTGTAATTCATAGAACTATAACATACTAGAATTCTAACAATTTATAAAAACATTAACCAACCTAAAATTTGACCCAAAACACATGTTCATACTCTATTTTCATGTTTTAAAAACATTTTGCGAATTCGATCGCCACGGCTTTGTTTCTTAACCAATTAACACGATTTAAACTACGCCGCTTTCGTTTCTTAACATACTAACATAATCTAACATCAATTTATAGATTATAACAAGTATTGACCACGAAATTTTATACTTTCTAAAGCCAATTTTCATGTAAAAACACTGTTATATACTTTTCTTCCTACAAACAAAATTACATGAATTTTTATCATCAAACAACACTCACATGTGATAATTAACAGAGTATAAACCCTTCATACATATATATGTATCAATTCAACACAATTATCAATAGAAATTTCAAAAACAAGGGTTAACATTAGAGTAGGTTATACCTTGTTCCTTTGATTGTTTGTTAGCAAAGAGATGATGATTAGGTTTAGAAATTCCCCTTCAATCACAGTGATTCCTCTCTTGCTCTCTCTCCAAACTCTCTGTGTTTCACTATGTTCCTCTCTAGTATGACCTACCTAAGCCTATTTTTTATTTAATTGGTCGGTCAGAATATAAGCATAATATGTGGCATGTCAATTAACCCTTATTTTGTGGCAGTGTTTGAGAATAACATCTGAAATTGTTGAGATAAGCAACGGATCACATGAGACCATTGAGTCACCGCCAATCAATAACCAGGATAATGTGCACCAGGAAGGTAATAATCCTCGTGTAAAAAACAACACCAACCAAATGACGAACGATGGTACGTTTAGGAGCTTTTTAGAATTCATGCAACACCAAACGAGAGAGACTTCTGTTCATAATGCATGTGGAGTCAATGGCAACTCACAGTTGGTCGCTACTAAGCAATTCAAGGAACTGGGACCGCCGGAGTTTTTGGGAAAACCAGAGCCACTTAAGGCAGAGGCATGGATTAAGTAGATCACCAAGATATTTGATGTCTTGGGATGCTTTGAGGAGGAAAAGGCTCCCTTCGCCACCTTTATGTTACGTGAAGAAGCAGATTACTGGTGGGAACCGACATGCTGGCAACCACTACATTCCCTATGATAGTAGAGTGGGTTCTGATGGCAGAAGAATCATGGCCAAGCATATGATCGTAGAGTTCCTTCACTCTACCACTGATGATAATCAAGTTCAAAATGAGAAGCCTCCTTCTGCCCAAGCACAGTTGCCTGATATTCCTTCATCCTCCAACAGTGATTGGCACTCAACGATTTATTAGATTCTCATTGCTTTCCAAAATCTGTCCAAGAATGAAAATCATGAAGTCCAAACTAGTGGTCAACAAAAGGCTGTCCAACCACATGACCAAACTCCTACGGAGCAGGAGTTATTGAAGAATTTGGATGAGCTGGCTGAGAAGATATCTCTCATCACTAAAGAGTCAAAGATGTTGACAGAAGCAGGAGACAATGCTGTTCAAAACAGACTTCAAGCAACTATGTCTGATTTATCTCTCAAAATAAAAGAGAGAGATCAAATCTATCTAAAGGCTATAAATGATCAGAAGGCAGAAGCTATACGAGCACAGAAGGATAATGAAGAGAAAATCCTATCCCTCTCTGACAAAATTGATAATATGAATCAGTCTCTCTCCCTACAAATAGAGCTGAGCCAATAAGAACTTAAGATTGAGGTTGGTAACTATAAGACCCCAACTTTTATGAATAAAGAATAATTTTTTAGAAATATATTTTTGAATATTATGGTATTGATTTGATATAATGTTATAGTTGTGGGTAATATTTATAACTTTTGCAAAGTACGCAAGTTGTTATATAATATTCGATTGGTCGGGGAATATTCGTTTTAACGGGGAATATTCGTATAACTAAGACAATCATTGGTGGACCCCTACAACGGAATTATTGTCGGATTGAGAAAACGACAAAAAATACTTTATGAAAATAACTATGGCGAGGTGTTACCAGATTAAAACTATTGAACTACCCGATAGTAAAAGTACAAGAATGTCGCCAGTAGTGGTTGCCGAAGATACTGCGGTATTGATTATTGATGCTTACGTGAGAAGTCACTCAGCTATACTCAATTATTTCTACAGTAATTGCTGCATCATATTTCTCATATTATTGATTCAATTATTGTTACAGTATCATCTTCATTATATGATATATTATTAAATCAATAATTGAGACGGCAAAGTTATTCATATTATTATTTACAATATTAACAATGTCTAGAAGTTACATCGAGGAGAGGTTTGGTCACCTAATCAATTGCGGCCAATAAGGAGAAATCCTTATCTGAAAGCCCCTCTTTCCTAGGAACGACCTGGTCGTTAAATATTGTGAATTATAATATTAATGATGAATAAGTTCGTGTTGATAAAAGATGAATTTTATAGTTCCATTGTGTTGGACTTATTTGTGTTAGTATAATTGATGTCTGGAGGATATATTGTTCAATTGGGTATTCGGGACACTTTTCATGTCGGAGTACTATTCATGAGTTACTATTCACAAGTTACTATTCATGAGTTACTATTCATGAGTTACTATTCACGAGTTACTATTCACCCGGTTACTATTCACTCTAGTATTGTGCATTCGAGTATTTGGGTACAATATTATTCCATGACGAGATGTGCTAATTTTTCAGACCGTTGGTTGAAGATATAATAGTAAGTCAATATGGACCGTTGATGGAGTTATAATAGTAAATCAATATGGATCACTAGTTTAAAGTTTTAATAGTAAATCAGTATGGACCGTTGTTTTAAGTTTTAATAGTAAACCAATATGGACTGTCCGTTTAATAGTAAATCAATCTAGACCGTTCATGAATTAGTTACTATTCATTCCATTTTCCTATAAATAGAAGCTCATTCCTTCATTATTTCTTACGAATTCACTGAAACTCTAGAGAGAGAATTATAAGAGAACCTATAGAAAAGTATTTTTCTACTTCCCTACTCTTATATTCAATTTCTTTTACGGTAAGGGATATTATTTCTTTTGTATTCATGAAGAGAACTTCTGTTATTCCATTATTTATTATTCTCATTTGGAATAACTCAGATATCGCTGGCTACCCTATACATGGTGACATTCTTCTAATATTTCGTTCTTTATTATTCATAGGAATATCACTGCATCGCGTTCTGTTTACTGGACTGGTTCCAATATTTATTATTCGTCGAAATATCCCATGCGTGCATTTACGCCGGACTGGTTCCATTATTTATTATTCGCCGGAATATCACGTCAATGCGCGTTCGTTCTGCGGGACCTGGTTCCATTATTTATTATTCTATCGAAATATCCTGTCTGTGCGTTTACGCCTGACCTGGTTCCATCCTTTATTATTCTGTTGGAATAACCTGCATGTGCGGTCTATCGAATGCATGGTGATTTCTTTTGTTATTCCATTCTTTATTATACTCAGTTGGTTAAACCTTTGACTTCTATACTCCATGAAATTAGTGGAATATCCTTGATATTTGCGCTTCATCCAGTATCTTTTCATGAAAATATTCTTCTGAGCATTCTTGAATTTTACTCTACAAAGCAGTATCATGTTAACAATTTGAACGTTATCAGTTCCTGGATAAATTAATTCTTGAACTTGTTTTATTGAATTCTTATATCATTTTCACCATCCTCATGTTTATATTTTGTTGAAAGTCATCTGTGGCCTGTAGTGCATAGATGGACTTGGTATGATTATGACCAGGGATTATTCGGTATAATCAGAACCGTAATGTTACAAATGATGTGGAAAAAGTCCTCATTGGTCCGTAGTGCATTGATGGACAGTTTTTGGTATGATTATGGCTATGAATTCTCTTTGGCCGTAGTGCAAAGATGAATTGTTTTATGGCATGATCAGGACCGTTGATGAAAACATGATTATCTTAAGTAGTAGTGCATGGATAATTCGTAATACTAAAGAATATCCTTGGCCATAGTGCGGGGGTGATTCGATGATGTGGATTATTTATTAAGTTTGTCCCAAATGATAAAAGTGATGAAAATCCTTTTAAATCATAGAAGATAGTAGATTTTATTCCCTACTTGACTCTTCTAATAGATTACTTGTTCATTGCGAGCTAAACTTGATAGTTATTATATTTTATCGGTTTAACACTTTGTTGAAGGCTAACGATAAATTATTACGCATTATCTTAGTCATAATATTTCTTCTTTGGGCTAGTTGAGCTCACCCTTTCTTTCACCGTTCTCTTGAGAAATGAGAACGTAAATTTGGGACTAGTCGGGAACAGAGTGATGGTCCTAGATGGTGCATTAGTAGTCCTCACTATTCTCGTGAAATAGTGTGATAATAATTGTAATGAGGACTCCTTTTGAGTTTGTATAATCTCTAGTAGACAATATTTGTATTCAAACTCACAGTTTATGTTTTGTCGTATTGTACACTGCATATTTGTATTATTAAGTTGTATTTGAATTACATACCATATATCTGGCGACTCAAGATGGGTGATATATACCTAATTTTGGGGCGTCACAGCTTGGTATCAAAGCTTAGGGATATGATCCTCAGCTAGGATATGAGAATAGAACTAGGAGGGAGAGACGGGAATTCCTTCAAGCTAGTATGACTTACCTAAGTTTATTTGGTATTTAATTGGTCGGTCAGAATATAGGGATAATATGTTACATGTCAATTAACCTTTGTTTTGTGGCAGTATCTAAAAATGACATCTGAGAATGTTGAGAATAGCAATGGAGCACATGAGACCGTTGATTCTCAACAGATCAATAATTTGGACAATGTGCAACAGGATGGCGATAATCCTCATGTAAACAACAACACTGATTAATTGACGAATGGCGGTACGTTTAGGAGTTTTTTAGAATTCGTGCAACATCAGGCGAAGGCGGCTCCTATTCATAATGCAAGAGGAAACAATGGCAACCCACAGTTGGTTACCGCTAAGCAATTCAAGGAGCTGGGACAACCGGAGTTTTTTTGAAAGCCAGAACCACTTAAAGCGGAGACGTGGTTAAAGCAGATCACCAAGATATTTGATGTCTTGGGATGCTCCGAGGAGCAAAAGGTTCCCTTTATCACCTTTATGTTGCGTAAAGAGGCAGATCACTGGTGGGAATCAGAAAAGCGTACTCCACTGGACGACTCAAGATGTCTTGGGAGAAGTTCCAAGAGTCATTAAATGACAAGTACTTTCCCCGAAAGCATTCGTCACATGAAGGAGGTGGAATTTATCAAGTTGGAGCAAAACAACATGACCGTGTGTCGCGATCTAAGTCAAGTTTGCCGAGTTGTCCCGATTTGCGTCCCACTTGGTTGATAATGAAGAGAGAATGACGCGGATGTTTTTAAGAGGTTTGAAGCCAGAGATACGTCAAAATCTTATTTCTCATAAACTGTGTTTGTATTCAGATGTTGTAAATAGGGCTCAGTTAGTGGAGCGCAATAACGAGTCAACGCAACCAAAAGAGAGTAGCCGGAAAAATGATAATACCAATGATAACAGTTATCAAAGTGGTGATAATAAGCATGGAGGGAATCAAAATGCCAGAAATGGTAACCACTTCGGTGGTAATCATGGTCAAAACAATAAGAATGGACATTTCAAGAAGAGGAGATTCAACAATGATGGAAAGACGTCAGCACCAGCACCCATTGTTAAGGAAGGAGAATGACCACCTATCATATGCTTCAAATGCGGAGTGGAGGAACACATCAGTCCAAACTGCGCGATGCCGTCCAAAGCATGTTATAATTGTGGAAGAAAAGGTCACTTAGCCCGATTTTGTCGTTCACCGAAGACAAGTTCAGCTAGGATGGAGGCACCAAAGGATGTCCCAGACAAGCCAAAGCCAGTAGTTTAAGAGAGAGCATTTTTTTTTGGTTACAAGGAACCTGAATAAAATTATCACGGGTATGTTAGTCATAAACTCTTGCGAAGTTTATACCATATTAGATACCGATTCTACTCACTCTTTTATTGCACCAAGTTGTGTTCAATGTTTGAAGTTAACTCCGGAGAAGTTAGACTTTGATATATCTGTTTAAACTCAGTTGGGAGAAACCTTCGTTACCTCCACTATTTATAAATCTTTTTCAAATCAACACTTTCACGTTACCTGTCGATCTTATCTCTTTGAAAATACTTGCCTTTGATGTGATTTTTGGAAACGATTGGTTAACTACTCATCATGCTTTTTGTAAGGTTGTTAGCTTTCATACTCCTAACCATCCTGTTATGCGAATTCAAAGTAACCAAACCACTAAAGTCAATCATTGTTATATCAAGCCATAAATAAAGAGCCCCGATCCTTTCGTTGTTGACTTTGTTGTGTGGAATACACCGAAGCCAGACTTTCTGTAGGCAACGTCGTGAATGACGGTGACAAGTTGATAGGTATCAATGTGACGTGTTATCCAAGTCTTGGATGAGAGTCATAGTTTTTAATGATATTTCTATTGTTAATAAATTTCCTGACGTATTCTTGAAGACTTCTTAGCCTACCCCTAGAGCGTGAAATCGAATTTTGTATTAACCCTAGTACAAAACCCATTTCTAAAACCCTCAAATATTTTCTTCACCTAAAATAAACGTGTAATGTGCCAAAGACGTTGGCTCGAGATGTTGAAGATTACGATCGTACCATTCAATATCATCGTGGGAAAAATGAACGTGGTAGCTGACGCATTGAGTAGAAGATAATATGCAAGTACGAGTGCGATATTGTCAACGCAAAGGCCCATTTTGTGTGACTTGAAAAGGATGGAGATCGAGTTAAAAACTCTAGGGACCCATGTGATGATGGCGAATATACGAGTAGAACCGACTTTAATTGATAAAGTTAAAGATGCTCAAGCTACAGACCCAGAGCTGATGCGTATGAGGAAGAAAGTGCAAGAAGGTGCTATACCAGAAGCAATGAAGAAAGAATACTTCGAGTCAACTCTAGACTTTGTGTTCCTAACGACCCTGACTTAAAGTATAAAATCATGATGGAGACACACAACACACCGTTTGCAATCCATCTTGGGAGTACCAAAATGTATCATAATCTTCGACATACATTTTGGTGGAGCAATATGAAGAGAGAGATAGCGGAGTTTATCTCAAGGTGTTTAACTTGTCAACGAGTCAAGGCGGATCATAAAGTACCAAAAAGTCCATTGCAACCACTTGAAATTCCAGAATGGAAGTGGGAGCACATTACCATGGATTTCGTTACCGGTCTTCCTAAGGTTTCTCAAGGCATAGATGCGATTTGGGTCATTGTTGATAGATTGACCAAGTCTGCTCATTTCTTATCGATACGAGAAACTTATACACTTGAACGTCTTGCTTGTATGTATATAAACCAGATTTTAAGACTGCATGGTATGCCGGTATCCATAGTTTCTGATCGAGACCCAAGATTCACTTCACGATTTTGGGTTAGTTTGCAAAAAGCTATGGGCATAGACTTACGATTTAGCTCGGCATATCATCCTCAGACGGACGGACAGTCGGAGAGGACTATTCAAACTCTTGAAGATCTATTAAGTCTCTTTGTCCTTGACTTCAAGGAAAGTTGGGACAAGTTCTTACCATTGGTGGAGTTTTCCTACAACAACAATTATCAAGCAAGTATTGGCATGGATCCATTTGAGGCGTTGTATGGAAGAAAGTGTTGTTCTCCAGTATGCTGGGATGAGGTGGGTGAAGCAACGTTGTTGGGACCGGAGTTGGTACGTATAACTACAAAAAAGATTCAAATGATCCGACAACGTATAAAAACTTCACAAGATCGACAAAAGAGTTATGCTGATCTTCATCGAAAGGACGTAGAATTCGATATTGGAGATCATGTGTTGTTATGTGTTGCTCCATGGAAAGGAGTTACGAGATTTGGAAAGAGAGGAAAGCTCAATCCTCGATTCATTGGCCCATTTTTAATTCTTGAGCGAGTGGGAACTGTAGCCTATAGACTCGCCTTACCACCAAGTATGTCTCGTGTTCATAATGTTTTTCACATATCTATGTTACGTAAATATGTGAAAGACCCAAACCACATTATTGAGTTAGAACCAGACGAGATAGAGGAAGATTTAACGTATGAAGAGTTACATGTTAAAATCTTGGATAAGAAGGATCATGTTCTACGCTCCAAGGTTATACCTCAAGTCAAAGTTTTGTGGAGAAACCACGATGTGGAGGAAATGACTTGGGAGTTAGAATCTGAGATGAAGTCAAGGTATCCTCATCTCTTCGACATACCAGGTATGTACCCTAATTTCGAGGATGAAATTTCATAAGAAGGGGAGGTTGTAAGACCCCAACTTTTATGAATAAAGAATAATTTTTTAGAATTATATTTTTGAATATTATGGTATTGATTTGATATAATGTTATAGTTGTGGGTAATATTTATAAATTTTGAAAAGTACGCAAGTTGTTATATAATATTCGATTGGTCGGGGAATATTCGTTTTAACAGGGAATATTCGTACAACGACACAATCATTGGTGGACCCCACAACGAAATTATTGTCGGATTGAAAAAATGACAAAAATACTTTATGAAAATAACGGCGGAGGTATTACCGTTAAAACTGTTGAACTACCCGGTAGTAAAAGTACGATGTCTACGCGTGGTTACAAAGAAGCATTACGGTATTGATTATTGATGCTTACGTGAGAAGTCACTAAGCTATACTCAATTATTACTACAAAGATAATTCTTGCATCATATTTCTCATATTATTGATTCAATTATTGTTACGAAGATCATCTCGCATTATATGATATATTATTAAATCAATAATTGAGATGGCAAAGTTATTCATATTATTATTTTCAATATTGACAATGTCTAGAAGTTCTGTCAAGGAGAGGTTTGGTCACCTAATTGCGCGCCAATAAGGAGAAATCTTTATCGGAAAGCACCCTCTTTCCTGGGAACGACCTGGTTGTTAAATATTGTGAATTATAATATTAATGATGAATAAGTTTGTGTTGATTAAAGATGAATTTTATAGTTCCATTGTGTTGGACTTATTTGTGTTAGTATAATTGATGTCTGGAGGATATATTGTTCAATTGGGTATTCGAAACACTTTTCGTGTTGGAGTACTATTCATTTACTATTCACAAGTTACTATTCATGAGTTACTATTCACGAGTTATTATTCACTAGTTACTATTCATGAATTACTATTCACGAATTACTATTCACCCGGTTACTATTCACTTTAGTATTGTACATTCAGGTATTTGGGTACAATATTATTCCATGAGGAGATGTGCTAATTTTTTGAATAGTTGGTTGAAGATATAATAATAGTAAGTCAATATGGACCGTTGGTGGAGTTATAATAGTAAATCAATATGGATCATTTGGTTTAAAGTTTTAATAAGTAAATCGGTATGGATTTGTTGTTTTAAGTTTTAATAGTAAACCAATATGGATAGTCTGCTTAATAGTAAATCAATCTGGACCGCTTCATGAATTAGTTACTATTCATTCTATTTTCCTATAAATAGAAGTTCATTCCTTCATTATTTCTTACGAATTCACTGAAACTCTAGAGAGAGAATTATAAGAGAACCTATAGAAAAGTATTCAGTTTCTTTTACGGTAAGGGGTATAATTTGTTTTGTATTCATGAAGAGAACTTCTGTTATTCCATTATTTATTATTCTGTTAGAATAACCTGGATATGCAGGCTACCCTATACATGGTGACATTCTTCTAATATTCCGTTCTTTATTATTCTATCGGAATATCTTGTCTGTGCGTTTACGCCAAACCTGGTTCCATTATTTATTATTCTGTCGAAATATCCTGTCTGTGGGTTTACGCTGGACCTGGTTCCATTATTTATTATTCTGTCGAAATATCCTGTCTGTGCGTTTACGCCTGACCTAGTTCCATCCTTTATTATTCTGTTGGAATAACCTGCCTGTGCGGTATATCGCATGCATGGTGATTTCTTTTGTTATTCCATTCTTTATTATACTCAGTTGGTTAAAACTTTGACTTCTATACTCCATGAAATTAGTGGAATATCCTTGATATTTGCGCTTCATCCAGTATCTTTTCATGGAAATATTCTTCTAAGCATTCTTGAATTTTACTCTACAAAGCGAAGATCATGTTGACAATTTGAACGTTATCGCCTCCTAGATAAATTAATTCTTGAACTTGTTTTATTGAATTCTTATATCATTGTCATCATCCTCATGTTTATATTTTGTTAAAAGTCATCTGTGGCACATCAGTGCATAGATGGACTTGGTATGATTATGACTGTGGATTATTCGGTATAATCATAACCGTAATCTTACAAATGATGTGGAAAAAGTTCTCATTGGCCCGTAGTGCATTGATGGACAGTTTTTGATATGATTATGGCTATAGATTCTCTTTGGTACGTAATGAAAAGATGATGATTGTTTTATGGCATGATCAGGGACCGTTGATGAAAACATGATTATCTTAAGTCAGTGTGCATGGATAATTAATGGTCGTGATACTTAAAGAATATCCTCGGTAGTAGTGCGGGGGTGATTCGATGATGTGGATTATTTATTAAGTCGAGTCCCAATGATAAAAGTGATGAAAACCTTTTAAATCATAGAAGATAGTAGATTTTATTCCCTACTTGACTCTTCTAATGGATTGCTTGTTCCATTATGCGAGTTAAACTTGATAGTTATTATATTTTATCGGTTTAACATCATTTGAAGGCTAACGATAAATTATTCTCGCATTATCTTAGTCATAATATTTCTTCTTTGGGCTAGTTGAGCTCACCCTTTCTTTCACTTTTTCTCTTGAAATGAGAACGTAAATGGGGACTAGTCGGGAACAGTGTGATGGTCCTAGATGGTGCATTAGTAGTCCTCACTATTCTCGTGAAATAGTGTGATAATAATTATAATAAGGACTCCTTTTGAGTTTGTATAATCTCTAGTAGACAATATTTGTATTCAAACTCACAGTTTTTATGTTTTGTCGTATTGTACCCACGGCAGTTGTATTATTAAGTTGTATTTGAATTCTGTACCATGTATCCAAGCGACTCAAGATGGGTGATGTATACCTAATTTTGGGGGCGTCGCAGTAACTCATCTTACCTAATGGAGCAACTTGTGTCCAACATGGAGCAGCTTTCACAAGTGATTAATGACAAAAAGGGGGAGAAAAGAGACATAGGAAGAAGCACTCAAGGAGGAGCAAGGAGAAGAAGACAAGAAGACAAGAAGGCCAAGAAGAAGATAGCAGCAGCAGAAGCAGAATCATCATCTGAGGGGGAATCATCATCTGAGGGGGAGACAAAGGCTGATGATTCTATGAAGCTAGAAAAAGAAGAAGAACATGAATCTGAGGGGAACAAAGAAAAGAAATGAAGTCACCATTCCAGGGGAGCAGAAGCATAAAGATCAAACAGATAAGTAGCTGATCAACAGACATCCTGGAAACATATAAGGAGCCAAAAAGGTACATCTCTAACTAGTTAGGTATGTTCTAGATCTAGGATGTAAAGTGTTATAGTTTATGAAATTCCATATCATTATAAATGACATTCATGATTATCTGTTTTAGAAATATAGTTGCTCACTGTATATAAGATTCATTTATATCATGCATATGCACTAATTGTTTTTGTCATAATCAAATAGGGGGAGATTGTCAAGAATAAGCATGTGAATGTTATTCCTATTTACATATGATTTGATTATGATATATATGAATGAATATGCAAGTATGATTGCATTAAGAAAAGCTATAAAGTCCTTTGATAGATAATAGGAACATATGTACAGGGACTTCGAATGAATTGAGCAAATATGCTAGGTTGATCATACATAAGCAAAACAGCTTTGTAAAGTCCTTGAAAAGAAATGATGTACAAGGACTATAAATGTGACGCCCCCCCAAATTGGTATACAACACCCATTCTGAGTCGTCAAAATACATGGTACAGAAACAACAACAACTTTAATAATACAACATAAAAACTGTGAGTTTAAATACAAATATTGCCATCTAGACAATATTCATACCCAAATAAGTCCTCATTACAAATTGATATATTATTTTACAAAAATGGTGAGGACTACTAAAACGACTTTCTAGAACCTTCATTCCATACCCCGACTAGTACTCGCTACATTCTCGCCTCCTGAGAAGAAAAATGGAATAAAAAGGAAAAGGGTGAGCTCAACTAGCCCAGTAAAGAATATTATGACTAAGATAATATAGAACAAATTATCGTTAGTCTTCAACAGGGAAAAATTTGATAAAATACAATAGACAACAAGTTTCATATTAATATTTGCAGCGGAAATAATAATTCATAGAAGAGTTACGTGGAGAATGAAATCTACTATTATTTATGAATTTAAAAGTCCATCATCAATATTTTATCCCTGTAACATCAATCAATATACATCATAAATCAAATATTCATCTTTGCACTACAGGCCAAAGATATTCACCAGTTGGTCATGTTCATCTAAACACTGCTCATCTCATGCACTACTACGCCAAAGATATTCATCGAAATCATTCATCTTTGCACTACAAAAGCCAAAGATATTCAAGAATATCATCATTTAGGACCGAGGATGATGAAAAATATTTTAAAGGAAACGAATCTAGTGAAACAAGATAACAAATATTAAGGATTCGTATTTCGGTTTATCCATGTCCAAAAATACTTCATAAATAATCATACTGGAGTAAAATTCAAGAATGATCAAAACATGGATGCAATCAAAGCTAATATCCATAATAGATATTTTAGAGGAATAACAAAAATTTAATTTTTTTGTGAATAGTGCCAGATATCGTGAATAGTGGTCAGATATCGTGAATAAAGGTCGTATACATGAATAGTAACCCCACACAAAAAGTTCCAAATTTGATTAAAAGTTCAGATCAATACTTCTAAGATAATGATATTGAAAGAAATAATATCATATATGTAGAAAATAACATCCTTTACCTCGAAAAGACAAAGATTTCCATTAGAATCATCGAATATAGTCTTTGAAGGAACTCGCATCCGTATATAGCAACACTCAAGGTATCAAAATACTCACAAGAATACGCCGATAATATAAAGAGAGAAAGAGAGAAAAACTTCGCCGTGTAATTTTCAAATCTAACCTAAGACCCTATTTATAGGAAAATGCTTGAACACCAAAGCGTAAAATTTAATAAAATAATAATATATTTATATAAATTTCCTACGCACACCAAGAATCTGAATTCAGCAACTTAACACATGTTTAATGAGGCCCAAAAATGTAAAAACATTTTTCTTAAAAAAAATAATTAAAACTTTCAAAAATCAATTATTTCGGAACTTCAATAATTCATAATAAATGGCCCTTTTGTCAGAAAAATTTGAACCTTATGTCTTTTCTATAGGAAACTCCATTATCTACAACTTTGCAGAAGAAAGTTTTTCCAAATTCCAAACCGAAATTGACCGAAATCCACAAACGGGCAATTCTACAGGCTATAATCAAATTTCAGTCAAGAAATGGGCCCACTGACATGTTTTAAACAACTTTTGCACTAAAAATACTCTTCCACCTCATATACTCATATATCCCACATTCATTACAAAAAATATCCCCATTATTATATTATTAAAATATAATAATATATTTAAATAAATTATTTTATCAAAAAAGATAAAATATTAATTTTCAACAATTATCACATTAAAATTTTCTCCATCTATATCCACATAAAATGAATATTTTCCTTATCATATAAATCAATAATTAATTATTCACAAATAATATTACGTAATCACAATCACGCAACCGTGCCATTCCTGTGAAAGAGGGGCTTTCCAATAAGGATTTCTCCTTACTAAATACAAGCAATTAGGTGACCAAACCTCTCCTTAGATGAACTTTCTAGACATTGCCAATAATGTTATCTAATAATATTATTCAGATAATATGAATTATTGTCTGATAATGAAAAATACCGTGTAGTGACAATTATTAAAACAACGAGAATATAAAATATCAACGTAGCAATTATTGAATCAATAAAATAAAATATTGAATAAGAATTACCGTAATAATTATTGAAGTAGTGCCTTCTTTACGTAAGAATCAATAATTGGTGCAATACCGGTGCTACTTGTGTTTTTAATCACCGAGTATTTCAACAAGATAATTGATGAATAACTACGCCTGCTATTTATAAACAACTTATACTGGTTGTTTTCTTCATCCAATCGCTATCCATTATGGGGACCACACAAGACTGCGCTATCGTACGAATATTCCCCGACAACAATAAATATTTTATAACCACTTGCTTTTTTGAAATATTTGCGCATTTTACCCATAACTAATCATATTAATCAAATTAACCCTTACTATTTCAAAATTATAAATAGAGGAAATTTAATTTCATTAATAATAAGTTGGGGTCTTACAACCTCCCCTCCTTATGAAATTTCGTCCTCGAAATTGACATACATACCTGGTGTTTCGAAAAGGTGAGGGTACCTCGCTTTCATTTCCGTTTCCAACTCCCAGGTCATTTCCTCAATAGCATGGTTCCTCCACAAAACTTTAACTTGTGGTATGACCTTTGTGCGTAGGACATGCTCTTTCCTATCCAAGATCTTGACAGGTACCTCCTCATACGTTAAGTCTTCGGCTATCTCATCTGGTTCTAACTCAATAACGTGGTTCGGGTCTTTCACATATTTACTGAAGCGACGATATATGAAAACATTATGAACACGAGACATACTTGGAGGTAACGCGAGTCTATAGGCCACATTTCCTACTCGGTCAAGAATCTAAAATAGACCAATAAATCGTGAATTAAGCTTTCCTCTCTTCCTAAATCTTATAACTCCCTTCCATAGAGCCACACGCAATAATACATGATCCCCAATACTAAATTCCACGTCCTTTCGATGAAGATCCGCATAACTCTTTTGTCGATCCTGTGCCGCTTTGTATACGCTTGTCGAATCATTTGGATCTTTTCAGTCATACACGTACCAACTCGGGTCCCAACAATGTTACTTCACCCACCTCATCCCAACATATTGAGAGCGACACTTTTGTCCATATAATGCTTCAAATGGAGCCACACCTATACTTGCTCGATAACTCATTGTTGTAGGAGAATTCCACCAATGGTAAATACTTATCCCAACTCCCTTTGAAGTCTAGGACACAGAGTCTTAATAGATCTTCAAGAGTTTGAATAGTCCTCTCTGATTGTCCGTCCGTTTAAGGATGGTATGCCGAACTGAACCGTAAATCCGTGCCCATAGCTTTTTGCAAGCTAACCCAAAATCTTTAAGTAAATCTTGGGTCACGATCCGAAACTATGGATACTGGTATGCCATGTAACCTCACAATCTCATTCATGTACATACTAGCAAGACGTTCAAGGGAATAAGTCTCCCGTATCGGCAAGAAATGAGCAGACTTGGTTAATCTATCAACAATAACCCAAATAGCATTTATGCCTTGAGAAACCGTGGGAAGACCCATAACGAAATCCATGGTAATTGTAGCGCCCCCAAATCCAGGTATCTTCCAACCTGACAGATGGTGTTATACTGTACAACATTCATACATTCATTCAATTGAAAAGTCTCAAAGAACGAACATAACTTCTATATATTTAAAGTAATATTTATATTTCCTGTGTTCTATACCCATTACAAAGGTTCTTTGTCATAATATCGCTTACATTACAACAATAGACCTATACTATTACAAGACGACTTTTAACAATCACTTTTAGCTTTTCCTTTATCCTTTTCGATCCTTCGAGACGCTCGACCTTAGTGCATTCATATGGTTCAAGAAAGAGTGAGCATAACTAGCTCAAAAGTATAACAATTCACTAACAACATGCTTGACACATAATGAATTGTATATCTTCAATAATCGAATAATAGTTATGAAGTACCATTGATAATTCAAAATAGCACTTCATCTTTTCTCACAAAATTTTTTACAATAATAACAATATTTAGTAAAACATTTACTCCTACCAAAGACCTCGAGTATTCATTCTTTATTGAAAAGGATAACTCTAACTAAATCAGTAAGTCTGATATTACTTACGAGCACTTCTAGGTGATCACCTATTGTACTTATGTTGATCAACACTACATTCATTAAACGTATGTACGCTTAATCATTTAGCAACCTCACGTATTCTGTCATTTTTTACCGACAAAAACATTTGTTTAACATTTTTCCATCTTCTTTTGAAAACCATATCAAGCGAGCTTGACAAAAGATAACAACATTTGATAATAAATGAATAGATTATCAATATATCAAGTCTAGCCAAAGGAATTGGCTTTAACTTCAACATACCTCAATTCATACGAAAAGAATATATGAACTTCAAAAACTTGTTCAGATTGAATCGAGACAAGAGTTAGAATACTCAGCCTTTAAATACTCGCTACTAAGATATTAACTTTATGTTCAAGTCTTTCAAGTCTCTACAATACATGATCACATAATGCCTTACATTAGGTCACATATAATCAAGTATGTATATGACTATATCTTACCCTTCATCTCAATCTAATTGTGTATTAGATTCAGTTACTATCTGTTCCGGTTTATCATTATCCTTACATTTATATTTGACTAGGTTATCTCAACCTTTATACAACATCGTTAAGGTTTAACAAAGTTTAAATAATGTTACATTACATTCCTTAGGTTGTGTTTACTTTTAAATCAATTAGCTTTCTTTTCTTTGTAATTAGAAACATTCATCACCATCCTTGTTTTGAGACCCAGGTAATTGCCATGAGTCCTTACTTAAATGGGTCGCATTTGCGGTGCCACACTCCAGAAGATTTTTGTACTATACATAGCGCTGCGGCGCCACAAATTGTACTACAGTTTGCGCTGCAACAAACTCTTGTAGTGTGCTCTTTGACACCATTATGCTACCGCAGAAGACGACCGGGGCTTGTTTTAGGGTTAAGCGCCAGCAATACCAACTCTCAGGCACCGAAAAAATTTCAGTCTTTGAATTTTGTGAACTTCCCGAACGCATAACTTCTTCATTATAAGTCCGAATTGGCTCGTTCAAAAGCCTACGGTTCACAAGTTATGTAATCTACGCGTTCATGCTAGAATTTTATCTATTTGACTTCATTTGCTAAAAATTCACCTATTGGTTCATTTTTAACGAAAATGATAACCGTTCGTGAACGTTCAACGCTCGTTTCTTCGTTCTAAGTCAGAATCTAGTCATTTTCGAGTCCGCAACTCTTAAATGCCAAATATGACTTGTCTCCATTGGAAAACAATGGTTCTGAGTTCAAACACAAAATTTGACTTCTATTCCGAGAATTTTACGAATTCGACGATTATCGTCCAATCGTGCAATTCCTGGAAAATCTTAATTCTTATGATTTGTTCAACATTACAAATGAATCCCATTCATCATGTGAAAATCTCAACATGCTTATTACAACAACTTATATTCATTGTTGGATTTTTGACTTATTTCTTCATGAGCTTATAACTTGTCAAATTATAAACTACTTAAGATTTCATTGTTCATGACTTATGACAATTAAAGTTTCTTAATCATCATACCTTATATGTTCTTAACATATAACTTTACTTATGTATTCATGATACATATGTTCATACAAGTTCTTTTACATCCATATCACTCCTCTTAATAAACTCATTACAAGTTCATAATTTTCATACTAAAATTCAAGGTTAACTTATAATAAGTTTATAACTTTTATAAATTCAAATGACTTATTGCCAACTTATGTTACTTAAGTTCATTGCTTACTCATTCTTCTTACTTTTTAACATCCATGATCCTTAATTCATACTTTACTTATCAAACTATCATGGTAGAGATAGAAGATAATGGAGAAGAAGTCTTACTTTTGAATTCTTGGTAAGGTAGCTTTCTTCTTCTTCTTACAAATGGAAGTAACTTATTGTAGCTTATTCTCTCTAACACTTAAGCACATTGTAATATGTTGGATTATTTGAACAAGTGTTAAATGGCTAGCAAGCCTTCTCTATTTATAGAATTTGCAAGGCTAGGGTAGTTTAGTCATTAAATCTTCCCACCTCCTTTAAGCCACCTCCTTACAATTCATTACTTGCTAATCACAACTCTTATCATATGCTTGGCCATTACTTCTATTACTTGGCCATTACTCCTAACTTGGTCACCACATTAACTTGGTCACCATACTTACCATATTAATATGGTTTGCCCCATGGGTCATTACAACTCATGGATTTTAGCTTGGGCTTGGATTCAATAAACACTAGTTGGTTCAGTAATTAATAATTGGGCCTTAACATTTTATTCACTTGGACTTGTAGTAAATCCAATCAACCTTTCCAAGTCCATTAACATTACTTAATACATATATAAATAGTTTATGTATCATTTTCGTATTCTAATTCATATAGAAATTATATACGATATTCCATTCTTCATACCAACTCGTATAATACTTCGTATTATACTCGTTTTCATTACTTTGCACAATACATAAGTATTATACAATTATTACTTATTCATTACTACTTCGCCTTCCTTAACATTTATAAATTAAGTCCGCAAGAGAAATATTACATTTTTCATAACTAGATTTTTATTACATAATCCATCTTTCCTTGTCATTCTATCATTACGTATTTCTCGAAAATTCAAAAATAGATCCCGAGCAAATATCGATGAATAGTGTTTTTCGAAAAATTTCTCGGAAAACTTTTATTTTCGTCTTAGAAATTCAAACACTTTAATTCATTCACGTAGCTCAAATACTACGACATTCTAACATCAATAGGTTATACAATGACAACCATCTTGATAACACATAGAATTGAATTTTATTATTATTTAATTTAATAAAAAAAATCATTTTACAATAAGATCCGAATTTCTCGGTCGTTACAATAATGTGTTCCCACTTCCATTTCGGAATCTCAAGTGGTTGCAATGGACCCTTTGGTACTTGATGCCCCGCCTTTACACGTTGACAAGTTAAACACCTCGAGATAAACTTTGCAATCTCTCTCTTCAAATTGTTCCACCAAAATGTATGTCGAAGATCACGATACATTTTGGTACTTCCAGGATGGATTGCAAATGGTGTATTGTGTGCCTCCATCATGATCTTGTACTTCAAATCAGAATCGTTAGGAACACAAAGTCTAGAGTGGACTCAAGTATTCCTTCTTCATCGATTCTTACTTACGAATAGCACCTTCTTGCACTTTCTTCTTCATACGCATCATTTTCCGGTCTCGTGGCTTTGAGCAACTTTAACTTTATCGATTAAAGTTGGTTCTATACGTATACTTGACATCATTGCATGGGTCCCCTGGAGTCTTGAATTCTATCTTCATCTTTTGTAAATCACACAAAATAGGCCTTTGTGTTAACAACATCGCACTTGCGTTCGCAAGATATGATCTTCTACTCAACGCTTCACTACCACGTTCGCTTTTCGGGATGGTATTGAATGGTATGGTCGTAATCTTTCAATGTACTCGAAGCCAACGTCGTTCTTTGCATGTTGAGTTCTTTTTGGGTGAAGAAATATTTGAGGCTTTTATGGTCCGAATATATCTCCACTTTCTCCCTATATAGATATTGCCTCCGGATCTTTAAGCAGCGAAACGATCACGCTAACTCTAGATCATGAGTAGGATAATTCCTCTCATATTCTTTAAGTTGTCGCGAGGCATAGGCTATGACTTTCCCACGCCGCATGAGAACACATCCTAACCCTTTGCCTGAAGCATCGCTGTAGATAACAAATCCATCCGAACCCGATGGTATTGTCAAAATAGGTTCCAAAATGAGTCTCCTCTTGAGATCTTGGAAAATCTTCTCGCCTTCCTCGCTCTATACGAATTTTGTATCTTTACGAGTTAGCTGAGTTAATGGAGTAGCGATTCGAGAAAATCCTTCCACAAATCTCCGATAATAACCAGCTAAGCCCAAAAAGCTACGTACTTCAGTCACCGATTTCGATTGCTCCCAACTTTGTATTGCTTCAATCTTCGCCGGGTCAACAGATACTCCATGTTTTGACACCACGCGTGCCCAAGGAATGCTACTTCCTCGCCCGAACTCGCATTTCTTCACTTGCATATAGCTTGTGATCACGAAGCCTTTGCGTTACCGACTTCAAATGGTGCTCATGATCTTCACGGCTTTTGGAATATATGAGGATGTCATTAATAAAGACAACAACGAATCGATCCAAATAATCCTTGAATACTTTGGTTCATCATATCCATGAAAGCCAGCAGGAGCATTAGTCAATCCAAAAGACATGACTAGAATTCATAATGCCCGTCTCGAAGTTCTCGAAGCGCGTCTTGAAATATCCTCGCTTTTAACCTTCACCGATGATATCCGGAATCGAAGATCGATTTTGAAAAAATTGTGCTCCTTGCTGCAAATCGGGTTAAACAGGTCATCAATACGAGGTAGCGGATACCTATTCTTGATAGTGACATGGTTTAATTCCCCAGGTAGTCGATACAAAATCGCATACTCCCGTCTTTCTTTTTTTACTAATAAAATAAGAGTACCCCAAGGAGATGTACTAGGACCGAATGAAACCGATGTCCAACAACTCCCACAGTAGTTGGACCTTTAACTCCACGAAGTTCAATAGGAGCCATTCGATATGGGGTTTTAGAAATGGGCTTTGTACCAGTTCAAGATCAATAAAGAATTCAACTTCACATTATGGGGTAGACCGGAAGTTCTTCAGGAAATACGTCAAGAAAGTCAATAACAACAGGAATATTATTCAAATATGACGTGTCATTATTCAAATCCATAACATGGGCTAAGAAAGCTTGACATCCGTTTTTTAATAAACGAATAGCTTTATGACTTGATATAACAGTGATTGATTTTAATGGCTTAGTTGCTTGAATTCGCACAACAGGTTGGTTAGGAATATGAAAACTAACAACCTTACTAAAACAATCAATTTTGGCATGATGAGTAGTTAACCAATCAATCCCTAAAATCATGTCAAATGCAAGTATCTTTAAAGAGATAAGGTCAACAGATAAGGTGATGGTGCCAACTTGGATCAAACAAGATTTATAAACAGTGGATGTGATGAAAGTTTCTCCTAACGGAGTCTCCACAGATAAATCAAAGTCTAATTTCTCTAGAGACAAGTTTAAACGTTGAGCACAAGTTTGGAGAAATAAATGAATGGGTATGCACCAGATTCTAGTAAGGTATAAACTTCGCATGAATTTATGATTAGCTTACCCGTGATCACCTCGTTTGGGTTCCTCGCATGTTGACCAATCACGACAAACGCTCTTCTAGGAACCATTGACTTTGACTTTTCTGGGACAGCCTTTTGAGTCACCATCCCCGCTGGACTTGTTTTCGCTACAGTGCAATCTCGAGCGATATGTCCTTCCTTTCCACAATTATAACATACCTTAAAGTGTTGTGGGCAGTTTGGGCTGATATGTCCTTCTTTTCCGCATTTATAGCATACGACCGGTGGTCGTTCTCCTCCCTTAGAACCAGTTGCTGCTGGTGCTAACGTCTTCACATTGTCGTTGTTGTACCTTCTCTTTTGAAAATCTCCTCCCGACTCGCTTCTTCTATTTTCATAGCCATGATTACCACCAGAGTGGTTACCGCTCTTGTCCATATTCTTCTTTCTCCGCTGGTTATTGTTGTTCGATGACTAGCATCACCCCAGATGATCCTCGGTTGTGGTCCCCGGTTGGCCGTACTCGTTATCTCACTCTAATAATTGAGCCCTATTGACAACATCCTAATAGAGAGAAAATTTATGAGAAATGAGATATTGACGTATCTTGGGTTTCAAACCTCTCGTAAACATCCGCCATCATCGTTCTTCATTCTCCACCAAATGAGGTGCAAACCTGGATAACTCCGTAAACTTCGCCTCATACTGGGACACCGTCATGTTGTTTTGTTCCAATCTAATAAACTCTACCACCTTCATATGACGAACACTTTCAGGAAAGTATTGTCATTGAACAGTTTCTGAAATGTCTCCCAAGACATGCTGAGCGCGACTGGATGGGTACGCTTCACAGATTCCCACCAGTAATCTGCCTCATTACGGAACATAAAAGTGGCGAATGAAACTTTATGTTCCTCCATTCATCCCAAGACATCGAATATCTTGGTAATTTGTTTGACCCACGTCTCCGCCTTAATCGGATTCGGCTTTTCCCAGAATTCTGATGGTCCCAACACTTTGAACTGCTTGGCTGTGACCAGCTGTGCGTTGCCATTGTTTCTTCCTATATTTTGAATAGGAATCTCTTTCATCTGGTTTTGCATGAATCGCAAAAAGCTTCTAAACATCTCATCATTCATCGTCTGCTCAATGGTGTTGTTTACAGGAGGAACATTGCCAGCCTGTTGCACGTTCTCCTCATCAAAGTGAGCAAAAGGTATCTCCACGGTCTCATTTACTCCACTGTTAACATTCTCAGTCGACATTCTCAAATACTGCCATAAAACAAGGGTTAATTTAACAAATTAACATAACACATAATATCCCTATATTATGACCGACCAACAAATAAGCTTATGTAGGACACACTAGCGAAGGATTTACTCGTCTCTCCCCTCCTAGTTCTATTCCCCGATCTCCGCCAGAGATCATATCCCTAAGCTCTGATACCAACTGTGACGCCCCCAAAATAGGTATACAACACCCTTTCTAAGTCGTCAAAATACATGGTACAGAAACAACTACAACTTTAATAATACAACATAAAAACTGTGAGTTTAAATACAAATATTGCCATCTAGACAATATTCATACCCAAATAAGTCCTCATTAAAATTATTGATACATTATTTTATAAAAATGGTGAGGACTACTAAAACAACTTTCTAGAACCTTCATTCCATACCCCGACTAGTACTCGCTACATTCTCGCCTCCTGAGAAGAAAATGGAACAAAAAAGGAAAGGGTGAGCTCAACTAGCCCGATAAAGAATATTATGACTAAGATAATATAAAACAAATTATCGTTAGTCTTCAACGAGGGAAAATCGATAAAATACAATAGACAACAAGTTTTAGATTAATATTTGCAGCGGAAATAATAATTCATAGAAGAGTTATGTAGAGAATGAAATCTACTATTATCTATGAATTTAAAAGGCCATCATCAATATTTTATCCTGGTAACATCAATCAATATACATCATAAATCAAATATTTATCTTTGCACTACAGCCTAATATATTCACCAGTTGGTCATGTTCATCTAAACATCTGCTCATCTTTGCACTACAGTGCCAAAGATATTCATCAAATCATTCATCTTTGCACTACTGAGCCAAAAGATATTCAAGAATATCATCATTTAGGACCGAGGATGATGAAAAAATAATTTAAAGGAAGCGAATCCAAAGAAACAAAATAACAAATATTAAGGATTCGTATTTCGGTTTATCCATGTCTAAAAATACCTCATAAATAATCATACTGGAGTAAAATTCAAGAATGATCAAAACATGGATACAATCAAAGCTAGTATCCATAATAGATATTTTGGAGGAAAAATAAAATTTAATTTTTCTGTGAATAGTGTCGTATACGTGAATAGTGTCGTATACGTGAATAGTGTTGTATACATGAATAGTAACCCCGACACAAAAAGTTCCAAATTTGATTAAAAGTTCAGAAATAATATCATGTATGAAGAAAATAACATCTCTTACGTCGAAAAGACAGTACTTCTGACTAGAATACTGAATATAGTGCTGAAGGGAACTCGCATCGTATAGCAACACTCAAGGTATCAAAATACTCACAAGAATACGCTCGATAATATAGAGAGAGAAAGAGAGAAAAAACTTTAGTTTCAGGTGTGATTTTCAAATCTAACCTAAGCACCCTATTTATAGGAAAATGCTTAGAACATCAAAGCAGAAAATTTAATAAAATAATAATATATTTATATAAATTTCCTACGCACACCAAGAATCTGAATTCATCAACTTAACACATGTTTAATGAGGCCCAAAAATGTAAAAAACATTTTTCTTAAAAAAATTAATTAAAACTTCCAAAAATCAATTATTTTGGAACTTCAATAATTCATAATAAATGGCCCTTTTGTCAGAAAAATTCAAACCTTCTATCTTGTCCATAGAAAATTCCATTATCTACAACTTTGCAGAAGAAAGTTTTTCCAAATTTCAAATGTAAATTGGACCAAATCCACAAACCAAGCGATTCTACAAAGCTATAATCAAATTTCAGTCAAGAAATGGGCCCACAGACATGTTTTAAACAACTTTTGCAACAAAAATACTCTTCCTCTTCATATACTCATATATCCCACATTCATTGTAAAAAATATCTCCATTATTATATTATTAAAATATAATAATATATTTAAATGAATTATTTTATCAGAAAAAGATAAAATATTAATTTTCAACAATTGTCACATTAAAAATTTTCTCCATCTATATCCACATAAAATGAATATTTTCCTTATCATATAAATCAATAATTAATTATTCACAAATAATATTACAGAATCACAATCATCGGCAACCAGTGCCGCCTCAGAAAGAGGGATTTCCAATAAGGATTTCTCCTTCTCGGGCGCCGCAATTAGGTGACCAAACCTCTCCTTAGATGTAACTTTCTAGACATTGCCAATAATGTTATCTAATAATATTATTCACATAATATGAATTATTACTCCGATAATAAAAAATACTGTGTAGTGACAATTATTAAAACAACGAAATATAAAATATCAACGTAGCAATTATTGAATCAATAAAATAAAATATTGAACAAAGAATTACTCGTAATAATTATCGAGTAGTGCCTTCACGTAAGAATCAATAATTGGTGCAATACCGCAAAGCTACGTGTTTTAACCACCAAGTATTTCAACAAAGATTAATTGTATAATAACTACAATCATATTTATAAATAACTTATACTTGTCGCTTTCTTCATCCAATCATTTTCCGTTATGGGCTCACACAAGGTCAAGGCCAAAGAGGAATATTCCCAAAACAATAAATATTTTATAACCACTTGCTTATTTGAAATATTTGCGCATTTTACCCATAACTAATCATATTAATCAAATTAACCCTTACTATTTCAAAATAATAAATAGAGGAAATTTAATTTCATTAATAATAAGTTGGGGTCTTACAATAAATATAGAAAGATCAAGCTTGTTAGGATGATCTTATAATGTAATAGATAGGCTTGTCTGATCGTTGAGCATTGCACCAGAAATTGTAGTCTGCCAGGAGAGTCAAGGAAAACTTGAAGAGCTATCAAGGCAGAATCGTAGTCTGCAAGATAGTAAATCTCGGAGTTCGTAGACTTTCAGGAGAAACGAGGAAGGATCGTAGTGTGTCGAGAAGAGCTTCCTCGGAGCCGTAGTCTACTGAAGAAGTCATGTTCAGAATCGTAAAGATAACCTGTCTACAAGCCGACAGAGCATCTGTTAAAGCCAAGTCAAGAATCGTAGACCACACTCGGAGTCGTAGAGTCTACTTATCACATCAGAGGTAGAGATCGTAGTCGAGCCAGATCATATGAAGACATCAAACTTAAGGTCAGAGATCGTAGAGTGTCGGCATATGATCTTGGAGTCGTAGTGTCTGCATAAAGCTGAATCTTAGAGTGCAGAACTAAGGCTTCAACAGAAGTGCTCACAACGTCAAGGCAGAATTGTAGAGCAAATATGATTCTCAATAAATGAGCACTCCCAGAATATCCAAAGTATGAAACCTCTGGTCTGAGCTGCAAGGATACATTCCATCTCAAGGAAGACCAGAGAGCACTCAACGAATGGCATAATGCAAGCTAACAGAAGATCCAATCACCAACCCAATCAACATCTTGATTGAGTTGTGAAGCCATTCAAGATGAATTCTCCACAAGGTTAATCAGAAGAAGACTTTGGCAAAAGTGACTGACTAAGGAAAGTCAAAAAGTGTTGTAGATGTTAAGTAAACAGAAGACAACGATCTCGAAAGTAACTAGGATCATAGTGTTTGCCAAACAAAGAAGGAACTGATGGAGTGTACACAAAAATACTGGTCAGCTTATGAAGAACAAGGCTAAAGTGATTAAGCAATGGGTTAGTCCATTGATGATAAGTGAACGGGAGATCACAAGGAGAAAGCGAGCTGGGCATGCCATAAATCTGAAGTGTCTTGCTATTAATAAGAGGCCAGAACAAGGAATCAAGCTATCAGTTACTGAGATCAGTCAAGGCAAATAGAAATGTTGAAGCACTGGACAAGAGAAGGAAGAAGTGTTCTACATTGAGGATCCAATGAAAACTCTTCAGGATCGTAATGTTGTCTCAACCTGTCGATGAGCAATATTCAACAAGACACTACGATCAGGTCCAAGAAGATATACATCAGAATCGTAGAGTTCGGTCATCTGAAGAGTGAAGCATTGACAACGGTTCAATCTGAAGATTAATATTCAAATATAGCTTATTGAGAGCATCGATGCAAAAGGACAACCTCTGATCGAGAAATCAGAAGGAGGAAATAAAGTTGACTACCTGCCCAAGACATCAAAGTGACATCTCTGATGGGGTAGGTGGAATAGTAGACTGTAGTGTCAGAAAGTTATAAAGGAGCTGTCATGTCACATCTGCAGTCTACCTCAAATAACTCGAGATCTGCAAAGTAATTCAAATAGCTCCCAACGGCTACATTACAACGGGAAGGTTGTGAAGGAGTATAAATCAACATAAGCTTCAAAGATCAAAAGTTGCTGAAGTTGCTAAGTTGCAGAATCGTGAGTTATTGGAATGCTATTGTGTTGACTCTATGAGTTCCACCTGAGCTTAACAGAACAAGTCTCATTAACAGTGAGACTACGAAGGTGGAAGTGAAACAAATTTGAAGAAGGAATTAAACAGACTAAAGCTTCACTCAACAAAGATAAGAATGCCACTGAAGATGGCAGCTAAGCTAAGAAACAAGAAAGAAATGAAGATAGCATTCAGAAAAGTGGCAAAGCATAAAGAAGATCCAGAGAGCCACTCTATGAATCACCAAGAACCTATAGTTGAACCAGAGCAATTGCAGAACCATGTCTGCTAACCAGTCAAGAAGGGTTCAGGGAATTCTAAGTGCCAGACAAAATCTACCAAAAGCTCAAACACTTAGCAGATCCAAATGGTGATGGTGCATAGGTGACAACAGATGAAGATGAGCAGAACAGAATGAAGATCAGCTGCACCAAAGAAGATGTAGTCCAGACTAAAAGCAGAATGCCAAGAGGACTACGCCAAGCTACTAAGTACATAAGATGTTTAAGCTTAAAGATATCTTAGCAGCAAGGCACCACCACCACCACCAACAACAACAAGAAGCCAAGGCCTGAGGGGTCCTTGTCCGGAGGGACTAAATGAAGTTCCAAGCCTGCCGGGCTTGAAGAGTTCCTAGGAAACTAGAGAAGTTCTAAGGCTGCTGGCCTTGAAGAGTTCTTAGTGAACTGAAGTTCCAAGGCTGCTGGCCTTGAAGGAATCTTAGTGATTCAGGGTGCTACCCTTCCTTAGTGAAAATCCTGCGAGTTAAAATAGAAGAGTGGATTAAGAGCTTGAGTCTCTGAACCACTTAAAATCCCTTGTGTCATTTACATTATGTACCTAACTGCTATAACTGTTATGTATGTGTTAACTACTTACAACTAAACTAACTCTACGAACAATGTATGTATGTTCATGATTAAATCAATGAAGGGGATCTTTTACTTATTCCACTGTGCTAAAAAGATTCTTATGTTTGTCATATGCTAATTCATTAGCAATACAAAATAAATGAGAAAAGTATTTGAAAATTAAAAGAATCTATTCAACCCCCCTTCTAGATCTATTGTGTGCTTACTCGGAACTAACACAACTTAATATATTTACCATACTACATAACATACACATTACCTCATACAAAACCATACATTTAATGTAATATTATAATTAAAATAATATTATCTCTTTATTAAATAATTCAATGATATAATTTATTATAATATTCTTTACTTAAAGTATACCATAATTTTGGTATACTTAAACTTATCATTTTTTTCCTTCTATAAATTATTTTCAACAATTTATTTGTAATAAATATAATACTATATTCACTACATTAAAACATGCATATATTATACTCAATAATGTAATATATGAATTCTTTAATAAAATAATGGTTATACAATAAGTATTTTTAAAGCCACCAATTACCATATTAAAATAATTTAATATTATAAATTATTTTAATTTACTCATCTCATTTCCTTTAATAAATTGTTCCTACAATTCATTTACAAGTAATAAATATATACTACTAATATATTTATTAAGCATAAACATCACATATTGTATAGTTCTTACTCACATATGCAATATATCACACAATACATCATTTAGTAAGATTTTTATTTATTTAATTCTTATTTTAATATTTTGTGAAAACTCGGGTTATTACATTTTTCCTCGTTACAAGGATTCCGTCCCCAAAATAACAATACTGAATCATTCACGATCGGTTTAGATCTTATAATTTCTAATAATCTCATCGTTGAATTATTTCAACTTACCATTTTCTTAGGTTTAATATCACTGATCTCCTTTCTTTCTTTAATCAATTCTTATTGATTCCAATTCATAATTTTTATTTACACTCGATTATGCTACGAGTATTACTTAGTCTCAATGTCCTTTTTATAAGGATATTTCTAAACCATTATATTCATACTCTTCTAAAAGTCCTATAGTTCTCGGACTTACTTTTTTATTCTTTCACATTTTTAATTTTCACGTGACTATTCCTTATTAATTTCATTATCCAGAATTCTTTATTTCTCATAACTCTACCTTTTTCTTTCTTTAAGGATTCATGTACCATTGTCGTATTCTCTTCTTTACTTCTTCTTAAGGACTTCATTTGTAATACCCGAGAATTTCTACGTATTATTAAATGAATATATTAATGAAAATAATATTTATGTGAATATAAGTGTTATTATTTTGTGAGTCGGTTAAATCAATTGATTCGTATTAGATCAATGCATATTAAGATGTGTGAATTGACAATGAGAATTATGAAATGCCTTGTGTGGCATATTGTGAAACGAGTAAATCCATTAAGCGAGTTAAAACGGGAATTAGGAAGATTAATCGGGTTGATCATGTAATTTCATATAGTTAATGAATATGCTCGTAGACTTGTAGTAACACTTTTGTGGACATCAACTCATGTCGTATAAAACGAGTTTAGCGATGAAAATTGGCACGGGCTGAAGCTAACCCAATCTTGGCAATCGTTGTAAGTGCAGAGTAGTCATACCGTCTCCAAAGAAGATAAATCAAGCAATTTGCACCAATGGTCAGTTGGAGAAGACTAATTTTTCTACTTTATAAATTGAATGAAACGATTATGTGATATGTGTGACATTGATAAACCATGAAATAAAGTATGTTATGTTCGACAACGAAATTGTTAAACCATTAACTAATATTAATTAATTGTGGTAGAATATTGATTACTTGGTAATTAATTAATAATATATGATTATTATTATTTGCAATATATCTATAAATATAATAAGAATTTTATCGATAATTAATGGTTATAAAAATTCATAATTTCATCAATAAGAAATGGATTAATTTATATTAGTGGTAATTAATCAAGGAAAGGAATAACTTATTTATTTGACATAAATAAGTAAGTTATTATTATAATAAGGTTATAATGTGGTTATATGAGTAGTAGAGATAATTATGGAACTACCTTGACAATAATACCTGATTGCATTATTTTATTGCGTGTATTTAATGTACATGGACTATATGATGTGAGTATATAAATAACCCTAATTTCTCCTAATATGGTGACACTTGGGCATTAAAACCATTTTTGGATAACAAAGTAACTAAATGGGATTGATGCTAAGCTTGTTGCTGAAAGTTTCCATTTTGTCCCAAAATAAGTGTCACCAAGTACAATGAATAGTGACCTAAACTCTCTTTACGTATCTTTCAAGCTACTAATCTTAGGTGTTCATGGCTAGGAAGGTGGCTGGAATGGGGTTGGTAAACAACTCCTTAAGAACCTTTGTTCCATTCCATTACACCATGGACTCAAATATTGTGTAACACAAATGCCCAATCCAAAACTTCTTCATTAAATAGCAGACTAAAATCTCAGTGGTGTTGCTTGGAGTTGTCTGAGAATTTCTAAGTAGAGGTTGAGAGCATATAAGTGTTCTAAGAGCTTGAGAGTTCATTAGGAGCAAGTTCCTTTCACAAATCAGAGGTATAATTCCAGTCCTTATTTTCCATTTTCGGTTTCTGTTAAACAGAGTTCTTGAGTCTTAAATTTCAAATTCTTTAATTCATGGAATTGGATGTTAATGAGGTTGGGTAATGTACATATAGTTGTTATATGACCATTTAAGCATGTTGCAATTGATACATGAGTGTTTAGGAATGAATTCATGAGTAATTTCTGTGTTTGAGCTAAATTTCTGTCGACGCCAACTGTTCCTGGCTCGAACCAGACGTGGCATGTACCATTGCCAGATTAACATTGAGGCGCAGTAGCAAAGCTCTTCTTGCTCCTCTGACTTCGATTGAGCTTACATTTTGAAATCTGCTATGTGTTGATCAACCATTATGGCTTAAACTAGCATGAAAGCATGTGTAATGTGTATGTATAAGTATATTAATCTAAGTTGGGCATGCTTTAATAGATTTGCATGATTAACAAAAGCATATGGTTTAGATGGAGATTTAGACTTTAAGCTTTGAAAACAAACTATGTTAGAGATCGTGTTCTGCAAATTATGAGCCTAGTAATCTATATATGACTGATTTTACACATAAATGAGCATGCTAGAGTGTACATAGTCCCTTTTGTTCATAACCACCTTGTTAGGCTTTGTGTTAGAGATGTTTTAAGAAAAGGCTTAGCCTAGTGAGCTAACATGCATGATTCTACATAGTGTATAGTCTGACTTTGCAAGCATGTTAGTATGACTTAGAAATGCATGAATAAACCTTTAGCTTGTGTTTATGTGATTAGCAAGGAAGCATGAACATGTTGAACTTACTAGTAAACTTTGAATGTGAATATTGTCAAAATACCTTGAGGATTAGAATCTGACATTTGTGTTCATGTTTGATGACCCTCTTAGACTCACTCATGTAGTATAACCATAGATATACCATGCTTGTGTATCATTTCAAGAAAAGCATAAACGAAGTATATTTTCAACCAAAGCGGTGCTAATTTCACATATGTGTTATGAATACTCACAAGCATGCCTAATATGAGTTTTATAACTATCTTGTATGTTTAGAGAGAAAGCATGATAGACTTGGTGGTTGTATGACGTGTTAAGCTTTAAAATTCCATAGAAAGTCATAAGTTAAGAACTTGTAAAGATGAGCACACGAATGGTAATGTGGTATGTGAAAGCTTCTAATATACATGTATGTTAAACTATAAGTGTAATGGTATGTTAGAGTGGGACTGAATTTAGGAAGGCAGAGGCTCAAATTTCGATCTCGCCGGGGATGCTAGCAATTTATCTGTCATCCCTAAGCATTGAAGCAGGCCTATATAATTACTTTAACTTATAATATATGACCAATATGTTATGTAATGTGTTAAGAGGTAGGCTATGAGATGGAAATAAAGGTTAATCTTGACTTTCGAATGATAAGTCCGAAAGAATGTTTGCATAATATCAAAACAATGATACGTGGGTTGAACTTGTGATGACGTATAAACTGATTTTGTACCATATATGCATACTTGAATAATGTCAAACTTGGTTAAAGACTATGTTAGCTAATGAACATCGTGAACATATAATACGCTATAAATAGGATGCGAAAGTGTTGATTTCTTAATGTGGATAAACTACGCTTAAGGCAAGTATCTGAACCCTACTTTACATTGTGCAAGTATTCTAACTCTTGTGTTACTTTATTCAACGAATATCGTAAGCTTATCTCATTGAATACAAAGTATCCTACTTATTCGTTCAATTGAGCTAGTTTGTTAAACTCTTGAAAAAAACTATTATTCATGTGAACTTGGTATTTTTCTTGAATATTGTTAAAGTATCTATGCCATTTGATTCGGCTAGATTATATACATGTTTATAAAACTGTCCAAACCAATTGATTGGTGCAGAAATCTTGAAAACTGAGTTGGACAACTCTTAAGGTAAGGAGAATGTATGTTGTTGGAAACCCCGACACATGAGTATATTATTACTGTGGTGTTATGCATAACTTAAAGTAGTTTAGACTGATCATCTATAGTACTTGATTCTTTTGGGTTATCAGTTTAATATTGGTAATTCTAGTAGATGTTCAATAGTCCTTAGAGACTGCTCAGTATAAATTGTTATCCAGTCAGATACCTTGATAGTCTTTGAATTCATATACACCTGTCGATTTATATTGAATTATTATTCTTATTCCAAGAATTGTTGATATTCATTATTCATGATATTATTCTGAAACTTTGAACTATCTTAGAGATAATACTTTGATATTTCAAACTTGTGTTATAAAACTCCTTACCCTTGTTGTATATTACTTACTAGGCAATTTGTGCTCATTCTTGCTTATTTAAAACCTATCAGTTAAGGCGGAACAAGGAGGTGTCTCTGGGAAAGACAAGGGCAAGGGCAAGGCTACCAACTAGCATGTCCTTTTATGTTTAAGTCTATTATGTTGTATTAAGACTATTTTCAGACTATGTTTAAGCTTTTAATATTAAAGAAAATAAATAAATTAAATAAAGTGATGTTTCTAATTTATTAATTAAATTAGACATATGTAATTATTTATTAATTATAAGTATAATTATAATAAAAATTATAATTATTATAATTACCATTATAAGTTATTTAAATTAATTAAGCTAAAATCATTTAAATTAACTAAAATCAAGTGTGACAAAAGTAACTGTATAATATAATGTTATTAAAATAATCTAGTATGAGAGAATTTTATGTAGCCAAACACAGCCTTATGGCTTTTGGCCTAACATAACTGATGAACGTGGGGAGTCATCAGTTTATTTCTAAGCGTCTCTTATTTTTAAGCCAAGTACAGAGAGGATTTGGAGAGAAGAAGAAACGCGGAGATTTTAGAGAAGGAGGAATCATAGTGGTTTAGAGAGAGAGTCACCATCTCTTGCTAGCATACAACTAGGGTTGAAGGTATATTTTATTTCTAATACTATGTTTTGAGTTTCTATGATTATCTTTTGTAAATTGCTTATCATATGGGATTTATACATGTATGTATGTATGTGGTTTATAATCTGTTAATCAACTTATGTGAGTGTTATTTGATGATTAAATACATGAAATTTGGGTTTATAGGGAGAAAAGTAAATAACAGTGTTTATACATGAAAAATGGCTTAATAAAGTACAAAATTTCATGTTTAATATGTATGAGAATCTGAAAATTGATGTTGGATTATGTTAGTATTTTAAGAAACAAAAGCGGCGTAGTTGGAATCGTGTCAATTGATTAAGAAACGAATTCGTGGCGATCGATTTCGCTAAATATGTAAAAAAAAATGAAGAAGTTTGGAAATTGGGGGTTTTTGATTCCTCAAATTTGTGTAAATGTGATGTTTATATAGTTAGAATGGTGTATGACATGTGTAACTATGCTATTGCAAAGTTTTAGTTGCTAGGTTTCATGATTTCTGTAGGAATTGGGTTGAGATGGGTGACTTGCTTAGTATGTGAGTTCTTCTTTGCCAGTTTACGTCTATCATGATAAGCCTTGTTCTTGCAGTTACCCTGAATGACAGGTGAATTACTATTAATCTTGATTGGGCCTTGGGGGTAAGCCTTGCCAGCGTGTTCTCGAGCCCAAACCAAAGACTTCTCGCCTATTTGTAGGTCATGTGCAATGGACTTATGTTAGCTAAGCAAGCATGTTAATGATGTCAAGACATAATAAAAACTACAATAACATATTGTAAGGTGTTGTAATGCAAAGTGTAAAGATTTTAAGTGATTGCTTAATTAAGTTATGCAATGGAACTAAATGTGATGTTTTCAAAAGTAAGAAATAAATGATAAGGTTTATGTTGGTTTATAGTGAGATATAAGTTGAAAGAACGATTTGAATGGTAACTTGATTAGTTAATCTAATATATGTTTAAAAGGATGTAAATACGTGTTAGAAGACCTAACTGTCAATTGTAAGGGAAGCGTAACGAGGGAGGTTATATAACTTAGTTGTTGTTAACAAGTGTAACACATCCAATATGAGATAATGGAGTCTATGACAACTTTGTTGAACGTTAAGTGTCAGTTACGAAAGAAGTATAAAGAAACACAATATGGGATTACGTAATAGTAGGTGTCATACGAAGAAGAGTAAACACCTGAAGTTATGTGTTAAGTTTCAAAGAGACGTAAGTTATAAAAAAAATTAAAACTAAGAGTCATTGTAGTTTCATTATATGTGTAACTAATGCATGTGAATATGAACCTTTGAATTGTTGTAAGATGTACGCAACGCATTTAAGCTATTTTTTGGTAATTGGTTATCTACGAACCAAGCAAGTCTTTCAGTTCCAATTTGCTATGTGAACTTGGTGATTAACTATTTTAAATCTTTATTGCAAATAACATGATGTGTTATATTTATGTTGAAAGCATGAAACGTTAAAGTCAACTTATGACTACGTTGATTGAGTAAAGCATGTTGATTGAGTAAGGAACTCAATCTTTATACTTGTTATATGAACTGTAGCATGTATGTATGATAGTCCAATGTTTAAGAGATATATGTTGAGCATGTTATTATATGTTATGTGTTGCATGAAAATTGTTAGATTTTGCTGGGTTGTCGAGCTCAACCTTGCAAATAACCATTTTTGCAGGTTAAGAATTGAAGATAACACTATGTGCTACTTGAATAAAGTGGATCAGAATTAATATACGAAGATGTATAATTTAGCTAAAGTTGTTATTTCCTTAAACCATGATTAAGACTCATGAGATGTATTAAATATTTTATGATGTATAGTTTTATATTGAGTTGTAAAGCTAGAGTTAGAGTTATCTGATATTTAAAGGTTATCAGATTGAAATGTAAAATTCTATATGATAAAGTGAATCATAAAATAAGATTGATTCAAAGACATGCAGTTGATAAAGGTTTTGATTCAAGGAATTAAAGTAAGAAGACATAAAAGTTTAAATTATTTCGCATTTTATAAAGTTTAACATCGAATAATGATGTAAAATCAGAAGGTAGATGGGTTATTAAAGACCAAAGTTGAGAATTAAATTGTATGAATTTTGGGGTCGTTACAATACAACTGTCGTGTAAAATACGACAAAACATAAGATGTGAGTTTTAACACGAATATTGTCTTCTAGACAAAATCCATACTCAATGGAGTCCTCATTACAATTATTATCACACTATTTCATAGAATAGTGAGGACTACTAAAGCCACTTACCGTGGACCATCACTCCATTCCCCGACTCATCCCAGCTATATTCTCATTTCCTGAAGAGAATAATGAAAGAAAAGGGTGAGCTCAACTAGCCCAGTAAGAAATATTATAACTAAGATAATGCAGAATAAATTATCGTTAGCCTTCAACAGTGTTAAACTGATAGAATACAGTAGACAACAAGTTTAACTGCAGTGGAACAAACAATCTATTAGAAGAGTCAAGTAAAGCATGATATCTACTATCTTCTATGATTTAAAAGTTTATCATCAATTTTATCCCTATAATACCCATTAACAGTTCTTTATTATACCCAAGATAAAGAGAACTTTCATCACCTGTCTTCACCTGAACCACCAAAGATTTTAGTTAAATTCACAATTCATGTTTATAATAATGTGAATCAATATTTTCTCCTTGCTACAAAGGCTTAATAGAATGTTCACTCAATATCCTTACCCCAAAGGCTAAAGATATAGTTTCGATAATTGCACATTTTGGGGCTCGAAATATTACAGTATAATACTTTCATCTTTTCCTTCATTTTTAATTTAGTCCTGCAAGTATTATCAAACTCTCACCACCTCCCCTAATAGTATATCATGTGAATCAATAGTACATTCATGTGAATCAATAGTTCTATACATGTAAAAAAAATAATTACAGTATATATAGTACCTTCATCTATACCTCTATTTTTAATTTAGTCATGCAAGTATTATCAATCTTGCACCACCTCCCCTAATAGTACATACATGTGAATCAATAGTACGTACATGTTAACCAATAGTTATAAGCATGTGAATTAATAGCAATTAATTGCTCATTTATCCGATTAATTTCCCGATTGGTCAATATAACCTCCAAACATCCATTATTATCGAAATAAATATCGATTTCCACTAACACTAATAATCCCAATACAATGGAACTATTTTTATCAATAATTTTATTTTTGAAAAATCGAAGTTTTACTTTTCCCGAAAAAGACAACTGTTGACTTTTTGACAAAAAGTCGACCCCGGTAAATTTTGTGTTTATAGTCTATTTTTACTAATTTCATTGTTCCGGACTCAAATATCACGTCTGCGTCTCCAAATTCAACTCCGAACTCAAATTCGATTTGTAATAACATTCATCATTAATATTATAACTCACAATATTAACAACCAGATCGTTCCCAGGAAAGAAAGGACTTTCTGATAAGGATTTCTCCCTATTAGCGCGCAATTAGATTACCTAACCTCTCCTTGACAGAACTTCTAGACATCGTCAATATTGCAAATAATAATATTAATAACTTTGTCGTCTCAATTATTGATTTATTAATATAAAATATTATGCAGATGATACTGTGACAATAATTGAATCAATAATATGAGAGATATGATGCGTGAATTCTCGTAGCAATAATTGAGTATAATCGAGTGATTTCTCACGTAAGCATCAATAATCAATACTGTGTGCTACTATGCAACCACGCGTATTACTGTACTTTTATCACCGATTATTTTATGACAACTTGTTTACTTTGAAAATTTTTCACATATCACTCTTAACTTTAACCTTTTATCAATTTAACCATTTACTAAATAGAATAATTATAAGAAAATTGAATACTTTCATTTCATAAATTTTGGGATCTCACATTTGCACTACGACCAAAGATATTAATAACTCAAAGAAATATATAATCATTTTAGAATTTATATAAACAATAATTCTAACCATGTTGATTAATTCACCTTTGCACTTAAGCTAAAGATATTCAATTGTAAATTCAATGGTCATGATCATATCAGTCAATAATTCAATTTTGCACTACTGGCCAAAGAGAACTCATAGTCACGATCATACCAATAATCTACCCACCTTTACACTCAAGTGAAAGAGAAATTTCATCACCAAGATTATAAAAATGTTATATATGATAATAAAAATCATATGATCAAAACATGGATTTATTTTTGTGACATCAATCAATATACATCTTAAATCAAATATTCATCTTTACACTACAGGTCAAAGATATTCATTTGTATCATCAGTTGGTCATGTTCATCTCAACACCTGTCCATCCTTGCACTACGGGCCAAAGATATTCACAGGTAATCATTCATCTTTGCACTACAGGTCAAAGATATTCAGTTATATCATCATTTGGGACTGAGGATGATGAAAAAATATTTTAAAGAAACGAATCCAATGAGATAAAAGGACAAAGATTAGGGATTCGTACTTCAGTTTATCCAAGTTCAAAAATACTCCATAATAATCAATTGTAGAGCAAAATTCAAGAATGAAGATCAAAACATAGATACAATCAAATATAGTAACCATAATAGACAACTTGGACAAAGAAGAGAAAATTTCATTTTTCTGTGAATAGTGTCGTATACGTGAATAGTAACCCCGACATAAAAAGGTAGAAATTTCACAAGAAAAATTATACTTCGTGAATAGTACTCGTAAATAGTATCGTATTCGTGAATAGTACCATATATGTGAATAGTACCGTATACGTGAATAGTAACCTCGACATGAAAAGGTAAAAATTTCATAATAAAATTCATACCAATATTTTGGCATAATGATATTCAACGAAATAACATCATTTCCGAAGAAAATAACATCTCTTACCTCAAAAGAATAATACTTACATTTGAAATATAAATTATATAATGAAGAAAAAACTTGACTTTGAATAGTAACTCTCAGAGTATCTAAATACTCACAAAAATACGCTCGATATTATAGAGAGAGAAAACTTCTGATTCTGGTGTGATTTTCAATTCTAACTAAGCACCCTATTTATAAGAAAATGCTAGAACGCCAAAGCAGACTAAAATTTAATAAATTAATATTTTATTACAAATTCTCACGCACGCCATACTTGAAATCAAACTTTGAAATTTCTCAGCACTCCACAAGGACAAGAATGGGGCCCACCCTTCTAGAAAATCCCACCAAAATATTTTAAATTTAAAAATATTCAGAAACTTTAATAATTCATAATAAATAGCCTGTTATTAGAAATGTGAATTTTATGTCCATTCCATAGGAAATTTAATTCTTTACAACTTTGTAGAAGAAAATTTTTCCAAATTCCAAACGAAAAATGACCGAAATCCACATACGGATGGTTTTTAATACCTTCATTCCGACAAAATACTGATAAAACACCTCAACATTATCTTCTTCATTTATATCCACATAAAATAAATATTTCGTTATCATATAAATTAATAATTAATTATTCACAAATAATATTACAGAATCACAATAATGACACTAAATTAGCCGTTCCCGAAGAAGAAGGAACTTTCCGATAAGGATTTCTCCTTACTAGCGCGCAATTAGGTGACCAAACCCCTTTCCTAGATAGAACTTCCTTAGACATTGCCAATAATGCTATCTAATAATATTATTCAAATAATATGAATTATTGATATGATAATGAGAAATACTGTGCAGTGACAATTATTGAATCAACAATAATATAAAATATCAACGTAGTAATTATTGAATCAATAAAATAAAATATTGAACAGTAATTACTGTAACAATTATTGAGTAGTGCCTTCTTACATAAGAATCAATAATCCAAAAATATTGTGCAATATCGTGTGCTACTGTGCAACCACGCGTATTACTGTATTTTAACCATCGGGTATTCCAACAGTGTTAACGGTAAAAACTACGTCGTTATTTAAAAAAACTCATACTTGTCGTTTTCTTCATTCCACAATTTTTCATTATGGGGCCCAAAAATGGCTACGCCATCGTACGAATATTCCCCGACAGCAAGAATATTCCACGACCAAACGAATATTCTCTGACAACAATGAATATTTTATAATTACTTACTTATTTTGCAAAATTTGCATATTTTACCCATAACCAAAGCATTATATCAAATTAACACCTTATTATTTAAAATAATAATTAGAGGAAATTCAATTTTATTTATAAAAAGTTAGGGTCTTACACCATCTCCTGATTGGGGGTCACAAGTCTCTTCTTCAGCTCTGCCACCCTCCAGGCAAGTGCCTCGAGCTCGTTTATATGGGGGGATGACTCTCGCCTATCTTGATTCATGGGTTCTGGAGAGGCCACATGCCTTCTCCGTTTGGGCATTCCTCTGCCTTCGCTACTTGCTTCCCAAGAGCGGCTTCGGTGCCTGCTCCTTTTTTGAGAACGACTTTGACTCTTACTCATTTCCTATCGAGAACTGTCCAAATGTTGTGTCTTGGAACGGTTCTCTGGTGATGTTCCTCGAGGACAGTTATGGGTAGAAGAAACCTCCTCCCCACCCATCAACAATGCCAATTGTGCATCCAGTTCTTTTCGTTAAAGACGAAGGGCCTCAATAGCATCATGATTCTCTTATATCTTCTTGGCCAAGATCAACTGCCTGGTGTCCTGGTTACCTTTCTTGTAGTCTCGATCCTCCTGAGTACGTATTTGGGATGGTATATCCTCAACATGATCGTTCGGTCCCATTTCCTTTCTTGATGTTGAAAACAATCGACGTCTGACACGGTTTATGTAAGACCCCAACTTTTTATAAATAAAATCGAATTTCCTCTAATTATTATTTTGAATAATAATGTGTTAATTTGATATAATACTTTGGTTATGGGTGAAATGTGCAAATTTTGCAAAATAAGCAAGTGGTTATAAAATATTTATTATTTTCGGGGAATATTCGTTTGGTCGTGGAATATTCTTGTTGTCGGGGAATATTCGTATTTATGCGATGGCCTATGACCGATTGTGAGCCCCATAACGAAAAATCGGTTTAATGAAGAAAACGACAAGTTTATGCTTTTTACAAATAACGACGTAGTTGTTACCAATTAACATCGTTGGAATACCCGTGGTTAAAATACGATGTATGGCTGTGGTTACATAGTAATACAAGGTATTACACAAAAGATTTTTTGAATTATTGATTTTACGTGAAGAAGGCACTACTCAATAATTATTACAAGAATTATCGCTCAATGTTTTATTTTATTGATTCAATAATTGCTATGTTGATATTTTATATTATTGTTGTTTCAATAATTGTCACTGCACAGTATTTTCCATTATCAGATCAATAAATCATATTATTTGAATAATATTATTAGATAGCATTATTGGCAATGTCTAAAGAAGTTTTGTCTAGGAAAGGGGTTTGATCACCAAATTGCGTGCCAATAAGGAGAAATCCTTATCGAAAAGCCCCCTCTTTCCTAGGAATGGCCTGGTTGTCATAATTGTGATTATGTAATATTATTTGTGAATAATTAATTATTAATTTATATGATAAGAAAATATTTATGTGGATATAACTTATGGATAGGGAAATATTTATTTTATGTGGATATAAATGAAGGAATTAATGGTGAGGTATTTTATTAGTATTTTGTCAGAATTGAAGTATTAAAAATCATCTGTATGTGAATTTCGGTCATTTTTCGTTTGGAATTTGGAAAAACTTAAATCTACAAAGTTGTAGAGAATTCGATTTCCTATGGAATGGACATAAAATTCATATTTTTCTGATAAAAGGGCTATTTGTTATAAATTATTAAAGTTTCAAAAATAAATGTTTTTGTTAAAATTATGGGTGGGACCCACGTTTTAGGTGGAAATGTGCTGATTCAAATGTGGTGGGCTGAGAATTCATTTTTGGAGTGCTGCACATTTAAAAAAAAGCCTCCGTATGAAAAATTTGTCAACTATGGCGTTCTGACATTTTCCTATAAATAGGGTGTTTAGTTAGAATTGAAAATCACACCAGAAATAAGTTCTCTCTATATATATTATCGAGTGTATTTTGTGAGTATTTAGATCATTTGAGAGTTGCTATTCAATGCAAATTTCCTTCAGTATTACATCCGATATTCTAGTCAAAAGTACTATTCTTTTGAGGTAAAGGATGTTATTTTCTTCGTAAATGATATTATTTTCTTCAATATCATTATGCCGAAATATTGATATGAATTTTATTATGGAATTTTTATCTTTTTGTGTCGGGGTTACTATTCACATATACGACACTATTCATGAATATGGCACTATTCACCGGGAAAATGAAATTTTCTCTTCTTTATCCAAGATGTCTATTATGGTTACTATCTTTGATTGTATCCATGTTTTGATCTTTATTTTTGAATTATGTTCCACAATTGATTATTATGGAGTATTTTTGAATTTGGATAAACTGTAATACAAATCCCTAATATTTGTCCTTTTGTCTCACTGAATTCATTTCTTTAAGATATTTTTCATCATCATCAGTCCTAAATGATGATATTACTGAAAAACTGTGGCATGTAGTGCAAAGATGAATGATTAACTGATGAATATATATGGCCCGTAGTGCAAAGATGAACAGGTGTTGAGATGAACATAACCAATTTGTGATACAAATGAATATCTTTGGTCTATAGTGCAAAGATGAATATTTGATTCAAGATGTATATTGATTGATGTTACAGGGATAAAATATTGATGATGGACTTTTAAATCTTAGAAGATAGTAGAATTCTGTGATGCCCTCAAAATAGGTATACATCACCTATTCTGAGTCGCCAAATACATGGTACAGAATACAAATACAATCTTAAATATACAGCATAAGCTGTTAGTTTTAATACAAATATTGTCTTCTAGACAGTATTCAAACTCAAAATAAGTCCTCAATATATTTATTATCACACTATTTCATAGAATAGTGAGGACTACTAATGATATCATCTGGACCATCACTTTGTACCCCGACTAGTCCCTGCTACGTTCTCATTTCCTGAAGAGAACAATGAAAGCAAAAGGGTGAGCTCAACTAGCCCAGTAAGAAATATTATGACTAAGATAATGCAGAATAAATTATCGTTAGCCTTCAACAGTGTTAAACTGATACAATATAACAAACATCAAGTTTAACTGCGCAGCGAACAAGTAATCCATTAGAAGAGTCAGTAGAGAATAAAATCTACTATCTTCTATGATTTAAAAGGTTTTTCAATACTTTTATCATTTGAGACTCACTTTAATAAATAATCTACATCATCCCCGCGACTTTTCTACCAAGGATATTCATTAGTATCACAACCACAAATTATCCATGCACTACGGGCAAGGATATTCGTGTTTTCATCAATGGTTATGATCATGCCAACAACTGTTCATCAATGCACTACGGGCCAATGAGGATTTTTACCACATCATTTGTAATATTACGGTCATGATTATACCGAATGATCCCTGGTCATAATCATACCAAGTCCATCTATGCACTACAGGCCACAGATGACTTTCAACAGAATATAAACATGAGGATGATGACAATGATATAGGAATCCAATAAAACAAGTTCAAGAATTAATTTATCCAGGAACCAATAACATCCAAATTGTCAACATGATACTGCTTTGTGGTGTAAAATTCAAGAATGCTCAGAAGAATATTTCCATGAAAAGATACTGGATGAAGCGCAAATATCAAGGATATTCCACTAATTTCATGGAGTATAGAAGTCAAAGCTTTAACCAACTCAGTATAATAACAAATGAAATAACAAAAGAATTCACCAAGCATGTGATAGACCGCACAGACAGGTTATTCCAACAGAATAATAAATAATGGAACTAGGTCATGCGTAAACGTACAGACATGATATTCCAACAGAATAATAAATAATGGAACCAGGTCATTCGTAAAACATAGACAGGATGTTCCAACATAATGATAAGTAATGGAACCAGGTTATGCGTACAGCACAGACAGGATGTTCCAACAGAATAATAAAGAATGGAATAATAGAAGAATTTCACCATGTATGTAGTACTTCGCATAGACAGGTTATTCCAACATAATAATAAAGAATGGAATAACAAAAGTTCTCTTTATTAATACAAAAGAAATAACACCCCTTACTTTAGTAGGAGATTGAATACTGCAGTAGTGTAGTAACAGAATACTCTTCTTCTTTCTCTCTTATTCTCACTATACTTTCTCTCTCTAGCTTGAATGAATTCGTGAAAAACAATGAAGAACTAGGACTCTATTTATAGAAGATTTCTAGCTTAGCATTTGCAATGTGAAAAGGCAAGCGGCTTGACGACTGGTGATGTGAAAAGAAAAGTAGTTTGACGCTTGTAATGTGAAACACCAAGTGGTTTGACGCCTGTAATGTGAAACGACAATTGGTTCGACGCCTGTAATGTGAAATGATAATTGGTTCGATGCCTGTAATGTGAAACGACAATTGGTTCGACGCCTATAATATGAAACGGCAATTGGTTCGACGCCTGTAATATGAAACGGCAAGTGGTTTGACGTCTGGTAAAGGTAATTACTATTGGCAAAAGAGACTCTTAGATGATGACATATGGGCCCCCATAGAATAACCAAACTTACCACAAACGCCTCATAATAGACTCTTTATATACATCAAGGATTGAATAAATATTACCACAAACCATTTTATTTTTAATCAACACATATTTAATCTTTCAACAATTATTAATCATTAATATTATAACTTGTCGTCTCAATTATTGATTTAATAATATAACATATTATATAGATGATACTGTGATAATAATTAAATCAATAATATAAGAGATATGATGCAGCAATTACTGTAGCAATAATTGAGTATAACTAAGTGACTTCTCACGTAAGCATCAATAATCAATACTGTGTGCTACTATGCAACCATGTGTAATATTGTACCTTTATTACCGGATATTTCAACAGTTAACGGTAAAACTTCCGCCGTTATTTTTATAAAAAGATAATTTTGTCGTTTTCTAACTCCGACAATAATTCTGTTATGGGGTCCACCAATGATTGTGTCATCGTACGAATATTCCCCGACAAAAAGAATATTCCCCGACCAAACGAATATTTTATAACAACTTGCTTACTTTGCAAAATTTATAAATATTACCCACAACTATAATATTATATCAAATCCACACCATAATATTCAAAAATGATATTTAGAGAAAATTAATCTTTATTCATAAAAGTTGGGGTCTTACAACCTCCCATTCTTATGAAATTTCGTCCTCGAAATTAGGGTACATACATGGTATGACGAAGAGGTGAGGATACCTTGATTTCATTTCAGATTCTAACTCCCAAGTCATTTCCTCAACATCGTGGTTTCTCCATAAAACTTTGACTTGAGGTATAACCTTGGAGCGTAGAAAATGTTACTTCTTATCCAAGATTTGAACATGAACCTCTTCATACGTTAAATCTTCCGTTATTTATCCGGTTCTAACTCAATAATGTGGTTCGGGTCCTCCACATATTTACGTAACATAGATATGTGAAAAACGTTATGAACACGAGACATACTTGGCGGTAAAGCGAGTATATAGGCTACAGTTCCTACTCGGTCAAGGATTTCAAATGGGCCAATGAATCAAGGATTGAGCTTTCCTCTCTTTCCAAATCTTGTAACTCCTTTCCATGGAGCTACACGTAACAACACATGTTCTCCAACGTTGAATTCCACGTCCTTTCGATGAAGATCAGCATAACTCTTTTGTCGATCTTGTGAGGTTTTTATACGTTGGCGGATCATTTGAATCTTTTCCGTAGTCATACATACTAATTCCAGTCCCAACAACGTTGCTTCACCCACCTCATCCCAGCATACTGGAAAATGACACTTGTGTCCATACAACGCCTCGAATGGAGCCATGCCGATACTCGCTTGATAACTGTTGTTGTAGAAGAATTCCACTAATGAAAAGAACTAGTCCCAACTTCCTTTGAAGTCAAGGACACAGAGTCTTAATAGATCCTCAAGAGTTTGAATAGTCCTCTCTGATTATCCGTCCGTTTGAGGATGATATGCCGAACTAAATCGTAAATCCGTGCCTATAGCTTTTTGCAAACTAACCCAAAATCCTGAAGTGAATCTTGGGTCTCGATCAGAAACTATGGATACTGGCATACCATGCAGTCTTAGAATCTCATTTATGTAAATACAAGCAAGACTTTCAAGTGTATAAGTTTCTTGTATAGGTAAGAAATGAGCAGATTTGGTCAATCTATCAACAATAACCCAAATCGCATCAATTCCTTGAGAAACCTTGGGAAGACCAGTAACGAAATCCATGGTAATGTGCTCCCACTTCCATTCTAAAATTTTAAGTGGTTGCAATGGACCTTTTGGCACTTGATGCTCCGCCTTGACTCGTTGAAAAGTTAAACACCTTGAGATAAACTCCGCTATCTCTCTTTTCATATTACTCCACCAAAATGTATGTCGAAGATCACGATACATTTTGGTACTCCCAAGATGGATTGCAAACGGTGTGTTGTGCGCCTCCATCAGGATCTTATACTTCAAATCAGAGTCGTTAGGAACACAAAGTCTGGAGTTGACTCTAAGTATTCCTTCTTCATCGATTCTTGCTTCCGGAACAACACCTTCTTGCACTTTCTTCTTCATGCGCATCAGCTCCAGGTCTGTAGATTGAGCAGCTTTAACTTTATCGATTAAAGTCGGTTCTACTCATATATTTGTCATCATCACGTGGGTCCCTGGAGTCTTTATCTCTATTTCCATCCTCTGCAAGTCATACAAAATGGGCCTTTGCGTTGACAATATAGCACTCGTACCTGCATATGATCTTCTACTCAATGCGTCAGCTACCACGTTCGCTTTTCCAGGATGGTATTGAATGGTATGATCATAATCTTTCAACAGTTCAAGCCAACGTCGTTGCCACATATTGAGTTCGTTTTGGGTGAAGAAATATTTGAGGCTTTTATGATCCGTAAAGATCTCTACCTTCTCCCCATACAGGTAATGCCTCCAGATTTTAAGTGCAAAAACGACAGCTGCCAACTCTAGATCATGAGTAGGATAATTTCTCTCATATTCTTTGAGTTGTCGTGAGGCATAGGCTATGACTTTCCTGTGTTGCATGAGAACACATCCCAAACCCTTGCCTGAAGCATCACTGTAGATGACAAATCCTTCCGATCCAGATGGTATTGCCAGAACAGGTGCCGAAATGAGTCTCCTCTTGAGTTCTTGGAAACTCTTCTCACATTCCTCGGTCCAACCGAATTTTGTATCTTTTCGAGTCAACTGAGTTAATGGAGTGGCGATTCGAGAAAACCCTTCTACGAATCTCCGATAATAACCAGCTAAGCCGAGAAAGCTACGTATTTCGATCACTGATTTAGGTTGCTCCCAGCTTTGTATTGCTTCAATCTTTGCTGGGTCAACAGATACTCTATATTTTGACACCACGTGCTCAAGGAATGCTACTTCCTCAAGCCAGAACTCGCATTTCTTCAGCTTGGCATGTAGCTTGTTTTCACGAAGCCTTTCAAGTATCAGCTTCAAATGGTGCTCTTGATCTTCACGGCTTTTGGAATAGATGAGGATGTCATCAATAAAGACAACAACGAACTGATCCAAATATTCCTTGAATACTCGATTCATCATATCCATGAAAGCAGCAGGAGCATTAGTCAATCCAAAAGACATGACTAAAAATTCATAATGCCCGTACCGAGTTCTGAAGGAAGTCTTCAGAATATCCTCAGTTTTAATCTTCAGTTGATGATATCCCAAATGAAGATCAATCTTTGAAAAGAATTGTGCTCCTTGCAACTGGTTGAACAGGTTATCAATGCGAGGTAACGGATACTTATTCTTAATGGTGACATGATTTAACTCCCGATAATCAATACAAAGTCGCATACTTTCATCTTTCTTCTTCACGAATAGGACAGGAGCACCCCAAGGAGACATACTAGGACGAATGAAACTGATGTCTAATAATTCCTATAGTTGGGTTTTTAACTCCTAAAGTTCAATAGGAGCCATTCGATATGGGGTTTTGGATATGGGTTTTGTACCAGGTTTAAGGTCAATAAAAAACTCGATTTCACGCTCCGGGGGTAGGCCAGGAAGTTCTTCAGGGAATACGTCAGGAAATTTATTAACAATAGAAATATCATTCAAGACTGACGTATTTTTGTTTAAATCCGTGACATGAGCTAAGAAAGCTTTACATCCGTTTTTCAATAAATGAATAGCTTTATGGCTTGAGATGACAGTGATTGACTTTAATGGTTTGGTTGCTTGAATTCGCATAATAGGTTGGTTAGGAACATGAAAGCTAACAACCTTTACAAACGATCGATTTTAGCATGATGAATGGTTAACCAATCAATCCCTAAAATCACATCGAATGCAAGTATTTTCAAAGAGATAAGATCGACAGGTAACATGCGGTTGCCGATTTGAATCAAACAAGACTTATAAACCGTGGATGTAATAAAGGTTTCCCCCAACGGAGTTTCAACAGATAAGTCAAAGTCTAATTTCTCCGGAGTCAAATTTAAACGTTGAGCGCAAGTAGGAGAAATAAAAGAATGGGTAGAACCGGTATCAAATAAGGTATAGACATTGCTAGAGTTTATGATTAGCTTACCTGTGATCACCTCGTTCGGATTCCTCGCTTTTTGGAAGGTTACGACAAACGCTCTCCCTTGAACTACCGGTTTTGTCTCTTCTGGGACTGCTTTTGATGCCTCCATCCCAGCTGGACTTGACTTTGGTGCACGATAAAATCGGGCTAAGTGACCTTCTTTTCCACAATTGTAACATGCTTTTGGGCTGCTGCGTCATTTTTGGGTGATGTGTCCCTCCTGTCCGCATTTGAAACATATGACCGGTGGTCGTTCTCTTTCTTTAACAATAGGTGTTGGTGCTGACGTCTTTCCATCATTATTAAATCTCCTCTTCTTGAAATTTCCACTTCTATTATCTTGGCCATGATTACCACCGAAGTGGTTACCATTTCTGGCATGTTGATTTCCTCCACGTTTGTTGTCACCGCTTCGATGACTACTACCACTGGTATTATCGACTTGTCGGTTGCTCTCTCTTGCTTGGGTTAACTCATTATCGCACTCCAATAACTGAGCCTTATTTACAACATCTGAATACAAACATAGTTTATGAGAGATAAGATATTGACGTATCTCGGGTTTCAAACCTCTTAGAAACATTCGCATCATTCTCTCCTCATTATCAACCAAATGGGACGCAAACCGGGACAATTCGGCAAACTTGGCTTCGTACTGCGACACGGTCATGTTATTTTGCTCCAGCTTGATGAACTCTACCTCTTTCATGTGACGAATACTTTCGGGAAAGTACTTGTCGTTGAACAATTCTTGGAACTTCTCCCAAGTCATCTTCAGTGCGGCAAGTTGAGTACGCTTTACCGATTCCGACCAGTAATCTGCCTCTCCTCGGAACATAAAGGTGGAAAAAGGAACCTTTTGCTCCTCGGAGCATCCCAAGACATCAAATATCTTGGTGATCTTCTTTATCCACATCTACGCCTTAAGTGGTTTTGGCTCTCCAATAAACTCCGGTGGTCCCAGCTCCTTGAACTGTTTAGCGGTGACCGTCCGAGAGTTGCCAGTGAATCCACCTGCATTTTGGACAGGAGCCGCTTTCGCCTGATGTTGCATGAATTGCATAAAGCTTCTGAACATCCCATCGTTCGTCATTTGATCGGTATTGTTGTTTATCTGAGGATTATGGTCTTCTTGTTGCACATTATCCTGGGTATTGATTATTGGTGACTCAACGGTCTCATATGCTCCATATCTTATCTCCACATTCTCGGATGTCATTTTCAAATACTGCCACAAAACAAGGGTTAATTGACATGCAACATAATATCCTTATACTCTGATCGACCAATTAAATACCAAATAAACTTAGGTAGGTCATACTAGCGAAGGAATTCCCCGTCTCTCCCCTCCTAGTTCTAGTCTCACATCTTAGCCAGAGATCATATCCTTAAGCTTTGATACCAACTGTGACGCCCCCAAAATAGGTATACATCACCTATTCTAAGTCGCCAAATACATGGTACAAAATACAAATACAATCTTAAATATACAACATAAGCTATGAGTTTTAATACAAATATTGTCTTCTAGACAGTATTCAAACTCAAAATAAGTCCTCAATACATTTATTATCACACTATTTCATAGAATAGTGAGGACTACTAATGCTATCATCTGGACCGTCACTCTGCACTTCGACTAGTCCCTACTACGTTCTCATTTCACAGAAGAGAACAATGAAAGCAAAAGGGTGAGCTCAACTAGCCCGATGAAAATATTATGACTAAGATAATGCGAATAAATTATCGTTAGACTTCAATTGATGTTAAACCGATACAATATAACAAACATCAAATTTAACTGCTAGTATGAACAAGCAATCCATTAGAAGAGTCAAGTAGAGAATAAAATCTACTATCTTCTATGATTTAAAAGGTTTTTCAATACTTTTATCGGCGAGACTCGACAATAAATAATCCATCATCATCCTTTTACGACCAAGGATATTCATTAGTATCACAACCACAAATTATCCATGCACTACGGGCCAAGGATATTCGTGTTTTCATCAATGGTCATGATTATGCCAACAACTGTTCATCAATGCACTACGGGCCAATGAGGATTTTTACCACATCATTTATAATATTACGGTCATGATTATACCGAATGATCCCTGGTCATAATCATACCAAGTCCATCTATGCACTTTCAGAATACACAAATGACTTTCAACAGAATATAAACATGAAGATGATGACAATGATATAGGAATCCAATAAAACAAGTTCAAGAATTAATTTATCCAGAACCAATAACGTCCCAAATTATCGACATGATCTTTGCTTTTGTGGTGTAAAATTCAAGAATGCTCGGAAGAATATTTCCATGAAAAGATCTTTGGATGAAGCGCAAATATCAAGGATATTCCACTAATTTCATGGAGTATAGAAGTCAAAGCTTTAACCAACTGAGTATAATAACAAATGGAATAACAAAAGAATTCACCAAGCATGTGATAGGCCGCATTGCATGAAAAGTTATTCCAATAGAATAATAAATAATGGAACCGAATCAAATGCGTAAAAGCATGCATGTGATATTCCAATAGAATGATAAATAATGGAACCAAAGGTTATCAAATAAAGACATAGGCAGGATGTTCCAACGAGAATAATAAAGAATGAAATAATAGAAGAATTTCACCATGTATGCGAAGATTGCGATAGGCGAAGTTATTCCAACATAATAATAAAGAATGGAATAATGAAGTTCTCTTCATGAATACAAAAGAAATAACACCCCTTACTTTAGTAAGAGAATGAATACTGCAGTGATGGTGTAATGAGAATACTCTTCTTCTTTCTCTTATTCTCACTATACTTTCTCTCTGGCTTGAATGAATTCGTGAAAATAATGAAGAATTAGACCTCTATTTATAGAATATTTCTAGCTTAGCACTTGCAATGTGAAAAGGCAAGTCGCTTGACGAATCGATGATGTGAAAAGAAAAGTGGTTTGACGCGCAGAATGTGAAACACCAAGTGGTTTGACGCCTGTAATGTGAAACGACAATTGGTTCGATGCCTGTAATATGAAACGACAATTTGTTTGACGCCTGTAATGTGAAACGACAATTGGTTCGACGCCTGTAATATGAAACGGCAAGTGGTTTGACGTCGAGTAAAGGTAATTACTATTGGCGAAAGAGACTCTTAGATGATGACATATGGGCCCCCATAGAATAACCAAACTTACCACAAACGTCTCATAATAGACTCTTTATATACATCAAGGATTGAATAAATATTACCACAAATCATTTTATTTTTAATCAACACATATTTAATCTTTCAACAATTATTAATCATTAATATTATAACTTGTCCTCTCAATTATTGATTTAATAATATAACATATTATACAGATGATACTGTGACAATAATTGAATCAATAATATAAGAGATATGATGCAACAATTACTGTAGCAATAATTGAGTATAACTAAGTGACTTCTCACGTAAGCATCAATAATCAATATCGTGTGCTACTATGCAACAACGCGTAATACTGTACCTTTATTACCGGGTATTTCAACAGTTAACGGTAAAACTTCCATTTATTATTTTTATAAAAGATAATTTTGTCATTTTCTAACTCCGAAAATAATAATTCTATTATGGGGTCCACCAATGATTGTGTAAATGCGTCGTATTTAATATTCCCAAAATAAAAAGAATATTCTCCGACCAAATGAATATTTTATAACAACTTGCTTACTTTGCAAAATTTATAAATATTACCCACAACTATAACATTATATCAAATCCACACCATAATATTCAAAAATGATATTTAGAGAAAATTAATCTTTATTCATAAAAGTTGGGGTCTTACAAATTCATTCTCTACTTGACTCTTCTAATGGATTATTATTTCCGCTGCAGTTGTTGATCTAAAACTTGTTGTATATTATATTCTATCAAATTTTTCCCTGTTGAAGACTAATGATAATTTGTTGTATATTATCTTAGTCATAATATTCTTTATTAGGCTAGTTGAGCTCACCCTTTTCCTTTTTGTTCCATTTTTCTTCTCAAGATGTGAGAATATAGCAGGAACTAGCCGGGGTATGGAGTGATGGTGCAGGATAGTTGTTTTAGTAGTCCACACTATTTTGTAAATAATGTATCAATAATTGTAATGAGGACTCCTTTTGAGTTTGTATACTGTCTATTAGACAATATTTGTATTTAAACTCACAGTATATGTGTTGTCGCATTTTGCACGATAATTGTATTAATAAAGTTGTATTTGTTTCTGTATCATGTATTTGGCGACTCAGAATGGGTGATGTATACCTATTTTGGGGGCATCGCGGTCTATTAGAGTATTCTTTGAACCCGATGAATGACTGTTATCCTCCACGCGACTGGTTGGCCCCGATCAATCTTTAGCCAAACCCTTGGGTTGAGCCGATGGATTGGCAGTTGATTTCCCCCGTACGGAAATGGTCTTACTAGTCGCCATTACTTCTAATTAAATTCTTGAGTGATTGAAAATTACCTAGCACTAAATGCCTTCCTTCTAATGTCAATGTTAATACTAAGATTCGTCCGCGCGCCTCAATCACAAATAGCGCGTCCAATCCTGCATAGAAACGAAGTCACACAGAGAAACTTGACTACCTGGGACGTTGGGAAATATCTTCGGTGTGAGAATAAGTACATGCTGAATAAGGTTAACAATGGAGGTATTAAACTTTAGTACTGTAAAATAATGAGATACCTGAGAATTATGGTGTAGGCTTGTATTTATAGTGATCACACCTCCTCCTACATGTCCGTCCCCGTATGGAAATAAAATTCCTCATTAGAATAGATTCCTTAATGGGACAGAATTAAATCTTCTTAAAGAAAGGAAATCAAATTTTATCATGACTCTTTTCTTAGAAGTTGAAAATTAAATACAATTAAGTATCTTAGATTCCAAAGTTCTTTAATTGTCCAAAATAAACTCCTATATGAGAAAAAAAAAATCATGTGAATGAGTAACGTAACCATGATACCTTTTTTTATTACATTCATAAATGAGTGTAATGTTCCATTACGATTGTAATGCTAATGAAAATCTTTTCATTTTGAAATATAAGAATAAATAGTTTTTAATTTCAGTACAAAAATATGCAAGTAAAATGACTTTTAATCGTATAGATAAATATATAAGTGAGTGACTCGGTCTCAAACAATTTTCTTAATTTTATATTTATTTGTATTTTAACACGAAGGGAGTAATTATTTTTAATGTGACATTTTAATTTTGATTTGGTATTGTTTATTATATTACAACTCACTTATCTTATTTCATTCTAATCAAAATAAATAAATAAATAAATAAAATGAATCAACCAATTTTATACTATGAACAAAAGTACCCTACACATGCAAATTACATTATCATTCTATTATATTTCATTACGTTACAAAACTACAATATATTAGGTTTTCTTTTATTATTTTATTTTTTAATATTCAAACTAACTTTTACTTTCATCCATCAAAAGAAACAAGATAAAAATAATTAACCCGTTTAAAAGTATCCTTCATTAGTTAAAATTTAAATTTCCTTATATCGAGCCAAATCAAACTACCCTTGAGAATTTCATAACTAAAAACTCTCAATTTGGGTATGAAATTGCAAAAATTTAAAAATGTGAGAATTTTTGTTTAAAAGGAATTTCCCTTAATTAGTAAAATTAAACATCCATAAAAATGTATTTTCGTCTGAACAATATAATCTCTAGCTTTCCTCCAAATAAGATGGTTATTGTTAAATAAAAAAAATACCCTTCAATTATTATATTTAGTTTTCCAGGTAAACAAGTAAATTAGAATATTTGTTAATGGTAAATATTTCAACTAAAAGAGAACACTAAATAATGTATGGTTGTAGTGGATAACAATTGTAATTATTCATGTACGTAGATCATCAAATAATTATAATTTAACATATTATTTTATTTTTATTTTTTTGTGGCGTTACTGTTACTCATTACGATTGTCATGGTATACAAGACAAACATAACAAAATTATTGTTTCCCAGATTAAAAGTAATAACCTAGTTGTAGATACCTTTATTTTTACTCTGCAAGATCACAAATTTGAGTTTATATTAATTGGAGTGAAAAATATAAGTTTCTCTATAAAAAATAAAGTCAGAATTAGCCAAGACCGTATATGAAGAGTATTAGTTTCCCTAGACTAAAAATAAAACCTTAACCTAATAATTAAGAATGAGATATTGTGAGATGTGACTTTTACGCTCTGTTTCTGAGTTTTAAAATGGACAGAAAACAAAAGAAGACGAAAAATTTAAGTTTTTTTTTCAATTCTTATGTTTTTGAGTTTTTTAATAAACGGAAAAGAAAACAAATGGATAGAAAACTTGGCCACTTTTCCTGCCAAAGTTTTTCGTCCAAAATTGACCTGATTTGGAATAAGTAATATTTTTATAATTCCCATATTATCCTCAACTTTTAATATAATAAATTTTAAATTACAACTCATGTCCTTAATTTATTTTTATCTACTAAACCTAATCTGATAAACAGAAAAGTATAGGCGCGAATAACTTGTCGCGAACAAGTTCTCTTTTTCGGTTCAAGCCCAAGCTCCCTGCAACAGTATAACTGAACAAATTTGGGACGACCCCAAATCCAGGTACTTGAAACTCGAACTCGGTTCTCCACGATACCATTTCTTTAAGCTGAATAATACTAAATAATAATACATTCGAACTTAATTTACATACATCAAAGTTTACTTCCCCAGGTACGTGACCTTCAAATACATTCCTTACAATACTTGAATAGATACCAATACAACTATAATCATTAACTCATAATACACACTTATTCGATCATCTTTCCTTTTCCTTTGTTCGTGCTCGAGCCTTGAAAGTTGCTCATACATAATCGAAAACATTTAATTTAAGCAAGGATGAGCATTTAAGTGCCCAACAAGTAATAGCAATTATATATAAAATTTGAAAGAATATAAGTATTCTCTTTACATAACACTTCTACAACGAATTGAAAGTTGTGAAGTAATCAGATCTTGATAAAAATTCACATAACAACTCTTTTTCAAATTCTTTAAATTTGGCTCAAAGCTCTACCCTTGAATAGGGTTTAAGAAACATACTATGAACATTCTTTTCATTTTCGAAAGGTTTAGCGAATTCTATCCTCAAATAAAATCATAACTTACAGACACGGAGGGTGATCAAATTATTGTAGACCTGTATTGATCAATACTACATAACTTGAACAAAATTCATCGCTCACTCTATCCGCCACAAGCAAAAATCTTCCCATATAGGGATGTTCATACATGCACGGGTTCCAAACCCGAGGTTTTAATCTTGCTCAACAATAATATGTAATTCAACATATATATACGGGTAATTGACAAAGGTGTATCAACATGTGAACAAATTCCATGATTATCCAAGTGGGGACACTTGTATAACCATTATAGAAATCAATGAATGTAATATATATACGAAATAACATGTCGATAATCAAAGAGTACATAATCATGCGGGGATAGAATAATTACGAAACTTCTTACTCATGTCCATTGATAAAGGAAATGCAAAGGTAAGATATTTGCTCGATTCACGATTACAAATCTCAACTTAGGTTTTATCTCTTTATCACAACCTATCGATAATTAGATCATTCGATTCGATTAGAACGGATATCTTAACATATAATCTTCATTATTACAATTGACATAGTCCAATTACATAATCACAAAGATCATACTTTTAGTTCCTATTATATACTTGAAATATTTTTATACATTTTTCAAATATCTCATCCATGCTCTTCTGATGTCTCTTTCTTTCTTTTTATAAGGTCCGACATTTGTTTGCGTGATTTGATGCAATTTTATCGGGTAAATCTGAGTCTAAGACTCTTATTCTATACCTCAACATCTCAAATATCGGACATCTTATTTTTAATCATTTTCGCAATTTTTAGAAATTAAAAATTTAAAATAATTCAAATCATTCACTAAAGGGCCTATAGTGATATAATCATTACTATAGGTGTTCTTCTTCAAATTCGAACTTCATAATCGGTTCTCAAAATCACTAGTTTGGTAAATTATAACTTTCAAATATCTAATCATAATTAAATGATTTAAACATTAAACAATTTCATTATCATTAATAGTTTAATTAATACTAAACTATTAATGAAACCATTACAAAATATAAAAGTTATTTATAATAACTCAAACTATTTTTAAAATATTTATATTACCCAAATAATTACCATTAATATTTAAATATTAATATACTATTTATCCAAATATTAAAAGTCATTAATTATAACTTAAAATATTTTTAAATCCTTAATATCCTCTTTAAATGGTTTTTAAATAAGTAAAACCATTTTAAACTATTTATTTAATATTAATCATTAAATAAATTAAATATCATTAATATTATCTTAATATCATTAATATTTAATTATTAATGAAATTATCATTTAAATATTAAAAGTTATATTTTATAACTTAAAATATTTTTAAATACCTTATTTTCATTTAAAATGATTTTTATAATATTAAAATCATTTTTAAACTAAATTATTTAATATAATCATTAAATAACTTTAATATCATTAATAATTATTAATTAATGAAATTCATCACAAAATATTTAAAGTCATCACAAATAACTCATTTACATAATCAATTCCAAGCCAAAATAAACATAGTAAACTAACTAGTTTATTAACAACACTAACTAAACTTCAAAAATTCAAACTTTAACTAACAATTAAAAATAATAACATTACAAAAATTAAATAAGAAACATACTTAAAAAATACGAATTCCACAGACTGAATACGCACTTCCACGCCAAAATTTAACTAAGGAGATCTTTATAAAAAGTTCTCCCACAACAAAGCCTTTCTCAAAAATTGGAGGCCTTATTGTTGGTGAATGAAACAAAGGTCAAGCCCTTCTATTTATAGGTTTAGAAAATGGTGAAGTTCTCAATTTAGTCGATGTGGGACTTGGTTTATACTAATTTTCAATAGCTCACTTTACGATTTTCTAACGCATTGCTCATAACTCTGATTAATCTGATTTTTGGATATGTTATACATGGTATGTAAGACTATTTTTAAAAATACGAATTACCCAATTCGGGTTCATTAGGTAGCCCAAACAACTGCGTCAAAAGTGGACGTTCATAATGATTTTCAATCTCGTTTCAGCTTTACCCTCTTTAAGCTAAAAACAGTCATAACTCTTTCATTTTAAAACATTTTGAGCGATTCTTGAGTCCACGCTGAAGCTAACTTCTGGGGCTACAACTTTTATTCTTTGACCATTTCCAAATTCCGAAACACATCAGCCCAGAAATTCTGTTCAAATGAACTGCACCGCACTTGTTGGGAAGTTTTGACACTACTACTTTGAAATGTCATAACTCTCTCCTCCGATATCGAATTTAGTCCGTTTTGGAGTCTATGGAAAGCTTATTCGGTGTACTATAACATACCAAAAGCCCAGAAGGTTTTGAAAATATTAACTGATCGAAACAGTGTCCCGAATAGCACATCCATTCTTTGACTTTCGGTTTGAGAAATTTGACATATTTCCTTCCAATCACCGTAATTCCCTCATCCGAGGTCGGAATGAGGTCATTCCAAAACCTATGGCTTCCTAACTCGATGAACTACAACATATCAAAAGTCCAGACCTTTTAAATCACAAAAGTGGGCGAGAATGCCCCCATTACAGATTGTCCAAAAATAGTTTATCATGATCGGTCATTACCATGTTTGACCATCTATAACTTCTAATCTATACATGATATGGACTTGATTCTTTTTGCAGATTAAAGACCACATATCGGGCTACACATAACAACTTTTGAAGAACAAAACTCATGATCGAGCAAAGAGTTATGGCCTCTGACATTTGGTGAAAAAAAATAATGTAATTGATTTTTCCAACTTGCTTAAATCTTCAAATTGATGGCACTTTGATGTTATGGGTCTTTGATTTATCAACCCATATCATCAATTAACATTCTATTACACAACTTTAAACAATCAATTGCATCAAATAACATCGAATCAAAGGATTTCTAGGTTTAGTGTTCTTATACCCTTTTTGCCAAAAATTCTTGATCCTTGCTTCTGATTTGTTATGGGTGATGGTTGGGCTTTGTTTAAGAGTGTATGGGCAATCTAGTACAAGGCAATTAAATGTAATATTTAATCACTAGATTTAATTCTTATAATTTACCAATTAACTTCTATCCTTTGGTAAATTAAAACACTTATATAATAACATCGAAATTAAACCCTTAATTAAAATTAGGGTTTCTCAACATCATCAATTAGGATTTCTAATTGACCATTAGTAGTTCTTTAATTATCGTGTATGTTACTAACACGATGCGTTATAGTTTCTAATTTCAACCTGTTAGGGTTATAATAATTAGGGTTTGTCCTAATTATCGACGTCTGACAAAATAATTAGGGTTTCTTCTAATTACCGATATTCTTATTCACGGTAACTTCATATACACAATCACTACTCGGAAATATCCCATAACTGAGGTTTAATAATTAGGATTTCACAAAGACGCGGTAATATCTTTATGACCTAATTGGTCGTCGTTTCTCGATATTATCATCACTCGACATACCCAAAGATTACATAATTATGGTATCAGTAAAATCATTATATAAATAATATAATATTATTATTCTCATCTCTTGATCACAATCTCAATCCGTGGTTTGGATCTCATGTCCGACTTATTCTTCGTACTGCGACAGATCAATAATCAAGTTTAAATAATTAACTTAAATATTACGAACAATTCATATAATAAAATATTTATTATATAAATCTAATTATCACTTCATATATTATTTTCAATCATGTTTTCATGGAAATAATTAATAAAAACATTTAAACTACGTAAATTTATTACCATATAATTTGTGGTAATTAATAATTCTAAAATTATTTCTAATTTTTCAAGTAATAAATGTATTCGCATTTATCGTTCACTTTACTTGACACTTAGTCTCGTCATTAAATAAATAAAAAAAAAATTTATACGCAAAATTTCTTATTTATTTTATATAGAAAATCTCGAGTTATTACAAAATTTATCTCCAAAAAATTTTTGTGGGCGCTCCGGCATCCCAATCTCCCCCTCTTCGGTAACTTCCTGGGCAGATCTGTGTCCTATTTAGATAAAACTCATGCCTAAATATAGTCTCCAATTTGCTCTTAGCAGTCTCTCTTCAACTCATACATATATTTATCTATATATGTAAAAGTGATATTTTTTTTTTCATTAGAACTAAAAAACGCAAGAAAATAAAATTTTTAAATTTTCTATTATTTTCTATTAAAAACTCAGAAACAACACAAAGAAAAATTTTAAATTTTCTATTCTTTTCTTTTTTTTTTCTAATTTAAATTTTTTATTCTTTTCTTTTCTGTTCAAAGCTCAGAAACAGAGTGTTAGGAATCAACTTTCTACTCTATGTTATATTGTTTCCATTTGTAGAAAGAAAGGAAAAAGTTACAGGGACAATTTAGGGGATAAAACTCAATTAAATACTCTCGCCGTCCTAGAATAAAAGTTCTGGTGGATTTTTCACGCATATTAAGAAGATGAATGAAATGACAAAATTGTCCATAACAATGTCATTAAATATGGAGAGAGAATTAAAATAAGAAAAGTATGAGATATTTAATGTTACGCGTATAATAAGAAAATATGTGTAAAAATTTGGTTATTAAATGAAAATAGACATTTAACACGGGACTACCCAAAATAGTAATAAAGATTTTTATCATGGGACGGAGAGAGTAGTTATGAATGAGATTCATGAAGCTGAATTCTAAATATTGAAGGAAAAAAATTGTTTGATAATTGACATATTTGAAATATTTGAATAATAAATTTTTATTATTTTATCCCTCTAAAAAATTTAAAATTGTTATAAATTTATTTAATATTACTTAATATAATACTCACTCCGTCCCAAGATAAAAGTTCTTATTACTATTTTGAGTAGTCCCATGTTAAATGTCCACTTTCCTTTAATAACCAAATTTTTACACAATTTTTCCTATTATGCCCGTAACATTAAATATCTCATACTTTTTTATTCTAATTCTCTCTCCATATTTAATGACATTATTATGAGCAATTTTATCATTTTATTCTCATTCTTAATATGCGTGAAAAGTATACCAGGACTTTTATCTTGGGACAGTAGTTAATATTATAAAAAAAAAATTAGATATAAAATACTTATTCGGCTCAAAAAATTACACTTAAACATTTAGCCAAAAAATCTAATCAATTCGGCCATTCAAACGATTTTTATTCAAAACAAAGAGAATAAATTACCGAACGATTTATTCATTCAATCATTCATCTTATTCAGATCTACACAAACACCGTATTCAATGAACAGCAGCAAGCTAACAAATGAGTCTTAACAGTCAAACGTTGTCCAACTTATATAAATTGTTAATCATATCAAGTCCTAACCATTCTTTTCCTTTTTCTAATCTTTACTTCACTCATTCACACAGAAATGAGACTCCATTGCTATTTTCTCATCAATCTCCTATGTTTCACATCAATCCCCATCTTAACTGAGTCGACTCAGCCTCCATTCGCCTGTGACACGTCCAACCCGTCCACCAAATCCTACCAATTTTGCAAAACCTCACTACCCATTACCCAACGAGTCCAGGACCTCGTTTCCCAACTCACTTTAGACGAAAAGGTCGCTCAACTTGTTAACTCAGCATCGGCGATTCCGCGACTCGGTATCCCAGCCTATGAGTGGTGGTCCGAAGCCTTGCACGGCCTTACCAATGCCGGACTTGGGGTGGAGCTCAACGGCGCGATTAGAGGAGCCACCAGTTTTCCTCAAGTTATTCTTACTGCCGCCACTTTTGATGTCTATTTGTGGTACCGGATTGGTCAGGTGAGAGATCTACTGAGTTAACTCAGCACCATTATTGGTGGAGTACTTCATTTTTAGTTTATTAGTCCTTGTCCATAAATACTTTGTGGGCCTTTGAAATGGAAATTGCATTACTAATTCAAAGCAGTCAAAACTTCATTGTGTTGCGCATTCAATGTTTTCTCTTCCTTATTTGTTTCAAATTTTTTTCCATTATTAATTGTTGATTTTTTTTGGAAATTAATATTTTCACTTTTCTTTTTTTGATATCTGTACATCATGTGACTCGACAACATTTATGTCATGTCTGTGAAATCTTGTCAAAATACCAAAATTTTAGTGTAGAAATAACACTTTCCTTTCTTTCTATGAGGCTTTATTTGATAATGTTGTCAAATAATAAGTGTCGGTTAGAACAATTGTAGAAATCTATCTAAATGTATATTTTCTCTGGCATTGAAATTGGCAACATCAACAGTCTTCTCTAGTGTCATCATAAATTAAGGCTTTGTTTGGATATTGAAAATTATATTATCTTAAAAATGCAATAAACAATTTGAGGAGAGTATTTCTGACGATCAAATAATTACCCACGTCTAGATTTATTTTTTTGAAAAATTGAAAAAATAAAGATAATTGTCTTTTAATAATAAATTTTAAATTCTAAAATGATACTCTCATTTTCTATATACTTGCTTGTAAATTACAATATTTATTTTATTTGTTTACTTTATTGTGCGAGTATTTTGATGATAGGCTATTGGAACAGAGGCTAGAGCAGTGTACAATGCAGGGGAAGCGCAGGGAATGACATTTTGGGCACCAAACATAAATGTTTTTAGGGACCCGAGATGGGGGAGAGGGCAAGAGACACCTGGCGAAGACCCATTGGTTATTGGGAAATATGCAATTTCATTTGTCAGAGGAATTCAAGGGGATAGTTTTCAAGGAGGGAAACTAAGAGCTGGTGGCCAGCTTCAAGCCTCAGCTTGTTGTAAGCACTTCACTGCCTATGATTTGGATAGATGGAATGGTGTCACTCGTTTTGCCTTTGATGCTCAAGTAAGTTATTACTGTTATTTTTTATCTGTCTTTTTACGGTAAAATTTGTTCCTTTTTTATATGTTATTTGTAGATTTCGAGCAAGTACTAATGACCTAATTTCACATATCATCACTACATTAAATACCAAATTGTTTCTTTTTCATCTTACCTGTTAACGCCAAGATTTTTCCACGCGCCTCAATCACCCAAAAGCGCATCTAATCCTGCACAGGAAACGAGTCAGCACCGAGAGCTTGACGGCTTGGATCGTCGGGGATAGCTCCGGTGTGAAAATCAGTACAAGCCGAAAGTAAGGTTAACAATGGAGGTTGTGTGCTCTAGTGTCTGTAATGAAATTTGCATGTTAACTCATTTCTATGTAGTGCCCTGTACTTATGTTAGTCTCACTGCCTTGCATGCAGCATCTCTTGTGACATCATCATCTTGCATGCAATCTTTATCTCCAAATCACATCAATGTTCTCCACTAACTCAGGATTATGCCAAATCCTCATTAATTAAGGTGTTGGATCCATAGTCCAACACCTGTCCATTACAATAATCTCCAGCCCAAGCCCAAAGATAATTCCATATAAATAATGGCCCAACACTCCAAAGGCCCAAATAAGTATGGCCCAATAGGTCCAAATAATCACAGCCCAACATTACCAATAAATTTTAAAATGGTAATATTGAGATTTTATATCCAATTTAATAAATCAAACAAAATTAACTATTTGTTTTAATCTTTATATATTTATTCTTTCAAAACCTTAATTAAAAAGGAATGGAGGGATAATGCGCTTATGTCCTTCTGCTAAAGAATATTTCTCTCCTTTTGGCCTGTTTGTTTGTTACAATGACGGTGTTTTGAGTTTTCAAACTATTGGATTCCTCTAGACATTAGTGCCTTGTGAATTGATAAAATTTTAAATGGAGGGATGGGGGAAAGATTGAAAGTTCTTCATTCGGTTTTGTGATTTTTGGTTCATGGAAATTATTCAATTTCTTGATTTTCCAAGTTTATCTAATAACTTAAGTTGAATGCCTTTTGTGTTAGTATTGTTTTGAAATTCATGTGACAACACCTTTAATCCTTATAATACTCAGAAGTGGGGTTCAATCCTCTTGCTAAATTCTTTTCCTGAAAACTTTAATATTTTCTTGCATAATTGCATTCTCTTTCTTGTTCATTTATTTATTTTTGAGATGCCTAAATGTAAATTTGTTTAATACAGAACACTCATGCTTTTTTATTTTTTATTTTACCGTTGGACAATGAAAAATAGGTGACAAAACAAGATCTGGCCGATACATATCAACCTCCATTCCAGAGTTGCATACAACAAGGGCGTGCCAGCGGTATAATGTGTGCTTATAACCGCGTAAATGGTGTACCAAATTGTGCTGATTATAATCTCTTATCTAAGATTGCTCGCGGACAATGGGGTTTTAAAGGGTAAACACAAATAAATATATAGTCTTGTTTAAAAAAAAATTCAATGAATTTTCTGAAGGATATTTTGGTAATTTATCATTTCAAGTTCTGAAGCCATCTAAAAATTATTGAGCAGGTACATCACTTCAGACTGTGATGCAGTGTCAATTATTCAAAATCCTCAAGGATATGCTAAATTACCAGAAGATGCAATTGCTGATGTTCTCAAAGCTGGTATCCCTTCTTCCGTATTCTATTTTCCTTGCACTGTGTTTCAAAGTTTTAAAATGGACCCGAAAAAAAGAAAAAAGAAAAGTACGAAAACGCAAGTTTTCTATCCAATACTTTTGCTACCGAGTTTTTTAATGAACAATGACAAAATATACGGAAAACTGTCCCGTCCAAAAATAGACAAATTTGAACGAAAAACTAAATAACATAAGCAAATCTTTCATAATCCCAATCATACCCTCTACATTATAAACATAATAAAACTAATATAATAAACATACTAAATTAATATAAGAATAAATTAGTAATCTAAAATGTAATACTTAAATTTTCTTTTCTTTTCTTTATAAATTCAATAATAACATGAAAGAAAACGTACAAGTTTTCTATTATATTACAAATTAAGTTTTTTTGTTCATTTCTTTTCCGCTCGTAACAGTGAAAAACTGGGCCAGTAGATTGTTGGGTCCATTTATTAAATAAGGTTAATGAGATCAAAGCAAGTCTAATCACAAAAACTAGTCCATACTCCATAGAGATGGAGCTTGGGATGTAGTCTCGTCCTTGGAATTTCCCTTTCTTTAGGGGTCCAGACAGTTTTCTTGGATTTATGCAAGCTTTTTCTCCACGCCTGCCCACGTTCTAGTCATATTTTTTTATATATATTTAGTGTCTTGGAATCTACTTTTATGAATAGTATTGGACATATAGTCATTTTATCAATGACAATACTCAGTAGCAAACATTTATTTTGTTTATAATTAAGTTATGGTTTTTATTTAGAAAAGATAAAAAGTGCGCTTTAGATTTTTGGACTTGCTTATTTGGCCCAAATAATCACTTTTCGTAATGGTGTAGAACATAAAAATGTCCCACGAAGGTGGGATTATTTTGTTTGTTTGTTTTTTTAATAATTTTTTTATCTTTTAAAAGTCTAGGTCTTCAGTGTCCCCTGAAAGTGAATCGAAATAGTATTTCAATTTTTTTTCTTTTCAGCAATTTTTGAGTGAATTATTGCTTCTAAAATCATAATAATTATATTATTCCAACAATTTAAATCAACAAAGTTAGCAAAAATCAAAAGCAATTGAATAGTGCCCAGAGTAAAGAACTAGGAGAAAACTAACTAGTTCTCATTTAAATTCACATTAGCTTCACACCTCAGTAAGCACAAGATTTCAAGAACTTGCAGCCATTTGTATTATTTTTTAATGATTAAATAAAGGTGTTAATAGAGCTGCACAGTTGTACAGACTCTCAAATGTACACAGTTTACGATCGTAGAGTAGTCACTCTACGTTTCTACGGTAGTAGAGTGACTTACTCTACTATGTCAGTAACTACTCTACGATGTGACTTGACTCTACGATCGTAGACTGTGTACATTTGCAACTTGCAAAGCTTTGCACATCCATTTTTTCCTTGAATAAATTACACACAAAAAAAAGGAAAAGTAAAAAAACTTTTATACCTCATTCATACTTCTAATAAATGTTCCTTTCCATCTCTTTGAAATTGAATTTTACAGGCATGGATGTTAACTGTGGATCCTACCTAAAGAACTACACCAAATCCGCAGTTCAAAAGAAAAAATTGCCAGAAGCACAAATAGACAGAGCCCTTCACAATCTTTTCTCTGTTAGAATGAGGCTAGGGCTGTTCAATGGCAACCCAAGCAACCAAGCCTACGGAAGCATCGGTCCGAACCTGGTCTGCAACAAAGAGCACCTGGACCTAGCCCTAGAAGCAGCTCGAAATGGCATTGTCCTCCTAAAGAACTCAGCAAAGCTCCTTCCACTTCCAAAGACGAAAACCTTGTCCCTCGGGGTAATTGGTCCTAATGCCAATAATGCACACACTCTTATCGGAAACTATGCAGGCCCTCCTTGCAGATCCATCACTGTTCTACAAGCACTTCAAGGTTATGTGAAAAACGCAGTTTATCACCAGGGTTGCAATGATGTGAGTTGCACCAATGTTTTTATCAATGAAGCGGTGCAGATAGCAAAAACGGTGGATTATGTCGTTCTGTTTATGGGTTTGGATCAAAGTCAAGAGAGGGAGGATTTCGATCGTGTAGACTTGGTGCTCCCAGGTAAGCAGCAGCTTCTCATCAGCAGTGTAGCTAAAGCTTCAAAGAAGCCGGTGATACTGGTGGTACTTTGTGGAGGTCCAGTTGATATTTCATTTGCCAAATATGATCCGAAGATAGGAGGGATCTTGTGGGCTGGTTATCCAGGCGAGGCGGGAGGGACTGCAGTTGCAGAAATCATCTTTGGTGACCATAATCCGGGTAAAAAGTTTACTGATAATATTTTCCAAAATATCATGCTACTCTTTCACACTGTTACCGAGCTTTAAAATTGATGAAAAAGAAATAAAATGTACAGAAAACGGAAAACTTGGCTACGGTTCTTGCCAAAGTTTTCCATCCAGAAATGGACGGATTTGGACGGAAAACTAAATAACCTAAGCTTTGTGCTGCTAAATAACATAAGCTTTGTGCTGCTAATTATATCAAGATTTAAGACGTTAATGCGTGTTGCATGTTGTCTTGCAGGAGGAAAGTTGCCCATAACTTGGTACCCAAAAGATTTCATCAAAGTACCTATGACAGACATGAGAATGCGACCTCAAGCGTCCACAGGCTACCCGGGGCGGACTTACAGATTCTATACAGGCAAAAAAGTTTACCCGTTTGGCTATGGCCTTAGCTACTCAAAATATTCTTACGAATTTGTCTCTCTTACCAAAAGGCAGCTCCATTTCAGTCCATTATCAGTAACTCAGGGAGTCGGAAACTCTAGTTCAACTCATCACCTGCTGGTTTCAGAAATGGGGACAGAGTTATGTGAGAAGGCAAAGTTCTCAGCTACCGTGGGAGTTAAAAATCACGGGGAGTTGGCCGGAAAGCATCCGGTATTGCTATTTGTTAGACGGGACAAGTATAGGAATGGGGCGGCGATGAAGCAGTTGGTGGGATTCCAAAGCGTTTTCTTGAATGGAGGAGAAAGAACTGAAGTCTTGTTTACACTAAATCCTTGCGAGCATCTTAGTGGAGCTAATGAAGATGGTTTAATGGTGATTGAAGCAGGGTCTCAGTATCTCATCGTAGGAGATGAAGAATATCCCATCAACGTTGCCCTGTGATATTAGGGATGTAACCTTCAAATTGAAAGCCAATTTTATCGGATCAAGTATCATAACCTATCTTTTTAGCTTGTAGTATTCACTACAAGTCTACAACACCTTCGATGCAAATAAGAGAGAACTCAGGGAAATTTGGTATACAAAGCATTTGCACTTATTATTACTACATTTTGGTTTCTTTTAGAAGTATGGTGCTCAACTACTTCAATTTTAATATACAATAGGACTACCAAACACTTTCAGGGCATAAATTCAAAAATTACAAGAAACACACTGTAATACTCAGAAAATAATAATAATAATAAATATCATATAAATTTATTTATTTTTAATATTTTAATTGGACTTTGTCTTTTATTTGGGTCAAAATGGTCATTTAATTTATGTGGGCTAATAAATATTAATAAGTGTGGATAAATTAAAATTTTAAAATTGGGCCTTAAAATCTAATTTAATTTAATTTATATGTGGGTAATATTAAATTCAATTATAATTAGGAGAATTAATAAGATTTATTAATAAATAAATCAATAGCTAGACCTAATTTACTTGAGCATTATACCTAATACGTAACTGAGGAAAAAGAAAGAAGGAAGCGTCTGAGAGAACTGGAGAAACAGTGAGCAATAATTGCGATATTATTCGGGTAATTCTTTTTTTTATTTTGTGATGACTGTTATGGGAGTGATGCAAATTGATTTAATAATATAAGTTAAGAACTTGTTGTTGGAAGTTTGGTTGCAGACTTCTGACGTGTTATATATATATACTAGCTGGGTTTCGTGCCTCCGGCACTGTATGGACGGTGAGATTTATCTCAAACTTTGAACGACCCGGATAATTTATTGAGTGAGCGAAAAATTTAAAATTATTTGTATTTTATTATATATATATATATATATATATATATATATATATATATTATTGTCATAAATATTTGGTCATGAAACTTATATACGAAATTAGTAAATCAAATTGAAGTTATGTTTATTAATTTGAATTAATTAATTTTGCTGACATAGTTATAAAAGTTCTTGATAATAAATTTAATAGTATATTATGTTATTAATGATTGGATTGTAATAAAATCTTATTAAATTATTTAGATTGAACGGAGAGAGTTTAAACGAGTTTTTAGAATATACTTTGGGTATTACATTGCTTAATCCAGGTACGGATCCCATACTCTTTCAGCGAGACTCCTCGTTTTGGGTATACTTTGGGTATTCCTTCTGTGGTGGTGTGATCAGTCCACGTCGTCTCCGTTTTGTGTTCCGGTGGAGTTGGTCATTTGGTGTTTTGTTGTGGGAGGCGTATAGGTCGACCCTAATTTTCTGTTCTGTTCTGTAGATTGGTGATGTTTGTGCCAAACACACCTTCCGATTTTACATACATTTAGATTTGCGGTCCAATGTGTGTGACTTGTCTGTGTGACATTATTTGATTTATCTGTGTAACATTATTTGACTTGCCTGTGTGGCAATGTATATTTCTATTTTGTTTTGAGTTCAGTATGAAATAACACCCAACCATTTGATTCGACATATTATTTCGTTTTGTTAGTTTTGTTCGTTTCAGTTCAGTTCATTAAATTGAGTTAGTTATTTCAGTTCATTATTTATATTCTATATCCGTATTGGACATTTGACTTATGCTGTGTTTTTCTTCCGGCAGGTAATCAGGAGGATCAAGTGTAAAGCCCCCAAACTCGGGTACGTGAAACCCGAACTCAATGCTTCACGATACCATTTCTATGAGTGGAATAATACTAATAATAATAACAATAATATAAATATCAAACTTAACTTACATTTATCAGAGTCTAATCCCAAGTACGTAACCTTTACTATATTCTTTACATGATATATAATACATATCATTATCTTAATACAGTTTAACTATTACAAAAGACATCATTAAACATGTTCTGTTTGCTTTCCTTTTCACTTGCTCTTGTCTGAACCTTCGGGTTGATCATGCCTAGCTGAAAATATTTAAATTTAAGCAAAGATGAGCATTTGGGTGCCCAGCAAGTAATAACAATTATGAATATAATTAGCTGAAAGAAATAAATATTTTCTTTGTACATCACTTCTACAACGAATTTATAGTTGTGAAGTAAACTGAACCGATAATAAAAACATAACAATTCTATCTCAAATTTTTGAAACTACGATTGACTATATATATAGGTATTAGTCGACGATTATGAACATTGTTTTTAGTTTTTGCTAAGGTTTAGCGAGAGCTTCATCAGAAACCGTCATAACTTCTGAGCGTTAGGTTGTACTTCCCATGGGCCTGTATTGATCAATACTACATTACAAGAACGATAGGATCGTTCACTCTCGTCATCTTGGGGCGCGTAAAAATTTTCCCCTAAAGTGATCTAATGTTCATACTTAGTCTGAAATCCAAATCAAAATAATTTGATTGGATACAAAAAGGTTTTAACTTATTCAACGATATTTCTGAATATGTGTCTAGCTGGGTTAAATACCTTAGACGACTTTATATATATATATATATATATATCAACATGTGATTAAATGCAATGATTATCCAAGTGAGGACACTTGTATAACCATATATAGAAATTAACGAACATAATATATATATAGATTACCATATACTAACATGTTGATAAACAATGATCGGATATAGAATATATCACAATAGGGTTAATAATTAATTTAGTACAATAATAATATAATTCTGAAACTTCTTACTCATGTCCATTGCATAAAGGAAATGCAAAGGTAAGATACTTGCCTGATGCTCTGCTTACAGTTCGTAACTTAGTTCTATCTTTATATAACACCTATCAGTAATAAGATCATTTGATCGATTAGAATAACATACTATAACACATAGCACTGCTTATTGCAGTCAGCACATAACCTAATCACATTGTCACATATGTTTAACAATCATTGAATCACAAACAAACATTAATAAGGTCAAAATATCTAAGTCCAGATCAATTTACTAAACTTTGTCATGCATCAAGCAGCTTTTATCGGGTAATTATCGAGTCTAAGACTCTATATCAAGTTCAATATCTATTTAGACTATTTAAGTAATGAATATATTATTTTTAAATGACTTATAATAATTTTTAAACATTTATTATAATTTATCATAAATTTTCAAACACCTAATCATTATTAAATGATTTAAATATTAAACAATTCTATTATCATTAATATTTAATTAATATTAAACTATTAATGAAACCATTGCCAAAAATGTTAAAGTTATTTATAATAACTCAAAATACTTTTAAAGTATTAATATTACACTTAAATGATTTTTAAAAGAATTAAAATCATTTTAAATAATTATCATTAATATTAAAGTATTAATGCATTATTTATCAAAATATTAAAAGTCATTAATTATAACTTAAAATATTTTTAATTCATTAATATCCTTATTAAATGATTTTTAAATAAATAAAACTATTTTTAAACTATTTATTTAATAAAATTATTAAATAAATCTAATATCATTTAATATTAAATTATTAATGAAATTTTCCTTTAAATATCAAAAGTTATAATTTATAACTTAAAACACTTTATTTACATTTTAAATGATTTTTATAACATTAAAATCATTTTTAAACTAAATTATTTAATATAATTATTAAATAATTCTAATATCATTCATAATAAATAATTAATGAAATTTACCTTTAAATATTGAAATTTATATTTTATAACTTAAAATATTTTTAAACTATTTATTTTCATTTAAAATGATTTTTCTAATATTAAAATCATTATTAAACTAATTTATTTAATATAATTATTAAATAAATCTAATATCATTAATATTAAAATATTAATATTTTTCATGACAAAATATCAAAAGTTATATTTTATAACTTAAATAATCTTTAAATTATTTTTCTATAATTTTTAAATCATTAATTCTATTTTCCATAATTTATTAAATAAATTTATTAAATAAATTTAATTACAATTAATATTAATTAATTAATGAAATTCATCACAAAGTTTTAAAAGTTATCAAAAATAACTTAAATTATTTTTTATGCCATAATATAATTTTAAATGATTTTTCATGTATTAAAATTATTTTTAAATAATTTATTTAATATTATAATTAAATAAATTAAATACTTTTAATATTCCAAAAATATTAAATATTTATGAAATATATTCAAAATAATTAAAATATAATTTTCTGGACCTTAAAACATTTTTTAATAATTTTTTTTATATTTTTAATATTTAAAAACTAATTTCTTTCTATTTATTTAATAAAAATAATTAATTTTATAAATAAAGTGTCGTTATAGGTGCTTTAGGCGACAAAACTGTCGCTGAATGTGTTTTTGAGTATTCTTGGGCCAAACCCAGAATTTCATGTCAGATAACAAGTGCACTACTTTGTCCAAGATTAAATCTCAGTGTATGGTGTTTCTGTGAAAGAAAATGGTCAGATCTTGTAGACATAGTGTAATACTACAAGCCCCAATAAACAACACGATCAAAAAAAACATAAAACAAAAGAGATTTAAGCCTCCAAAATATATGAGAAAGTCGTTTTCATTTCGGGTTTTCCGAAATGAAGAACGATTCCCAAATACTTTGGATCTCTATAACATGCAATCCTGGTAAAGTTTTTGTGATCTTAGACTTTCAGGTTGTAGACAATATACAAGACAACATATCTAATACATAATATCAAGCTAACAACATCAAATATAAGAGATCATGTTCGGTCAAACATTATCAGAAAAAACATCCATTCGGTTTCTGGAAATTCCAGAAACTTAAAAATCTGATCGAGACTGCTACTTTGACCATCAGTTACTTTCAATATCTTGTTTATCTAAGAGATCTAGGAGCATGAATCTGTAGAAAACCTAACCAGGAATAACCCTGATACACTAACAACATCAAAACAATAAACAGAAGCAAGATCGAGGCTCAGGAAATTCTTGTCAGACACGGTTAAAGGATTTCTGGGTTACCCAGAAATCACTTGGTCATGGTCGCTCAACCGCCTTTGACCAAGAATAACTTTTAATCTATGCATTATTTGGTCCTGATTTAAACTCCAGAACAAAGAATGCATGACATACTACACGTATCAACCTTCAAACAACAAAAACACATAACCAGCAAAGATTAATGAGGTCTGACATTCATTGTCAGACAACATTTTCTATATTTTCCAAATTTTCAAAAACTTTAATTTCGAGAACTTAGATGATATGGATCTACCAGATACCAACCCATATCATCTATAAAGACTACAACCAACAAGTTTTAACATTAAAATACAAGATCTAACAGAGGATCATAAAAATTTTAAATTCTAGGGTTTATACCTTTATGCTTTGATTCATGATTCTGGGCTTCTAGATCTGTTATGGAATTCGTGGGGCTTGTCTAAGGGACTGATATACCTTAATATTTTCATGCGTTTTTAGTGAGAGAGAGTTGGTGAAAACTTTGGAAAGAAATGAGCAAAAATGAACATTCTCTCTCTTTCAATCTATATATATGACTTGTAATGAAGGGGCTGAGATATTGTTGCTGTCATATTGAGAAGTAAGGGTTGGCCAACAACTCCCATACTTGGCAAAATCCAATAATGCACAAAAGGGTAAAAGGGTCATTTGGCTTTTATTTTTAATGGCAAAATTGTAATCTTGACAAACCCTTAGGGTTTAGCACAAATTATAGGATTTTCCAACTAGGGTTTGTACAAAAAATAAAAATAAATAAATAAATAAAAATAAAAACAAATTTTAGTTTCTAAAATTTGTAATTAGAGTTTTCTAAATTAGATTAGTTTTTTTAATTACTTTATACATGATCATTAGGGTTTGAAGTCCACTAATTAGCATTAAGAATTACAATTAGTAATTAGGGTTTCATTTTAGTAAATTAAGGTTACTAATTTAGAAATTAGGGTTTCTAGAAATTAGGATTTCTAAATATAAATTAGGGTTTCTCTAATTAACATTAAATTCTATAATACGTAACATACTTCATTTAGCACAACTACATAACCGTTTCTAACTCATAATTGAGTTTTAAATTAGGGTTCCTTGACAATTAGGGTTAGTATAGAAAATTAGGATTTCTAAATATTATTTAGGGTTTTTTCAAAATTAGGGTTTTTAATTACTAATTAGGGTTTTCATTAACACTTAGAATACAAATCATATACCACATAACACGTGACATTCATAACATAACGTAATTACTTGAAATCTTACAGTCTTATTTGACTATTGAATTAGGGTTTATTAAAATAATACTTGGGTTTTTCATGCTACCTTAAAACTGTTTCACACATTATCCTTACACACATAACATACATGCTTATAACACCGAAATATAATTAATATTATATTATTATTCTCATTCCTTGATCAAAATTCAAAATTAGAGTTTGGATTCCATATCTGATTTATTCTTCCTATATAACATTATTAATTAAGTTAAAATAATTAACTTAATTAAACTAGAATAAATTCATATATTAAAATAGATTAATTATTATAATAATTCTAATAATCATTTCATATATTATTTAAATAATATATAATTATATTTTCATGGAAAATATAATAAAAACATTTCTACTATAAAATTAATTATTAAAAGAATAAACTTTATAATAATCAATAATTCTAAAATAAAATTATTTGTAAACATTCATGTAATAAATATATTTTTATCTTCCACATAAATACATATACACATATCTTGCACAAATCCTCATCTTTAAAAATAATAATAAAAAAAAAAATTTATACTGCAAATTTTTTTGATTTATTTATATGGAAAATATCGGGTTGTTACATTCACCTCCTTTATAAAGATTCCGTCCTCGAATCACCATTTTAAAACCTATACATACCGTAAGTACATAGCATACATAATCATCATTGCAAGTAGATCTCGATCAAAATTGATCGAACTGATCTTTTAACTATTCAACATAAAGCTTATCTATCTGCTTATACGAAAAATTGATTTCTAATAGAACTCAATTTCCTCCTTCAAAATAATTTATAAAATAATTTACTATATATAAGAATATAATATATAAGAAATAAAAATTGGTTTGAGTAATACCTGGAGTTGCATCCCCGACTGCTACAGTTTCTTGAACGGTCATGTTGAAGACGTTTGCGGTTGATTTCGTTGGTTTGATTATTGATGTTAGTCCCGTCGTCGCCAATGTCCTGCTGCCTTTTCCTTGTTTGTGCATTCCTTGCCTCCCATCTCCTTCTTGGACAGTCTTCCACCTTATACTCCATTCATTCACACTTAAATCATGCAGACTTGCCCTTTATCTCCTTTCCTTTTATCGTATAGGTGACAAAACTATCTTTTGCCCTTCGTTACCTAGCTATCACAAAACATCGTCAATAGGGTCATTGATCTTCCAAATCTCAAAATCGATGGCCTTAAAGTCTTTGACGTTCGTCGATCTATTATTTGGCTGATCTTTCCGCGGCTTGTATTCCGTTCTGCATAGCTTGATCGTCTATATTCGCAAAATTTTGTATCGGGTCTAGTTGTCCTCCAGCTTTGTTGACAGGTTCTTTTGCCCTTTAGTTTCGTTTTCATCTTGGCGACATTATCATAAATTATTCTTATTAACTTACATTCTAAACCTTATCGTATACGCTTAACATATAACATAAAACTTTCTATTCGAATAATCATGTACTCAAAATATTAGATTTTGAAAATTTGGTTTTTTGCATTAACCAGTACTCATATAATTAACTACTATCTTTATACCAACTTATTTCATTAATCCCATAAACTCATATTCATAGCACTTGACATACCATAGCACATACTGCTTTAATCATCCGATATCCCTTTGTGACTCAAAAGTCGGGAATCGCTGCCACAACTTATACAAAATTTTGAAAAATATTACCTTATACAAACATACCTATTATATACATACCATAGAATCATACTTATTCAAGTAATACTAGTACTACTTATTTCTTACGCCTCCACTAAGGATCAATTGCTTAGAAATCTGTCTATTCCCATTATCCTCAATAATCCATTCACACCTATTTACACCTAGTTCGTCCAACTTACCATACATTATGAGTTTAAGAACTCACCACAAACATATGAGTTTAAGAACTCGACATTGACCACGTATTCTTTAACTATACTTTACGTATCAGTCATACTATCGTTTCAGGGTCCGGTACTATACTTTTCAAAACAACCACCTCATTGAGGTAGCTTTCAATGTGAGCCTCTATGTCAGCTATTGGCTTTGATATTGGCTCTGGATCGGTTATGGAGGTTGACTTCTTCTTTCTTGATTTGAGAGGTATCCTAATCCTTTCTTTCTACCGACATCTACACAAAAACTATCTTGATTATTACTTAATATATACACACAACAAATAATAGTTTTATACAAGTTATCTTTTATTTTGTTTGACGATGAACTTATTCAATTCATCTCCTTTTAAACTCTATATGAGTTATTTGTATTTTCAACGTTTTCCTACATTTCCAAGGTTATAGCTTAAGGTCTAACCCACCTAAGGTTGTTAACCCTAAGCTCTGATACCAACTTGTAAAGCCCCCAAACTCGGGTACTTGAAACCCGAACTCGGTGCTTCACGATACCATTTCTATGAGCGGAATAATACTAATAATAATAACAATAATATAAATATCAAACTTAACTTACATTTATCGAGTCTAATCCCAAGTCGTAACCTTTACTATATTCTTTACATGATATATAATACATATCATTATCTTAATATGCCTAACTATCACAAAAGACACCATTAAACATGTTACATTTTTGCTTTCCTTTTCACTTGTTCTTGTCTGAACCTTTAGGTTGATCATGCCTAGCTGAAAACATTTAAATTTAAGCAAGGATGAGCATTTGGGTGCCCAACAAGTAATAACAATTATGAATATAATTAGCTGAAAGAAATAAATGTTTTCTTTTTACATCACTTCTACAACGAATTTATAGTTGTGAAGTAAACTGAACCGATAATAACAACATAACAATTCTATCTCAAAATTTTGAAACTACGTATTGAATATATATATAGGTATTAGTCGAAAGATTATGAACATTGTTTTTAGTTTTCGCTAAGGTTTAGCACAGCTTCATTTGCAAACTGTCATAACTTACGGGCGTTAGGTTGTACTTCCCATGGGCCCTGTATTGATCAATACTACATTACCAGAACGATAGGATCGTTCACTCTGTACGCCTTGGGCGCATAAAAATTTTCCCGTGATCGGGATGTTCATACTTAGTCTGGAATCCGAACCAAAACAATTTGATTGGATACAAAAAGGTTTTAACTTATTCAACGATATTTCTGAATATGTGTCTAGCCAGCTTAGACGACATTATATATATATATATATATCAACATGTGATTAAATGCAATGATTATCCAAGTGGGGACACTTGTATAACCATATATAGAAATTAACGAACATAATATATATATGGATTACCATATACTAACACGTTGATAAACAATGATCGGATATAGAATATATCACAATAGGGTTAATAATTAATTTAGTACAATAATAATATAATTCTGAAACTTCTTACTCATGTCCATTGCATAAAGGAAATACAAAGGTAAGATACTTTCACGATGCGCGCCACGATTAAGAACTTAGTTCTATCTTTATATAACACCTATCAGTAATAAGATCATTTGATCGATTAGAATAACATACTATAACACATGGCACTGCTTATTGCAGTCAGCACATAACCTAATCACATTGTCACATATGTTTAACAATCATTGAATCACAAACAAATATTAATAAGGTCAAAATATCTAAGTCCAGATCAATTTACGAAACACATGTTTGCATCTTGAAAGCGACTTTATCGAATAATTATCGAGTCTAAGACTCTATATCGAAGTTCAATATCTATTTAGACTATTTAAATAATGATCGTATTATTTTTAAATGGCTTGTAATAATTTTTAAACATTTATTATAATTTATCATAAATTTTCAAACACAAAATCATTATTAAATGATTTAAATATTAAACAATTCTATTATCATTAATATTTAATTAATATTAAACTATTAATGAAACCATTGCCAAAATGTTAAAGTTATTTATAATAACTCAAAATACTTTTAAAGTATTAATATTACACTTAAATGATTTTAAAAAAGAATTAAAATTATTTTTAAATAATTATCATTAATATGACGCCCCCAAAATAGGTATACAAGACCCATTTTGAGTCGCCAAATACATGGTACAGAAAGAAAACTACGAACTTCAATAATACAATTGTCGTGCAAAATCTGACAACAACACATCTTTGTGAGTTTAAATACAAATATTGTCTTCTAGACAATATCCACACTCAAATAAGTCCTCATTACAATTATTCAAACACTATTTTACGTAAATAGTGAGGATTCGCTAAAACATCTTTCTAGAACCATCAATCCAGTACCCATTAGTTCTGCTATGTTCTCACCTCCTACGAGAGAAAATGGAACAAAAAGGAAAAGGGTGAGCTCAACTAGCCCAAAGAAAGAATATTATGACTAAGATAATATACAACAAATTATCGTTAGTCTTCAACAGGGAAAAAATCGATAAAATATAATAGACAACAATTTTTAGATCAACAATCTGCGGTAAAACAACAATCCATTAGAAGAGTCAAGTAGAGAATGAGTTCTACTATCTTCTAAGATTTAAAAGTCCATCATCAATTTTATCCTCAGTAACAACAATCAATATACATCTTTAATCAATATTCATCTTTGCACTCACAGCCAAAGATATTCATTTATATCACCAGATTAGTCATGTTCGTCTCTCAACACTGCTCATCTTCGCACTACGGACCAAAGATATTCATCGATTAATCATTCATCTTTTTGCACTATAGGCCAAAGATATTCAGTAATATCATCATTTAGGACTGAGGATGATGAAAAATATTTTAAAGAAAATGAATCCAGTGAGACAGAAGGACAAATAGTAAGGATTCATATAACAGTTTATCCAAGATCAATAATACTCCATAATAACCAATTTTGAAGTAAAATTCAAGAATAAAGATCAAAACATGGATACAATCAAAGATAGTAACCATAATAGACATCTTGGACAAAAGAAGAAAATTTCATTTTTCTATTGAATAGTCTATTCATGTTGTGAATAGTCTGATATCGTGAATAGTAACCCAGACACAAAAAGTTCCAAATTTGATAAAAAGTTCATACCAATATTTCTAAGATAATGATATTGAAGAAAATATCATTTTAAGAAGAATATAACACCCTTACCTCAAAATATCAAGATTTTACGATCGGAATATCGGTATAAAATCAAGAAAACTTGCACTAATGAATAGAAACTCACAAAGTATCTAAATACTCACAAAATACACTCAATAATATAGAGAGAGAAAGAGAGAAAGCGTATGTTTAAAATTGTGATTTTCAATTCTAACTTAGCCCTCTATTTATAGGAAAATGTTAGCAGACTTGACACTTAACATGTAACTTTGATGGCTTTACCTCGCTACTATTCCCACCCACCACATTTGAAATAAAATTCAAACATTTTTTCACCAACCACAAGTGGGGCCCACTCAATTTTAGAATTTTTCACCAAAATACTAAATTTATATACTTGACAATTTACGAACCACCACCTCTTAAAATTCATAACAAATCATACGCTCATTTTTAACGGTTCAAAATTTGTGGACATATACTCAACTTATATATGTATAACATATCTAAAAATTACAACGATCCAACAATTTGGATTAAAAATTATAACTCACGCAATATATCTCAAAAACACTTTGGTTTAATTTTTTAATACCTTCATTCAGGACAAAAATACTTGATAAAACACCTCAACATTAACTCTTTCATTTTTAACCACAATAAATATATCCAACATTTATATCCACATAAAATAAATATTTCCTTATCATATGAATCAATAATTAATTATTCATAAATAATATTACAAAATCACATTTATGACAACCAGGTCGTTCCCAGGAAAGAGGGGGCTTTCCAATAAGAAATTCTCCTTACTGGCGCGCAATTAGGTGACCAAAACTCTCCTAGACAAAACTTTCTAGACATTGCCAATAATGCTATCTAATAATATTATTCAAATAATATGAATTATTGATCTGATAATGGAAAATACTGTGCAGTGACAATTATTGAAACAACAATAATATAAAATATCAACGCAGAAATTATTGAATCAATAAAATAAAATATTGAACAGTAACTATTGTAACAATTATTGAGTAGTGCCTTCTTACGTAAGTATCAACAATTCATCAATCACTGCATGCATCCACGCCAGACATTCACGTATTTTAACCAATTTGGATATTCCAACGTTGTTAACTTGTGAATAACTACGCCGTTATTTATAAAAACTCAAACTTGTCGTTTTCTTTATCCAACAATTATTACCACTATTATGGGGCCCAATGAATGACTGCAAGTATTCTATTTAATATTCCCAAGCAATAATGATTATTTTATAACCACTTGCATATTTTGCAAAATTTGCACATTTCACCCATAACCAGAGAATTATATCAAATTAATACCTTATTCACAATAATAATTAGAGGAAATTCGATTTTATTTATAATAAGTTGGGCTCTTATAACCTCCCCTCCTTATGAAATTTCGTCCTCGAAATTGACATACGTACCTGGTGTTTCGAAAAGGTGAGGATACCTCACTTTCATTTCTGATTCCAACTCCCAGATCATTTCTTCAGTAGCATGGTTTCTCCACAAAACCTTAACTTGTGGTATAACCTTGGTGCGTAGGACATGCTCTTTCTTATCCAAGATCTTAACAGGTACTTCTTCGTACGTTAAATCTTCGGCTATCTCGTCTGGTTCTAACGCAATAATATGGTTCGGGTCTTTCACATATTTACGAAGCATGGATATGTGAAAAAAATTATGAACACGAGACAAACTTGGGGGTAATGCGAGTCTATAGGCCACATTTCCTATTCGGTCAGGAATCTCAAATGGACCAACAAATCGTGAATTGAGCTTTCCTCTCTTTGCAAATCTTGTAACTCCTTTCTATGGAGCAACACGTAACAATACATGATCTCCAATATTAAACTCCACGTCCTTTCTATAAAGATCAGCATAACTCTTTTGTCGATCTTGTGAGGTTTGAATAAGTTGTCGAATCATTTGGATCTTTTATGTAGTCATGCGTACTAATTCTGGTCCCAACAACGTTGTTTCTCCCACCTCGTCCCAGCATACTGGAGAACGACACTTTCGTCCATACAATGCCTCAAATGGAGCCATGCCTATACTTGTTTGATAACTGTTGTTGTAGGAGAATTCCACCAGTGGCAAGTACTTATCCCAACTTCCTTTAAAATCTAGGACACAAAGTCTTAATAGATCTTCAAGGGTTTGAATAGTCCGCTCTCGATTGTCCGTCTGTTTGAGGATGGTATGTCGAATCCAGAATCATAAATCCGTGCTCATAGCTTTCTGTCGCAAGCTAACCCAAAATCGTGAAGTGAATCTTGGGTCACGATCCGAAACTATGGATATTGGCATGCCATGAAATCTCACAATCTCATTCACGTACATACTAAAGAAGACGCGTTCAAGGAATAAATCTCACGTATCGGCAAGAAATGGGCGAATTGGTTAATCTATCAACAATAACCCAAATAGCATCTATGCCTTGAGAAACTTTGGGAAGACCTGTAACGAAATCCATAGTAATGTGTTCCCACTTCCATTTCGGAATCTCAAGTGGTTGTAATGGACCCTTTGGCACTTGATGCTTCGCCTTTACACGTTGACAAGTTAAACACCTTGAGATAAACTCCGCGATCTCTTTCTTCATATTGTTCCACCAAAATGTATGTCGAATATCATGATACATTTTGGTACTCCCAAGATGGATTGTAAATGGTGTGTTATGTGCCTCCATCATGATTCTATGCTTCAAGTCAGAATCGTTAGGAACACAAAGTCTGGAGTTGAATCTAAGTATTCCTTCTTCATCGATTCTTGCTTCTGGAATAGCACCTTCTTGCACTTTCTTCTTCATACGCATCAGCTCCATGTCTGTAGCTTGAGCAACTTTAACTTTATCGATTAAAGTCGGTTCTACTTGTATATTCGCCATCATCATGTGGGTCCCTAGAGTCTTTAATTCTACCTCCATCCTTTGCAAGTCATAGAGAATGGGCCTTTGCATTGACAATATCGCACTCGTACTCGCATATGATCTTCTACTTAATGCGTCAGCTACTACGTTCGCTTTTCCAGGATGATATTGAATAGTGTGATCGTAATCTTTCAATAGTTCAAGCTAACATCGTTGCCACATGTTGAGTTCTTTTTGGGTGAAGAAATATTTGAGGCTTTTATGGTCTGTATAAATCTCCACTTTCTCCCCATACAAGTAGTGTCTCTAAATTTTCAACGCGAATACGACTGCTGCCAACTCTAGATCATGAGTAGGATAATTCCTTTCATATTCTTTGAGTTGTCGTGAGGCATAGGCTATGACTTTCCCATGTTGAATGAGAACGCATCCTAACCCTTTGCACAAGCATCATTGTATATAACAAATCCATCCGTACGAGAGATGGTATTGCGAGCAGTGCAAAAAATGAGTCTCCTCTTGAGCTCTTGGAAACTCTTCTCGCATTCCTCGCTCCATATGAATTTTGTATCTTTCCGGTCACCGAGTTAATCGAGTAGCGATTCGGAAAATCCTTCCACGAATCTCAGATAATAACCATTTAAGCCCGAGAAAGCTACGACTTGATCACACCAACTTTGGTTGCTCCCAACTTTGTAGTGCTTCAATCTTTGCTTGGGTCAATGGATACTCCATGTTTTGACACCACGTGCCCAAGGAATGCTACTTCCTCAAGCCAAAACTCACATTTCTTGACTTGGCATAAAGCTTGTTTTCACAAAGCCTTTTCAAGTATCGATTTCAAATGGTGCTCATGATCTTCACGGCTTTTGGAATAGATGAGTATGTCATCAATAAAGACAACAACAAACTGATCCAAATATTCCTTGAATACACGGTTCATCATATCCATGAAAGCGGCGGGAGCATTAGTCAATCCAAAAGACATGACTAAGAATTCATAATGCCCGCATCAAGTTTCAAGGCGCCTTTGGAATATCCTCAGTTTTAATCTTCAGTTGATGATATCCAGAACGAAGATCGATCTTTGAAAAGAATTGTGCTCCTTCCAACTAGTCAAATAGGTCATCAATGCGAGGTAGTGGATACCTATTCTTGATGGTGACATGGTTTAATTCTCGGTAGTCAATACAAAGTCGCATACTCCCGTCTTTCTTCTTTACGAATAAAACAGGAGCACCCCAAGGAGATGTACTAGGACGAATGAAACATATGTCTAACAATTCCTGTAGTTGGACTTTTAACTCCTGAAGTTCAATAGGAGCCATTCGATATGGGGTTTTAGAAATGGATTTTGTACCCGGCTCAAGGTTAATAAAGAATTCAACATCACGTTACGGGGTAGACCAGAAAGTTCTTCAGAAATACATCGAAATTCTCTAACAATGTAAATATTATTCAAATCGACTTGTCTTTGTTCAAATCCATAACATGGGCTAAGAAAGCTTGACATCCGCTTTTTCAATAAACGAATAGCTTTATGGCTTGATATGATAGTGATTGAATTTAGTGGTTTAGTTGTTTGAATTAAGTATGACAGTCAAGTTAGGAATATAAAACTAACAACCTTATGAAAATAATCAATTTTGGCATGATGAGTGGTTAACCAATCAATTCCTAAAATCACATCAAAAGCAAGTATCTTTAAAGAGATAAGATCAACAGGTAATGTGATAGTGCCAACTTGGATTAAGCAAGATTTATAAACAGTGGATGTAACGAAAGTTTCACCCAACGGAGTCTCCACTGATAAATCAAAGTCTAATTTCTCCGGAGTCAAGTTTAAACGTTGAGCACAAGCAGGAGAGATAAAAGAATGGGTAGAACCGATATCTAGTAAGGTATAAACTTCACAAGAGTTCAAGATTAGCTTACCCGTAATCACCTCGTTCGGGTTTCTCGCGTTTAGGCCAGTCACGACAAACACTCTTCCAGGAACCGCTGATTTTGACTTATCCGGGACAACCCTTGGATTCACCATCCCCGTTGAACTTGGTTTGGCTACAGAACAATCCCGAGCTATGTGGCCTTCTTTTCCACAGTTGTAACATACCTTGGATTATTGTGGACAGTTTGGGCTGATATGTCCCTCTTTCCCGCATTTGTAATATCTAACTGGCGATCGTTCTCCTCCCCTAGAATTTGTTGTTGGTGCTTTGTCTTTGGTCTTGTCTGTCTTTCCGTCATTGTTGAATCTCCTCTTTAAAATTTCCACTTGACTCACCTCTCCTATTATCATGGCCACGATGACCACCACCCGAGTGGTTACCGCTTTGTTCAGATTTTTCCTCCTCGTTGGTTATCATCGCTCGATGATCACTTGCCACACGGATGACCACGTTGTGGTCCCTCGGTTGAACATACTCACTATCTCGCTTCTAATAATTGAGCCATGTTTACAACATCCGGATATAAATAAAATTTATGAGATATAAGATATTGCCGAATCTCTAGGCTTTAGACCTCTCGAAACATCCTTGTCATTCGCTCTCATTTTCGACCAAATGAGGTGCAAACCGATAACTCGCAAACTTCGCCTCGTCTTTGGGACACCGCCTTGTTGTTTTGTTCCAGTCTGATAAATTCCACCTCCTTCATATGACGAATACTTTTAGTAAAGTACTTGTCATTGAATAGTTTTTGAAATGTTTCCCAAGACATGCTGAGTGCGGCTGGCTGGGTACGCTTCACAGACTCCCACCAGTAATCTGCCTCACCGCGGAACATAAAGGTGGCGAATGGAACCATCTGTTCCTCCGTGCATCCCAAGACATCGAATATCTTGGTAATTTGCTTGACCCATGTTTCCGCCATGATCGGATCCGGCTTTCCCTTAAATTCTGGTGGTCCCAACACTTTGAACTGCTTGGCTGTGATAAGCCGCGCATTGCTAGCATTTCCACCCGTATTCTGTGCACGAGTTTCCCTCTTCTAGTTTTGCATAAAATGCAAAAAACTTCTGAACATCCCATCATTCATCATTTGTTCGGTAGTGTTATTTACAAGAGGATTATTGCCTTCCTGTTGCACGTTCTCCTGGTTTGTAACTAAAGGTTGTTCCACAGTCTCATACTCCATTGTTAACGTTCTCAGCAACCATTCTTAAATACTGCCATAAAACAAGGGTTAATTAAACAAATTAATATATCACATAATATCCCTATATTATGACTGACCAACAAATAAGTTAGATAGGACACACTAGCGAAGGATTTACTCATCTCTCCCCTCCTAGTTCTATTCCCCGATCTCCGCCAGAAACCATATCCCTAAGCTTTGATACCACTGTGACGCCCCCAAAATAGGTATACAACACCCATTCCGAGTCGCCAAATACATGGTACAGAAAGAAAACTACAACTTCAATAATACAATTGTCGTGCAAAATACGACAACACATACTGTGAGTTTAAATACAAATATTGTCTTCTAGACAATATCCACACTCAAATAAGTCCTCATTACAATTATTCAAACACTATTTTACAGAAATAGTGAAGACTGCTAAAACATCTTTCTAGAACCATCACTCCGTACCTCGACTAGTTCTGCTATATGTTCTCACCTCCTGAGAAAAATGGAACAAAAAGGAAAAGGGTGAGCTCAACTAGCCCAAGAAAAGAATATTATGACTAAGATAATATACAACAAATTATCGTTAGTCTTCAACAGGGAAAAATCTGATAAAATATAATAGACAACAAGTTTTAGATCAACAACTGCAGCGGAAACAACAATCCATTAGAAGAGTCAAGTAGAGAATGAGTTCTACTATCTTCTAAGATTTAAAAGTCCATCATCAATTTTATCCTTATAACAACAATCAATATACATCTTTAATCAATATTCATCTTTGCACTACAGGCCAAAGATATTCATTTGTATCACCAGTTAGTCATGTTCATCTCAACACCTGTTCATCTTCGCACTACGGGCCAAAGATATTCATCAGTTAATCATTCATCTTTGCACTACAGGCCAAAGATATTCAGTAATATCATCATTTAGGACTGAGGATGATGAAAAATATTTTAAAGAAAACGAATCCAGTGAGACAGAATGTGACGCCCCCAAAATAGGTCCAATCCAACCAACCTATTCTGAGTCGCCAAATACATGGTACAGAAACAACTACAACTTCATTAATACAATTGTCGTGCAAAATACAACAACACATAAACTGTGAGTTTAAATACAAATATTGTCTTCTAGACAATATCCACACTCAAATAAGTCCTCATTACAATTATTAATACACTATTTTACAGAATAATGAGGACTACTAGAACAACTTCTAGAACCATCATTCCACACCCCGACTAGTATTCACTACATTCTCGCCTCCTGAGAAGAAAAATGGAACAAGGAAAAGGGTGAGCTCAACTAGCCCAGTAAAGAACATTGTGGCTAAGATAATATAGAACAAATTATCGTTAGTCCTCAATAGGAAAAAATCTAATAGAATACAATAGACAACCAGTTTTAAATCAATCTTCGCAGCGGAAATAATAATTCATTAGAAGAGTTAAGTAGAGAATGCAAACTACTATCTTCTATATATGAATTTAAAAGTTCATCGTCGATATTTTATCCCCGCAACATCAATCAATATATATCCGAATCAAATATTCATCTTTGCACTACAAAGCCAAAGATATTTATCACCGGTCATGTTCATCTAAACACTGCTCATCTTCGCACTACTACTGCCAAAGATATTAATCGATCGGTCATGTTCATCTCAACACTGCTCATCTTTTGCACTACGGGCCAAAGATATTCATCAAGAAATCATTCATCTTTGCACTACAAAATAAGATATTCAAGAATATCATCATTTAGGACCGAGGATGATGAAAAATATTTTAAAGAAAACGAATTCAATTGAAACAAAAGAACAAGTATTAAGGATTCGTACTTTAAATAATCCAAGTTCAAAAATACTTCATAAATAACCGATTGGATTAAAATTCAAGAATGAAGATCAAAACATAGATCCAATCAAAGATAGGAATCATAATGCATAATCTTAGACACGAGAAAGAAAATTTAATTTTTCCGTGAATAAGTGTCGAATGCGTGAATAGTCTTGAGTATCGTGAATAGTGCCGATACGTGAATAGTAACTCAGACCTCAAAAGATAGAAATTTCACAAAAAAAACATCATCACGCTTTCGTGAATAGTACTCGTGAATAGTAACTCGTGAATAGTAACTCATGAATAGTAACTCGACATGAAAAAGTTCCAAATTTGATAAAAGTTCGGAAAAAATATTTGACATAATGATATTGAAGAAGATAATATCATTTAAGAAGAAACAACATCCCTTACCTCGAGAAAGAATAAGATTTCCGACTAGAATCTCGGATATAGTGGTGAAAGAACTTGCAGACCAGATAGCAATACTCAAAGTACTAAAATAGTCACAAAATACGCTCGATATTATAGAGAGAGAAATAGAGAGAAAACTTCAGTTTCTGGTGTGATTTTCAATTCTAACCTAAGCACCCTATTTATAGAAAAATGCTTAGAACACTAAAGCAGAAAATTTAATATAATATTAATATAATTATACAAATTTTCGTTAGCCCACCTTTTGGTCAAAAACACCATCCACACATGTTAATGATGTCCAAAAAAATTACAAAAAACGTTTTTCTAACAAAAATAATTTAAACTCCAAAAATCAATTCACACCCGATATACCGAAACTTCAATAATTCACAATAAATAGCCCTTTTTATCAGAAAATTCGAATCTCGCGATTTTTTATAGGAAATTCAATTCTCTACAACTTTACAGAAGAAATTTTTTCCAAATTCCAAACAAAAATTGACCGAAATCCACATACGAATGATTTTACAAGCTATAATCAAATTTCAGTCAAGAAATGGGGTCCACCGACACACAAAACATGTGTTAAACAACTTTTGTTACAAAAATACTCTTCCTCCTCATATACTCATATATCCCACATTCATTGTAAAAATATTATCATTATTATATTATAATAATATAATAAAATATTATTTTATCAGAAAAGATAAAATATCAATTTTTAACAATTGTCACTTTAAAAATTTTCTCCATCTATATCCACATAAAATTAATATTTCTCTCATCATATAAATCAATAATTAATTATTCACAAATAATATTACATAATCACAAAGATCTTTAACCAGTGGTGCTTCTCAGAAAGAGGGGCTTTCGAATAAGAATTTCTCCTTCTTTGGCCTGAATTAGGTGACCAAACCTCTACTTAGACAGAACTTTCTAGACATTGCCAATAATGTTTTCTAATAATATTATTCAGATAATATGAATTATTGCTTCGATAATGGAAAATACTGCGTAGTGACAATTATTGAAACAACAGTAATATAAAAAATCAACGCAGCAATTATTGAATCAATAAAATAAAATACTGAAAAGTAATTACTGTAACAATTATTGAGTAGTGCCTTCTTACGTAAGAATCAATAATTGGTGCAATACCGTGTGCTACTATGCGACAACGCCAGTATTCATCGTGTTTTAACCACCGGATATTCCAACAATATTAATTGATGAATAAATACGCCGTTATTTATAAACAACTTATACTTGTCGTTTTTTTCATCCAATCGCTTTCCGCATGGGGCCCACACAAAATCGCTACCGTCATTTAATATTCCCCGCAACAAGAATATTCCACGACCAAACGAATATTCTCCGACAACAATGAGTATTTTATAACCACTTGCTTATTTAAAAATATTTGCGCATTTTACCCATAACTAACAACATTAATCAATTCAACCCTTACTATTTCAAAATAATAAATAGAGGAAATTAAATCTTCATTTATAAAAAGTTGGGGTGTTACACAGAAGAACAAATAGTAAGGATTCGTATAACAGTTTATCCAAGATCAATAATATTCCATAATAACCAATTTTGAAGCAAAATTCAAGAATAAAGATCAAAACATGGATACAATCAAAGATAGTAACCATAATAGACATCTTGGACAAAAAGAAGAAAATTTCATTTTTCGGTGAATAGTGCCGTATTCGTGAATAGTGTTGTGTACGTGAATAGTGCCGTATACGTGAATAGTAACCCCGACACAAAAAGTTCCAAATTTGATAAAAAGTTCATACCAACATTTTGGTATAATGATATTGAAGAAAATATCATTTTAAGAAGAATATAACACCCCTTACCTCAAAATATCAAGATTTTGATCGAAATATCGATATAAAGATAAGGTCAAGGAAACTTGCAATCGATGAATAGAAACTCACAAAGTATCTAAATACTCACAAAATACACTCAATAATATAGAGAGAAAAAGAGAGAAAGCTTATGTTTCTGGTGTGATTTTTAATTATAACTTAGCCTTCTATTTATCGGAAAATATTAGCAGACTTGACCTGCAACCAGATGGCTTTACCTGCTACTATTCCCATCCACCACATTTGAAATAAAATTCAGCGCATTTCTTCACCAACCACAAGTGGGGCCCACTCAATTCTAGAATTTTCTAACAAAATGCTAAATTCGGATACTTCAATAATTTCTGAACCAGTCACCTCTTAAAATTCATAACAAATCATACGTTCATTTTTAATGGTTCAAAATTTGTGGACATATACTCAACTTATATATGTATAACATATCCAAAAATTACAACGATCCAACGGTTTGGATTAAAAATTATAACTCACGCAACATATCTCAAAAACATCGGGTTTAATTTTTTAATACCTTCATTCCGAACAAAAATACCGATAAACACCTCAACATTAACTCTTTCATTTTTAACCACAATAAATATATCCAACATTTATATCCACATAAAATAAATATTTCCTTATCATATAAACAATAATTAATTATTCACAAATAATATTACAGAATCACATTTATGACAACCATGCCGTTCCTAGAAAAGAGGGGGCTTTCCAATAAGAATTTCTCCTTACTGGCGCGCAATTAGGTGACCAAACCTCTCCTTGACAGAAATTTCTAGACATTGCCAATAATGTTATCTAATAATATTATTCAAATAATATGAATTATTGATCTGATAATGGGAAATACTGTGCAGTGACAATTATTGAAACAACAATAATATAAAATATCAACATAGCAATTATTGAATCAATAAAATAAAATATTGAAGAGTAACTACTGTAACAATTATTGAGTAGTGCCTTCTTACGTAAGGATCAATAATTCATCAATACTTTGTGCATCCACGCCGTATTCATCAGATTTTAACCACTGGGTATTCCAACAATGTTAATCTTGATGTAACAATGTGATTATTTATAAAAACTAAAACTTATCGTTTTCTTCATCCGACAATTATTCTGTTATGGGGCCCACAAATGACTGCGCCGTCGTACGAATATTCCCCGACAACAAGAATATTCCACGACCAAATGAATATTCCCCGACAATAATGATTATTTTATAACCACTTGTATATTTTGCAAAATTTGCACATTTCACCCATAACCAGAGAATTATATCAAATTAATACCTTATTCACAATAATAATTAGAGAAAATTTGATTTTATTTATAATAAGTTGGGGTCTTACAATTAATATTAAAGTATTAATGCATTATTTATTAAAATATTAAAAATCATTAATTATAACTTAAAATATTTTAATTCATTAATATCCTTATTAAATGATTTTAAATAAATAAAACTATTTATTTAATAAAATTATTAAATAAATCTAATATTAAATTATTAATGAAATTTTCCTTTAAATATCAAAAGTTATAATTTATAACTTAAAACACTTTATTTCCATTTTAAATGATTTTTATAACATTAAAATTATTTTTAAACTAAATTATTTAATATAATTATTAAATAATTCTAATATCATTAATAGTAAATAATTAATGAAATTTACCTTTAAATATTGAAAGTTATATTTTATAACTTAAAATATTTTAAACTATTTATTTTCATTTAAAATGATTTTTCTAATATTAAATTCATTATTAAACTAATTTATTTAATATAATTTGTAAGACCCCAAATTTTTTTAATGAATAAAATCGAATTTTCTCTAATTATTATTGTGTATAATAAGGTATTAATTTGATATAATACTTTGGTTATGGGTGAAATGTGAAAATTTTACAAAATAATCAAGTGGTTATAAAATATTCAATTGTCGGGGAATATTCATTTGTCGTGGAATATTCTTTTTTGTCGAGAATATTCGTATGATGGCAAGCAAATGATTTGCATTTATGGCCCCATAACGGATAAATTCATCGGATGAAGAAAATGACAAAATTGAATAACTTGGCGTAGTTATTATCATTATATTTGTTGAATACCCGATGGTTAAAATACGATGTCTGGCGGTTGTTGACAAGAAGACATGGTATCGCATGCAGTATTGTTGAATTATTGATCCTTACGTAAGAAGGCACTACTCAATAATTGTCACAAAGAAGTTCTTGCTTCAATATTTTATTTTATTGATTCAATAATTGCTTTAGCGTTGATATTTTATATTATTGTTGTTCAATAATTGTCATTTTACAAGATATCTCCATTATCGGATCAATAATTCATATTATTTGAATAATATTATTAGATAGCATTATTGGCAATGTCTAGAAAGTTACATCAAGGAGAGGTTTGGTCACCTAATTGCGCTGAAGAAGGAGAAATCCTTATCTAAAGCCCCCTTTTTCTCGGGAACACACGGTTGTCATAATTGTGATTAGTAATATTATTTGTGAATAATTAATTATTGATTCATATGATAAGGAAATATTTATTTTATGTGGATATAAATGATGGATTTATTTATGTGGTTATTAATGAAGGAATTAATCTTTGAGATGTTTTATCAAGATTTTGTCGAATTGGAAGTATTTAAAAATCATCCGTTTGTGGATTTCGGGTATTTTTCTGTTTGGAATTTAGAAAAACTCAAAGCTACAAAGTTGTAGAGAATTCGATTTCGTGTGGAATGGACATAAAATTTGTATTTTTCTGATAAACAGGCTATTTTCTATGAATTATTAAAGTTTTTGATTATTGTTTAAATGATAAAATATTTTGGAAAATTCTAGAATTGGTTGGTGAGAAATGTGCTAATTAATTGAATTTCAAATGTGGTGGGTGGCAATAGTAACAGGTAAAGCCATCAGGTACCAGGTTAGTCTTCTATGGCGTTCTAAGCATTTTTCTATAAATAGGGTGCTTAGTTAGAATTGAAAATCACACCGTAATTCATAAGTTTTCTCTCTCTCTCTCTATTATCGGCGTATTCTTGTGAGTATTTTGATACTTTGAGTGTTGCTATACAAAGGCAATTTAATTCAAAGACTATATCCAAAATTCCAAATTTTAGTATTATCTTTTTGAGGTAAGGGATGTTATTTTCTTCGTAAGTGATATTATTTCTTCAATATCATTATGCCGAAATATTAGTTGGAACTTTTTATCAAATTTGGAACTTTTCATGTCGGGGTTACTATTCATGAGTTACTATTCACGAGTACTATTCACGAAGCATGATGATTTTTCTTGTGAAATTTCTATCTTTTGGTGTCGGAGTTACTATTCACGTATCGACCTTATTCACGTATACTGACCTTATTCACGAATCACTAAGACTATTCATAAAAAATAAATTTTTCTTCTTTTTGTCCAAAATGTCTATTATGGTTACTATCTTTGATTGTATCCATGTTTTGATCTTTATTCTTGAATTTTGCTTCAAAATTGGTTATTATGGAGTATTATTGATTTTGGATAAACTGTAATACGAATCTCTAATATTTGTTATTTTGTTTCACTGGATTCGTTCCTTTAAAATATTTTTCATAATCCTCAGTCCTAAATGATGATATTACTGAATATCTTTGGCCTGTAGTGCAAAGATGAATGGTTAACTGATGAATATCTTTGGCCTGTAGTGCAAAGATGAATGATTACCTAATGAATATCTTTGGCCCGTAGTGCAAAGATGAACAGGTGTTGAGATGAACATGACCAACTAGTGATACAAATGAATATCTTTGGCCTGTAGTGCAAAGATGAAATGAAGAACAGTTTCAGCTGGCTACTTTGGATCTCTATAACATGCAATCCTGGTAACGTTTTTGTGATCTTAGACTTTCAGGTTGTAGACAATATACAAGAAAACATATCTAATACATAATATCAAGCTAACAACATCAAATATAAGAGATCATGTTTGGTCAAACATTGTCAGAAAGAACATTCATTCGGTTTCTGGAAATTCTAGAAACTTAAAAATCTGATCGAGACTGCTACTTTGACCATCAGTTACTTTCAATATCTTGTTTATCTAAGAGATCTAGGAGCATGAATCTATAGAAAACCTAACCAGGAATAACCCTGATACACTAACAACATCAAAACAATAAACAGAAGCAAGATCGAGGCTCAGGAAATTCTTGTCAGACACGATTAAAGGATTTCTGGGTTACCCAAAAATTACTTGGTCATGGTCGGTCAACCGCCTTTGACCAAGAATAACTTTTAATCTATGCATTATTTGGTCCTGATTCAAACTCCAGAACAAAGAATGCATGACATACTACACGTATCAACCTTCAAACAACAAAAACACATAACCAGCAAAGATTAATGAGGTCTGACATTCATTAATGTCAGACAACATTTTCTATATTTTCCAGATTTTCAAAAACTTTAATTTCGAGAACTTAGATGATATGGATCTACCAGATACCAACCCATATCATCTATAAAGACTACAACCAACAAGTTTTAACATTAAAATACAAGATCTAACAGAGGATCATAAAAATTTTAAATTCTAGGGTTTATACCTTTATGCTTTGATTCATGATTCTGGGCTTCTAGATCTGTTATGGAATTCGTGGGGCTTGTCTAAAGGACTGATATACCTTAATATTTTCGTGCGTTTTTAGTGAGAGAGAGTTGGTGAGAACTTTGGAAAGAAATGAGCAAAAATGAACATTCTCTCTCATTCAATCTATATATATATATGACTTGTAATGAAGGGGCTGAGATATTGCTGCTAATCTTGCTGAGATTTCAGTCATATTGAGAAGTAAGGGTTAGCCAACAACTCCCACACTTGGCAAAATCCAATAATGCACAAAAGGGTAAAAGGGTCATTTGGCTTTTAATTTTAATGGCAAAATTGTAATCTTGACAAACCCTTAGGGTTTAACCCTTAGGGTTTAACCCTAAGGTTTTGCACAAATTGTAGGATTTTCCAACTAGGGTTTGTACAAAAAATAAAAATAAATAAATAAATAAAAATAAAAACAAATTTTAGTTTGTAAAATTTGTAATTAGGGTTTTCTAAATTAGATTAGTTTTTTAATTACTTTATACATGATCATTAGGGTTTGAAGTCCACTAATTAGCATTAAGAATTACAATTAACAATTAGGGTTTCATTTTAGTAAATTAAGGTTACTAATTTAGAAATTAGGGTTTCTAAAAATTAGAATTTCTAAATATAAATTAGGGTTTCTCTAATTAACATTAAATTCTATAATACGTAACATACTTCATTTAGCACAACTACATAACCGTTTCTAACTCATAATTGAGTTTTAAATTAGGGTTTTCCCCCTTGACAATTATGGTTAGTATAGAAAATTAGGGTTTATAAATATTATTTAGGGTTTTTTCAAAATTAGGGTTTTTAATTACTAATTAGGGTTTTCATTAACACTTAGAATACAAATCATATACCACATAACACGTGACATTCATAACATAACGTAATTACTTGAAATCTTACAGTCTTATTTGACTATCGAATTAGAATTTATTAAAATAATACTTGGGTTTTTCATGCTACCTTAAAACTGTTTCACACATTATCCTTACACACATAACATACAAGCTTATAACACTGAAATATAATTAATATTATATTATTATTCTCATTCCTTGATCAAAATCCAAAATTAGGGTTTGGATTCCATATTTGATTTATTCTTCCTATATAACATTATTAATTAAGTTAAAATAATTAACTTAATTAAACTAGCATAAATTCATATATTAAAATAGATTAATTATTATAATAATTCTAATAATCATTTAATATATTATTTAAATAATATATAATTATATTTTCATGGAAAATATAATAAAAATATTTCTACTATAAAATTAATTATTAAAAGAATAAACTTTATAATAACAATAATTCTAAAATAAAATTATTTGTAAACATTCATGTAATAAATATATTTTTATCTTCCACATAAATACATATACACAATATCTTGCACAAATCCTCATCTTTAAAATAATAATAAAAAAATTTATACGCAAATTTTTTGATTTATTTATATGGAAAATATCGGGTTGTTACATTCACCCTCCCTTATAAAGATTCCGTCCCCGGAATCACCATTTTAAAACCAATACATACCAGGGTACATAGCATACATAATCATTGCAAGTAGATCTCGATCAAAATTGATCGAACTAATCTTTTAACTATTCAACATAAAGCTTATCTATCTGCTTATACGAAAAATTGATTTCTAATATAACTCAATTTCCTCCTTCAAAATAATTTATAAAATAATTTACTATATATAAGAATATAATATATAAGAAATAAAAATTGGTTTGAGTAATACACGAGTTTGCATCCCTACCGCTGACGCTTTCTTGAGCAGTCATGTTGAAGACGTTTGCGGTTGATTTCGTTGGTTTGATTATTGATGTTGGTCCCGTCGTCGCCAATGTCCTGCTGCCTTTTCCTTGTTTGCGCATTCCATGGCTCCCATCTCCTTCTTGGACAGTCTTCCACCTTATACTCCATTCATTCACACTTAAATCATGCAGACTTGCCCTTTATCTCCTTTCCTTTTATCGTATAGGTGACAAAACTATCTTTTGCCCCTTCGTTACCCTAGCTATCACAAACGCGTCAATAGGGTCAGTTGATCTTCCAAATCCTGGCAGTACGATGGCCTTAAAGTCTTTGACGTTCGTCGATCTATTATTTGGCTGATCTTTCCGCGGCTTGTATTCCGTTCTGCATAGCTTGATCGTCTATATTCGCAAAATTCTGTATCGAGTCTAGTTGTCCTCCAGCTTTGTTGACAGGTTCTTTTGCCCTTTAGTTTCATTTTCGTCTTGGCGACATTATCATAAATTATTCTTATTAACTTACATTCTAAACCTTATCGTATACGCTTAACATATAACACAAAACTTTCTATTCGAATAATCATGTACTCAAAATATTAGATTTTGAAATTTTGGTTTTTAGCATTAACCAGTACTCATATAAGTAACTACTATCTTTATACCAACTTATTTCATTAATCCCATAAACTCATATTCATAGCACTTGACATACCATAGCACATACTGCTTTAATCATCCGATATCCCTTTGTGACTCAAAAGTCGGGAATCGCTGCCACAACTTATACAAAATTTGAAAAATATTACCTTATACAAACATACCTATTATATACATAACATAGAATCATACTTATTCAAGTAATACTAGTACTACTTATTTCTTACGCCTCCACTAAGGATCAATTGCTTAGAAATCTGTCTATTCCCATTATCCTCAATAATCCATTCACACCTATTTACACCTAGTTCGTCCAACTTACCATACATTATGAGTTTAAGAACTCACCACAAACATATGAGTTTAAGAACTCGACATTGACCACGTATTCTTTAACTATACTTTACACGATCGATTATACTATCGTTTGAGGTCCCAGATTATACTTTTCAAAACAACCACCTCATTGAGGTAGCTTTCAATATGAGCCTCTATGTCAGCTATTGGCTTTGATATTGGCTCGGTTATGGAGGTTGACTTCTTCTTTACGATTTGAGGGTATCATAATCCTTTTCTATCTGACATCTACACACAAACTATCTTGATTATTACTTAGTATATACACACAACAAATAATAGTTTTATACAAGTTATCTTTTATTTTGTTTGACGATGAACTTATTCAATTCATCTCCCTTTTTAAACTCTATATGAGTTATTTGTATTTTCAACGTTTTCCTCTGTTCCAAGGTTATAGCTTAAGGTCTAACCCACCTAAGGTTGTTAACCCTAAGCTCTGATACCAACTTGTAAAGCCCCCAAACTCGGGTACTTGAAACCCAAACTCGGTGCTTCACGATATCATTTCTATGAGCGGAATAATACTAATAATAATAATAATAATATAAATATCAAACTTAACTTACATTTATCAGAGTCTAATCCCAAGTACGTAACCTTTACTATATTCTTTACATGATATATAATACATATCATTATCTTAATACAGTCTAACTATCACAAAAGACACCATTAAACATGTTCTGTTTGCTTTCCTTTTCACTTGTTCTTGTCTGAACCTTCAGGTTGATCATGCCTAGCTGAAAACATTTAAATTTAAGCAAGGATGAGCATTTGGGTGCCCAACAAGTAATAACAATTATGAATATAATTAGTTGAAAGAAATAAATGTTTTCTTTGTACATCACTTCTACAACGAATTTATAGTTGTGAAGTAAACTGAACCGATAATAACAACATAACAATTCTATCTCAAATTTTTGAAACTACGAATTGACTATATATATAGGTATTAGTCGACAAATTATGAACATTATTTTTAGTTTTCGCTAAGGTTTAGCAGAGCTTCATCTGCAAACCGTCATAACTTACGGGCGTTAGGTTGTACTTCTCATGGGCCCTGTATTGATCAATACTACATTACAAGAACGATAGGATCGTTCACTCTGTCCGCCATGGGCGCATAAAATTTTTCCCGTGATCGGGATGTTCATACTTAGTCTGGAATCCGAACTAAAACAATTTGATTGGATACAAAAAGGTTTTAACTTATTCAACGATATTTCTGAATATGTGTCTAGCCAGCTTAAACGACTTTATATATATATATATATATATATATATATATATATATATATATATATATCAACATGTGATTAAATACAATGATTATCCAAGTGGGGACACTTGTATAACCATATATAGAAATTAACGAACAGAATATATATATGGATTACTATATACTAACATGTTGATAAACAATGATCTGATATAGAATATATCACAATAGGGTTAATAATTTAGTACAATAATAATATAATTTGAAACTTCTTACTCATGTCCATCAGATAAAGGAAATGCAAAGGTAAGATACTTACACGATGCTACCGCTTTCTACGATTCAGAACTTAGTTCTATCTTTATATAACACCTATCGAAGAATAAGATCATTTGATCGATTAGAATAACATACTATAACACATAAAGACTTTGCTTATCGCAAATTAAAGACATAACCTAATCACATTGTCACATATGTTTAACAATCATTGAATCACAAACAAACATTAATAAGGTCAAAATATCTAAGTCCAGATCAATTTCTGAAACCTGTTGGCGTACCGATAGCTTTATCGGGTAATTATCGAGTCTAAGACTCTATATCGAAGTTCAATATCTATTTAGACTTAAGTAACAGTCATATTATTTTTAAATGACTTATAATAATTTTTAAACATTTATTATAATTTATCATAAATTTTCAAACACCGGAATCATTATTAAATGATTTAAATATTAAACAATTCTATTATCATTAATATTTAATTAATATTAAACTATTAATGAAACCATTGCCAAAATGTTAAAGTTATTTATAATAACTCAAAATACTTTTAAAGTATTAATATTACACTTAAATAATTTTTAAAAGAATTAAAATCATTTTTAAATAATTATCATTAATATTAAAGTATTAATGCATTATTTATCAAAATATTAAAAGTCATTAATTATAACTTAAAATATTTTTAATTCATTAATATCCTTATTAAATGATTTTAAATAAATAAAACTATTTATTTAATAAAATTATTAAATAAATCTAATATCATTTAATATTAAATTATTAATGAAATTTTCCTATAAATATCAAAGTTGTAATTTATAACTTAAAACACTTTATTTCCATTTTAAATGATTTTTATAACATTAAAATTATTTTTAAACTAAATTATTTAATATAATTATTAAATAATTCTAATATCATTAATAGTAAATAATTAATGAAATTTACCTTTAAATATTGAAAGTTATATTTTATAACTTCAAATATTTTAAACTATTTATTTTCATTTAAAATGATTTTTCTAATATTAAAATTATTATTAAACTAATTTATTTAATATAATTATTAAATAAATCTAATATCATTAATATTAATATTTTTCATGACAAAATATCAAAAGTTATATTTTATAACTTAAATAATCTTTAAATTATTTTTCTATAATTTTTAAATCATTAATTCTATTTTCCATAATTTATTAAATACATTTATTAAATAACTTTAATTACCATTAATATTAATTAATTAATGAAATTCATCACAAAATTTTAAAAGTTATCAAAATAACTTAAATTATTTTCTTATACCATAATATAATTTTAAATGATTTTTTATGTATTAAAATCATTTTAAAATAATTTATTTAATATTATAATTAAATAAATTAAATACTTTTAATATTCCAAAAATATTTAATATTTATGAAATATATTCAAAATAATTAAAATATAATTTTAGGACCTTAAAACAATTTTTTAATAATTTATTTTGTATTTTTAATAATTAAAACTATTTTTTTCTATTTATTTAATAAAAATAATTAATTTTATAAATAAAGTGTCACTATAGGTGCTTTAGGCGACAAAACTGTCGCTGAGTGTATTCTTGAGTGTTCTTGGGCCAAACCCAGAACTTCATGTCAGATAACAAGTGCACTACTTTGACCAAGATTAAATCTCAGTGTATGGTGTTTTTGTGAAAGAAAATGGTCAGATCTTGTAGACATAGTGTAATACTACAAGCCCCAATAAACAACACGATCCAAAAACATAAAACAAAAGAGATTTAAGCCTCCAAAAATATATATCAGAAATGTTCTTCATTTCGGGTTTTCCGTAAATGAAGAAACGCCCAAATTGCTACTTGGATCTCTATAACATGCAATCCTGGTAACGTTTTTGTGATCTTAGACTTTCAAGTTGTAGACAATATACAAGACAACATATCTAATACATAATATCAAGCTAACAACATCAAATATAAGAGATCATGTTCGGTCAAACATTGTCAGAAAGAACATCCATTCGGTTTCTGAAATTTGAAACTTAAAAATCGATCGAGATCGCTACTTTGACCATCGCCATTTTCAATATCTTGTTTATCTAAGAGATCTAGGAGCATGAATCAGAGAAAACCTAACCGTGAATAACCCCGATACACTAACAACATCAAAACAATAAACAGAAGCAAGATCGAGGCTCAGGAAATTCTTGTCAGACACGGTTAAAGGATTTCTGGGTTACCCAAAAATCACTTGGTCATGGTCGGTCAACCGCCTTTGACCAAGAATAACTTTTAATCTATGCATTATTTGGTCCTGATTCAAACTCCAGAACAAAGAATGCATGACATACTACACGTATCAACCTTCAAACAACAAAAATACATAACCAGTAAAGATTAATGAGGTCTGACATTCATTGTCAAACAACATTTTCTATATTTTCCAGATTTTCAAAAACTTTAATTTCGAGAACTTAGATGATATGGATCTACCAGATACCAACCCATATCATCTATAAAGACTACAACCAACAAGTTTTAACATTAAAATACAAGATCTAACAAAGGATCATAAAAATTTTAAATTCTAGGGTTTATACATTTATGCTTTGATTCATGATTCTGGGCTTCTAGATCTGATATGGAATTCGTGGGGCTTGTCTAAGGGACTGATATACCTTAATATTTTCATGCGTTTTTAGTGAGAGAGTGTTGGTGAGAACTTTGGAAAGAAATGAGCAAAAATGAACATTCTCTCTCTTTCAATCTATATATATATGACTTGTAATGAAGGGGCTGAGATATTGCTGCTGATCTTGCTGAGATTTCAGTCATATTGAGAAGTAAGGGTTGGCCAACAACTCCCACACTTGGCAAAATCCAATAATGCACAAAAGGGTAAAAGGGTCATTTGGCTTTTATTTTTAATGACAAAATTGTAATCTTGACAAACCCTTAGGGTTTAACCCTTAGGATTTAACCCTAAGGTTTAGCACAAATTGTAGGATTTTCCAACTAGGGTTTGTACAAAAAATAAAAATAAATAAATAAATAAAAATAAAAATAAATTTTAGTTTCTAAAATTTGTAATTAGGGTTTTCTAAATTAGATTAGTTTTCTAATTACTTTATACATGATCATTAGGGTTTGAAGTCCACTAATTAGCATTAAGGATTACAATTAGCAATTAGGGTTTCATTTTAGTAAATTAAGGTTACTAATTTAGAAATTAGGGTTTCTAGAAATTAGAATTTCTAAATATTAATTAGGGTTTCTCTAATTAACATTAAATTCTATAATACGTAACATACTTCATTTAGCACAACTACATAACCGTTTCTAACTCATTATTGAGTTTCAAATTAGGGTTTTTCCACTTGACAATTAGGGTTAGTATAGAAAATTAGGGTTTATAAATATTATTTAGGGTTTTGTCAAAATTAGGGTTTTTAATTACTAATTAGGGTTTTCATTAACACTTAGAATACAAATCATATACCACATAACACGTGACATTCATAACATAACGTAATTACTTGAAATCTTACAGTCTTATTTGACTATCGAATTAGGGTTTATTAAAATAATACTTGGATTTTTCATGCTACCTTAAATCTGTTTCACACATTATCCTTACACACATAACATACATGCTTATAACACTGAAATATAATTAATATTATATTATTATTCTCATTTCTTGATCAAAATTTAAAATTAGGGTTTGGATTCCATATATGATTTATTCTTCCTATATAACATTATTAATTAAGTTAAAATAATTAACTTAATTAAACTAGCATAAATTCATATATTAAAATAGATTAATTATTATAATAATTCTAATAATCATTTCATATATTATTTAAATAATATATAATTATATTTTCATGGAAAATATAATAAAAATATTTCTACTATAAAATTAATTATTAAAAGAATAAACTTTATAATAATCAATAATTCTAAAATAAAATTATTTGTAAACATTCATGTAATAAATATATTTTTATCTACCACATAAATACATATACACAATATCTTGCACAAATCCTCATCTTTAAAATAATAATAATAAAAAAATTATACGTAAAATTTCTGATTTGTTTATATAGAAAATATGAGTTGTTACATCAAGGGCAAGTGTGATGAGAGCTCCCTTCATTCCAATGGTTTAGAGATATTCTGTTTAGGCTTGATATGTCAGTTTATTTGAAATTGTAATAATTACCTTAGATTATGGTTTGAACCAGTTTGACTTTTATTATAGTTTGTCTTGTGATATTTAATTATTATGATACCATTCTTTTGTGACATAGAGCTTTCATTTCGTTTTGTTATATTTTGTACGTAACCTCTCTTTCTATTTTGGAAAGGGGGTGTTAACACACATTGTAGAATTTCTGATTTATTTATATAGAAAATATGAGTTGTTACATCAAGGGCAAGTGTGATGAGAGCTCCCTTCATTCCAATGGTTTAGAGATATTCTGTTTAGGCTTGATATGTCAGTTTATTTGAAATTGTAATAATTACCTTAGATTATGATTTGAACCAGTTTGACTTTTATTATAGTTTGTCTTGTGATATTTAATTATTATGATACTTTTATTTCGTTTTGTTATATTTTGTGCGTAACCTCTCTTTCTATTTTGAAAAGGAGATGTTTACACACACCCCCCCAACCCCCAAAATGTCCGTCCAGAATTGGCTTCGTCTTCCATCACCCAACTCAAAAGAAAATATGGTCCATAAAACCATCCCAACCTCCGCTATAGCCTTTCATAAGCCGACTCCAAAAGGCCTTATCGATTATTGAGAAGCCAATCCCTCTTTCTCCAACCGAAATTTACTTGCCACAACTCGATTTCCTAGCCTGTCCTCCCCCTCCACCACAAGACACCAAAGCCACTTCCCAAAAAAAGCTTGATTAAACATGTCAAACACCCAAATACCCACCCCTGCCTCTTCCAGATAGGAACAAACAATACCCACTTCACTGGATGATATTTATCAGTATTCATTTCCAGACCACAAAAACTCCTCATCTTATTCAACTTTTCTTGCATCGAAGCCAAAAACTTCAATAAAGAAGAATCTAGGTGGGAAGACTAGATAAAATTTTCTTAAGAAGAACTAATATATCCCCTTTAGACAAGTAGCTCTATTACCCAGCTAACCGACTTCAAATCCCTCCACGACTGGCCCCAAATTGCCTTTCATTTATTCGCTGAGCAAGGTTCAAATTAATCACTGGCAAAATACCCACCTGCAACCTAGGATAGCAGCCAATACTTCTGGCATCCAACCTCCCCAACCAAAAACATGCTCTTTTCACATTAATTTTCAGTCCAGAAGTCGTCTGCCCCGCCAATCTTCCGGGAAAAAAAATTCAATAAAGTACTCAAACTTCTCTAAACCTCCAAAAAAAACACTCATGAAAGAAGTCCACCTTCCATCGTAACACTCTCAGACAATGCTGGAAGAAAGCCATCAAAAAACAGGTGCTTGAGACCTTCCCAACACAAGCTGACCAGGAAAGCTTTTACTTCCAAAGTACTATGTTCATTAAAGTAATGAATGTCCTTCTAAGAGGACCATTTTATCGACACTTTTCCAAGGAAAAGAAGATGACAAATACTTGTGCGTTCTCTCTCCACTCAACCCTGGATCCTTAAGAACAGTAGAAGAAAATATTTTTCCTGGTAGAATTATTAATTAGATCTGTAGTGTTTTCTGTAGTTGTCACTAACATAAAATATTTAAATAATTACATCTTCCAAAACAGAATAAAAATAAAAACACTATTTTGTCAAAACAAAACTTTTCAGTTGAAACACATTATGCTAATTCAAGGGTGTCAATAGTTCACAAACTTTTTGACAAAGTAATTATTTACTAATGAGATGATGTGTCACCTAAAACAAATTGGTAACCAAAATTATTGTCAAGAATTTATTTATGAGCAACAGATTCCAATTATGTCATGCAAGCAAAATTGCAAATAAGTGCAATGAAATTTATATTTCTGTTTCTTTTTAGATTAAAAAGAGACCAGAGAAATAACCATACATTTCTATGTAGTTAACGATGAGGTATATATTCCTAAAGACTTCTTAAACTCTATAACTGAAAATCAAGGAATTGTTAGGCAAATTTATATTATAGATTTAGCAACTAAAGATTGATATTAATAGGGCAGCCTGCATTTTTTATTTTACATTATTGAGTGAATTTTGTTTTACAAATTGAATGATAAATTTGATCTTCATTTAGATTATTTATGTTATGCAAGATTCGAACGATGTCTGGAAGGTCATTAGCATCAACTTACTGAATTTGTTTGAACAGATGAGTGTGTTACAAGCAGAGATAAGATCAAGAAAATAAGAATAGAAGTACAAGTAACTAGTACATTAGATTCCCTAGCAAGTAAACAATGGCTAACGGTTACCACTTTTCCATTCCTTCTGAAAGTCGCAATAACAAAACCAGGGTCATTACTGGCATCCCACGACATGGCTGGAACAGTTATCTCGCGTGTCCCATCCGAATGAGTTTGATCATTAAACTTATGGGTGTGTGCACTGAAAATAATCCTGTAGGGAAAAAGAAAAAAAAGATACACCAAGTCACTTCCTTGTTTCTTGATCCAATTAAAAAACTGGGGTTCATCAAGTTTTTAGGATGCAAAACAGAAAAGAAGAAAAGATACATCTCATTCTGACTAGTTTGATGGCATCCAACTCATAATTTTTTTTGTCAAACTATGAAGAAATACTAATAAAACAGTAGTGTGTCCTTAAAGAGATATAAAGGGTATAACTGGATCACTGAGTTGTGGTTAGGGTTGAATGGCACTTGCACTCAGCACTAGCTGGCTCTGCCAAAATACATCTAGGGGCTAAGCATTGTTTCGGTGACGATACAACTCAAGCCATACTAAATAATAGATATGACCTCAAAGTTTCCTCACTTTCACAACTTATATACTTCCTCCGTCCCATAGTTATAGGTTGATTTCTTTCCATAGTTATAGGCTGATTTCTTTTGGCACATAGTTTAAGAAAATTAGTTTAAGTGGCAATTTTTAACATAAATTTTTCACATATACCCCTTAATATGAAATTAATAAATAAGTTAATTACTCCTTCCTTATCACACTGGAACTCTCAACTTCATTGATTGACGTGTACTGACCATTAAAATCCATAACCATAGAACTTTAACCAAATAGAATACAACATTAAATGTGGTGATAAAAATAATGACATTGAATGTTGTTTCTTCAAAAAAAAAGTAATGGTTGAATATTTATTATAAGGGCATAAAAGTAAAACAATGAACCAACTAAATTTTATAAATAGTAAGTAGCCTATATATTGGGACATCTCAAAATAGAAAATCAGCCTATAACTATGGGACGGAGGAAGTATTAAATACATTTTACCCGAGTATATATCTTTTGTTCACCTTTACCCTCACAGTTTCCCACTATAGAAAGTCTCTAGTTATATAAAGGAAAAAAAAACTCCCATATGGATAAATAGCGTTTTACGTAACTTGGGCATGCAATTTGACCTCAATAAAGTTCTGCCTGAAAACTTTATATTATTGCAATCACACTGTTCTATTGTTTCACTAATTCAATTCTTTCCATAATAATCAATTTTAGAGAACAGATGAAATAGGAAGAGAGGGGTTAGGAGGGAGGAGCTACCTAAATCTCCGTGGGGGGAACGCCCATGTTTGGAGTTTGTAAGCTTTTATCATGGTGCGTCTCCTTTCTACAAACACACCTTAAATTGTGTGCCGAATGTCTATTAATGTATAATGATACAAGAAGCAACAAACATCCCCTACATATTTTTTTGGTTTTAGTGCAGCTGCCGGCGTTTGTTAAAAAGTGGTTGGAGAAGCTTGTTCAAGACTTTTTGTATAAAGGAATGATGAGGGAGGAAAGTACAATCTGGTTGGCTGGGATCAAGTTTTTGTGCCAATGGAGCAAGGGGGGTTAATGGTGAGAGAGTTTGGCTTGTTCAATATGGTGCTATGAGCTGCGCTACATTGACTTTTCAGTTAAGGGTAGAGTTTCAACAACAAGGATGTGGGTGTGGGTGTGGCAGCTGGACACTACAAAATTGTGGAAATAATGAAAATGTTTTAAGAAAATAGGTGATGAGGACATCCCTAGCTCATAAATGATTGGCAACTATAGAGCGGATCGGGTGAGAATTCCGGTTGGACCCGTGACAAGAGCTCGGACTAAACACTTCAAGGAGGGGCATATTGGATTGACTCAAAAAGTGTGGAACGAGGTTGGAACGAGTTCATAGGTTGTTAAGTTGAAATCCAAGTTTGTGACGGCCGTGAATATGTTGCAAGCGGATGTGTCAAGCCAGGAAACAAAAGAATGAGAAATCCAGTTTTTTGGGTCAGGCGCGGCCGCGTCCTGACCTAGTACACATGCAGCATTCTCTAGCAACACAAAACTGGCTCTCTGCCATTCCAGCACGGCCACGCCCCAAGACGGTACAATTCCAGCACGACTGCGCCGCAGGGGATTTTCAGTTGACGCATTTTGGCTTGATTTGGATGCGGATTTCACCCTTAAAATAAGGAATTTTATTTTATTTTCATATTTCTATTGTAATTATGATACTTTTAGATTAGAGTTTGATTCTAAATTACTTGTTATTTCCTTATAGGATTCTAGGATCTCATAGCTAGTATAAATAAGCTTTATGAATGCAATTCATACACATTCAATAATATTCAGATTTTATCAATACTTGTGAGATTATTCTCTACTTTTGGTTTTTTAAAAAATTCCCAAGTTATTTTGTTAGTTTTTCTTTGAGATTCAAGTTTGCCTTATCATACAACAATACATAGTTGTGTGTAGTGTCTTCTACCGCATCAATCGTCGATTGTACCAAGATTACCGCTTCAATATAAGCGAATGGTCAAGGTGTTGGTGTCCATTCAATGCAGAATTCCTAACGCGAGCAATTGTACCAAGATTACCGTCTACATATAGACGAGGGGTTAAGGTATTGCGAGCAATTCATTCTACGACTTTGCTAGAAACTATCCGGGCGACGACCAACTCACGCAAGCGTGTCGTGGAGTCTATCATTTGGTATCAAAGCTAAGCCTTTCTAGCGAGTTACTTATCTTTAATTTTTTGTTTGAATTGTTAAGTTAAAAAAAAGAGTAGAAAATTTTCAAAATTTTATTTTGATTGCTTGCTATCGTTGAGATTTCATACCTTCTATAATTTGTTTCTTGATAAGTTATTTTTGAATTAATTAGTAAAACTGTGAATTTTGCTTGGTGAGTTCAAAAAGAACCTATTAGAGAATATTTAGAGGTAAAAGGCAAGAGTAGTGAGTCTAATTGAGGGTAAAAGCCAATTTTGAGTGCATACACGAGTGAAACATTAATTTGAATGAAACACGCAAGGGAGTGGTAAGGAAATTGTTTTCTACTAACCTTTGTTTTGCAGCGAATTATGTCTAATTCAAAGGATAAGAGTGCTATGGAAGAGGGTCTCGAAAAAATTGATGCAAAATTCATGATGGAAGCCATGACAAAGGAGTGGAACATAAAATTTAATATGGCAATGGAGCAGACAAATGATAGATTTGATCGGTTGAGCGCTTCGAAATCATCTCAACATCCTCATGGACACATCAACAAGGTAGAATGCATCAAAGAAGGGCTAGAACGGAAGGAGAAAATTACTATGATGTTAGAAATAGCGAAGAGGAGGACCGTAAATCCGACTTCCTTCATCGAAGACATAGAGTTAGGAATAGGGGAGATCGAAATCGGGTGGACAATAACTTGGATAACATCAAAATGAAAATTTCAGCTTTCTAAGGAAGGAGCGATCCAAAGGCATACTTAGAATGGGAAAAGAAGATGGAGTGGGTATTTGATTATTACAACTATTCAGATCTCAAGAAAGTCAAATTGGCCACTAAAGAATTAATTGGTGGGATCAGTTGATGACTAGCCGAAGGAGATGTGGAAAGCGCTTTGTTGGGAGAATGCATATTATGATTTGATGTTTTAATGTATATGCTCATGATTATTTGTAAAGTCCTTCAAGTAAGTTATGTACAAGGACTTAGTGATAAGATCAAATCTGTTAGGATGATCTAAGCTCTTAACGTGTATCATTCTTCTGAAGAATGTATAGAAAGAAAGATCAAAGCTGTTAGGTTGATCTTGAGATGTAATAGATAGTCTTCGAAGAAATCGGAGTGTATAAATCTGATCAACATTGCAGAACTCAAGGTAGAAACGTAGAGCTTCAAAGATCGTAGTGTGCCTGCCTTGAAGGGCCTCTTCGAAAATCGTAGAGTGGTCCCAACGTTTGCCGAGCCAACTCAACGATCGTAGTGTGAAGAAGGAAACGTAGAGTTTGCAAGTCAACGATCGTAGTGTGCTCTCGGAAACGTAGAGTAACAACTCAAGCAAGCAAAGATCGTAGTATGCAAAGGTTTAAGGAGAATCGTAGTGCTCTCGCCTGATAGCATCAGACCAGGCATCAAGACGATAAGTCACTACGATCTGAATCGTAGAGTACCACGATCTGAATCGTAGAGCATATGTTTTGTGTCAGAGAACGTCGAGCCTCATGATTTGTGTGGAAGACAGATTCCAACATAAGAGGAATGGATTCTAAACGCTGCAGTATTCACCAGTCCCAAAGTCATAAGAAATATCCTTAGTATGCAACAAAGAAGCGTATTGAAGAAGCTAAGGAAAGTACCATTGGTAAGGGGGAAAAAACATTTTCAGGTGTTAGGTGAGAAGCGATCTGCGCGGTGTCGGTGGGCGTAATGCGGTTTGAGGAAGATGTGCGAAATGTCTTCATCAAAGATCGAAAATTGAAACGCATTTAATGCTTCAACGGATGGATCCAACAGATAGTTTTCAAGATCACATATATGTAAATCAAGCGAGATGAGAGAGAGATAAGCAAGCATTGAACAAACAACGTGAACAACTCTCAAGTTCAACTCTACGATCCGAGAATTAGCAAAGTTTGCTCAATTTTACTCATTCTTTCGAACAAGTGCTTAAACAAAGAACCGAGTAGCAACCATCAAGAACTCAACATCTATCAATCAATGAAGAAGAAGAGTACCAAGTCTGCTTTGGACTTGAAGAGTTCTAAGTGAACTGTAAAGAGAGCCAAGTCTGCTTTGGACTTGAAGAGTTCAAGAGTGAACTAAGAAGTTCCTCATTGCTTTGTCTGAAAGGAATCGTGTGATTCGTGGAAGTTGTAAAAGTCATCCTTAGTGGATATCCTACTGCGTTGAGTGAAGAGTGGACTAGAGCTTTAAGTGCTCGAACCACGTAAAACGATCGTTGTGTTTTACATTCATGTTATAATCATTATATCTTGCCATAACTGCTATAACTGCCTCACTCTCATAACTCCACTGCTTTGTAAAGAAGATTAAAACAAACATCAATTTCGCTAAGTTTTAATCATCATCAAAGAACAAGTTTAAAACGAATTTTTTTTTAAATATCTATTCAACCCCCCCCCCCCCCTTCTAGATAACTATTGTGCCAACTAGGAACTAACACGCTTGATTGAGACTTGGGTTTAGATGAAGGCAGTGATGAAGAAGAGGTTCGTGCCAAGTCACTACCACCGAGATTTGTATCGAAGTTTGCAGAATTTGAACAAGGAAGTAGGACTGTAGAAGACTACTTCAAAGAGATGGAGATGTTGATGGCTAGGGCTAATATAGATGAGGATAGTGAGGCGACAATGGCTCGATTTTCAGTTGATTTAAATTGGAAAATAGCATATTTGGTGTAGCGACAACATTATGTGGAGTTGGAGGATATGATACACATGGCTATCAAAATTGAGAAGTAGCTTAAGAGGAGAGGTGGCCAACGTTCAAATCTTACCACTGGTTCATCATGGAAGTCTAATGTTGCAAAGCGCGAGGAAAAGCCAATTATGATCAAACCGAAAGTGGAGCTAAGCAAGGAACGACTAACTGGGGATTGCAAGGTAAAACTGAACAACCTTCTTTTAGTCGTACTCGAGATATTGCATGTTTTAAAGGCTGAATGACATTTTTGTCCCTCAGAGTTGCCACTCACTTTCAAAGTCGTCCCAAAAGTTCATTTTTCATCAGTAAGGTCCTTAAAGTGGCATTTTTTGGCGTTTCCGTTCCTCCTACCCAATTTGATCCCAACCCGACCCATTTTGACCAAATTTTGACCCAACCCAGTTTGACCAAACCTCAATTTTTAATATTTTAAAACAAAATAATTATTTTTAATATTTTAAAATAAAACAATTATTTTTAAAAAATTAAAATAATAATTATATTTAATATTTTTAAAATAAATTATTATTTAAAATCATTATTATTCTTGTTATTTTTTTAAAAAATATTATTTAAAAATAACTAAATAATAATTTATTTAATATTTTAAAATAAAATATTTTCTTAAAATAATTTGAAAATTATAATTATTTTTAATATTTTAAAATAAAATATTCTTTTTTAAAACAATTAATATTTTTTATATTTAAATTAAAAGATTATTTTTAAAAGTTTTCAAAATAATTATTATTTTAAGGAAAAACTATTAGAAACTTTTATTTTTTTTTTTTCAAAATGAGTAAAGTTTCATAAAATATAGATTCAAAAAAAAATTTAAAATTTTTTAAATCTTAATTATTTTTATGAAAATTTATAAATCTTTAAAAAATATATTTTGTTTTATGAAAATAAAGTTTTGTTTTTTTCAATATGTATTTTATAAAACTTTACTCATTTTTTTTGAAAAAAGGAAAAAATTTCCTAATTTTTTTCCTGAAAATAATAAAAAATTTAAACTTTTTAATTTTTTTTTAAAAAAATGAATTAGTTTTTTATTTATCTTATACTGCTTTTTTGTATTTTAATTTCTATTTTTAGTTTTTTTAAAAAAATTCTAATATTGAGAATACATATAATAATGGTAAAGATATTAACTTTTTTTTTGTGAAAATAAATTATTACATAAAAATAAAAATAAACACTTTTTTTAAAATATAGTTTTATTTTATTTTTTTGAATCTATGTTTTATGAAACTTTACTCATTTTAGAAAAATAAAATTTCTCATGTTTTTTCTTTAAAATAATAATTATTTTATACCTTCTTAAAATAATATTTTATTTAAAATATAACAAATAATTATTATTTTAAAATAATATTTTCTTTTAAAATATTAAAAATAATAATTATTCTAAAATAAAATATTTTTCAATAATTTTTCAAAAATTATTATTTTAAAATACTAAAAATAATTATTATTTTAAAATTATTGAAAAGTATTTTAATTTAAAATATTAAATGTAATTATTATTTTAAATTTGTTTTAAAAATAAATTTTCTTTTAAAATATTAAAAATAACTACTTTGAAATAATTATTTTATTTTATAATATTAAGAATAATTATTATTTTAAAAATAATAATTTACTTTAAATATTAAAATAATTATTATCTTAAAATATTAAAATTATAATTATTTTTAAAATAATAAAAAAATTTAAATGAATAAAATTTTTAAATATTAAATATAATTATTATTTTAAAATTATTCTAAAAATAATTATTTTATTTTAAAATATTAAAAAAAATTAGTTTGTTTTAAAATTTTAAAATTTGTGGTTGGGTCAAACTGAGTCGGGTTGGGTCAAAATTTGGTCAAAATTGGTCGAGTTGGGGTCAAATCGGGAAGGAGGAACGAAAATGCCAAAAACGACACTTTAAGGACCTAACTGGCAAAAAATGAACTTTAGGGACGACTTTGAAAGTGAGTGGCAACTTGGAGGGACAAAAGTGTCATTTAGCCATGTTTTAAATGTCAAGGCAGGAGACATATTTCTAGTCAATGTCCAAATCAAAGAACTATGTTATTGCTTGACAATAGAGAAGTGGAAACCGAGGAAAAAGATAGTGACACTGATTCTATGCCACCATTAGATGATGTAGATGATAGGGAGGTAGGCCATACATGGTGCAGTTTTAGTTACAAAGCGAGCACTTGGTACACAGGTGAAAGAGAAAAGTAGTGAACGGGAAAATCTTTTTCATACTAGATGTCTTGTGAATGGGAAGATTTGTTGTGTCGTGATAGATGGAGGTAGCTGCACTAATGTGGCGAGTACTACCATGGTGGAGAAATTGGGGTTGTCTACATCTAAGCATCCACAACCGTATCGTTTACAATGACTCAATGACAGTTCATATATCAAAGTGACTAAGCAGGTATTAGTTCCATTTACTATTGGTCGATATGTGGATGAGATATTGTGCGATGTGGTGCCAATGCAGGCGGGACATTTGTTGCTTGGTAGGTCATGGCAGTTCGATAGGAGGGTTAAACATGATGGCTTTACTAACGAATATTCTTTTGCACACAATAAAAGGAAAGTCACTTTGTGTCCTATGTCACCACAACAGGTGCATGAGGATCAAATTCATTTGCAAAAAGATAATGTTAAAAAAATAAGAGTTAAGAAAAGAAAATTCAAGAGAAAAATAAGGGAAAAAGAAAGAGAGAAAAACAAACACGGATAAGGAGACGCTTTTGAATACTAACACAAATGATTATTTGCCTAGTGTTGTTTCATCTCTTTTGCAGGATTACACAGATGTATTTTTCGAGGAGATTCCACAAGGACTACCACCGATTCGGGGAATTGAACATCAAATTAACTTCGTACCTGGTGCTACCATTCCAAATCGACTCGTTTATCGGAGCAATCCTGAGGAAACGAAGGAGTTGCAAAAGCAAGTTGGTGAGTTGATGGAGAAAGGGATCGTAAGGGAAAGCACGAGTTTATGTGCACTTCCAGTCATATTGGTTCCTAAGAAGGATGGGAAATGGCGTATGTGCATCGATTGTCGAGCAATAAATAACATTACGGTAAAATATCGGCATCTCATTCCTCGTTTAGATGACATGTTAGATGAATTGCATGAGTCGTGTGTTTTCTAAAATTGACTTAAGAAGTGGGTATCATCAAATAAGAATAAATGAAGGCGATGAGTGAAAAACTGCATTTAAAACTAAATTGGGCTTTATGAGTGGCTAGTATTACCTTTCGGGTTAACTAATGCACCTAGTACATTCATGCGATTAATGAACCATGTTTTGCGTCTATTCATTGGGAAATTTGTTGTTGTGTATTTTGATGATATCTTGATTTATAGCAAAAACTTGGAAGAACATGGATTGCATTTAAATTTTGTTTTAGATGTACTTCGTAAGGAAAAGTTGTTTGCTAATATGGCGTTTCAGTTGATTAAGAATAAATTGACTAATGCTCCTTTACTTGTTTTACCTAATTTTACTAAAACTTTTGAAATTGAATGTGATACTTGATTGTAGGAATTGAAATTTTGTTTTGATGCAAGGAAAATCGATTGGTCGATGTGGAAATGACTTTGAACTATCCTACCTATGACAAAGAAATGTACACATTGGTTTGGGAATTGGAAACGTGGAAACACTACCTTTGACCTAAAGAGTTATTTATACACACCGATCATGAATCATTAAAGTACTTGAAAAGTCAGCACAAATTGAATAAGAAACATGCACGATGGATGGAATTTATCGAGACATTTACATATGTCATTCGATACAAGAAAGGTAAAGAGAATGTCGTGGTAGATGCTCTTTCGCGAAGGTATGTGTTATTAAATACTCTTGATACGAAATTGCTTGGTTTCGAACGAATCAAAGAATTATATGTTGATGACCATGATTTTTGTGAGTTCAAGTCTTGTGAAAAGAATATTGTGTAAATACTTAAAATTGATGGATTCTTATTTCGTGAAAATAAACTGTGTATACATGCATGTTCTTTACGTGAATTATTAGTTAGAGAATCACACGGGGGTGGTTTAATGGGTCATTTTGGTGTTGATAAGACTTTATCTGTTTTGAAAGAACATTTTTAAAATGTATTACCAGTTGGCAAGCTAAATCTCGTGATCAACCCCATGGATTATATACATCATTGCCTATTCCTAATGAACCTTGGATTGATTTGTCTATGGACTTTATGGACTTTGTGTTGGGTTTGCCTAGGTCTAAGCATGGTCATGATTCTATATTTGTGGTTGTCAATAGATTTTTTCGAAAATGACACATTTTATTCCATGTCACAAAACTGGTGATGCATCTCATGTAGCTGATTTGTTTTTTAGGGAGATCGTGCGTTTGTATGGTATGCCTAAACTATTGTTTCTGATAGAGATGAAAAGTTCTTAAGTTACTTTTGGAAGACCTTGTGACTAAACTATTATTTTCAACTACTTGTCATCCACAAATTGATGGTCAAACTGAGGTAGTTCATAGAACTTTATATGCATTGTTAAGAGCTATCATTAAGAAGAACATCAAACATGGGGAAGAATGTTTACCACATGTTGAGTTTGTATAATAAATTTGTTCATTCTACTTCTAAGTTTTCGCCATTTGAAATTGTATATAGTTTTAATCCCTTAACTCTGTTGGATTAATCACCATTACCTGTTTCTGAGTATACTAACATGGATGGAAAGGAAAAGGCTGAATTTGTTAAGCAGATACATGAAAAGGCAGGCTCAACATTGAAAGGAGGATGGGACAATATGTAAAGTAGGCCAACAAGGGTCGATGTCGAGTTATCTTTGAACCGGGAGATTGGGTGTGGTTACACATGCGGCTAAAAGAAGGTCCAAATTACTTCCAAGAGGAGATGGTCAATTTCAAGTTCTTGAACGCATTAATGACAATGCCTACAAATTGGATTTACCTGGTGAGTATAATATTAGTGCAACATTCAATGTTATTGATCTAAGTCCGTTTGATGTAGGTGATGATTTGAGGACAAATCCTTCTCAAGAAAAGAGGAATGATGAAGACATCCCTAGCTCAGAAATGATTGGCCACTATGGAACGGATCGGGTGAGAATTCCGGTTGGACCCGTGACGAGAACTCAGGCTAAACACTTCAATGAGGGACTTATTGGATTGATTCAAAAAGTGTGGAACGAGGTTGGAACGAGTTCAAAGGTTGTTAAGTTGAAATCAAAGCCCGTGAAGGCCGTGAATATGTTGCAAGCTACCAAGCCCCTCATGGCTCAATGGTAAAAAAACTACTCATAAGGCTTTGGGCGCATGAGCTCTTGGGATACATTCCTGCCAAAGGCCAAAATGTTAAATTTCAGTCAAATATAGCAAAAAAAAGAATGTCGTCAATGTTCTAAAATGCGCTAGGCGGGCGGCCGTTGGGGCCTAGCGCCTACCCGCCTAGTGCTTAGGGGGCATAGGCGGGATTTTTTATTTTGGGCCAATTTTAATATTTTATCTTACATTTATCCAAACAAAATAATAATATAAAGAAAAACAATCTATAATAAAGATAATAAAGGTCTTTGCTTAAAGTTTAAACACATATCCATATTGCTAATGTCAAAGTTCAAACACAAACATACAATTCAAAGTTCAAACATATTTTTAACGTATTAGTTTTATTCATAAACAAGATTGCTATTAAATAATAAAATTTAAAATTTCAAGAATTTAATTCAATATTAAAATTTAAGAAACTAAATATATTGAATTAAACTAAATATTACAAATGTATCATCATTTATATAATTTGAAGTTGGTACAAGTTTAAAAAAGTACAACTATAATAAAATTATCTATTTTGACTTGATATTGTTCACTTCTTGTTGTGATTTGATATGCTACAACCTGTATTATGAATATGATAAATCATTAGAAAAATAAATATATCAAAATCTGGTATGGGTAGTTATTAAAAAAACTCTCCACTTAGGGATTTTTTTGCCACCTTGGGCCTAGGTGAAGCGTCAGGGGGCCTAGCGCCTAGGCGAGGCACCAAGGGGGACCTAGCACCTAGGCGAGGCGCAAGGGGGGCCTAGCGCCTAGGCGGGGATTTTAGAACACTGTATGTTGCAAGCGGATGTGTCAAACCGAGAAAAGGAGAAATCCAATTTTTTTCGTGCCCTTTGGCAACACAAAACTAGCTCTCTGCAATTCCAGCGCAACCCCGCCCCAAGGCAGTACAATTCCAACGTGGCCGTACCATAGGTGATTTTTAGTTGACTCGTTTTGGATTGATTTGGACGCGGATTTCACCCTTAAAATAAGGAATTTTATTATATTTTCAGATTTCTATTGTAATTAGGATACTTTTAGATTAGTGTTTGATTCTAAATTACTTGTTATTTCCTTATAGGATTCTAGGGTTTCATAGCTAGTACAAATAAACTTTATGAATGCAATTTATACAACATTCAATAATATTTAGATTTTATCAATACTTGTAAGATTATTCTCTACTTTTAGTTCTTTTTAGAATTCCTAAGTTATTTTCTTAGTTTTTCTTTTGAGATTCAAGTTTGACTTATCATACAACAATACATAGTTGTGTGTGGCGTCTTCTACCGTATCAATCGTCGATTGTATCAAGATTACCGCTTTAATATAAGCGAGGAGTTAAGGTGTCAGTGGTATCCATTCAACGCAGAATATTTAACGCGAGCAATTGTACCGAAATTACCGTCTACATATAGGCGAGGGGTTAAGGTGTTGTGAGCAATTCATCTTACGACTTTGCTAGAAACGATCCGGGCGACGACCACCTCACGCAAGCGTGCCGTTGAGTCTATCAATAGGAGTCGGTAATGAATGATATAAAGACAGCTTTCTCACACTGACAAGGATCCTGACCATGTAATATAGGCGAAAGGAAATGTCTTTGGCGTTTTAATTTCAAGGAGGCCTGTTTGTGGAGGAAGATGATGTTATACAGATTTAGGTTGGAGCAAGGAGGGTGGATCACTGGAAGCCCAAGACTTCAAATGGGGTGGGTTCGTGGAAAAGTATTGTTTATGGTTTGGGTGGGTGGGTGGGTGGGTGGGTGGGGGGGAGGGGGTGGCATTTGGGAGACATGTTTCCTTTGTTGTAGGGAATGGTGGGAGAATCAGATTTTGGATGAATATTTGGATTAGGGAGTACACTTTTTTCAATATTTCCGAGTCATTTTGTGCTAGCAGTAGATAGGGGCACATTTGTGGCTAGTTATATATATGTGGTGGAGGGTCGTCAAATTTGGCACCAGTGTTCAAGAGGTTCTTTCAGAAAGTGGATGGTTTATTGTTTCTTCTTTTCGAGGTTGGTAACATCCAGGGGTTCATGATTCGGTTCGATGGGTTCCTCATTAGAGTAGAAGTTTTTCAAGTAAGTTGTAGACACTCGAAATTTTATTTTTCTATTACTAACAATACTGGAAGGCAAAAGTCTCTTTTCTCACATTTCAAAGTAGCCCTGTAGGGCTAATCAACCTTGGAGATTAACCCCAAGGAAAGAAAGGTTGGCAGCAATCAAATCCCGGAGACAAGCTCAAGGAACAACCAAAAGCCCCATCAACCCTGAGACAACTCCGAAAGGCCAAAAAGGTCATTTTGACAAGTCAACATCAACAAACACATTACAGCTGTCAATCGGGTCACAAAGAGTCATTGCAGCACTTCCGAGCGCAAACTACGCAAAATAATTCAACGAACTACCTGCGAAGACTCGAAGATGTCATTTCGGTCATGGACCCATCTTCCCGGATTCGGCAAAAGGCTAGCCCTATGTCATTGCGTAGCTCTCGAAAAGAGATTTCTGGAATGGTATAGCACACCTTCATACGATACCTGGATTGCAAGATACAAAGGTTTCAGCGCACAGCAAGGCGAATGGCTAGCCGACATCTATCTAGGAATGGTTTTTCCCCTTTTAAACTGTCTTCCTGATCTCAGATTGAGGCAAATAATATACCATTGCGAAGCTATCGGAAAGAGCTTTTCGGATTGATATGGCACGTCTTCTAATTCCTCCCCGATTAAAAGTTTTGGCTGTTCCAATGCGCAACATGAAAACCTGACCTAGCGGGACCAAAAATCGAGCAAGTGGGACCTACTTTCGGGTTGCCGCAGGTAGACCTGCTACTCCCCCTTTTTCATCTACAAAATCCGATCTAGGCTTATTTTAGAGAGAGAAAAAAGATAGAGGGAGTCAGTTTTAGAGAGAGAAAGTGAGTGCTTCTTGTGTTTAAACTCCATAAATCTCAATTGTAAACACTCATATATATTACAACATATCAAGTTCTAACTGGTAGAAACGAAGTTTTCAAGCTTCAAAAGGAGTCTAAAGCCTTCCTCGCTGCACACTATAAGATCTTTTTTCCGATCCAAGAAGCTTTTACGTGCTTATATATATATATATATATATATATATATATATATATATATATATATATATATATATATAAGTATATATATAAATTTCTACCGATTAGTTGTGCATGGATCGCCAATCAAGTGGTTTTTCTTGCTTTAATATATATATACACAGAGGGGATCCAGTCCGGACGCCCGGACTGGAGTAAAATACGGACCCCAAAATTTTATTTTATTTTTTTTGCTTTTTTTTTTAAAACAACTATAAAAAAAAGTTTAATATTTTATGGAATCGAATTTTTCATATCATACATGTTTTGGCGTGATTTGGATACCTATACCAAAAATGTATATACGGTCATGCAGGACTATGCAGACATGTTTTGTTATCGTACCAAATCACACCCAAAACACTTAGATATGAAAATTTTCAATTCCATAAAATATTAATTTTTTTTTAGTTTTAAAAAAAAAGCAAAAAAAAAAAAGAAAAGAAAAAGTCCAGATGGGACTAAAATTCGGGCGTCCGGACTGGAACCGGACTCTTTTCATATATATATATATATATATATATATATATATATATATACACCTCCATGGACTGACATTCATACTTCTATCGTCCAGCAAGTTAAAAAATATGTTAAGGTTTTGCCCTGCCTTGGCATCTCTAATGATTTAGCTTTCAAAATAGTTGAAACAGATGCCTCTGACATTGGATTCGATGGCATACTCAAACAAAAGTTAACTCCTACTTCTGATGAACAAATTGTTCATTTGCATACTTGTAAGTTATAATTCTCTGTATTTGAATCTGAGTATCATAAATAAAACTTTTTTATTTAGTAATTTAATTGTGTTTGTATGCGCACTTGTTCTTCTCTCTATTTCTTTCTCCTTCCGCCCTCAAATGGTATCAAAGCCAAGTTGTTTGTTGTTGGTAACTGTATAGTCAGATCTTTTTAATCAAACTTCTCTTTACTTTTTCAAAATTATCTTCTTCATCAAAGTTCTGAAGTCACCTTATTTACACCATAGTCCACCTAGTTAGGTGTCTAACCTTTGTAAGTCTCCAGGGTGTGAGCAGTGTCGGGTTATAGAACATAGGTATGAGTCTACTTTGGGTAAACGGGGTATGTATGAATGAACCTTGAGTAAGATTTTATTTTGAAACAGTCAAGATGAGTAGATTATTCAGATCCAGCTCTTCGGTTAGTAACAGGTCAACTTTGCCTCCTGTCCCGGACATAGTTAACCAAGAAGAACATAGTTATGAAAACCTTAATCAAGTTTTAAACAATTGGAATATACCTAAAGTATCTCCAAAAGAAATTTATCAGTCAACCTTTTCAGATAAATTCAAAACTGACTATAATGTCAAAACAGTAGAAAGGGTTTATGCAATTAACAAAGAATACGAAAATTGTAGTCTTTTATCGCCTGAAGTTATTAAAAAACACAGAAAGAAAGGTTACAATTTTATTCATATAGGTCTTGTTCAAGTTGTAGTAAAACCACTTAATAAAAAAGGAATTAATTCATCTATCTACCTCTGCCTTAGAGATGCTAGATTTTTAAATTATTATCCAAGTATAATTGGTGCCATGGAAGCAAGTTTGCATAATGGACCTATCCATTTCAATTGCTTTCCTGATTTCACCTTGAGTCTTAGTGATCAAAACTTATTTAAAGCTTTATCATTAAATATTAAAACTGATGGAGAGATTACTCAAATGATTGAAGGATCTCAACCCATTGCTTTGATTTACAGGATTTATTATAAGACAATGAAGTCAAATTTAAACGTTCATGCTCTTAATAAAAGTCCAAAAGATCAAACAGTTTTAATTCAAAGTTCAACTAGTGATGCTAATATCCAGATCCCAAGGACAATTCTTTGGAAGGATATTAACTTACCTAATCAATGGACTTTACCGAATGAATTACCACAACAGCCCATAGTTAACAATTTATTAAATATTGAAAACATCCAACAGTTTTCTGATGGAACTGCTATTAAAATCGATTTTGAACGTCTTTGGAACACCAGTTATTATTGAAGACATTTCCAGTTCTTCAGTCCCTTCAGTTATCCACACTAGAAGAGATACTGAAGTCCTTAGTAATCCTTCGGTTAGAGATATCAAACTTAAAGGTATCCTTAATCAAGGACAAGTTAGGCATCCTTGCTATACTCAGAATGATACCGTAGAAGATGAAGGTTCTTCTTCTCCGGTATCCTCAGTATATCCCACATAGTCTGATATTAATGCCCCAATTCATAATCAATTAAGAGTCATTAAAAAGAATTTCGTTTTAGATTGGGATAATTTAGTAAAAGATTTTAATTCAAAATCTAATAAAGAAAAAAGACATCTATTCAGATCTAATCACCCAATTGAAAAGGAAAGAGATAAGATAGTAAATAGATGAAAAAGATTTATTAAAAATGAAGAAATTAATATTACTTTTTACGACTGGTATGAACAATATCAAAGTAAATGTAATGTTATTAGTAAAACTCAATGGATTAAAGAAGACAGATCTAAAGTGTCGTCTAGTCATCCTCCTTTAGAGACAGTTCTAATTCCAGTTAAAAACACTTCAGTTATTGCTAGTCCCTTCAAGATTCCTGATGGAACTAATGATGATAAAAAAATAATTGAACAATTAAACTTTAGTAATCAGTATCTAGCAACAGTAGGAAAACAGCTAGATAGGATTGAAGAAAGATTTTAAGAGAATATTATTAAAAAAACCTGATTCAAAAATTGAACAGCCTTTAATTAAATTACCAAAAAACAGATATAATTTAAGTTTACCTAATAAAGAAAGTGAATTGGTCCAATCTATTGAAAAATTATTTTAAAAACTCAAAACAGAACCCGGCCCAAGTGGAACTATTGCTGTTATCGATCAAGTGGAAACTGATGATAATAACGAAAGTTCTTCTGATCACTCTAATCACTCATCTATTTCAAACCTTAATGAACAGCTAAATAAATTAACTGTTAATAACACAAGTATTACCAAAAATTGGTACTCTAGACCAACTCCTCCGGATTTACAATTCGAAGAGAGAAATCTAGATAAACAATTTTCTGTGTCCTCTAATAAAATTTATGAATGGAATATAGATGGATTTAGTGAACAAGAAATCCTTAATAAACTTAATCATATGTCTATGGTAGCCAACAGCTATATCACCAAATTCAACACTTTATCTCAACCAGATATAGTTGAATTATTAGCTAGTGGATTTACTGGTATTCTCAGGTCTTGGTGGGAAAAACATCTCATAGAAGATATTAGAATATCCATTATTCATGCCATCCAAAGAGATAAAGAAGGCAATCCCGTCTTTAATGAAGATGTTGGTATTGGTCTTCCTGATGGAGTTAATACTTTAATATTTACTATAATTAAACATTTTGTTGGAACCCCTAGTAATATTACACAAAGAATTCATGATCAATTAAGTAATCTTACTTGTCCCACTCTAAGTGATTTTAGATGGTACAAAGATGTATTTACTTCTAGAGTTATGATGAGAAATGACAGTAATAAACCATTTTGGAAAGAGAAATTCGTTAATGGTTTACCATCTTTATTGCTCACAAAGTTAGAGAAGAATTAAGTAAAAATTTAGAATATATTGATTATGATAATTTAACCTATGGTGATATTATTAGTCATATTCAAAAAATTGGATTAAAGATGTGCATTGATTTTAAATTAGCTAAACAAGCCAGAAAAGACAAAAATAAAGCTAAATACGAGTTAGGAACATTTTGTGAACAATATGGTTTACCGCCAGTTGCCCCCTCTAGAAGAAAGCACAGGCATAATAAACATATTGAGTCACATAAAAGTCATAAACGTCGTAAAAAAAGATATAATCACGACAAAAGTAATAATAAGAATAATAATCAAGATACTTATTACAATAAACCTAAGTCATCTAAAAAAAGGTCATATAAAAAATCAAAGAAATATGATAAAAGTAAAATTGTCTGTCACAATTGTGGGCAGAAAGGACATTATAAAAGTGAATGCAGAGTTAAACAAAAATTAGCTCAACTAAATATTTCAATCGAAGATACGTAATGCTTATTAGAATTAATGAGAATTGATAATAACAGTAGTAGCAGCAATGAAGAAGCTTCTGATATCCCAGAATCTTCTAGTAATAACTCATCTAACAATGATTCTGATAGTGAAAATGAAGTCACTATATGTACAGAAAATTGCAATTGTTGTAAAAGAGTGAATGTAATTACAAAAGAAGAAGAAGAAAGTTCTTTATTAGTAGATTTAATCAGTAAAATCACAGACCCTGAACTAAAAACTCAGTATCTGAAACAATTAAAAGATTTGTTAACTAAAGAAAGTCACTGATAAAGTTCTTAGAGCCAAAGAAAAACCCATTTTCAGTTTAAATAAAACTCTAGAAAGATTTAAGTCTCCAGTAAAAGAAATTACCCTCCCTGAGTTAAATCAAGAAGTTAATAAACTTAAAGAAAGAGATTTCCAACTTAAAGTTAGATATTTCCAATCTAAGAAAAGAGATTGACGATAAAAAATCAGATCTTCAAGTTCATGATTCTTCTTCTAGTGATGAAAGTCACGATGAACCAGAATCATCAGGTACTAAAGATTCTGATCTCTTTATTCAAGGTCTCTCTCTTAAAAGAATTAAAGATATTACTATTCAAAAATGGTATATCTCCATTAATTTAGTTATTGATAAAACTTTCTCAGACAAACTCCTCGCTTCGGTTGATCTCAAAAGCGCACTTGAATTGTATTCAAGAAGGTATTATCCCCACTAGATATTATAAGAAAACTAGTGAAAAACTAAATTCAGCTAACAGTAGTCAAATGGAAATAAAATACAAATTACCTAATGTACATATCTATCAAGACAGCATGTGTTTTAAGACCTCATTTGTCTTAGTTCGCAATCTTACTGACAAAATCATTTTAGGTTTACCATTTATATATTTACTATACCCATTTACCACTAGTAATAAAGGTTTAAGTTGTGAACATGTAGGAAAGAAAATTACATTTAAATTCCTAATCAAACCAAAAGAAAGAGATTTAAAATTTATTCAAGAAGAATCAATCTCTAAATCATTGAACCTGTTAAATTGCAAAGTTACCCACCTAGGTTTTCTTAAAGAAGAAGTTAGGTATCAACAAATTGAAGAACAACTTAAGAGTGACAGAGTCCAAAACAAAATAAAGGAGTTAAAAGATTATTTAACAAAAAACTTATGTTCTGATTCTCCCAATGCCTTTTGGCATAGGAAGAAGCACACAGTTAGATTACCCTATGCTAAGGAATTTAAAGAACATTTAATTCCCACTAAAGCTAGGCCTATTCAAATGAGTCATGAACAAATGGAGTTATGTAAAAATGAAATTAATGATCTTCTCAGTAAAGGTTTAATTAGACCTAGTAAGTCACCATGGTCTTGCCCAGCCTTCTATGTTAATAATGAAGCTGAGAAAGAAAGAGGTGTCCCTCAATTAGTCATTAATTATAAGCCATTAAACAAAGTTTTAGAGTGGATTAGGTACCCTTTGCCCAACAAGGATGATCTCCTTGGTAGGTTAAGTGTCTCCACAATATTTAGTAAATTCGACCTCAAGTCAGGATTCTGACAAGTTGCCATTCATCCGGATGATAAGTACAAAACTGTATTTACCACTCCGTTCAGACACTACGAATGGAATGTTCAGTCATTTGGACTTAAAAATGTACCTAGTGAATTTCAGAATATTCTTAATAATATTTTGAATCCTTTAAGTCATTTTATTATTGTATACATCGATGATATCCTTGTATTCTCCAAGACTATTAAAGAGCATATTAAACATTTGAATTCGTTCTTCAAAACAGTTAAAACCAATGGTCTTGTTCTTTCCCTTCCAAGTGTAGTCTGCTTTACGACTAAAGTCGTTTCTCGCTTAATCCTCTCATCATGGACTCACGCGCCAATTGACAGAGCTATTCAATTTGCTTAGGGGTTCCCGAGATAAGATTACCGACAAAATCACCACTGAGAGGTTCCTCGCTCGCTTCAATTATATTGGCAAGTTTTACAAGGACCTCGGGAAGATTTGTAAGCCTCTCTTCCAGTAATATACGAGTAATCCACCTCCATGGACGGACATTCATACTTCTGTCGTCCAACAAGTTAAAAAATATGTTAAGGTTTTGCCCTGCCTTGGCATCTCTAACGATTCAGCTTTTAAAATAGTTGAAACCGATGCCTCTGACATTGGATTCGGTGGCATACTCAAACAAAAGTTAACTCCTTCAGATGAACAAATTGTTCATTTCCATTCTGACGCATGGAACCCTACACAGTTAAAATACAGTACTATTAAAAAGGAAATTTTGTCATTAGTTTTATGTATTAAAAAATTTCAGAGAGATTTATTGAACCAAAAATTCCTAGTTAGAATTGATTGTAAGTCAGCAAAATTTATTCTTGAAAAGGATGTTGAAAATGTCGCCTCTAAGCATTCATTCGCTAGATGGCAAACAATTTTAAGTATTTTTGATTTTGATATTGAATACATTAAAGGCGAGAATAACTCAGCCTGCATTTTCTCACTTTCGTGAGTTTATTAACACAGTACTATCATGCGACAAAATGAGTGTACGAGGAGGTTCATCTTCTCGTGGTCATGGCCGCTCTGCCGGTCCAGTTAATCAATCAAAAGGAACTACTGTTCCTCATCCAGTTACACAAACACATAATAAATTCCAGGTGCTTGGTACAGTCCCCAGGCCCTACTCTTCAGTTCTTGCTAGTTCCCAAACCTTTTGATATTTTCGCTAGTCAATCCCAAGCTACTTCATCAAAACCTAGTTATCCAGTGTCTGATTATCGTCAGATTTTTGATCAGCACTTATTCCATATTGAGTTACCCATGAAACCCAAGAATGACCCAATTCATTATTACCTTGATTTTTTCCTTCGGGATGGCATTTTCTCCCTCTTGCTCCTTATAAGTCACTTGTGTATTATAGAGACATTCTTATTGAAACAGAGTCAGTCTTCATTAAACTAATTTATGCCAACGATCATAAAACAAAACTCCTTTATCATTCGTTGTATATTAAACAAGTTCTCAATCTGTCCGATTGGGGTAGTCATCCATTAGATCTCAAGTCACTCTCTAATCAAACTAGCTCCTTTTGCTATTATGATTATATTGAGGCTTGGCACAAAATCATGCTTCATCAAAATGAAGATCATAGTCATTCGTGGTTTTTTCAGTTTGACCACAAGTTCAAGAGTCAATTCCCCAAATGGTTCATCCTTTGGTGGACAAATTACTGGTTTGTGCCATGATATTTTCCCCAAACCTCTCCTTGCCTTGATTAGAACATTTTGTCATCATAGTAATTATCACCCAAATATGAGGAATTCCATCTTCCTTATATTTTGTAGTAAATACAAAATCCTTTGGATTCTCAAATGGCAATATGTCGTTTCACCTACCCAAGAAGTCACAGATTTCAGGTCTCTCCGTCCCATAGGAATTAGGGATCGCTCGGACTTACCTTTCCCCTATTTCTTGTGTCTCTCATAGTTTTTCATTAAATGGTGGGATAAATTCAAATATCAATAGGATAGTTGGCCAAGTTCAAAAAGAATTTCCGCCTCCTTTATCGACTCCTCCAGCTTAACACTCCTCCGGTCCCCACGGCCTCTGCCAGATCTTCCAAAAATCGGTCCACTAAAATAATGATAAGTCAATGAAAAATCAGTTGATTTACTGCTTCCGATAAAGTCACTAACGTTTCTAGTTACTCTAGTTACGAATTAAGGCGTCTTTGCGGATGCTATTCATTTAAGACTTGACCAATTACACGAAGAATCGCATAAAGTTTCTTCTCGATCCAGGAAGAAAATTCTAGTCAAGACGAAGGAGATTGTGATCCCTATGGCAATCGTCGGCCTTCATGATGCTCAAGATCCATTTTCTTGAGCCTGTAGTAATCAATCAAAGTGTGATGTGGCATCTTCTCCGCCTCGATCGTGACAACACCGCCTCCGGACATCGATTGATTAGCCAAGACTCACCTTCCGTGACTTTATCACTAGCGACTTTTCCACCGAAAGCGAGAATCGATCAATGTACATCCGGCCCCATAGCGCATTAGTCAAAAAAGTCCTGCTTTTCAATCAAAGCGATTCTTTACTTTTACTTTAGTAAAATATTTTTACTTGTACTTTTACTTTAGTAAAATGTTTCTTACTTTTACTTTACCCTCAGCTTATTGTAATAGTAATCTTGTAATGATTCGCTTTTCTTGTTCTATAAAAGGAAATCGAATTCATTTGGTTTAGGCAGACTTAGAAAGACTCAGAGTTCCTTCTCTGATAAATCTTTAGCCTCAACCGCTGAGTTAGCCTACTTAACCTCTCGATTAGTTGTGCATGGATCGCCAATCCGTGGTTTTTTCTTGCTTTAATATATATATATATATATATATATATATATATACAGAGGATCCACCCACGCCTTGACCGGAGTAAAATCTGAACCCCAAAATTTTATTTTATTTTTTTTGCTTTTTTTTTAAAACTATAAAAAAAATTAATATTTTATGGAAACGAAATTTTTTCATAATACAGTGTTTTGGGCGTGATTTGGTCTGCATGCATGCATGATGACATGTTTTGTTATCGTGCACCAAATCACGCCAAAAACATCAGATATTATGAAAAATTTCGCTTCCATAAAATATTAATTTTTTTTAGTTGTTTTAAAAAAAGCAAAAAAGAAACGAAAAGAAAAAAAGTCTGGACGGGACTAAAAATCCGAAGGCGTCCGGGACCGAACCGGACTCTTTTCATATATATATATATATATATATATATATATATATATACACACACAGAGGGGATCCAAATCAGGACGCCTTGACCGAGTAAAATACTGGACCCCAAAATTTTATTTTATTTTTTGGTTTTTTTTTAAAACTATAAAAAAGTTTAATATTTTATGGAATCGATTTTTTTCATAATATCTGAGTTTTTGGCGTGATTTGGATACCTATACCAAAAATGTATGTACAGTCTATACAGATTGCATGGACATGTTTTGTTATACGTACCCAAATCACGCCCAAAACACTGTATTATGAAAAAATTTCAATTCCATAAAATATTAATTATTTTTTCTTAGTTTTAAAAAAAAGCAAAAAAAAAAAGAAAAGAAAAAGTCCGGACGGGACTAAAATTCGGGCGTCCGAACTGGAACCGGACTCTTTTCATATATATATATATATATATATATATATATATATATATATAAGAAAGCAAGAAAAAGCCACATATTTGTAATCCAGGCTCAACTGTTCGGTATATATAATATATATATATATATATATAAATATACATATATCCAGGATCTTTTTATTCGTATTTGAATTATACTATCAAATAGGCAAAAAGCACCTTTACCCCCCTATAGTCGTCGACTTGTAAGCAATTGACCACTCAACTTTTAAAATATTCAACTGGCCCATTGTGCTTTTTAAAATTGAAAATTCAGGCAATTCCGTCCAATTTTGCTCACAGACGTTAAAAGCTAAGTTGTGATTTCCTACGTGGCTTTTAAAAAAAAACAAAATACGTGGATTTGTTGATGTGTGCATTAAGGTCAATCAGTTAAGCAGTTGCAAGAAATCGAGTTGGAGTTCTGAGAAGAAAGTGACGATTGAGTTCAGAGAAGAAAGCGACATCTAGTGGGAAAGCGTCGATCGAAGGAGAGAATCCATGTAAAGGTCCTTATCGTATGTTATACTAGTGATTGAAGTGCAGAACTGAAGAACTAGGGTTTAAATCTCTCAGCAAAATTGCATACAACAAGTGCACTAAAATTACGGCTTTTATTTGATAACTGGTATTGAGGCAAGTGTAAAGTTATCGTGCATCTGATATGGCTTCATCACGATCTAGATCATTGTCAACCACTGCTGCAGACATGCACATGTGTTATTGTGATGTATCAGCGCGAATTTGTGTTTCGAAGAAAGATAGGTCAAAAGGCAAAAGGTTTTATGGTTGTCGGAACTATGGGGTTAGTTTCCTCCATCCAATTTGTAATGTGCATTTCATCCCTTTTTCTGTTAAATCATGTTTGTTATGCGACTCTGTTTTCACTTTGTGATACCAAATTTGATAGGAATCTGGGAGATATTGTTGATATTTTGAATGAGTTGAAGTGCCTTCCATTGTAGATGAAACAACGAGTGTAATGAGCAAGCCAGTTGAAGAGGTGAACTTAGTGATGGATAAAAATGCAAAACTGAAGCAAACGTCGGAAATTTTGAAGAAGGAAACACTGATAAAGGAAACTTTTATTTTTGATAAAACATACATATTATAAATATTATAATATTAATTTTTATTAATATTATACATATTATAAATATTTAGGTAAAGAAAAAGAAAAAATAAAACATAAAAATATTTTTATTTTTAAAAATTTTATAAGTATTTTAAAACATAAAAGTATTTTTATTTTATTTTAAAATAAAACATACATATTATGAATATTATAATATTAATTTTTATTAATATTATACATATTATAAATATTTAGGTAAAGAAAAAGAAAGAAAATAAAACATAAAAATATTTCTAAAACCATAGTTGGTCAATTGTATTTTTTTAAAGTACAGTGGCTTAATAGTATTAGGAATTTGGCTGACTGGCTTGCCACGTAGGAAATAACTTGTTTTTTTTTCAAAAGCCACGTAGGAAAATCTACCCAATTTTTTAACGTCCGTGAGCAAAATTGGACGGAATGGCTTGATTAAACATTTTTTAAAAATCCAGTGGGCTAATTGAATATTTTAAAAGCACAGTGACTAATTGCTTAAAACACTACAACCACAGTGGGGTAAAAGTACTTTTTCCCAAATGGAAGTTGATAGACTTAAAGAGGGAATCTCAAAACTTAGAATGTGTTGTGTATTGTCATGGATTGTCAATGCAATTGTAATTTTGACATGGATTTGCATGATGTAATGATAATGTATTGATTGTATTGGATGTTCTGTATTGTAATGCATCATGTATTTTTATCGCTAACAATTGTAATAGGGTGATGGTAATAGGAAAGATGTAATGGTAATGAATTGAAAAGATGTAATGGTAATAGGGTGATGGTAATAGGAAACAATTGTAATATTGTAATGCATCATGTATTGTAATGCATCATGTATTTTTATCGCTAACACTTGCTGCCATCCTTGGAATTTTCCTTACCTACATGCACAATTCCAATTAGTCTTAGGCATTGAACAAACATTGAAACACTTGTAATTTTCTGGATTATAATAGAACAACATTTAAAATAATATGTAATCACATCATTAAAACAGAACAAGGATTGGTTATAGCTTACCCTTAGCTTAGCAGGCCTTGGTTTAGTCCCAGATTGTTGTGGGGTAGATTGCCTTGGTTCTCCAATAGGTTGTGGGGTAGGTTCAGTCCTTGCTTGTTCAACTGGTGTCATCTTACAACCTAACTTGTTATGCCCATACTCCTTGTACATAGAACACCTAACAGATGTCCCTTTCTTAGATGACTTGGTCTTACTCTTAGGCTCTTCATTAGGATCCTTCCTCCTATTTTTTTTTACGTCTGCCTGCTATTTTCTTGGTTGGTGGAGGCAACAATATTGTCATGTTGGCAGGAGGCCATTCATTTGAACCCCCCATTGGACTTAACAAGTGGTTATACGATTTAAGACAAGTCTCTACATAATAGCAAGAATCAACATAGTTCTCAATTTGTTGTTCCGTGTGAAGGATTCAAATTGCTCCATGGTGACAAGGAATGTCAGATAACTGCCATACCCCACATGAACAAGTCCTAACCTCTATGTCTACCTTGTATTTCCCACTCCTATCAGACACTTCAAACTTCTACCCCCCATCCCAGTCATACTCACAATATTTGGTTAACTCAATGGCCTTTATTAACCTTTGTCATAATCCTAGGACATAATTTTGCCTCTATTTTTTGCATCTCATCTCTCTTTGAATGAATTCTACCCATAACTTGTGTTTTTATATCTTCAAACATTGTTAGTAGTGGTTTATACCTAGCCTCTAGGATCCAACTATTAAAACATTCAGACATGTTATTAGTCACAACATCACATTTGGTTTCACAAGAAAAAAATGTCTTGCTCCACTGCTTAGGAGGAATATTTAAAAGATGAGTGTGAGCATCCTTACTATCCTTCCTGATGTGAACCATTGCCCTTCTGAAATCATGAGGATTAATGGCCTTAGTTGCTCTCCAAAACATCACCTTTAAGGCTGCTCCTGGGAATTTCGTCCTCCAGTTAGCATAGATGTGTCTTGCACAACATCTATGCTCTGCCTCTGGCAAAAGCTCTTGTATGGCAGGCACCAAACCCTTGCATTAATACAATAAAAACAAGTTTAGTACTAATATAACATAATATTTTAACCAGTAATATAACAGACAATACAATGTTAAAAATAATTTACTTGTTTATACCTTTTGTTGGTCAGTTATCAAAGTCCATCCTCTACCTAATTCCAAGCCAACATCCTCAAGCAATAGACTCAGAAACCAACTCTAAGAATCCTTGTTTTCACTTTCAACCACTACCCAAGCAATTGGGAACATTTGGTTGTTTGCAACCCTACCAATAGCAGATAACAACTCACCCCTGCAGTATGTCTTTAAGAAACAACCATCAAGCCCTATTATGTGTCTGCATCCCTCCAACCAATTTTGTTTCACAGCTTTAAAACAAATGTACATTCTCTGGAATCTAGAAGGAGTGCCTCCATCACCTCTAATTTGGACTGTGCTACCAGGATTTGTAGCTAGAATCTCATTCTCATACTCCCAAACTTTAGAATAATGTTCCTTCAAGGTTTTCTCAATTTCACTTAAAGCCACTTTCTTTGCATGTCGACACTGAGATAATGATGATTGGAGTCCAAACCTCTGTTTAATTGTTGCTTGCAATTCCCTCAGCCTCATCCTTGGTTTTGCTCTTATGGTACCCCCAAACTTGTCAACCAACCATCTAGACCTAACAATCCTAATCCTTGTTTTCCTCACACAATAATGTTTATCATTGTATGATTTAATTTGAAACACCTTCTCCTTTGGCACATAACTAGCACATAACCCCCATAGACAGTTCTTAACACACTTTGCTTGTATTTTTGTTTTCTCATTACAAGAAAAATATATTTCCTTTCCATAACCAACTGCATAATTCACAATAGCTTCCCTACATTGTTCAGGTCTAGTGAATGTCATATCAACTTCAAATTTTATCTTGCTAATTGGAGTGTTGGGATTATATGCTGGAAGAACTCTTTTCACTTTCCTCTGTGGCTCCTCTCCTTTCCATTCACTGTTACTACTAGATTCACCACTTGGAGGAATCTCATGATCAGAATCTTCTTCATTTTCTACCCAAGGCTTCATTCCTTTTGTCCCAAACGCCAATTCATCCTCATCATCTGAAAATGTTGGTTCAACTTCTTCAACCTCTTCTACATTCTTGGTTTTTCTAGCTTTCCTAGCCTTTTTCCCCCTTGCTAGTGCTCTTTTGTGTACCAACATCCACATTTGGTTCAGCCACTGTTGGATTGTTAGCCTTACATGTAGTTGATCTACCTTTAGCAGTACTTGAGGCCTCAGGTTGCGCTCTTGGGATAGGTTGAGCCCCAACCTCTTCAACTTGTAAGTCACCAATATCAAATGGTTCTTCATCAATGTTTACTTCACACTGCACAACCAACTCTTGTTCTTTTGCTTTTTTTATCTCTTCCTTTCTTTTCCTTATATTTATCAACTCCTCATTCCCATCATCATCACTAGCACCACTTAACTCCTCATCACTTTCCTCAACACTTTCCTCATCACTACCATCATCATCTGTATGCTTTGGTGCTTCCTCATCTCTGACATCAACCACACCCCCTATTGCAGGTGCTTCTTCATTATCCTCGTGGTCAGAGTATATATCCATCTTCCCAGTTTTCAAAGCTTCTTCAATTAACAGTCTTACACTATTGTCATCATAAAGAAGTTCTAAATCATTCTTCAAAGTAAACTCTGTCAATTTGAAGTACATAGCAAAGTCTCTTTTATACCCTAAGTGTTTTACCAACTTCACCATCCTGTCAACATTCAAGTAATCTCCATCAGCCCCCTCATAAGTTTCTTTCCTTCCACCCTCATAAACATATGATCCATCCTCCTTAGTAACAAACTGACCTCCATGGTACAATTCAACATCAAAGTAGTTCATGTTGCATGAAACATAATGCACACTCAGTACTATTAAACATTAAACAAATTACAGAGCCAACCATACTAAATTTGTATTCCCACTTTTATACTTTGTAAACATTAAAGAAATTAACTACTCAAAATCTGTGAACACAAACAACAATACAGAGTCACACATTTCACTTTAATCATTGTTAATAAATTGAAACCCACTTTAAACCACAATATTATTAGTTTAAACAACTGAAAATCAACGTAACCCCTATAATATTAGTTTAAACAAGTGCAAGGACAACTTTTGTACCAAAACTCCACCATAACTTTGCTTTTAACAAAAACCTAGATGAAAAGGAGTGTAATATTTAACTTAGACAAAAATGGGTGCAACCCAGACAAAACTTACTTGTTTGCGATTGTTCTAAAAATCGGCTTAAAGTGGCGCTTTAGTATTTGAAGTGGGGCCTGCGCCACGCCTAAGGCCAAATCGGTGGGAAAAAAGCACTAAGGCGGCGCTAGGCGATTAAAAAGGCGTCTGGCGGCCTAAAGTGAAAGAAAGCGGATCGAAGCGCCCAAGCGGGAAAGGCGGGCCTAGGCGGATTTTCTTTTTTTTTTAATTACTACCAAAATTAGATTGTGATGTATTTATTTTTCTAATGATTTATCATATTCTTAATGCAGGTTGTAGCTTATCAAATCACAACAAGAAGTGAACAAGATCAAGTCAAAATGAATAATTTTATTATATTTATAATTTGTTGAACTTGTACCAACTTCAAATTATATAAATTATGATACATTTGTAATATTTAGTTTAATTTAATATAATTCTTAAATTTATGTTTAGTTTCTTAAGTTTTAATATTCAATTGAATTCTTAAAATTTTAAATTTTATTATTTAATATCAATTGTGTTTATGAATAAAACTATTAAACTAATACGTTAAAGATATATAATTATATATATAAAGATAATACTTACTAACATTAATTCTATAATTTAATTATTTCAAGCAATGGATATATATATATATATATATATATATATATATATTCTTAAATTTATGTTTAAGTTCTTAAATTTTAATATTAAATTGAATTCTTAAAATTTAAATTTTATTATTTAATAACAATCTTGTTTATGAATAGAAGTACAAAACTAATAGCCTAATATGTTAAAGATGCTTTAATATGTTAATAAGTTTTAATATGTTAAATTTTAAGAGAGAAGAAATAAGTATATAATTATATATAAAGATAATACTTACTAACACTAATTCTATAATTGAATTATTTCAAGCAATGAATATATATATATATATATATATATATATATATTATATATTCTTAAATTTATGTTTAAGTTCTTAAGTTTTAATATTAAATTGAATTCTTAAAATTTAAATTTTATTATTTAATAACAATCTTGTTTATGAATAGAAGTACAAAACTAATAGCCTAATATGTTAAAGATATATTAACCATACTTAGCATATGGTATTTGTTATTTCCTTTTGTCCTCAATTTTGAAGATTACACAAATAAAAATAATTTCATAATTAATAATATCAAATGTCTCATTCAATAAACTTCACACTAATTTTTAAAATAATATTTATTTAAGTAGTAACACTAATTCTTAAAATTAAATAACAATCTTATATTTTTATTTATCATTTTTCTTTAAGTCCTTAATTTTAAAAATTACACAAATAAAAGTATAAAACTAATTTTGTAATTAATAATATCATTAATTTACATTTATTTACATTTAAATAACATTACCTTAACATTTTTTAAGAAAAAAATCAAAAATACTTGATGGCATATTTGATATTGCTCAACACGTGGCATGAATTGATGACAATAAGTAAGAAATTAAAATGAGATATTTACTCAAAGTTAAAATAAGTAAGAAATTAACAAAGTCTCATAGTCATCAGATCTCTTTCTTCCTTTCTCTAAAGCAAGAAGAAGACCATCAAAGAAGAAGAAGCGGCAGTGTACTGCAGTCTCATACTCCATCTGTCAACGTGCAAATCATCAGATCATCAGCGTGCAGATCATCAGAGTCTCATACTCCACCACAGCGACAGCCCACTCCATCGCCGCCACAGCCACTCCATCGCCGCCACACGACCACAGCGCCACCGCCACTTTGTGTCAGGTAAGAGTTCATCAACAAACTTGTGATATAAAATTTAAAGTGAACAATCTCTAGAAATTCTTGTGACACAGATGTCAAAGAATATAAAACAGAGAATATAAAATATAAAACAGAGAAAAAACTGATGTCAAAGAATAAACTTGTGATATACAACAAACCTTACTGTGTATACTGTATACCAAACAGAGAATATAAAATATAAAATATAAGTTCTAGCAATAACTGTGACATTTGTAGGTTTGTTTTGCCTCTGTTTATTGCTGCTGACTTACTTATTTCGGCATGAATTGTTGTTGCTGCCTTCTATGAATTGTGACATTTGTAGGTTTGTATCAATGGCACAAATTCCTTCTTCGGGAGCATCTAATTCTGCCACTGTACCTGAATCACAATTGAAACGTGCATCAAATGACGTTGGATGGGAGTATGGGATGTTGATTAATCCTAAAAATACTGATAAGGTGAAATGCAAGTTGTGTGGACATTCTATTAGCGGAGGGGTTTATAGAATTAAACAACACATTGCGCATATTACGGGAAATACTAGACCATGCCCAAAGGCTACCGATGAAGATAAAGCAAAGTGTAAAGCCGCATTAGAAGAAGTAAAAAGGAAGAAGCAAGAGAAAAGGAAAGAGGTTGAAGAAGTTAGAAAAGAGGTTAATTTAATTGATGAAGAGGGAGAAGAAGAAATTGAAGTGACAGGATCAAGAAAAAGACCACAATTGATTGGGGCTATGGATAAATTTGCATCGACCATAAATCCCGATTCTTCAATGAGTGCAAGTAAAAAGCTACGACAACAAAATATCAATGATGCACTTTGGAAGGAAAGGACGCATAGTGTGCATCAATACATGGCTCGATGGGTGTATGAAGCCGGTATTGCTTTTAATGCTATCGACTGTGACAGCTTCAAAAGGTTTTGTGAGGCGGTTGGTCAATATGGCCCGGGTTACCAACCTCCAAGTCAATACCAACTAAGGGAGCCATTATTGAAAGAGGAGGTAGAGAGGACTAAGAAGTCACTCAAGAAGCAAGAAGAGGAATGGTCTTGCAATGGTTGTTCTATCATGACCGATGCTTAGACCGATAGAAAAAGAAGAAGTATCATGAATTTGTGTGTGAATTGCAAAGAGGGCACAACTTTCCTTTCTTCTAAAGAAGATTCTGAGGAAGCACACACTGGAGAATATATTTTCAAATATGTAGATGATTTCATTGAACAAGTTGGGCCACAAAATGTAGTGCAAGTTGTTACTGACAATGCTTCCAACAACATGACCGCGGCGGACTTGTTAATGATAAAGAGGCCACATATGTTTTGGACTTCTTGTGCCACTCACACTTTGAACCTCATGCTTGAAGGAATTGGCAAGCTACCAAAGTTTAAGGGAGTGATTGAGAAAGCAAAGGCCTTTACTATCTTTATTTATGCACATCATAAGACATTGGCATTGATGAGGAAGCATACAAAAAAGAGAGACATAGTGAGGCCTGGCGCTACTAGATTTGCAACTTCTTTCTTGACTTTGCAAAGTTTGATAGAAAAGAAAGAGAAGTTGAGGTATATGTTTACTAGTACCCACAATGCAAATGGTCGAAAAATACTAAGGGAAAAACGGCGTATGCTACTGTCTTGAGTTTGAGTTTTTGGAATGGAGTAACACTATGCTTGAAAGTGTTTGCTCCATTAGTAAAGGTGCTTCGCCTTGTTGATGGAGACCGAAAGCCATCAATGGGTTTTTTATATGGAGAACTCAAAAAAGCAAAGGAAGAGATCAAAAGGCATTCAAAAATAATGAGACTAACTATCGTCCCGTTCTCGCGATTATCGATGCTAAAGCCAAAGACCGGCTTGATAGTCCTTTGCATTTGACGGCCTACCTATTGAACCCTTATTACTTTTTTAAAGATCCTAGCATACAAAGTGATCCACTTGTCATGGATGCGATGTTTACTTGTGTTGAGAAGTTCTTTCCCGAAGACTTCAATATGCAAAGTCTTGTCATAAATACAGAGTTATTGAAGTATAAGAAAAAAGAGGGTGGGTTTGGAAGACCTTTAGCGGCGACGGGATGTGCAACGAATGATGATAATTATGATCCGGGTATAAATATTTATTGTTTAATCTTTCTTTACTATTTAATACTTGTTTAAATATTTGTTTAATAATTTACAATCTTTAATGACTAGTTGGATGGTGGTCCAATTATGGCAATAGTACACCCAACTTGCAAAGGATGGCAACAAGGATTCTTTCGTTGACTACTAGTTTATCCGGGTGTGAGAGAAATTGGAGTACTTTTGAGGGGGTAAGTATCAACTATCTAGTATATAGTAACTAGTAAATAGTAAGTGGTTGTGGTTTATTAAGTAAAATCTAATATAAATATTTAAATTTTTGATTTTTTTTAATTTTTATTTTTATTTTTTGTAGATTCATACAAAGAAGAGGAATAGACTAAATGCAACAAGGTTGAACAATCTAGTCTATGTCCAATTTAATGCAAGACTTAACAACAAAAAGAAACGGGAGAAAGATAGGAAAGTAGATGTGCTACTAGCAAGTGATGCTTCAAAAGCGCAAGGATGGATTGTTGAAGGTGGTGATGATGAAGTTGAGGGTTGTACGGGCCTTACTTGGGAGACGATTGGTGAAGCATCCTGAGCTAGGATAAGCGTCTTTGAAACTGGGAGAAGTAGTAGAAATGTTGGAGTAAGAGAACTTCATGAAGAAGATTTTTTGTCTGATGATGACACGGAGGAAGAGGGAGATGAGGAGTATGAGTGTGAGTCCGATGGAGATATTATCTTGGAGGGATATGGAGAAGAAGAGTTAGAGATATAGAGGGATATGGGGATGAAGACTATTAGTTTTTATTTTTGATTATTTGTTTGTGTTTGAATTTTGAACAATTGTGTGTTTGTTTAAACTTTGAAATTGACTATATGTATGTGTTTAAACTTTAAATAAATGTCTTTATTATCTGTATTATTGATTGTTTTGCTTTATATTATTGTTTTGTTAGAATAATGTAAGATAAAATATTAAAATTGACTTACAAAAAAAAATCCCGCCTAGGCCCCCAGTCACTAGCCTCCACCTAAATGCTTTTTGTAGAACTCCTTGCTTGTTTGGTAGAAGATCTAAACCCTAACTTTCTTGAAATGGTCCCCCATCTTCGTCGCTTGGTCTCGCCTGAGACCTACCTTCTTCCTCGATTTCTTCTCAAACAAAAGTGCACTTTTGAGCTCTAGTAAATTTGTTTCTCTCGTTTCTTTTGTTTGGTGTCAGTTCCACTTGTTTCGATCATTTCTTTATAAGGTTCCTCCCGCCCATTCCACGATAGCTTAACTGATTGGCATTAATGCACACATCAGCAAATCCACGTATTTTGTTATTTTTTTAAAATAGCCACGTAGGAAATCACAGCTTAGTTTTTAACGTCTGTGAGCAAAATTGGACGGAATGGCCTAAATTTTCAATTTTAAAAAGCACAATGGGCCAATTGAATATTTTTAAAAGTTAAGTGGCCAACTGCTTACAAGTCGACGACCACAGGGGGGTAAAGGTGCTTTTTGCCCTATCAAATAGTGCCTGAATTGCGAATATGCGACTTTTTCCCGCTTTAATATATATATAATCATATATATATATCTATAATTACCAGTTGAGCCTTGATTGCAAATCTGTGAATTTTTTCTTTCTTTAATATATATAATCATATATATATATATATTTATATTTAACAAGCATGCCATAATTGTAAATTCGTGGTTTTTTATTGCTTTAATATATATAAGTACATATATATATTAATGGTTTACCGTGTTTAACTATCAGTTTTAACTGTTTATTCAATGTAATGCTGTAATATTCCAAGTTTGTGGACTAAATTTATCTAAATCTAGCCATATCTAACTTTTAACTGTCAAAAGTTGTAAAACTGGAACCGTTGAGCTAGAATGACTAAGATTTATTTAAATCTAGTTTTCTTTCTATGTTTTGAAAATATTAAATGGCAAATGCGACCCAGATCTCGTATCTTCAGAGGAAGTCGGAAGCTTTATTCACTCTGTGATGCAAGGAGTTAACTGATGAATCCTTGGTTTGGCGACATTTAGATTAAGTATCTGTTTTATTTTAGTACATTTGTCATGTAGGCTATTCATGTGATATTATGTGAGCCTAGGAGCCATGGGATCTAAGATTCAGCTGACGGATCTAGATCTGGTTCCCATGATGGACTCTTTCCAGTTGTACAGCTAGCTTGCAAATCCTATGTGTGGTGTTCGGGCCACTTCGATGGCTTTCATGCCCATAAGAGGCCCGACACTTGTATATATTATATTAAAGATGTTTTGGATCTCAAAAAAATCAAATCAAGCCGAATACAGAATAAAATAGAATTATCAAAGGCCTCAATTCCTATGCGTTTAAAAACAGCTTTTCAAAACGCCATTTTCATTATGCTTAATCTGTTAAAAATAAACTTTTCCATAAATCAAACCCTTTGTATATTGGTTCAAACATGCACAACACTACTTTCAGATAAACGCACTTCGAGCACATTTATTTGCATCACACATACACACACATGCTTAGGGAATTGAAAAGACGCGGTAACCGTGTTTCACGGAAGTCGAGGGGTGCCTAACAACTTCCCTTCGCTTAAGCAAGCCCTCGAACTCCATGAATCTCAGTATCCAAACCAATTAAATAGAGTCACATTTGGACCATATTGCAAGTAAACCTCTGTCTAAATTCTGGTTGAGTTGATACAACCATTTAAACTCATACCAACTGGCGACTCTGTTTAATCGGCTCAATCATTAAAATTATATCTTTTTAAATCGTCGACATTTAATGTCAGTCTTTTCCTAAAATCACCCTTTAAGCAAGACAAGTTCAACCGCATAGAAAACAAAAAGGGTAAAAGTCAAACTCTAGGAAAAGAAAGAATCCAACTCAGAAAAAAGGAATTTCTCCCCCCAACATCTGACATTAGTTTTATTATCCGGCCCTTTAGGAGTAGGGGACTTCTTTTCAAGTATTTTTTTATGAAAGAAAAAATTCTATTAATAAAAATTAAAGGATGCAATAAAAGGGGGAGCGAGAAGTCCACCCTCAACGGATTAATGAAAACAAAATAAATAAAAAAGAGAACTTAAAAAAGTGTAACCCTCCGATCTCTACACAAGAAAGTGTTTTTTTTAATGGATGGCTTCTATGGGGTCGACTCAGGACTCATCATCGCGAAGGGGCAAGCATTTAGCAAATCAGTGTTTCATATGTACGAAGGATTGGGAATCAGCAGATCACTTAAACTTACATTGTGAGATCGCAGGGAATAGTGTCAGAATCGTTTGTTCTTCTCGGGGTGGCTTGGGTGATGCCTAGGTTTCGTAACTTGTTGGCTGCTTAGGTACACGTTTTCCCAAGAAGTACAGAAAGTGATGGGAAATGGTGCCTCAGTTATGGTAGAGTACTTGGAAGGAGTGGATTTGTAGATATTTTGAAGAGAAGGAGAGCTCAGTTGTTAACATTAGTTTGTAATTCTTGAGACTCCTATTTGTTTGGTAGAATGAATCCGACTGGTTTCAATAGAGTATTTTGCTGATTTATCTCGGAGTTGAGCCTGGTTGCTTGAGATGTGGTTTTTTTTTTTGGTTTTGGTTCTAGGCTACGTTATCTATTTTAAGGTCCACAAGTTATTTTCATTGTTTTTGCATACGCAGGATTGCATCCCCTTTTGATGCCTTTTATGCATGACTAGTCACAGGACTTGGTAGTTAACCTTAAGAGTAGAAATTTAGAGTTCATTGTGGAAAGGAGTCAAAATCTGCTTGGCAAAGACAAAGCCTCTTGTTGCATGGAAATAGAAAACACAGGATGCATGCAATGCTTATTCCTAAATAAAAACATATAAAACAGAAGCTTCAAAGTATTCAAGAGCACGAAAATACCTGGGTCTTAGAGCTTGAAAGATGTATTCAGTAGCATTTGGTGGAAGAGTTTGCCACAACTTGTACGGCCCAGTGCCAGCAAGTCCCCTGAAGACAAAGTTCAAATTACGTTAATATTTGACACTTTTATCACTAGCAGTGACACAAGTTTCCATACACTTCAAGACCTCAATCTAAATTACCGATTGCTTGCTAAAAATTGCACCTACCTGCTCTTTGTTGTTCTTGCAATCTCGTGTGGATAGTTAGGGGTTCCCTTGTACATTTTGCCTCCCTGACAGTTGTTTTTTGTCTGGTGCAACGGCAAGTGAAGTAAGAGAACGGGACCGGACCCAGATGACATGGCATTTTCCCTCCATCCAAAGTCAGCAAATGCATTTTCAGTAGGCCCCTGTATTATTTGTTTTGTATGCTCAATTTCCATTTGTAATTCTGTGCTTTCTCTTTCCACTGCTTTTTCAACACTGAAACGCAGCTTATTGTCCCCGCATAGCAATGCCACAGAATTAAGTGAGACAAAGCTAATGTTACTGATTCCAAAGGCAGCACAACCAGATGAATCCAATCCTGGGAAACTGCTAGCTATCCAGCTAACAGATTCAGCATTTAGCCCACTGCACCCTCCAATATCCCTATCTCCAAGAATAACATGAAATGGTAGGCCAAGAAAGGGATCTAACATCCCGTGCAACTGCTGGATCACAGATGACCACTTGCTTCTGCTCAACTCTGAACCTCTAGCGGAAACATCTCCTAATACAAGCAGCATATCAGGCTTCAAGATTTCAAACGATTTCTGGTTTCAAATATTAGCACACATGAAATTATCAGATTATGAAGTTCAGGCAAACATAATTTAAATAAAGATCAAGCCTAGTTTGTTTAAACTAAGATCAAGTGTAGTGATAATCTTTGGACAGTATATGAGGCTAGATAATCATGTAATATTCAGAATTTCTTCCGACAAACCAAAGGAAGTAAAGCCTAAGATGGACATTGACAATACGTCCTAAGAATCAAGTAAATAGTCGTAGTTCTAAGAAGATTAAATTGGTATAATTAGGAATCCATGGCTAAAAGTAAGAATTCCACTTCTTCTAACATAAAAAAAGTATGAAGTAAAGTGAAATCTACTTTAAGTAGATAAGTAGATTGGAAGACAATCCTAAACAAACACCATATCTTGCATATCCCAACATCTACAAGAATTGACCTTCGAATACAACATGATCTGGAACCACTAGTCAAGAGCCAAGAAAAACTACCAATATTCATTTTGTGGAGTTCATATTATGTTTAATTGGGAGAAATTGATGTAATTAATTATTTTATGTAATGATGGGGATTTAGGATATTCTATATTGATTAGGAAATTTTATTAATTAGTCAAGTCTTTTACTTCAATATACTTTTTAATTTCAATGTAAAACTAGTGTTTCATTCTTTTTAAATAGCAATGAATTTCCCACTAGTTCTAGACATAAAACTTTGAATGTTATTGATTATTGAGACTATTCTTATTGACTGTGATCAATTTCCTACTCTTCTGTGGTAAGGATCCTAGGGGTAGGGGAGTGCGGAGCTTCTCCATAATTTAGTTTTTCTTGTTTTTCAATTATTTTCTACCAATTATTCATCTTGAACATCTTGTCCTGAATCACAAGAGTCCTAGTGCACATGAAGGCGTCTTACCAACTGAGATTCTTCTTACAATATTTGCTACTTCTTCCTAACTTTATTTAGTTACCATCACTGTGAGTTGAAAATTCTAACACAAAGCTGAACTTTGCAACTTTTCATTAGAGTTTAAATAAGATTGTTCTTTATTAAGAGAGGTTTCAGACTTGTTCCTTAATTCAAACCATGTATTTATTTTCTTTATAATTTCAATAGGTTAACCTGAGCTAAATATTCTTATAATTCACATTCCCATCTTCTTTTATGTCCTTGAGAATTTAGTTCTTCAAAACCATTGAGCCTAAAATACAAATTAGCTTAAGAACTGACTACTGAGACTAATGGTTACAACCAGAATGTAAAAAAAAAAAAATTGCAATCCTTTCGAAGATGCAGACTTCTTAAAGTAAACGAGGGAAACTTTTATGGAGAAATTAAAGTGTGTTTATAAAACTGACTCTACGTACTAATAGAACCAAATCCAATTCAAGGAAGAGAAAAGGTTCTAGGGTCTAATAGTATCTTCAAAATTGCATATCATGGAAGAAGTGATTTATTAAGTATGTATTGGTTAAACTTAGCTAACTGCTGATCAGTTTCTCATGTTGCTATGCACGCCCAGCTACTACAAATATGAGTTGCTCTTTTTGCCTTCTTCCTTCTTCATTGAGACCATTTTTATGATTATGGATGCTCAAACATGCTATTGCCTCAAATACCAGACTAGAGATGCAGTTCTAAGCATTTTATTCACTAAAGTTCCATTATCTTCTTCCTCAGCGTACTCAGACTGTCTCTCTTTATTAATATTTTCTCGCCCTCCTTTACTATAATAATGAAATTATCAATGAAGTTCATAGATAGTCTTTGGGTGGGTTTGCTGAAACCCACATGATTTCATTTCTTCTTTAGTTATAAAATCAGGTCATCCATATGCTTTCTGAAATTTCAATTTTTTTTATTTTTTATTTTTATTTTTTTTTGTGTCCATGGTATTATTTGTTTGGTTATTACTTATAAGTGCTCTATTTCTTCATTGGAATCTGTTAATTGAAGAGTTGTCACGGTATTTACACTTCTATCTAACCAATTCTATTATACACAAATAGAATGAAGTTTGTCAGCAAATTATCTCTGCAGATTTCTGCGCTCTTTACGGTGAGCATATATTTAGTAAGTATCCTACCAAATGAGACTTCTACAAAGCTTTGTGCAATAAAACCTTTTCCAGTTTATTTTCTTCTTTTTTCTTGCTTTGTTTTTGGTAGAATTTTACCTAAGTTATTTTACTAGCAAGCTTCGCAGTAGAATTTCTACCACTATTAGTCCAAGCCCTTCATTCAACAAATTATCAACCCTACCAACCCAAAACTCCGACATATAACCAATTAACATCAACTGACTTCCACTCTTCTTCCACAATTTCTGTTCAGAACTCCACATTTTCACTGTGACATATCCGTAATTTCCAATCCTATACTAGAATTCTTTGAAGATATCAAAATTAATTTTGCTCCTGCCCTGGACTTTCTCTTCCAATCCAGAGTAAATCTTCAAACTTACCAAAAAGGTTTCTCAATTAAAAATGTCTACACTACTGATAAGGACATTGGCATGGGTTGATTCAAACAACACTAAAGGAACGTGGAGAGATTCAATTCAAGTGTCGGTTGGACCAATTACAAAGGTTCAAGCAAGGCCTCAATGGATTGATCCAACATGTTTGGGTTGAAGCTAACTCAAGGAGAAGGCTAAGGAGCACACAAGTTTGGATCAGTTTGATACAAGCCCAATTCACGAATTAGAGAAGATTAATTTAGCAAAAAAAAAAACTAAAGAAGATTTTGTTTCCTAAAATATTAGGCATATTATATTGTATTTTGTTTTCTTTTGTTTTAGGTAATTTAGCATGATCTAGGGGGGTTATGATTTATTTTGATTGCAATTCTAGAAACTTCTACTAGGGTAAAATTAGGGCAACACTTTTAAGGTTGTTATGACCATAATTAAGTCTTTGTACAAGTATAAATAGTTCTCAAGGCCAAGGATTTTGGACACTAATTGATTTAATATTACTTCTTTTTAGATTACTTGAGAGTATTCTATCTTTCTTTTTTTCAAAAACTCATGATCGTATCGGTGTGTTCGTGGCAATAATCCAACGTATCAGGCATCAACCCATATAAGTGTTTGTAGCGTCATCTACTGATATACACATTAATTATACACTTTAATATTCCCATATTTATTATTTTGTGTGTTTATTTTATTTAACTAATACATTTTATTTGATTTTGTAGGATTTATCTTGTTTATCTTGAGGAGCAAATAAAATATTACATGGGACTCTAGGAGGATCATGAAAGTCAATTTGGAGATTTAGAGATAAAAGAGAAAAGAAGACCAAGTTCAATGTATTAGTATTAGGTTAAAATTTAATTTTCCCTATAAATAGTTCTCTTGATTTAGAGAGGTACCACTTTTTATTATTTTTTTCTTCTGTACTTCCGCGAGGTAAGGAGAGAGCAGTACTTCTTTTTTGAATGTTGATAACTTCCAAGTTTTATTGTTGGTAGTTTTAAAGTTTTAATATTATTTTATTTCCTTCCTTTTGGCTTTGCAGGATTACTAGTTCACAATTTCTTTATTTTTCTTTTAATTCTCAACGTTCTCTTAGATGGTTCATATTTGATTAATCTTTAAAATTTTAATTATTACTCCTTTGTTTTCGTAAATAGTAATAATATTAATAAGTTTCTCTTTTAATTCATATTGATTCCATGGCTAACTAAAATTTTAATACACTAGGAATTTCATAATAATTAATTTCTTACCGTTCCTATGTTAATGCCTTAATTGTTTACTTCTTCATTTTTACCTTCACAAAAATTCATTTAGGGTTCTTATATTGATTGCGAGTTTTGATAAGTTATAGTTAATCTGTGAATTTTTTATAACTTATGATTGCCCATATTAATTATATATAATTTTGGAATTAATTTTGAAAATAAGAAATTGTTAATTATATTACTCCCTTCGTCCCATGATAAAAGTCCTTATTACTATTTTGGGTTGTCCCATGTTAAATGTCCACTTTCTTTTAATAACCAAACTTTTACACATTTTTTCCTATTATGCCCGTAGCATTAAATATCTCATACTTTTCTTATTCTAATTCTCTCCATATTTAATGACATTATTATGGACAATTTTGTCATTTTATTCCTCTTCTTAATATGCGTGAAAAGTCCACCAGGACTTTTATCATGGGACGGAGGGAGTAGTATTTAGTAGATTCGGATTCCTAAGTATCTTTTCTCATTAATAGTTTCCGTTATTAATTATTAATTTGCATAGTTTAGTTAGTTAATCATCACCACCATCTTTGTTTCTAATTTACCTAAAATATTAATTAAGGATATATTAAAAAATTGATATAATCTCTGTGGTTTGACCTGCACTTGCCAAATCTATTATAGACGTTGTGCACTTGCAATACATAATTTTAACACATCATTTACCACAAATCAACCGTTAATTGTACCAAAGTTATCACATCCATAGGTGTTTTTGGCGTCTTCTACTATACATCAACCGTTAACTGTATCAAGATTACCGCTTTAATATAAGCGAGAGGTCAAGGTGTCATTGATGTTCCACCCATAATCATTGCTAAAACGATCCGGGAGACGAAAACCTCACGCAAGCGAGCTGTTGAGTTTATCATTTGGTATCAAAGCCAAATTTCTAACGGGTTACTTATCCTTTTATTGTTCTTGTTGTATATTATAAAAAAATAAAAAGTATTCGCATATTATTGTATTGTGCTAACCCAATTGCTCCAAATCCACATCTATCAACCATCCTCACATCTGAATACATCATCATCAATTCCAAACAAGCAAAGCCATAAAATTCCGCAAGCCTAACTAGCTTTCCCACAAATTTAAAGGCATACAAGAACCAAGTCGGTCCGAAATCAAAAATAAACCAAGGCCAATCGAAGAAATTAATCCCATAAAAGGTGTTCCAGACCGTGTGTATCAAGGTCGCTTAAATACTTTCAATTTAGATTGTGATGAAGAAGCGGTTCATGTCATCACACTACCACTGGGAGTTGTTCAAAAGATTACAGACTTTGAAGCAGGGAACTCAAAATGTGATTACTACAAGGAGATGGAGATCCTGATGACCAGAGCCAACGTAAAAGAGGATCGGGAGACCACCATGGCAAGATTTTCAGCCAGATTAAATTGGGAGATTGCAGACTTAGAGGAGAAACAATATTACGTGAAATTGGAGGATATGGTCAACATTGCCATTAAAATTGAGAAGTAACTCAAGAGGAGAGGAAACTAACGACCAGTCTCCACATCAACTTTATCATGGAAGCCAAATGTTGTAAAGGAGGAGAAACAAATCGTGAGCAAGCCCAATGCAGAGCCAAAACAAGAGGGTCCAACCGAGGTATTCAAGGTAAAATTGAACCTTTCTCTATTTGTAATCGAGATATAAAATGCTTTAAATGTCAAGGCAGTGATCATATTGCAAACCAATGTCCAAATCAGAGGGATGATTCTCTTGGATAATGGTGAGGTGAAGACAAAGGATGAAGAGGATGATATTGATTATATGCCACCGTTGGAGATCAATAAGAGGTGTGGTGAGATGCTGATTGAGACATGGGCAGAGATGAAAATCGTGATGAAGAAGCGGTTCGTGTCATCACACTACCACTGGGAGTTGTTCAAAAGATTGCAGACTTTAAAGCAGGGAACTCAAAATTTGGAGGATTACTACAAGGAGATGGAGATCCTGATGACCAACGTAAAAGAGGATCGGGAGACCACCATGGCAAGATTCTCAGCCAAATTAAATTGGGAGATTGCAGACTTAGAGGAGAGACAATATTACGTGAAATTGGAGGATATGGTCTACATTGCCATTAAAATTGAGAAGTAACTCAAGAGGAGAGGAAGCTAATGACCAGTCTCCACGTCAACTTTATCATGGAAGCCAACTGTTGTAAAGGAGGAGAAACAAGTCGTGAGCAAGCCCAAGGCAGAGCCAAAACAAGAGGGTCCAACTGAGGTATTCAAGGTAAAATTGAACCTTTCTCTAGTCGTAATCGAGATATAAAATGCTTTAAATGTCAAGGCAGTGATCATATTGCAAACCAATGTCCAAATCAGAGGGCTATGATTCTCTTGGATAATGCTGAGGTGAAGACAAAGGATGAAGATGATGATACCGATTATATGCCACCGTTGGAGGAGGCAGATGATGATAAGGAATATGCCATCCCAAGTTCAGCCCTAGTAACGAGAAGAGTCCTTAGTGCACAATTGAAGGAAGATGACATGACACAACGGGAGAACTTGTTCCATACAAGGTATCTTGTCCAAGATCTGTTGTGTGGTAATAGATGGTGGTAGTTGTGCCAACATGGCAAGTACTATGATAGTCGATAAGTTGAGACTGCCTATAACCAAACATCCTCATCCATATCGATTGCAGTGGCTCAATGACAGTGGAGAGATCAAGGTGACAGAGCAAATGCTGGTACCATTTAGTATTGGAAGATACACAGATGAGGTACTATGCGACGTGGTTCCGATGCATGTAGGTCACTTATTACTTGGGAGGCCCTATCAGTTTGATAAACGAGTAAAACATGATGGCTTTACAAATTAATACTTGATTGTATATAATAATAGATCAATTACTCTCCTATGATGCTAAAACAGGTTCATGAGGATCAATTACATTTGCAAAACGATAGTAGTCAAAGAAAAGAGATTGAAAAAGAGAAACAAAAGAAAGGAAAAAGGAAAAGTTGAGAGAAAAACAAACATATATACAAAAAAGAGTGATGTGAGAAGAGCATTGATTTCCAAACAGTCAATGATTATACTTATGTATAAGGAGACATTTTTAAATACTAACTCGGATAACTCTTCTATGCCTAGTGTTGTTATGTCTCTTTTGCAGGAGTATACTGATGTGTTCCCTGAAGAGCTACTACAAGAATTAGCACTAATTCGAGGGATCGAGCAACAAATAGATTTTGTTCCCAGTGCAACCATTCCAAATCGACCAGCCTATAGGAGCAGTCCTAATAGACTCCACAACACACTTGCTTGAAGTGATCGTTGTTCGGATCGTTTCTAGCAAGATTGTAAGGTGGAACACGCTCGACACCTAAATCCTTCGTCTATATGGAGACGAGAACCTCGGTACAATCGATAGTGTAAAGAACGATGCGTTGAATGGACACCAACGACACCTTGACCCCGTGCTTATATTGAAGCAGGAATTTTGGTACAATCAACGATTGATGCGGTAGAAGACGCCACATACAACTATGTATTGTTGTATGATAAGTCAAATTGAATATAAAAAAAACTAAGAATAGCTTAAAAATTCTTCAAAGAACCAAAAGGAGAGAATCTCACAGATATATTGATAGTCTGAAAAACATTGTTATTGTTTACATCAGTCTTGCACCATATTTATACTAGTAAAAAGTAACTCTAATCCTATAGGGAAATAACAATTGATTTGGAATTAAAATCCTAATTAAAAAGCTTCCTAATTATAATAGAATTGAAAAACTACTAAAATCCTGTGGAAATCCACTTCAGAATCTTCTAGAAACGCGCTTGAACGCTGAAATCAGAAAGGGAAGCGTTGTTACCCTGTGTTAAGAGCGCAGCTGCGCTAGACAAGCATTGTTGAGCCACTTTGAAGCGCATCTGCGCTAGACACACTGCTATGGGAGCGCTGCTGCGCTATAAGAGAGCATTGTTGCGCTTGGCATTATGTCCAGGCCTCGTTGCTAAGCTGATTTGAACCAATCGATTGCACCAAGTTAATGATCTTTGAATCAACTTCCAAATCACTCGTCTTCGACTCATTCTTCATTCAAACTTCTTGAATTAACTCATTAAGTCCTTTGAACCGTTTAGCTCGTGACCTCGTAACTGGACCAACCGGAACTTGAATCGGACCCGCCGAAGTTTGACCTTCGTGATTCCCGTTCACGCCCCAGCTAAGCATGTCCTCATCAACTCCAGAGGAGACAAATGAGTTACAAAGACAACTGGGAGAGCTAATGGAGAAAGGCCTTGTACGGGAAAACACGAGTCCGTGTGCAGTTCCGATAATTCTAGTACCTTAGAAGGATGGGAAATAGCACATGTGCATCGATTGTCGAGCGGTAAAAAACATAACGGTAAAATATCGACATCCTATTCCTCGATTAGATGACATGTTAGATGAATTGCATGGTTCGTGTATATTTTCAAATTTTGGTTTAAAAAGCAGATAACATCAAATTCGCATGAAAGAGGGAGATAAGTGGAAAACTACAGTTAAGACAAAATATGGTTTGTATGAGTTGTTAGTTTTACCGTTTGGGTTAACTAATGCACCTAGCACTTTTATGATATTGATGAACCATATTTTACGTAATTTTATTGGAAAATTTGCAGTTGCCTATTTTGATGATATTCTTGTTTATAGTAAACACTTGGACAAACATGCAGTACATTTAAAATCTATTTTAGATGTGCTTAGGAAAGAAAAGTTATTTGTTAACATGGAAAAATGCACGTTCTGCACAGATAAAGTCGTGTTCCTTGGTTTTGTTGTTAGTTCACAGGGAATACAGGTGAACCAAGAGAAGATACGTGCAATTCAGGAGTAGCCGAGTCCTACTAATGTGAGCCAAGTTTGAAGTTTCCACGGACTCACGAGTTTTTATAGACGATTTTTGAGTCTTCAGCAGCATCACTGCGTCACTTACTGAAGTCATAAAGAAGAGCGTTGGATTCAAATGGGGAGATGAACAGAAGAAGACTTTTCAATCGATTAAACAGAAATTAACTAATGCTCCTGTGCTTGTTTTACCCAATTTTTTTAAAACTTTTGAACTTAAATGTGATGCACCAGGTGTAGTTGTTGAAACTGTCTTGATGCAAGAAGGAAAACCAGTGGCGTACTTTAGTGAAAAGTTGAGTGGGGTCGTTCTGAACTACCCTACATATGACAATGAGTTATACATTTTGGTTCATGTGCTAGAAACCTGACAACACTACTTTTGGCCTAAGGAGTTTGTGATACACACTGATCACGAGTCCTTGAAATACTTGAAGGACCAACGAAATTTGAATGAGAGACCTGCACGGTGGATGGAATTCATAGAGATGTTTCCCTACGTAATCAAATATAAACAAGGTAAAGAAAACATCGTTGTAAGTGCTCTATCAAGAAGGAATATGTTAATCTCAACTCTTGACGCAAAAGTGCTTGGTTTTAAGTAAATTAAAGAGTTATATGTTATAGACTATGATTTTGGTGAAGAGTTTAGATCATGTGAAAAGAATGCAGTGGGTAAGTATTTTACGTATAATAGATTTTTATTTTGTGAAAACAAATTATGCATACCTGCTTGTTCATTGCGTGACTTATTACTTAAAGAGTCTCATGTTGGGGTTAATGGGTCACTTTAGTGTGGACAAAACTTTGACTATATTACAAAAAACATTTTTATTGGCCACACATGAAACAGGATGTAGAGAAGTTGTGTGATAGATGTGTATCGTATGTCGTCAATCTAAATCCCGGGTGAAACTCCATGGTTTGTATACACCACTGCCTATTTCTAGTGAGTCATGGATTGACCTATCTATGGATTTTGTATTGGGTTTACCTAGGTCTAAGGTGGTAATAATTTTATTTTTATGGTTGTGGATAGATTTTCAAAAGTGGCACATTTTATTTCATGCCACAAACTAATGATGTTTCCCATGTTGTAGATTTGTTCTTTAAAGTAATTATTAGATTATATGGCATGCCTAGGACAATTGTATCGGATACAAATGTTAAATTCTTGAGTTATTTTTGAAAAAATTTGCGATGGAATTTCGGAACTAAATTGTTGTTTTCTACTACTTGTCACCCCCAAACCGATGGTCAAACAGAAGTAGTGAATATAACTTTATCTACATTTTAAGGTCAATAATTCAAAAGAACATCAAAACTTGAGAAGAGTGATTACCACATGTTGAGTTTGCACATAATAGATCTGTTTATTCTGCTACAAATTTTTTTCCATTTGAAGTTGTATATGGTTTTAATCCTTTAAATGAATCTAACATCATTACCTATTTCTAAATATACTTGGATGGGAAAAAGAAAGTTGATTTTGTGAAGCAGATACATGAGGGCAAGACTCAATATAGAAAGGAGAATAGAGAAATATGCCAAGCAAGCCAACAAGGGACGCCTTCAAGTAATTTTTGAACCTAGAGATTGGGTATGGATGCATATGAGGAAAGAACGAGTTCCAAACCAAAGGCGTTCTAAGTTGCTTCCACGAGGAAATGGTCTTTTTTAAGTCCTAGAGTGCATCAATGATAACACCTACATATTGGATTTATCAGATGAGTATGGTGTTAGTGCTACTTTCAATGTTACTGACCTAAGTCCGTTTGATGTAGGTGATGATTTGAGGACAAATCCTTCTCAAGAGGAGGGGAATGACGAGGACATGGCATGGGATGATTCAAACAAGACCAAAGGAGCGTGAGGAGATCCAATTCAAGTGTCACTTTGACCGATTACAAAGGCTAGAAGTAAAAGGTTCAAGTAAGGTCTCAATGGATTTATCCAAGATGTTTGGGCTAAAGCTAACTCAAGGAGAACTAAGGAGGAGGCTAAGGAGCATGAGACACAACTTTGGATTAGTTTGATACCATCCCAATTCAGAAATTAGAAAAGATTTTGTTTCCTAAAATATTAGGCATATTATATTATATTGTATTTTTTTCGTTTTAGGTAATTTAGCATGGTTCTAGGGGAGGTTATGATTTATTTAGATTGCAATTCTAGAGACTTCTACTGGGGTAAAATTAGGGCAACTTTTAGGGTTTTTATTACCTAGTAAAATTAAGGCAACACTTTTAGGGTTTTTATTAACATAATTAAGTCTTTGTACTAGTATAAATAGGTGTCAAGGCCAAGAGTTTTGGACACTGATTGATTTAATAATACTTCTTCTTTTTAGATTACTTGAGAGTATTTTATATTTGTTGTTTTTAAAAACTATAAATCTTATCGGTGTGTCCGTGGCAATTAATCCAACTTATTAGACATCAATCCATAGGGGTTTGTGGCATTTTCTACCATACATCAACCATTATACCAAGATTACCGCTTCGATATAAGCAAGGGGTCAAAGTGCGACCATCTCACGCAAGCTAGCCGTGTTTATCAACTACTAGTTAAATTATGTAATGAAACTCAGAATGTACCTCAATAGCCAGTATTTACCACCATTCCAAGGGGGGAAAATATGGGACCGGTAGCAAAACCCATATAAAAAATTCTCACGCAAAAGATTATTACATATTAGACCCATAAATCGAACAGTTATACTGCACAAAAAATTACCAAAGTCATGAATTTGCAACCCAAAAATCCAAAATCCAAAACCCCATTCTGACATACCTTAAAGAATTTGGACAAGTAATGGTCTCTGAAGAAAAGATTGAAATAACCAGCTTCGGAGCCCAATAGCAGCAGATTTGCCACCATCATCACCTTCAGATCATCATCATCATCATTATGCAGGTGGTAATATTGCTCGTCCACGTGACCCTCCTCGGGATTCGCGCCGGGAACCACCGCGCAGGACGGGATGGAAATTCTGTCCTCGTACACGATGAGAACGCCGATTATGATCAGAGGCAATATTCTTCTCATCCCCATCAGGGAGACTCAGAACTAAACCCTAGAATCTAGGAATTTCCGCCATTTTTGTGGCTCACTGTCAGTTTATTACAGACTTTACAGGATTACTACTTTTGCAAAATCTTACATTGTAGTATTTTTTGGTAAAAAAATAAATTGTAAAATACTTTCCATGTTTTAAAAACAAAAGGAAATAAATGAAATAATAACAAGTTCATCAACTTTGTGCGAACAGTGTGTAGAGATTTTTTTATCTTAAGCAATTCAATTAAATTAGTGTATATATATTTAGTTAAAAAGATCAAAAAATAATTTATATGTCAGTTACTTGTAATTCAAATGTAGATTCTAATTAAAGTGAAATTATGTGTAATAAAATAGAATAGTAATACATGCATATCTAAATTCCTTTACATTTTTATCCCATTTATTTACGTACATAAATATTTAATATTAATATAAATTTGTCAATTAGTATAATAGCACTCTTTGGTAGCAATTTGTTCAAGTCAAATAAATGTAATAGACTAATAACCTTGAAATGCACTAAACTATCACATTAATGTGATTTTGTTATAAAATTATAATATGAATGTCTAGATTCATTCATTACATCTTTATTGTAATGTTCTTTGAGCTTTTGAAACTCTCATGTCTTTTAAGTTTTGAAATTCATGACCTATGAATTTTGAAACCTCCAAGTATTGATGTTCATGCACCTATAAATAGAAGCATTGTAAAGAGAATGGAAGATCTATATAAAAATATACTAGCTACAACTTATATGATATGAGAATGTTTTCTTTTCACTAATCATTGTTCTTAATATTAGTATTATAATACGTTATCAGCACGAATTGCTCCTCACTTTCGTCTTGAAAATAATCATATTTAATTTGAAGGGAATGTATGTTTATCTATTATATATATATATATATATATATATATATATATATATATATATATATATATATATAGGATCTGTCCAAGGAGCCCGTATAAGTTTAAAATTGAGACTTTTTTTTTTAAAAACAACTAAAAAAGTTCAATATTTTATGGGCCATCACATAATGATATTTTGGGTGTGATTTGGATACATATAACAAAACATGTATATACAGTTTATATGCAGATATTTTGTTATATGTATCCAAATCACACCCAAAATACTGTATTATGTAAAAATTTCAGTTCCATAAAATATTGAACTTTTTTTTAGTTGTTTTAAAAAAAACAAAAATAAAAATAAAAAATGGGGTCCGGATTTTGGTCAGGTCCGGACTCCCAGATCTGATCTATTCTGAATATATATATATATATATATATATATATATATATATATATATATATATATACATGGATACACAATTTTTTTAGCATAATGTATTGCATGCTACTCCATTCATATTCTATGTTTAGAGTTTGTTGTAATTACCGAAAAATATATGCACACAATAAATATATATTATATCCAATAAAACTATTGTTCTAGTTTAGGTGATGATTGAAATCTAATGTTGCCGGTCAACAACTTTGTCAATATCATATCAATTGGATGTATAAGGAAAACAAATTGAGAAGCATTAAGTAAATGTTGCATAACATCATTTAATTCTTAGGTATCCATGAGAATCATAAACAGTGAAAGAAAGAAAAATAAAATCAATTTTGGAAATGTCATACAACCTTATGTTTTGAGATAACCATAAAGGCAACAAACTGAAAGTCTAATCTCCATGTGCTCGGAAATGATTATTCTGTTGGGATGTTTTTTTTTGGCATGGAAGCATATTTGAAAATTATATTTTAATATTTTGAGTCTATTTAAATGCTATAACACACACACACATATATATTATATGGAACAAAAATAAAAATTATCGTGATTATCAGATGTTCATGCACATGTGAATAGTTATATGTGGATAGTTATAGTAAATTAAATTTTTAATAATTTTTGATATTTTTTTATGAAGTTACAATGACAAATCTTGTCAAACTTGAGTTCGTGGCACTTGATATTACAGGTAAGAATTATTTGTCATGGATCCTTGATGCCGAAATTCATCTTGATGCCATGGGTCTTGAAGACACCATTAAAGATGGAGGTTTCAAAACTCAAATGTCATGAGTTTCAAAACTTAAAAAACATGGGAGTTTCAAATGCTCAAAGGACATTACAATAAAGATGGGAGGAATAAATCTTGAAATCCATATATTATAATTTTATAACACTCCCTTTTGTATGTCTATTGTACAGCTATACGCGTTGAAAGCTGCCTCATTAAAAACCTTACCAAGAAAAATCCAATGGGAAAAAATCTTGGTTAACGAAAAAAGAAGCGTGTAACGCCCCCAAAATTCATACAATTTAATTCTCGACTCCTGTCGTTAATAATACATTCAACCTCTAATTTTTATATCATTAAACCATAATACAAACATTGAAATTTGCGGAATAATTAAAATTTTCCATTACAAACTGTTCTCATTCCCAAAACCTTAAACCTTTACATCTAAATATCTCATAATTATTTTAATACTATAATAGTTTACATCGCAAAATGATATTACAATTCAATATTAATACATTATTCGGAATCTTAAACATGGTTCAAATAATAATAACACAACCAAAGTGTATAAATCTTCAAGTATCACATTTGATTCATGTCTTTCAAGTAACAGTAACACATACTTTACCTTGAATCTTGAAGCCTGCAAAAGTGATTATTTGCAAGGTTGAGCTCGACATCCCAGCAAAATCTAACAGTTTTCATGCATCACGTAGCATATAATAACATGCTCAACATATAACTCATAAACATTGGACTAACATAACATACATGTTACAGTTTATACAACAAGTATAAAGATTGAGTTCCTTACTCAATCAACATGCTTTACTCAATCAACGTAGTCATAAGTTGACTTTAACATTTCATACATTCAACATATATATAACACATCATACTCTTTGCAATAAAGATTTAAAACAATCAAATTCACATAACAAATAGGAACTGAAAGACTTGCCTTAATCGTTGTTTACCAATAACAGTTTAACAGCTTACAACTATCTGCACTTCACGTGCCCTACACAATTATATAATCATTCACATTAATTATTAGTCAAATAGCAATGCATAGTAGTTGTAATGTAAACTTTACTCTACGTCTCATAACCCTTCCTATCATAGATACACAATGTTTAATTTGATTGTATTAACTTTCAACTTACATCTCATTGTATTTCATATTCGAAGTTCATTCAAGTGTTTAATGTAAGACCCCAACTTTTATGAATAAAGATGAATTTTTTATAAATATCATTTTGAATATTATGGAGTAAATTTGATATAATGTTATAATTGTGGGTAGTATTTATAAATTTTGCAAAGTACGCAAGTTGTTTTATAATATTCGATTGGTCGGGGAATATTCGTTTTAACATGGAATATTCGTACGATGGCACAATCATTGGTGGACCCTACAACGGAATTATTGTCGGATTGAAAAAACGACAAAAATATTTTTATGCAAATAACGACGAAAGTTTTACAGTTAAAACTGTTGAACTACTCGGTAGTAAAAGTACAGTAATACGCGTGATTGCATAGTAACACACAGTATTGATTATTAATGCTTATGTGAGAAGTCACTCAGTTTTGTTTAATTATTGCCACAATAATTGTTGCATAGTATCTCACGTTATTTGATTCAATTATTGTCGATATTTTATATATTATTAAATCAATAATTGAGATAACAAAGTTATTAATATTATTATTTGCAATATTAACGTTGTCTAGAAGTTCTGTCTGAAAGTAGTATGCACACAAGCCAATCATGTCTGATGATAAAAAATATACTTTGTAACAATCTTATTCATTTATTAATAAAAAAAAATATTAATTTATTAAAGGCTTTTAATTATCTACATGATGCTGTTTTATAATATGAGATAAACCCATAGTTTTAAGCAATGCTTTTAGAATAATGATGATGATCATTCTAATGAGATCTAAATTCTTAAAAAACTTAAAACTAAAATAGTTCCCAATCGTTGGATTACTAAATTGGGGATTAGTGAATCCGGATAGATTGGTACATACGTTGCTTACTCATTGGATGAGGATGATTGATCTCATGATCATTTGTGTGGAGACACTAAAAGCAAGTATGTAGGTGCTTATTAGAGAATAAGTTCAACGAAGCGTGGCTCGCTAAGGAATACCTAATGGAGTTTTACTTGCTTTCGTCAATAGGAATTCTGTAATGATAGTAGTCTAGTGATCCTTGGACTTGAGATCATCATAGTATCTTGTGTATGACGAGTTATACTTTGACTTATTCCTTAAGGCCCTTAGGGTATATCAAAGGGTATGCTTGGGTATAATAAGTTGTACATGGAGATAATGTATGATCAATAAAGAATATACCACTTCTAGTAAAAGAAGAGAAATGTCCTATGTGATTCGATAAATGACAATCAAGTAGTCATTGCCAAGGCAGAATGAAATTAGAAAGGAGTTTCTAATTTGTATTATTTGGTGTTGTGCATTTAAGAGTCGAAATACATATAATTAAATAAAATAAGACTTGATAGTAATTCAATGTCTTATATTTAATTGGGATATTGTATGGTGTTCTTTTATGATTAATGTTGAAATCTATATTATCTGAAAAGTCGTTGATCGCTAGGGAGGCTTATCTCTATTGTAGAATAAATATTATTTATTTAAATAAATTAATAATTTAATTTATTTATTTAAATAAGATTAGAATTGTTCTAATTGATTTATTCACAACCGGTTTAATATGGAGAACCTAAAGGGTCACACCATAAGAGGAAGAATAATTATTTAAGAAGTTAATGACATAATCGTAATAATATGTTAAGTATATTTAATTTAATCTATTGTGATAAAATAAATTAAATAGCTTAATATTTATTATTTAATATTTTAGAAATATTAAATATAAATTAATAAGAGGGGTCTTATTAATATTATTACAATTATTATTATTTTAATTTCTAAAAGAGTTTAGGAATTAATTTAATATAAGTACTCTCATTTATTCCTAATAGGATTAGGAGGAAAAATTAGTTAAAGGAGTTTAATTAATTATCCCTAATAAGATTAAGGAGCCCATTTAATTAAAAGAGTTTAATTAAATAAGTAATACCTTATTTTTAATTAAATAGGGTTACCTGATATCTTTATAAGGTGAGTCTTATATCAGATATCGATATATGTAATTTCAATAGTTGGGAGAGTACGCTCTTTTTCTATAGAGATAGAAAACTAGGGTTTTGCCAAAATACCCATCTTCTTGAATCCTTCTTCTTCCTTGGTAGATCACCTCTAGAGGCCAAACACTTGGGTGGCTAACGTTGATCAAAGGAAGGAACCAAACCCGGTAGATTCAAGTTGAACGCGAAAAAGGATTGGAGGTGAACTTGTACTTGAGGAAGCTTGAATCTTCAAGGGTATGATTCTTGTTCTTTTTTTTTCGTTTAATTAATAATTACGCATAAAGGATGATCCGGGTATATGGTTTGTAAAATTTTAAACTCTGATTTTTACACGTTTTCGCTTATTTAATGCAATTTGATTGCGTTCATGAATATTATAAACCTAACAGTGGTATCAGAGCCAAACCTTTATACGAATTATTAATTGTCAAATTTGATATGTATATTGATATATGTTTAGAACAATTTAATTGGGCATACTTTTGTTGTATAAAATTTATTTTTTTTAAAAAAAATAATCACGAAATCGTAATTGCGCTGCATGTTGATTCACGGTTTAATAAAGCATCCCTGCTAATTCACCTTCACGTGAATCCGTGATTATTAAAATCTTGCGAGGAGATTCTTTTTTTGTTATCAAGTTAATAAGGTTTGCATCTTATATCCTGTAAAAGGGATATCACTTGATTCACGAATTATATATATATAATTTACGATATATATAGGGGCCAAAGGATCTTCTGAAAAGAAGAATGATTCTAAGAAGGTAAATAGAAAGGCAAAAACAAAGGATAATAAGAACAAAACTGATATGGATAACAAAGGAGTTTGCTTCCCTTTACAATAAGCACAGACAATTGGAAAGAAATGCGAGAAGCATCTTACAGAGGCTAACCAAAGAAGCTTAGTGAAGTTTCGGTTACAAATACAAATTTGTTCATGATTTAAAATAAATTTTTCTTTAAGTCAAGGTTCTACTTGGGTATTGGATACCGACTTTGGTTATCATAAATATAGATTTATGAAGGGACCAAGAAAAAGTAGAAAGTTAAACAAAGATAAGTAATCCTATGTGTAGGAAATGAAGCAAAGGTTGCTGCATTAGCCATAGAAACTTATAGTTTAGCAATGCCTACGGGCAAATCTATTAAGTCAATAAGTTGTTATTGTATTCTAATTCTTGTTAGAAACATTATTTCCATCTTATTGTTGGACAATAAAAATTTTGGTATTATAATTAAGAACAATTGTTGTTCTATTTATAATAATAATGTTTTTATAGAACTGAAATATTACTTAATGGATTTTGTGTACGTACTTGACTTACATGAAAAATTATTTTACAAATTGAACAAACTAGTATAAGAAAAGGAGATGATCATTCAAAGAGTTGAATGTGTGTATTTGCTGAAATACAAGTGTGAATTATTTGAAAAGTTCAAAGAATTCAGAAATGAAACAAATTGGCAAAGTATTAGGATTCTTTGATCGGATCAAGGAAGGAATACTTGTGCAATAAGTTTCTAGATCATCTCAAATGGTTTTCTCATAATGGACGCCTCTTGATACGCAATAATTGATTGATGTATCTGAAAGGAAGAATCGTACCTTGTTGGACATGGTGCGGTCCATAATGATTTTACCGACATTCCAGTATCCTTCTAGGGTCATGTCCTAGAAATGGCTGCATATCTACGAAAAAGGTAACCTCAAAATCCAGCCCCAAGACTCCATAAAAGTTATGGACAAGGAGGATTCCTAATCTTAAGTATGTTAAGATAAGGGGTTGTCCAGCTTATGTGAAAAAGGTTTCAAAGGATAAGCTTGGGATAAGATTTGACAAGTACAGATTTGTGGGACATCCTAAAGTAAGTTTAGGGTATATGTTTAATAATCCTACTTAGCAAAAGGTGTTTGTTATGAAACACGCTGCCTTCTAAGATAAAGGTGTTTATCATTGAAGGGGCTAGTGGGAGGATAATACATCTTGAAGAGTTCAAGAACCACAAAACACTATAAGTCAAATAAGAGGAACCTATAGATAGACCCATTGTACCACAACCGAATCGTAAATCTGGAATAGTACCGAAGATACCTAGGAGGTATGGATTCATCATGGATGATGATGATGTGGTACGCATCATAGAATATTATGATCCAGAGTTACATACAATGAGGTAAGAGTTCTAGTGTGTACAAAAGGGTCAGTGGGAGTGCCATGACCATCCTAATATTATATGTTGATATACTATGGATAAGGAATTACATACTAATGCTACAATCAGTAAAGATAAAGTTGTCTAAACATTCCTCCATGAATGAATTGGGAAGAGTATCTTAATTGGGGATAAAAATCTATATAGATAGATTTAAAAGGATGCTCAGCTTAACCCAAGGAACGTATATTCATTTGATGCTAAAGTCGTTTAGCATGGCAAACTCCAAGAGATGTCTCATGCTGATGAGCCATGGAGTGTATCTCTCTTAATAGTCCCCAAAGACTCATAAAAGAGAGATCGCATGAGAACTATCATGTATACAATGAAATGTACGAGACCTGATGTTGATCAGTCATATTCTGGAGAAGTTCACTGTGAGTCAGTGAAAAACATCTTAAAGTACTTCACTGGAACTAAGGATGTGATCATACATGGTGGGTTTGAATTAAAACTAGAGGGCTTTACAGACTCAAGTTTATCAGATAGACCAAGACGACAGAAAATCCACTTTAAGGAAAAGTGTTACCTTGAACAGTGGTGCAGTGAATTTGAAAGGTTCCAAATAGCAAAAGGTTGCTGGTTTAGTGATAAAGACAAAGTATATAGCTGTAAATGAAGCTGCAAGTTGATTGTTTGGATGATAAGTTCATTACAGAACTAGGAATAATTCCTAAGTCTCATATTGGATCTAAACATGTGTTGTGGCACTTTCATTTGATTAAAGAATCATTGAAAGATGGGAAATCACTATAGAGATAGTGAACTCTCAAGAACAACATTACATATCCATTAACTAAAGCTTATCCAACAGCAGGATAATCATCACTTAGAGAAGAAAGGTATGAGATACCATGACGATTGGCTTTAGTGCAAGTGAGAGATTGAACGTAGTATGCACACAAGCCAATCATGTTTGATGATAAAGCATATACTTTGTAACAATCTTATTCATTTATTAATAAAAAATATTAATTTATTAAAGGCTTTTAATTATCTACATGATCTTTGTTTTTATAATATCACGATAAACCCATAGTTTTAAGCAATGCTTTTAGAATAATGATGATGATCATTCTAATGAGATCTAAATTCTTAGAAAACTTAAAACTAAAATAGTTCCCAATCGTTGGATTACTAAATTGGGGATTAGTGAATCCGGATAGATTGGTACATACGTTGATTACTCATTGGATGAGGATGATTGATCTCATGATCATTTGTGTGGAGACACTAAAGCAAGTATGTAGGTGCTTATTAGAGAATAAGTTCACTGAACGTGGCTCGCTAAGGAATACCTAATGGAGTTTTACTTGCCTGTCAATAGGAATTCCTGTAGTGATAGTAGTACAAGTGATCCTTGGACTTGAGATCATCCTAGTATCTTATGTATGACGAGTTATACTTTGACTTATTCCTTAAGGCCCTTAGGGTATATCAAAGGGTATGCTTGAGTATAATAAGTTGTACATGGAGATAATGTATGATCAATAAAGAATCTACCACTTCTAGTAAAAGAAGAGAAATGTCCTATGTGATTCGATAAATGACAACCAAGTAGTCCTTGACTAAGGCAGAATGAAATTAGAAAGGAGTTTCTAATTTGCATTATTTGGTGTTGTGCATTTAAGAGTCGAAATACATATAATTAAATAAAATAAGACTTGATAGTAATTCCATGTCTTATATTTAATTGGGACATTGTATGGTGGAAGGATTGAATTGTACGGTAACTATTTACTCAAAGGTTCTTTTATGATTAATGTTGAAATCTATATTATCTGGAAAGTCGTTGATCATTTGGGGAGGCTTATCCTATTGTAGAATAAATATTATTTATTTAAATAAATTAATAATTTAATTTATTTATTTAAATAAGATTAGAATTATTCTAATTGATTTATTCACAACCGGTTTAATATGGAGAACCTAAAGGTCACACCATAAGAGGAAGAATAATTATTTAAGAAGTTAATGACATAATCGTAATAATATGTTAAGTATATTTAATTTAATCTATTGTGATAAAATAAATTAAATAGCTTAATATTTATTATTTAATATTTTAGAAATATTAAATATAAATTAATAAGAGAATGTTATTAATATTATTACAATTATTATTATTTTAATTTCTAAAAGAGTTTAGGAATTAATTTAATATAAGTACTCTCATTTATTCCTAATAGGATTAGGAGGGAAAATTAGTTAAAAGAGTTTAATTAATTATCCCTAATAAGATTAGGGAGCCCATTTAATTAAAAGAGTTTAATTAAATAAGTAATACCTTATTTTTAATTAAATAGGGTTACCTGATATCTTTATAAGGTGAGTCTTATATCAGATATCGATATATGTAATTCCAATAGTTGGGAGAGTACGCTCTTTTTCTATAGAGATAGAAAACTAGGGTTTTGCCAAAATACCCATCTTCTTGAATCCTTCTTCTTCCTTGGTGGATCACCTCTAGAGGCCAAACACTTGGGTGGCTAACGTTGATCAAAGGAAGGAACCAAACCCGGTGGATTCAAGTTGAACGCGAAAAAGGATTGAAGGTGAAGTTGTACCTGAGGAATCTCGAATCTTCAAGGGTATGAATCTTGTTCTTTCTTTTTCGTTTAATTAATAATTGCGCATAAAGGATGATCCGGGTATATGGTTTGTAAAATTTTAAACTCTGATTTTTACACGTTTCTGCTTATTTAATGCAATTTGATTGCGTTCATGAATATTACAAACCTAACACTGTCAAGGAGGGGTTTGGTCACCTAATTGCGCGCCAATATGGAGAAATCCTTATTGGAAAGCCCCCTCTTTCCTGGGAACGACCGGTCGATTAATATTGTGAATTATAATAATGATGATAAGTGTTGTTAAAATATTGAGTGGATTTGTTTTATGAAGTATTTGATGTAAATTTTACTTATTTTATGGACCCCCATTTACCCATTTTTCAAATAATCGGTAGAAAATTATTTTTAAGGGGGCCCACGGGTAGGGCCCACATGTGGAGGAAGGTCTTGGAAGGTGGATGAATATTTTGGTGGTACGGGATGGAGTACTATATATATATATATGTTTTGATTTGGAAGTTGGCAAGGAGGGAAGTAATTTTTTATTATATATATATGTTAGTGGATTTTGGTGGAAGTTTGAAATGGGGGGTTGTTAACTTGGTCACGGGTGGGAATGGATATATACCACTTGACATCTTATTAGTGGATTTTGGTGGAGGTTTGAAATGGGGGGTTGATAACTTGGTCACGGGTGGGAATGGTATATATATATATATATATTGTAAGACCCTGAATTTTATGAAATAAAAGTATTTAATTTTTCTTATAATTACTATTCAAGTAAATGGTTAAATTGATAAAAGGTTAAAGTTAAAGGGTGATATATGAATTTTTTTCAAAATACATGAGTGGTTATAAAATATTCATTGTTGTCGAGAGAATATTAGTTTAGTCGTTGAATATTCTTTACATAGAGGAATATTAAATGCGGCCAATGCTGACCATTTATGGGCCCCATAATGAGAATAAGCATTGGATGAAGAAAATGACAAATTTGAGTTTTTATAAATAACTGGCGTAGTTATTCTGAATTAACATTGTTTGGAATACAGATGGTTAAAATACTGATGTCTGGCGTGTTTGCACGTAAGCACATGGTTTTACATGATTTTTTGAATTATTGATCCTTACGTGAAAGGCACTACTCAATAATTATTACGATAATTCTTTATTCAATATGTTATTTTATTGATTCAATAATTCTTTGCGTTGATATTTTATATTATTGTTGTTTCATAATTGTCATTTGCAAAGATATCTCCATTATCGGATCAATAATTCATATTATTTGGAATAATATTATTAGATAAAATTATTGGCAATGTCTAGAAAGTTCTGTCAAGGAGAGGTTTGGTCACCTAATTGCGCGCCAGTAAGGAGAAATCCTTATCAAAAAGGCCCCTCTTTCCTGGGAACTACCTGGTTGTCATTATTGTGATTCTATAATATTATTTGTGAATAATTAATTTTTGATTTATATGATAAGGAAATATTTATTTGCTGTGGATAGAAATGATGGATTTATTTATGTGGTTATAAATGAAAGAGTTAATGTTGAGGTGTTTTATCAGTATTTTGTCGGATTGGAGGTATTAAAAGATCAAATCGATTCTTACAAACTTTATTGTGTGAGTTATAATATTTAATCCGAATAGTTGGATCGTTGTAATTTTTGGATATGTTATACATATATAAGTTGAGTATATGTCCACAAATTTTGAACCGTTAAAAATGAGCGTATGATTTGTTATGAATTTTAAGAGGTGACTGATTCGAAAATTAGGTTATAAATCATTTTGGTGGAAAATTCTAGAATTGAGTGGACCCCACTTTTGGTTGGTGAGAAATGTGCTCAATTGAATTTCAAATGTGGTGGGTGGGAATAGTAGCAGATAAAGCCATCAGGTTGCAGGTTAAGTCTGCTTCGGCGTGCTAATATTTTCCTATAAATAGAGGGTTAAGTTAAAATTGAAAATCACACCAGAAACAAGTTTTCTCTCTTTCTCTCTCTAGATTATTGAGTGTATTTTGTGAGTATTTAGATACTTTGTGAGTTTCTATTCATCAGTGCAAGTTTCCTTTAGCGTCATATCCGATATCCAGTCAGAAGTGCTGCTCTTTTGAGGTAAGGGATAGTAAGGGATATTAAGGGATGTTATATTTTTCATAATGATGTTATTCTTTCAATATCATTATACTAACATATTGGTATGGATCTTATTGTGGAATTTCTACCTTTTTGAGTCAGGGTTACTATTCACGTATACGTGACTATTCACGTATACTACACTATTCATGTATATGGCACTATTTACGTATATGACATTATTTACGTATACGACATTATTTACGTATACGGTACTATGTACGAATACGGAGTACTATTCACGAGTTACTATTCATGAGTTACTATTCACGAGTTACTATTCACGAGTTACTATTCACGAGTTACTATTCATGAGTTACTATTCACGAGTTACTATTCACGACAAAATTGGTTTATTTTTCTGACCAAATTATCGTTGATTTATGAATCTTACTCTTGAAATTAAATCCGTGTTTTGATCATATTATTTTTATTATCATATATAACATTTTTATAATCATGGTGATGAAATTTCTCTTTGACTTGAGTGTAAAGATGGGTAGATTATTGGTATGATCATGACTACGGGTTCTCTTTGGCCAAGATGGTGCAAAGTTGAATCGCCGAATTGGTATGATCATGACTATTGAATTTACAATTGAATATTTTTAGCTTAAGTGCAAAGGTGAATTGATCAACATGGTTATAATTATGGTTTATATAGATTTTGAAATGATTATATATATTAATATATTTGGCTTGTAGCGCAAATATGAACTGTTGATGAATATCTTTGGCATGTATTGCAAAGATGAACTATGATTGAATATCTTTGGCCTGTAGTGCAAAGATGAACTGTTGTTGAATATCTTTGGCCTGTAATGCAAAGATGAACTGTTGATGAATATCTTTGGTAGTAGTCAAAGATGAATTTATTAGTATGATTATGAGCAGAATCGTGATTTGGTATAACCATGATCTTTGATGTTTCAAGTAAAGACAAGTGATGAAAATTATCTTTGTCCTGGGTGCGAAGAGGAATTTAGAATCACAATTATGATTATGAGTTATTCATATGATTGTGGACCAGAATTGTTGATTGATGTTACAGGGATAAAACATTGTTGGTGGATTTTTAACATGGAGAAGATAATAGACTTTATATTCTATTTGAATCTTCTAATGGATTGCTCGTTCCGCTGCAACTATGGTTGAAAAATTTTATCATCTACCATATGTTCTAAATCTTTGATTTATTACTGTTGAAGGCTATTGATAATTTATTTATCTTTAGTCATGATATTCTTTATTGGAGCTAGTTATGCTCACCCTTACATTTCACAATTCCTTTTCGAATAATAAGAGTGTAGCTGGGTTGAGCGGGGGTAATAGGGGAATAGAACGATGGTCATCATTTAGTAGTTATATTTGGTGAATCAAATAGGGTGAGGCGAACCCAACGTTGGAAGGGTGTTTTGCCACTATCATACAAGATGTCTAATGACATACAACCTCGTGTCATCATAAGACAGGGTTGTGCACATCCACTTACTGAGTATATCTACGCGCACTACCTATATGATCTTGGTGTTTGTTTGAAGTATAATTCTCAATTGGAGATAACAGAGATATTTATATGTCAAGAGAAGACTCACCATTGGAAAGAATATGATAGTAATCTTCTCGTTTTTCTTTGGGGTCTATTGGGTCAACCAAGGATAATTCTGTGGCCATATGATATCTATCATAACCTAGACGCATGGCCTCCCATGTACGAAGGTTTCCTTGAGCACTTCCCAAAGATTCTAATTTCTAAAACAATTTTTGACTATACCTTTATGTAAGGTGTCATTGTGACGTGCTATCCAAGGTTGGGATGAGAGTCACAATTGGTATATATTTGTATCCAAACTCAAAGCATATGTGTTGTTGTATTTTGCACGACAATTGTTGTAATAAAGTTCTAATTGTTTTCTGTACCATGTATTTGGTGACTCAGAATAGGTTGGATGGAATGGACTTGTTTTGTGGTTGTCACACACACACACACACACACACACACACACACACACATATATATATATATATATATATATATATATATATAAACATGATAGTGGGATGGGGATTGGGAGTGACATGTTAGTCACGGGTGGTATGCTTGGAAAGAAAAGAAGAAGAAAGAATTGGCAAGGAGTACAATTATTGTTATTATATACATATACATGTGCAGGTTTGAAGAATTTGGCAGAGGTGGTAATCACGGGGGTGTCATCTCGTGAATTATCAAGCATGTGTTATATATATATATATAATATAATATATAATATATATTATATTTTATTTAAAAGTTTTTATTTTATTAGAATATTTTATTGCATAGTATCCTTTCCATTCTCCTATAAATAGAAGCTCATTCCTTCATTATTTCTTACGAATTCACTGAAACTCTAGAGAGAGAAAATTATAGAGAGAAAGAAGAAGAGAAGTCTGTTACCTCTCTTTTCTTATATCCAGTTTCTTCTAAGGTAAGGGGTATTATTTCTTTCTTTCGTCTTCATGAAGAGAACTTCTGTTATTCCATTCTTTATTATTATGTTGGAATAACTCATACATGCAATCTTAGCATAATTGGTGAAATTCTTCATTATTCCATTCTTTATTATTATTTGGAACATCCTCATGCATGCGTTACGCATAACCTTGGTTCCGTTATTTATTATTCTCATTTGGAATATCCTGTTTGTGCGCTTCGCATGACTTTGGTTCCATTATTTATTATTCTATTGGAATAACTTTTATGCTGTAAGCGGTCTATCACATGCCTGGTGATTTCTTTTGTTATTCCATTCTTTATTATACTCAGTTGGTTAAATTTTTGACTTCTATACTCCATGAAATTAGTGGAATATCCTTGATATTTGCGCTTCATCCAGTATCTTTTCATGGAAATATTCTTCTAAGCATTCTTGAATTTTACTCTACAAAAAAGGTATCATGTTGACAATTTGGACGTTATTAGTTCCTGGATAAATTAATTCTTGAACTTGTTTTATTGAATTCGTATATCATTGTCATCATCCTCATGTTTATATTATGTTGAAAGTCATATGTGGCCTGTAGTGCATAGATGGACTTGGTATGATTATGACCAGGGATTATTCGGTATAATCATGGCTGTAATGTTACAAAAATGATGTGGTAAAAGTCCTCATTGGGCCGTAGTGCATTGATGGACAGTTGTTGGCATGATCATGACCATTGATGAATACACGAATATCCTTGGCCCGTAGTACATGGATAATTTTGGTTCTGATACAAATGAATATCCTTGGCCATAGTGCAGGGAAGATGTGGATTATTTATTAAGCTGAGTCTCAGCGATAAAAGTGATGAAAAACCTTTTAAATCATAAAAGATAGTAGATTTTATTCTCTATTTGACTTTTTTAATGGATTGCTTGTTCCGCTGCAGTTAAACTTGATGTTTGTTATATTTTATCAGTTTAACACCTGTTGAAGGCTAACGATAATTTATTACGCATTATCTTAGTCATAATATTTCTTCTTTGGGCTAGTTGAGCTCACCTTTCTTTCACCATTTCTCTTCGAAAATGAGAACGTGGCAAGGGACTAGTCGGGGAACCGGAGTGACTGGTCCGGATGATAGTATTAGTAATCCTCACTATTACATTAAATACTGTGAAAATAAATGTAATGAGGACTCTTTTGAGTGTGGATATTATCTAGATGACAATATTCTTATTAAAACTCTCAGTTTACGTTTTGTTGTATTTTACACGACAGCTGTATTATTAAGTTGTATTTGAATTTTGTACCATGTATTTGGCGACTCAAGATGAGTGATGTATACCTATTTTGGGGGCGTCACATTTAAGTCTTGCTAGGACTACTTATTAGTTTTATATTAACACTATTCAATATCTTATAATATTCATTTCGTTTGATTTAAAACACTTTTTACGTTCATTATCACTTATCACGACGTTTCGACGTTTATTCGTCGCACGCCCAATTTGTCTCTCTTGTGTGCTTAGTATGCGTATTCAACTTATTTAATATATCATTTATTAATGTTAAGCATCATTATACTTCATAATATTCATGTTCTATAACTTAGAATAACATCTATTATCGTCGACATCACTATACTTGTGTATGTGCACGTCCGACGCCCTCCGATTGCCTCCGAATACGCATCAGTCACAAAGATGACCATTTTGACTACTGTTCCCGACCTAAAATTGAAAACCTTAAATAATAAAAGTTTTAGGTCTATTCGTCCTCGTTTCGTATCATCTTAAATCAACTCAATCAGAGTTTGTATGAAAACGTTATGTCTATTTTACTAAAACAGGTCAAAGCAGTCACATCTGACATACTTTGGTAGCGATTCACTAATTAAGCCTTTGAGGTACAAATAAGATTTCGCCTTCTACAAATATAATTCTTCGCCCCAAATTACTTAGGGCACAATGCATTTACTTGTTAGTAGAAACGGACTGAAGCTCTTGTTCTTCGCGATTTTGACCTTTTTCTCCTACTAATCTTCATAACTTGAGTTATACACATCCAAATTAGTCCGTTTTCGATTCTATGGATTCGTAATTCATAGAACTACAACATACTAGAATTATAATAATTTATAAAAACATTAACCAACCTAAAATTTGACCCAAAACACATGTTCATACTCTATTTTCATGTTTTAACACATTTAACGAAATCGAACACCACGAATTTGTTTCTTAACCATTTTGATTCATTCAACTTGCGTTCTTTTCGTTTTTCGACGTACTAATCACATTTATTATCAATTTCAGATTATATACATGATCTAACCATCAATTTAAGCCTTAAAATAGACCAAAATACATATACTAAGCCATAAATAAAATTTCTTCATCTAACACTTGTTTCCACGAATTTGATTACATGAAAACCTGTTATAGATTACGTATAACAAATTATACATACTAATTAACATATATGATCAATCTCTTAACAATCTAACCATAAAAATCCAACTTTTCAAAGAAAACTCAAGAAGTATAATACTAAAAACTCAAAGTTAGATTATTACCTTTGATTAGCTATAAAATTTTGAACAATCTTCTTGTTTCTTCCTTCCATAACCCTCACAAATTCCTTCTCTCAATTTACATAGAACTACTTCTCTTCCTCTCTTCTTTCTTCTCTCTTCTTTCTTCCTTTTGTTCTTTCTTAGGCTTAAGCCAACGTAAAACTAAAATAGACGCTAACATAAAAAAAAATTTGACGTATAATAATAAGGCTACTAAATACGTATCAGTTATTTTTTATTTTAAACTTAAAAGCCATAAGACCTTGTTTGACAAAACCTATTAAAATAATGACTTAATCATTCCTTAAGCCTTGTTTGGCAAAATAAGATTACAATTAAAATTTCAAAAGTTCTAAGGCTTTGTTTGGTAAAACCAAATTAAAACTCTTTTAATTTATTTTCATAAGTCATATTTATTGTCACACTTTATTTAAATAAATTCCCATATTTAAATTAAATTAAATCTAATAATAATTTATTAAATCCATTTACCATATAAACCAATACAATAAAATTATAATTATAATTTTCATTATAATTTTATTTATTAAATTAACACATCACTTTAATTACAAAAATCAAATCAAATAACATTATAACAAACCATATAATCCTTAATAACTCTCTAATTTAGTTATTGAGTTAAATTAGAGTATTATCTTATAAATTTAATTCACCACTCTTTTATCTTAATTAAGTTAATTTCTATAACTCATGAATTATTTACTTACTAATAAATAATCCATCAAATATCTACTACACAACAAACACATCAATTAAAAATATTTATTTAATTCAATAAATATTTGAAATTATAAATAAAATTCTGGATTGTTACAAAGCGCATATAAACTCTCCCTAATGAATGTATCCTTAAGTCCTTCAGTCGTCGCATTCCAATATTGCGCCTCAATTCTTTAAATGTTGTAGTTGGTAATGCTTTGGTGAACAAATCTGCTAGATTATCTTTTGAGCGAATTTGTTGAACATTAATGTCACCACACTTATCAAGGTCATGTGTGAAAAAGAATTTCGGCGAGATGTGCTTTGTTCTATCTCCTTTGATGTATCCTACTTTTAATTGAGCTATACATGCAACATTGTCTTCATACAAAATGGTTGGAGTTCCTTTGCTAGAGGATAAACCGCATGTTCCACAAATATGTTGAGTTATTAATCTCAGCCACACACATTCTTGACTTGCTTCATGGATTGCAAGTATTTCAGCATGATTAGATGAAGTGGCAACTAATGTTTGCTTTGTAGATCTCCATGATATAGCAGTATCACCACACATAAAGAGATAACCTGTTTGAGATCAACCTTTATGTGGATCAGATAAATATCTTGCATCAGCATATCCAACTAATTCATGATTATCATGATTTGAATAAAATAAGCTCGTATCAATAGTTCCTCGTAGGTAACAAAAATTATGTTTAACTTCATTCCAATGTCTTAGGGTAGGAGAAGAACTATATCTTGCTAAAAAATTCACAGAGAATGTTATATCAGGTCATTTATTATTAGCAAGATAAATTAGTGCACCAATTGCATTGAGGTATGATACTTTAGGACCAAGTAATTCTTCATTATCCCCACGAGGTCATTTTTCACATCAAGTGAGCGAACAACCATTGGGGTACTCAATGGATGTGCTTTATCCATATAAAATATTTTAAGTACATTCTTTGTGTAAGTTAACTGATGAGTGTAAGTTGACTGATGAATAAGAATTAAATATGTTAAATGCTCGATCTGCAGGCCGAGACAAAATTTTGTTTGTCCCAAATCTTTCATCTCAAATTCTTTATTTTAATAACACAATCCTTTACATTAAATGAGCAAACATGAAAGGAAGAAAATAAAATACATTGGAATATATTAGCATAAAATAAACACACTTAAAAGGATAACATAATTCTGAACTAATTATTTTCATTACAAGAAATATTAACTTGCTCATTATTTTGCTCAAAAAAATCTGCAACGTCAATGAGGAGATCTCGATAATTTATGTCTCTACAAAGAAAAGATGGAACCGAAGTGAGATAGTTGTTGACAACATTTTTTCATATAATATATCACTTGATATCATTAATGAAAGCGAGGATCTTGAGCCTAAATCTGTCGAAGAATATAGACGCATAAATGATTGGCCAAAATGGAAAGAAATAATCCAGCCAGAATTAAATTCACTTGCAAAACGTGATGTTTTTGGACATATAGTCCAAACACCTTAAGAAATAAAGCCAGTTGGATACAAATGGGTCTTTGTGCGAAAAAGAAATGAGAAAAATGAAATCATAAGATATAAGGCAAGACTTGTGGCACAAGGGTTTTCACAAAGACCTAACATTGATTATTGTGAAACATATTTTCCTGTGGTAGATGCAATTACATTGCGGTATCTTATTAGCTTGGCAACTCATGAAAAACTAGACATGTGTCTAATGGATATTGTTATAGCCTATTTATATGGGTCAATTGATAATGATATTTATATGAAAATCCCTGAAGGATTTAAAATGTCTAAAGCATATAATTCAAAGCCCCGGGAAGTTTACTCAATCAAGTTGCAAAGGTCTCTATATAGGTTAAAACAATCAGGACGCATGTGATATAATCGTCTTAGTGAATATTTATTGAATGAAGGGTATAATAATAACCCTATATGCCCATGTGTTTTTATAAAGAAGTCGGAATCTGGTTTTGCTATTATTATTGTGTATGTTGATGATTTAAATATTATTGGAACTCATGGAGAGATACCAAAGAAAATAAATTATTTAAAGAAAGAATTTGAGATGAAAGATTTGGGAAAAACAAAATTTTGTCTCGCCCTGCAGATCGAGTATTTAGCAGATGAAATTCTTATTCATTAGTCAACTTGCACAGAGAAGGTCTTTAAAAGATTTTATATAGATAAAGCACATCCATTGAGTACCCCAAAAGTTGTTCGATCACTTGATGTGAAAAAGGACCCTTTTAGACCTCGTGAGGATAATGAAGAATTACTTGGTCTTGAAGTACTATACCTCAGTGCAATTGGTGCGCTAATGTATCTTGCTAATAATTCACGACCTGATATAGCATTCTCTATGAATTTTCTAGCAAGATATAGTTCTTTTCCTACCCGAAGACAATGGAATGGAGTTAAACATATTTTTCGTTACCTACGAGGAACTATTGATATGGGTTTATTTTATTCAAATAATGATAATCATGAATTAGTTGGATATACTGATGCATAATATTTATCTGATCCACATAAAGGTCAATCTCAAACAAGTTATCTCTTTATGTGTGGTGATACTTGATGAGTGGGTTTCATACCTACGAATCGGGTTTCTATTTGGACTTAAATGGTGTTTATTCTGTCTATTTTTGTACAGTTTTATGTGTTTTATGTTTGTTTTGTGTGTAGGTTTCTATTACGTGTTAGCTTAGATATGTAGTGGCAATGTATGGGACCTCGGCAGACAAAGAAAATAAAACAAGAATCTTGAGAGCATACCTCACGGTGAGGACTATTATAACAGAAACCCGTAGGGCTAAAGGGTACGCGTCAAAGAAATCGACCACCAGGGGTGGGCATTACTAAAGCTTAAACCCCCGCCGAGGCGGGGGTGCGCGAATAGAAGAAGGAGTTTGGATGCGATTCTAACACTGCAGATGCGTGGATTGAACAACTTTGGCTTGGATTGGGACTATATGTGAACGTTTTCTATCAGCTATTACACTGACTTATGCCAAGTATTACAGACATGAATCAATCAACAATCAATTACAACCTTTGAGCCCTAATTTCTTGAAGATCATTGGAGGAGTGGAGCAGAAGAGCAAGATCACGAGAATTGCAGAATTGAGTGAGGATAAGGGTGGTTTTATACTAGTCTTTGTCTTTTAATCCAGTTTCTGTAATTTGGAGGATGAATTGTTTTATCTATTCAGTTTTTAATTCATTATTTATGAACTAAATTTCTTATTAAGCTTACAATGGATCTTTTATGTAGAACGATGATTATCATACTTTGAATTCAGTTCAATAATACTATCCTTTCAGTTCATCTATTGTGATTTGTGCTTAATTTATGAATTGATTGATCACCAATTCTATGTGAATTTGTATGGACTCGAGAGATGAGATATGAATCTAGACCTAGTCATAATAGCACATCTTCTTGATTTCTGCGTTTTGATGGAATTCTTGATTTATGTTTATGATAGAGATATACCTAACATCGCATGTAATTGTGTAAGAACTTGGAATTTAAACCTTCTTTAATTGTAATTCAAATAGAGATATAGTGAATTAGTTAATTAAGGTGTTTGATTTAATTCTATCAATTGTGGATTTAAGTTAATATGGTGTTAGTGCATTGAGAGATGGCTAATTCTACTTTAGTGTTCTTGATTAATGAACTGAGATAGTTAGTTGAATTGAAAAGAAGTGTGATAATCTGAGTGAAACTTAAAGTAAAACTGTAAGATTAATTCTCTATTATCTGATTAGAATTTGTGGTAATTAGTTGTGTTGATTTGTCTTGATTTCTAGTTTATTAGTTTTTCTTTAATTGAAATCATTAATTCAAATAATTTAATAAAATTGGAATAATATAAAACTGGTAATTGATTGATTAAAATTCATATTGGTCTCTGTGGGAACGATACTCTACTTATTATTATATTACTTGTTGATCACATATACTTGCGTGTAGTGCTTAATTAGAATTTCACCTAATAAGTTTTTGGCGCTGTTGCCGGGGACTAATTTTGATTTTATTACTTTCAATATCAGTTTAATTAGTTCAGTTTTAGTTAAACATTTATTTTCTTTTTCTTTTTGTTATTTCTTATTTCAGGTTCTCTTACTTAGTGCATGCAAACTCGGTCAAAGAAACCAGATTTTCTTCCTTACGAGGACGACATCGAAAAAAGGCTTCAAAGACTTAGTAAGTGGATTAAAGAGACTCGAGAGAACTTTGACAAGGAAGAATGCATGGCTGCAGAGGATTAGAAAGCACTGAGGGACTATGCTACTCCCAAGGTTACTGAGATTCAGTCAAATATTACCAAGCCTACGATAGCTGCAAATCATTTTGAGATCAAGCCTGGGATGATACAAATGATACAGAATTCAGTACAGTTTGGGGGATTAGCCAATGATGATCCGAATGAGCACCTCATAAGCTTTCTGGAAATTTGCGACACCTTCAAGTACAATGAGGTAACTGATGACGTAGTTAGGCTATGCTTGTTTCTATTAACACTGCAGGACAAGGCGAAGAATTGGTTACACTCACTACCGCTAGGGTCAATTACTACTTGGGACGATCTTGCTCAAAATTTTTTGGCTAAATTTATCCCACCAGCGAAGACTGCTAAGATGAGGAATGAGATTACGATGTTTGAGCAGCAGCATGGGGAGTCTCTGTACGAAGCTTGAGAAAGGTACAAGGAAATGCTAAGAAAGTGTCTGCATCACGGACTATCCAAGTGGTTGCAGATGAATACCTTCTACAATGGGCTAAATGGAAATATCCGTACTAGTATTAATGCAGCGTCTGGGGGAGCTTTTATGGTTAAAAGTTTTGAGGAAGCATATGAGCTAATTGAGACGATGGTGGCTAACAACTACCAGTGGCCCACAACGAGACTGACACAGCCGAAGACAGCTGGGGTGTTAGAATTAGATGGAGTAACATCTCTAACAGCATAAATCTCAGCGTTATCGAAGAATATGGATGCCCTCACAGGTGCACAAGTTCAATAGGTGGCATATGTTTGTGAATTGTGTGCAGTGGAACATCCAACAGAACAATGTGCCATAAATCCTGCAGCGGTTCAATTTGTAGGCAGTTATAACAGAATTCCTCAGATTCCTTATCAGAATGCCTATAATCCAGGGGCAAGGAACCATCCGAACTTTTCGTGGAGTAACAACCAAAATCAACAGGCTCTACGACCATCTTATCCCCCAGGTTTCCAAAATTAGCATCAACAGTTAGCTCCACAACATGAGAAAAAGTCAGATTTGGAAGTGCTGTTGTTGAAATACTTATTGGGTAATGAGGCAGTGATGAAAACGCAAGCAACGACAATAAAGAACTTAGAAAATTAGATGGTACAACTTACATTGGCATTGAATAATAGGCCTCAAGGGACTTTACCAAGTGACACTAAGAAGAATCTGAGGGAAAATCATGAATAATGTCAAGCAATCACATTGAGAAGTGGAAAATATCTTGAGGGACAAAGTGTAGAAAATTTACCAAGGAAAGATGTGAAGGAAAATGAAGAAAAGTTGAGTGAAGAGAAACAGGGTGAAGACAGGAAAGTGGATAAGAATCAGGCAGATGTTTAGCCAGTTGTCTATCCTCCACCACCGTTTCAGTAGAGAGTGCAAAAGCAGAAAGTGGATAAGCAGTTCTCTAAGTTTTTGGAAATTTTTAAGAAATTGCAAATCAACATTCCATTCACAGAAGCCCTAGAACAAATGCCAAGTTATGTAAAATTTATGAAGGGTATTTTGTCAAGGAAGAAGAAGTTAAAGGACTATGAGACTGTGGCATTGACCGATGAATGCAGTGCGGTATTACAGAGAAAGTTGCCTTCGAAGTTAAAGGATCCGATGAGTTTTACCATTCCTTGCACAATTAGGAACATGGCCTTCAACAAATGTTTGTGTGATTTGGGTGCGAGTGTGAACCTCATGCCATTATCCCTGTCGACGTCGGGATTTTTATTTGCCCCTTTCCGTTCTTGTCTTTTGGTGTTCTCATGTTAGGTGAGATTTGTTTGAAAAAACAAGTTTGAAAAGGTCCGACATGTATATGTCGACAATTTAACTGTAAGAGTCACCAGTTGGTTATTTTTAAATGGTTGCACCAACTCAACTGAGAAAAGGTTTGCACAAAGACCTAGTGATGTGACACTATTTAACTGGTCTGTAAAACCAAAATTCGTTAGGGTTCGGGGGCTTGATTAAGCGGAGGGAAGGTGTTAGGCACCCTAGACTTCCGTGATAACACGGTTACCGCCACTTTTCATTGAAAACTTTTATCTGCGTACGTGTGTGTGCGCGTTAGGTCTATGTATAGTTATTTGGAAGTAGTGCTATTCCTCGTTTGTACCTATATACAAAGGGTTTGACTTTTGTATAAAAGTTCAGTTTTAACAAGATATAACAATGATATTTTATAAAAAATGTTTTTTTAAACCTTTGTGCTCAATAGTAATTGAGGCCTTTGATACTTCCATTTTATTAAGTGTTCGACTTGGTTACTTTTATTTTCAAGATGCGAAGCATCTTCGAGAAAATAAGATACATAGCAATGCTGAACTCCTTTTGGGCATGAGAGCCATATAAAGAAATTAAGACACCGTGAATAATTTACAAGCTGGTTGCAACTGAAAATGTCCATCACGGGAACTGAATCTAGATTCAGGAACTGAATATGTGTTCACATGATTTCTAGGCTCACATGAACAAGCAATATGTACAAAAGCTAAAATAAGAACTAGATTTGAATAAATCTAAACTATTTCAACTTCATCGGTTCCAGTTTAGTCACCATAAACCGATTAAAGTGAGAAATAGCCAGATTGAGACAAATCTATCTCGTAGCAAAAGCTAGAAAACGAATTAGATTTGACTAAATCTAAATTATTCCAGCTTCAACGGTTCCAGTTTAGTCACTATGAACCGGTCAAAGTGAGAAATAGCCAGATTTAGGCAAATCTAACCCGCATGCTAAATAAACAATTATATATATAAAAGCTGTATATATATATATATATATATATATATATATATGTGTGTGTGTGTGTGTGTGTGTGTGTGCGCGCGCATACAAACACAATTGATTAACTAAAATTATAAAGTTTTACTGATAACTGAATAAAAAATATTTACAATACAAAATTAAATGTGACTTACAATTTACTTAGAACATAGACAAAGTAGATGAAGAGAGAAGGGAGAGAGTTTAAAGATTTGTTAGAGAAAGAACTCTGAGTCTTTTTAAGTCTGATTGCCTAACTAAGTTCGAGTTCCTTTTATAGAATAAGGAAAGAACTATTACAATATTACTATTACAAAAGTGAATGATTACAAACAATATTTACTGTTGATGAATAGTAAAATAGTGCTGACTTTTTTACTATGCATGGACACTTTTGGCAACTTTTGACTGAATCACGTGGCAAAAACTGCTTTCGGTGGAAAATGAGACGCATCTTTTGACTAAATGGCTGCAGGAGCAGGTGCATGTGACTGAGGTCTGCTTTCGGTGGAAAAGTAGGAACATCTTTTGACTAAGTGGCTGCAGGAGCAAGTGCATGTGACTGAGATGTCAGGCAAATGGGTCCTGAGCATCTTGAAGATTGATAGTTCTGTAAGGATCCTCATCATCTTCTTCATCATCATTTTTACTAGAACTGGCACACCTGGAGGAGGAAGAAGAATATTCTGAAGCTTTGACCTCTTCATGTAACTTATCAATTCTTTTATGGATAGCATCAACAAGGATCTTTAATTCTGTAGTTGAACATTTATTGACATTGGTGATATCAATAGAGCCTGTTGGGCTTGATTTTGCTGGTTTTAATTAACTAGAGAATCCCTTGTCAAGGATTGAGCTGACTGGAAGAACAGAGATAGGAACCGAGGGAAATTATTTTTGAACTTGACCTACAATCCTATCAACACCAAGTTTATCCCACCATTTGACAAAGCATTGACAGGAAAGATAAGTAATTGGGGAAACTGTGGTTTGAGTAGTCAGACTACCCGACGATTGAGATTGAAAAGTTGTAACTTCAGATGGAGATAGAATGACATACTGCCATTTAAAAATCCAAGGAATCTTATATTTACTAATGAATTGAAGAAAAACAGGGATACCCTCAAACTTTGATTGATATTTATTATGGTTACAAAAATGATTGAGCTGAGCTTTAAGAGGGTCAGGGAGAAGGTCGAAAGAAGACCCAAATCTTGACCACCAAAGAATAAACCAGGAGGGGATTTGACTTTTGAATTTGTGGTCAAATTGAAAGAACCACGAGTGACTATGGGATTCATTTTGATAGAGGAAGATCTTATTCCAGGCCTCTATATAATCATAATAACAATATGAGTTACCAATGTTAGATAGCTGCTTAAGATCGGAGAGATGATTTCCCCATTCCGTGGAGTGAATAATTTGTTTAATATAGAGTGAATGATAGAGAACTTTGGATTCATCATCCTTAGTATAAATAGGTTTGATGAAGATTGACTCGTTTTCAAGAAGGATATCCTTATAATACACAAGGGATTTATAAGGAGCCCAAGGCACAAAATGCCACCCAAAAGGAAAATATTGGGCATCAAGCTTAATTGGGTCATCTTTTGGCTTCATGTGTGGTTCAATATGAAACAAGTGATGCTCCCATTTTAGAATGTACTGAGAAGAGGGATTATTGGGGTTTGAGGAAGATGCCCTCGTTTGATTGCAGAAAGGATCAACTATTTTAGGGTTACTAGCTAAGACAGATGAATAGGGCTTGGGAATTGTACCAAAGACCTGAAGTTTACTAATTGGGTTAGGTTGAGGAACTGGGCTAACTGGATGAGGAACTAAAGTTCCTTTTGATTGATTACTTGGGCTTGAAGGGCGGCCCTGACCTCGAGAAGAAGAGCCTCCTTGAACACTCATAGTGATAATATGGTACTGTGTTAATAAATTCACGAGTAAGAAAATCTGGGATTGAATTGTTACTTCCTTTAATATATTCAATCTCAAAATCAAAAATTCTTAACAGAGCTTGCCATCTAGCGAAAGACTGCTTAGAGGCCAAATTTTCAACATCTTTTCCTAAAATAAATTTGGCAGATTTGCAATCTACCCTGACTAGAAACTTTTGATTTAGCAAGTCACTTTGAAATTTATTAATACATAAAACTAAAGAAAGAATTTCTTTTTTGATAGTACTGTAATTTAACTGTGTAGGATTCCATGCACCGAAATGAAATCAGACAATTTGTTCATAAGAAGTCAGAGTTAACTTTTGCTTGAGGATACCTCCAAATCCAATGTCAGAGGCATCAGTTTCAACGATTTTAAAAGCTGAATCGTTAGAAATGCCAAGGTAAGGCAAAACCTTAACATATTTCTTTACTTGCTGGATGACAAAAGTATGAACGTCAGTCCAAGGGGGAGGATTATTTTGCAAACGCTGAAAGAGAGGTTTGCAAATCTTCCTGAAATTTTTGTAGAACTTGCCAATGTAATTGAGCGAGCCCAGAAATCTCTACAGTTGGGTTTTGTTGGTAATCTTATTAGGAAATCTGTCGGTAAATTGAATAGCTCTGTCAATAGGCCGAATAAGTCCTTGATAGAGGATAAGACCAAGAAACTTGACTTTAGTCTGAAACAAACTGCATTTGGAAGGAGAAAGAACAAGTCCATTGGTCTTAACTGTCTTGAAAAATGAATTTAATTGTTTAATATGTTCTTTAATGGATTTGGAAAAGACAAGAATATTATCGATATAAACAATAATGAAATGACAGAAGGGATTCAAAATATCATTGAGGATATTTTGAAATTCACTAGGAGCATTTTTCAAACCAAATGACTGGATGTTCCATTCGTAATGACTAAATGGGGTAGTGAAAGCTGTTTTGTACTTATCATCTAGGTGGATGGTGTAAGACCCCAACTTATTAATGAATAAAATCAAATTTCCTCTAATTATTATTGTGAATAATAAGGTATTAATTTGATATAATACTTTGGTTATGGGTGAAATGTGCAAAATTTTTCAAAATAAGCAAGTGGTTATAAAATATTCATTTGTCGGGGAATATTCGTTTGGTCGTGGAATATTGTTTACGTCTTGGGAATATTCGTATTTGCACGGCAAATGACCATTTATGGGCCCCATAACGGATAATCTGATGGATGAAGAAAATGACAAAATTGAATAACGGCGTAGTTATTCTGCAATTAACATTGTTGGAATACACGGTGGTTAAAAATACAATGTCTGGCGTGGTTGCACAAGAGATACCAGGTATTACACGATATTGTTGAATTATTGATTCTTACGTGAAGAAGGCACTACTCAATAATTATTACGATAATTACCGTTCAATATTTTATTTTATTGATTCAATAATTGTTGCGTTGATATTTTATATTATTGTTGCTCAATAATTTTCACTGCACATCATCTCCATTATCAGATCAATAATTCATATTATTTGGAATAATATTATTAGATAACATTATTGGCAATGTCTAGAAAGTTCTGTCAAGGAGAGGTTTGGTCACCTAATTGAGCGCCATTAAGGAGAAATCCTTATTGGAAAGCCCCTCTTTCTTCAGGAACTACTTTGGTTGTCATAAATGTGATTCTATAATATTATTTGTGAATAATTAATTATTGATTCATATGATAAAGAAATATTTATTTTTGTGGATATAAATGTTGGATATATCTATTTTATATGGATAAAAATGAAGGAATTAATGCTGAGGTATTTTATCAGTATTTTGTCGGATTGGAGGTATTAAAAATCATCCGTTTGTGGATTTCAGGTATTTTCTGATTGGAATTTGGAAAAACTTTCTTCTACAAAGTTGTAGAGAATTAAATTTCCTATGAAAACACGCGCGTTTCGAATTTTTCTGATAAAAGGGCTATTTATTATGAATTACTGAAGTTTCGAAAAATAAAATGATTTTTATTAAATTATGGGTGGGACCCACTTTTTGATTTTTCAAGCATGTGGGCTGCTGGTTTGTTTTTCAAAGAAGGCATGCTAGACTTGTTCAAAGCATACGTAGAGAATTTGTTGATTAAATAATATTATTTTATTATTTAGTCTCCTATGGCGTTCTAGCATTTTTCCTATAAATAGACGCTTAGGTTCGAATTGAAAATCACACCAGAAACAAGTTTTCTTTCTCTCTAGATTATTAAGCGTATTTTTGTGAGTATTTAGATACTTTGAGAGTTGTTATTCAGTGAAAGTTTCTGTCAGCACTATATCCGAAATTCAGTCAGAAATACGGTTATTTTGAGGTAAGGGGTGTTATATTCTTCTTAAAATGATATTTTCTTCAATATCATTATCTTAAAATGTTGGTATGAACTTTTTATCAAATTTTGAACTTTTTGTGTTCGGGGTTCTTATTCACGATATACGGTATTATTCACGTGTACTGACTTATTCACGAATCTGACACTTTATTCACCGAAAAATGAAATTTTCTTCTTTTTGTCCAAGATGTCTATTATGGTTACTATCTTTGATTGTATCCATATTTTGATCTTTATTTTTGAATTCTGCTTCAAAATTAGTTATTATGAAGTATTATTGAACTTGGATAAAACTGTAATACGAATCCCTAATATTTGTTCTATTATCTCACTGGATTCGTTTTCTTTAAAATATTTTTCATCATCCTTAGTCCAAAATTATGATATCACTGAATATCTTTGGCCTGTAGTTCAAAGATGAATGATTACCTAATGAATATCTTTGGCCCGTAGTGCAAAGATGAACAGGTGTTTTGATGAACATGACCAACTGGTGATACAAATGAATATCTTTGGCCTGTAATGCAAAGATGAATATTTGATTAAAGATGAATATTGATTGTTGTTACAGGGATAAAATATTGATGATGGACTTTTAAATCTTAGAAGATAGTAGAATTCTTTCTCTACTTGACTCTTCTAATGGATTGTTGTTTCATTGCGATTGTTGATCTAAAACTTGTTATCTATTATATTTTATCAGATTTTTCCCTGTTGAAGACTAATGATAATTTGTTGTATATTATCTTAGTCATAATATTCTTTACTGGGCTAGTTGAGCTCACCCTTTTCCTTTTTGTTCCATTTTTCTTCTCAGGAGGTGAGAACATAGCAGGATCTAGTCGGGGTATGGAGTTATGGTTCTAGAAAGATGTTTTAGCAGTCCTCACTATTTCTGTAAAATAGTGTTTGAATAATTGTAATGAGGACTCCTTTTGAGTTTGTATACTCTCTAGTATACAATATTTGTATTCAAACTTACAGTATAGGCGTTGTCGTATTATGCACGACAATTGTATTACTGAAGTTGTATTTATTTTTGTACCATGTATTTGGCGACTCAGAATGGGTATTGTATACCTGTTTTGGGGCCTTCACAGTTGGTATCAAAGCTTAGGGATATGATCCCTGGCTGAGATGTGAGACAAGAACTAGGAGGGGAGAGATGAGGAATTCCTTCGCTAGTATGACCTGACTAAGTTTATTTGGTGTTTATTTGGTCGGTCAGAGTATAGGGATAATATATGACATGACTATTAACCCTTGTTTTATGGCAGTATTTAAGAATGGCAGCTGAGAACGTTAATAATGGAGTAAATCAGACCATGGAGACACCTTTGATCACCACCCAGGGGAACGTGCAATAGGAAGGCAATATTCCTCCCGTAAACAACACTACCGAACAAATGATGAATGATGGGATGTTTAGAAGTTTTTTGCAGTTTATGAAAAACCAGACGAGGGAAACTCGTGCACAGAATACGGGTGGAAATGCTAGCAATGCGCGGCTTGTCACAGCCAAGCAGTTCAAATAGTTGGGATCACCAGAATTTAAGGGAAAACCTGATCCGATCATGGCAGAAACGTGGGTCAAGTAAATTACCAAGATATTTGATGTCTTGGGATGCACGGAGGAACAGAAGGTTCCATTCGCCACCTTTATGTTCCATGGTGAGGCGACTCTTCACCGGTGGGAGTCTGTGAAGCTTACCAACCCCGGCCCTTTCGGCATGTCTTGGGAAACATTTGAAAAACTATTCAATGACAAGTACTTTCACAAAAGTATTAAATCATATGAAGGAGGTGGAGTTTATCGATTAGAACAAAATAACATGATGGTGTCCCGATGCGAGGCGAAGTTTGCGAGTTATCTAGGTTTGCACCTCATTTGGTCGAAAATGAGGAGCGAATGACGAGGATGTTTCTGAGAGGTTTAAAGCCCGAGATTCGGCAATATCTTATATCTCATAAATTTGCTTTATACTAAGATGTTATAAACATGGCTCAATTATTAGAGCGAGATAATGAGTATGTGCAACAAAGGGACCACAACCGAGGTCATACTGGAAGGTGGCGGCGGTCATCGAACAACGACAACCCGGAGGAAGGAAAGCATTCGGACAAAAGCGGTAACCACTCTGGTGGTAATCGTGGTAAGTGATAATAGAAGGAGCGAGTCGGGAGGAGATTTCAAGAGGAGAAGGTACAACAATGATAGCGTGAAGGCGTCATCACAAACATCAACTATTTTTGGGGAGGAGAAGCAAGCCTTGGTCGTTTTTATTACAAATGCGGGGAGGAGGGACACATCATCCCAAATGCCCACAACAATCCAAGGTGTGTTATAAGCATGGAAAGGAAGGTCATATAACTAGAGATTGTCTAGTTGCGAAACCAAGTTCAACAGGATGGTGACTCAAAAGGTTTGTCCGGACAAGTCAAAGTCGGTTGGTTCCGGGAAGGCGTTTGTCGTGGCGCCCAAAAGCGAGAACCCAAGCGAGGTGATCACGGGTAAGCTAATCATAAACTCTTGCGAAGTTTATACCTTATTAGATACCGGTTCTACCCATTCTTTTATCTCTCCTACTTGTGCTCAACATTTAAACTTGACTCCGGAGAAATTAGACCTTGACTTATCTGTTGAGACTCCGTTAGGAGAAACTTTTATTACATCTACTGTCTATAAATCTTGCTTGATTCAAGTCGGTACCATCACATTACCTGCCGACCTTATTTCGTTGAAAATTCTTGCATTTGATGTGATTTTAGGGATTGATTGGTTAACCACGCATCATGCCAAAATTGATTGTTTTTGTAAGGTTATTAGTTTTCATATTCCTAACCAACCTATTATGCGAATTCAAACAACCAAACCATTAAAGTCAATCACTGTCATATCAAGCCATAAAGCTATTCGTTTATTGAAAAATGGATGTCAAGCTTTCTTAGCCCATGTCACAGACTTGAACAAAAACATGTCAGATTTGAATACTATTTAGTTGTTAGTGAATTTCTGACGTATTTCTGAAGAACTTCGGTCTACCCCGAGCGTGAAGTTGAATTCTTTATTGACCTTGAACTGGTACAAAGCCCATTTCTAAAACCCCATATCGAATGGCTCTGATTGAACTTTAGGAGTTAAAGGTTCAACTACGGAGGAGTTGTTGGACATCGATTTTATTCGTCCCCAGTACATCTCCTTGGGGTGCTCTGTGTTATTAAGTAAAGAAGAAAGAGGGGGGAGTATGCGACTTTGTATCGACTACTACGAGAATTGAATCATGTCACTATCAAGAATAGGTATCCGCTACCTCGCATTGATGACCTTTTGACTAGTTGCAAGGAGCACAATTCTTTTCAAAGATCGATCTTAGATTACGGATATCATCATTGAAGATTAAAAGCGAGGATATTCAAAAGCGCCTTGAACTTCGATGCGGGCATTATGAATTCTTAGTCATGTCTTTTGGATTGACTAATGCTCCTCTTTGCTTTCATGGATATGATGAACCGTGTATTCAAGGAATATTTGGATCGATTCGTTGTTGTCTTTATTGATGACATCCTCATCTATTCCAAAAGCCGTGAAGATCATGAGCACCATTTGAAGCTGGTATTGCAAAGGCTTCGTGATAACAAGCTATATGCCAAGCTGAAGAAATGCGATTTCTGGCTTGAGGAAGTAGCATTCCTTGGGCATGTGGTATCAAAATATGAAGTATCTGTCGACCCGACGAAGATTGAAGCCATACAAAGTTGGGAGCAACCGAAGTCGGTGACCGAAGTACGTAGCTTTCTGGGCTTAGCTTGTTATTATCGAATTTGTGGAAGGATTTTCTCGAATCGCTACTCCATTAACTTAGCTAACTCGTAAAGATATAAATTCGGTTGGAGCAAGGACTGTGAGAATAGTTTTCAAGAACTCAAGAGAAGACTCATTTAAGCACTGCTCGACAATACCATCCGGTTCGGATGGATTTGTTATCTCTGATGATGCTTGAGGCAAAGGGTTAGGATGTGTTCTCATGCAACATGGGAAAGTCATAGCCTATGCCTCACGGCAGAACTCAAATAATATGAGAGAAATTATCCTACTCATGATTTGGAGTTAGCGTGATCGTTTTTCGTTGAAAATCTGGAGACACTACACGTATGGGGAGAAAGTGGAGATCTATCTGAGATCATAAAAAGCCTCAAATATTTCTTCACCCAAAAGGAACTCAATATGCGGACAACGACGTTGGCTCGAGTATTGAAAAGATTACGATCATACCATCGAATATCATCTTGGAAAAGTAAAGCGTGGTAGGTGGCGCATTGAGTAGAAGATCATATCTGAATGCGAGTGCAATGTTGTTAACACAAAGGTCCATTTTGTATGACTTGCAAAGGATGGAGATAGAGATGAAGGCTCCAAGTACCCACGTGATGATATCAAACATACGAGTAGAACCAGGCTTTAATCGATAAAGTTAAAATTGCTGCTCGAAGCTACGGACATGGAACCGATGCGTATGAAGAAGAAAGTGCAAGAAGGTGCTATTCGAAGCAAGAATCGATGAAGAAGGAATTCTTGAGTCAACTCCGGACTTTGTGTTCTAACGATTACGACTTGAAGCATAGAATCATGATGGAGGCACAAAACACACCATTTGCAATCCATCCTGGGAGTACCAAAATGTATCATGATCTTCGACATACATTTTGGTGGAGCAATATGAAAAGAGAGATCGCGGAGTTTATCTCGAAGTGTTTAACTTGTGAACGTGTAAAGGCAGAGCATCAAATGCCAAAGGGTCCAGTACAACCACTTGAGATTCCGAAATGGAAGTGGGAACACATTACTATGGATTTCGTTACGGGTCTTCCCAAGGTTTCTCAAGGCATAAATGCGATTTGGGTTATTGTTGATAGATTAACCAAGTCTGCCCATTTCTTACCTATACGTGAGACTTATTCCCTTGAACGTCTTGCTAATATGTATGTAAATGAGATTGTAAGATTGCATGGCATGCCAGTATCCATAGTTTCGGATCGTGACCCAAGATTCACTTCACGATTTTGGGTTAGCTTACGAGAAAAGCTATGGGCGCGGTTTATGATTCGATTCAAGCATACCATCCTCAAAGCAGACGGACAATCAGAGAGGACTATTCAAACTCTTGAAGATCTATTAAGACTCTGTGTCTTAGATTTCAAAGGGAGTTGGGATAAGTACCTACCATTGTTGTAATTCTCCTACAACAACAGTTATCAGGCAAGTATAGGTGTGGCTCCATTTGAAGCGTTGTATGGAAGAAAATGTCATTCTCCAGTATGCTGGGATGAGGTGGGTGAAGCAACATTGTTGGGACCAGAGTTGGTGTACGAATGACTACAGAGAAGATCCAAACGATTTGACAACGTATACAAATGGCACAGGATCGACAAAAGAGTTAAGTGGATCTTCATCGGAAGGACGTGAAATTTAATATTGGGGATCATGTATTGTTACGTGTTGCACCATGGAAGGGAGTTACAAGATTTGGGAAGAGAGGAAAGCTTAATTCACGATTTGTTGGTCCATTTGAGATTCTTGACCGAATAGGAAATGTGGCATATATACTCGCATTACCTCCAAGTATGTCTCGTGTTCATAATATTTTTCACATATCTATGCTTCGTAAATAAGTTAAAGACCCGAACCACATTATTGAGTTAGAACCAGACGAGATAGCCGAAGATTTAACGTACGAGGAGGTACCTGTTAAGATCTTGGATAGGAAAGAGCATGTCCTACGCACGAAGGTTATACCACAAGTTAAGGTTTTGTGGAGAAACCATGCTATTGAAAAAATGACCTGGGAGTTAGAATCAGAAATGAAAGCGAGGTATCCTCACCTTTTTGAAACACCAGGTACGTACGTCAATTTCGAGGATGAAATTTTTTAAGGAGGGGAGGTTGTAAGACCCCAACTTATTAATGAATAAAATCAAATTTTCTCTAATTATTATTGTGAATAATAAGGTATTAATTTGATATAATACTTTGGTTATGGGTGAAATGTGCAAATTTTTTCAAAATAAGCAAGTGGTTATAAAATATTCATTTATTAGGAAATATTAGTTTGGTCGTGGAATATTCTTTACGTAGGGGAATATTAAATGCGATGGTAGCGACCATTTGTGAGCCCCATAACGGATAACGCTCGGATGAAGAAAATGACAAAATTGAATAACGGGCGTTGTTATTCACGAATTAACACTTGTTGGAATACCCGGTGGTTAAAATACGATGTCTGGCGTGGTTGCATGCGATAGCACTGCGGTATTACACGTGTATTGTTGAATTATTGATTCTTACGTAAGAAGGCACTACTCAATAATTATTACGATAATTATTATTTCATATATTTTATTTTATTGATTCAATAATTGTTGCGTTGATATTTTATATTATTATTGCTCAATAATTTTCACTTGCCACATCATCTCCATTATCGGATCAATAATTCATATTATTTGAAATAATATTATTAGATAGCATTATTGGCAATGTCTAGAAAGTTACATCGAGGAGAGGTTTGGTCACCTAATTGCGCCGCCATTAAGGAGAAAATCCTTATTGGAAACCCCCTCTTTCCTGAAAGCGGCTGGTTGTCATAAATGTGATTACATAATATTATTTGTGAATAATTAATTATTGATTCATATGATAAAGAAATATTTATTTTATGTGGATATAAATGTTGGATATATCTATTTTATATGGATAAAAATGAAGGAATTAATCTTTGAGTATTTTATCGATTATTTTATCGGATTGGAGGTATTAAAAATCATCCGTTTGTGGATTTCGGATATTTTATGATTGGAATTTGGAAAAACTTTCTTCTACAAAGTTGTAGAAATTAAATTTCCTATGAATGGACACAAAATTTTCAATTTTTACGATAAAAGGCTATTTATTATGAATTCTTGAAGTTTGAAAAATAAAATGATTTTATTAAATTATGGGTGGGACCCACTTTTTGATTTTTCAAGCATGTGGGTCACTTTTGTTTGTTTCAAAAGAAGGCATGCTAGACTTGTTCAAAGCATACGTGAGAATTTGTTGATTAAATAATATTATTTTATTATTTAGTCTCTATGTATGCGTTCTAACATTTTTCCTATAAATAGGCGCTTAGGTTAAATTGAAAATCACACCGAAACAAGTTTTCTTTCTCTCTAGATTATTAAGCGTATTTTGTGAGTATTTAGATACTTTGAGAGTTGTTATTCGGTGAAAGTTTTTTGTCGACTATATCCAAAAATTCAATCGAAATACGGTTATTTTGAGGTAAGGGGTGTTATATTCTTCTTAAAATGATATTTTCTTCAATATCATTATACTTTAAAATGTTGGTATGAACTTTTTATCAAATTTGGAACTTTTTGTGTCGGGTTTGCTATTCACGTGTACTGTCTTATTCACGTATCTAGACTATTCATTCACGAATCGACACTATTCACCGAAAAATGAAATTTTCTTCTTTTTGTCCAAGATGTCTATTATGGTTACTATCTTTGATTGTATCCATATTTTGATCTTTATTTTTGAATTCTGCTTCAAAATTAGTTATTATGAAGTATTATTGAACTTGGATAAAAGCGTATATCTGAATCCTAATATTTGTTCTATTATCTCACTGGATTCGTTTTCTTTTTAAAATATTTTTCATCATCCTTAGTCCAAAATTATGATATCACTGAATATCTTTGGCCTGTAGTTCAAAGATGAATGATTACCTAATGAATATCTTTGGCCCGTAGTGCAAAGATGAACAGGTGTTTTGATGAACATGACCAATTTGGTGATACAAATGAATATCTTTGGCACATGGTGCAAAGATGAATATTTGATTAAAGATGAATATTGATTATTGTTACAGGGATAAAATATTGATGATGGACTTTTAAATCTTAGAAGATAGTAGAATTCTTTCTCTACTTGACTTTTCTAATGGATTGTTGTTTCCGCTGCAGTTGTTGATCTAAAACTTGTTGTCTATTATATTTTATCAGATTTTTCCCTGTTGAAGACTAATGATAATTTGTTGTATATTATCTTAGTCATAATATTCTTTACTGGGCTAGTTGAGCTCACCCTTTTCCTTTTTGTTCCATTTTTCTTCTCAGGAGGTGAGAACATAGGAGGATCTAGTTGGGGTATGGAGTGATGGTTCTAGAAAGATGTTTTAGCAGTCCTCACTATTTCTGTAAAATAGTGTTTGAATAATTGTAATGAGGACTCCTTTTGAGTTTGTATACTCTCTAGTATACAATATTTGTATTCAAACTTACAGTATAGGCGTTGTCGTATTCTGCACGACAATTGTATTACTGAAGTTGTATTTATTTCTGTACCATGTATTTGGCGACTAAGAATGGGTGTTGTATACCTATTTTGGGGGCGTCACAGATGGCAACTTACCAAAATCCTGATTTAAGGTCAAATTTACTGAAAATGGTGGCATAACTTAACCTATTAAGAGGTCTTCATTATTGGGTAGGTGATACCTAATCCATTCAAGGACTTTGTTTAGCCGTTTATAATTAATAACTAGACGAGGAACACCTCTTTCCTTTTCTGCTTCATTATTGACATAAAAGGCAGGACAAGACCAAGGGGATTTACTATGTCTAATTAAACCTTTATTAATGAGATCATTAATTTCCTTTTTGCATAATTCCATTTGTTCATGACTCATTTGTATGGGTCTAGCTTTAGTAGGGATTAAATGTTCCTTAAATTCTTTAGCATAAGGGAGTCTTACAACATATTTCTTCCGATTCCAGAAAGCATTAGGAGAATCAGAACATAGATTATCATTTAAATAAGTTTTTAAATCAGTAATTTTGTCTTGAACTCTTTTACTCTTAAGTCGTTCTTCAACTTGCTTATATTTAATCTCTTCCTTTAAGAAGTTTAAATGAGTAGACTTGCAATTTAATAGATTTAAAGAATTAGAAATGGATTCATCTTGGATAAATCTCAAATCCCTTTCTTTAGGTTTAATAAGAAATTTAAATGTTATCTTCTTCCCTAGATGCTCGCAGCTTAATCCTTTATTAGAGGTAGTAAATGGATATAATAAATATATAAATGGTAATCCTAAGATGATCTTATCCGTAAGATTGCGAATTAAAACAAATGAAGTTTTAAAACACATATTATCTTGACAAATATGAACTTTAGGCAATTTATATTTTATTTCCATCTGACTGCCGTTAGTAGAATTTAGCTTTTCACTAGTTTTCTTATAATACTTAGTAGGGATAAGTCCTTCTCGAATATAATTCAGATCTGCACTAGTATCAATTAAGGCAGGGAGTTGTATCGAGAAAGTTTTATCGATAACTAAGTTAACAAAGATATACCATTTTTGGATGGTGATATCTTTAATGCGTTTAAGGGAGAGACCTTGAATAAAAAGATCAGGCTCTTCTTTGGTACCTGATGATTCTGGTTCATCATGATTGTCATCACTAGAAGAGGAATCATGTACCTAAAGGTCGGATTTTTTATCATCGATCTCTTTTCTTAAGTTAGAAATATCTAATTTTAAATTAGATACTTCTCTTTTGAGCTTATTAACTTCTTGATTTAATTCTGGAAGGGTAACTTCTTTAGCTGGAGATTTAAATCTTTCAAGAGTTTTATTAAGGCTAATTATAGGCTTTTCTTTAGCTTTAATGATCTTGTCTTTTACTCCTTTATCTTTAGTTAAAAAATCTTTCAACTGTTTTTTGTATTGAATTTTTAATTCTGGGTCAGTAATTTTACCAATTAAATAAATCAACAAAGAGCTTTCTTCATCCTCTTTGGTAATTGCGTTCAATCTTTTAACACAACAGTTTTCATTACAATTTTTAGCACATATAGTAACTTCATTATCCTTATCTGATTCATCGTTGCTGAAACTGTTATTAGAAGAATAAGGATTAACAGAACCTTCATCATTACTGTCGTTCTCTACTCTTATTAACTCTAATAGATGTTCAATATCTTCAGTCGAAAGATTCAGCTGAGATAATTTTTGTTTTATTTTACATTCATTTTTGTAGTGCCCTTTTTGCCCACAATTGTGGCAAACAATTTTACTTTTATCAAACTTCTTAGGTTTTTAGTCGATTTTTTACTAGATGTCTTTGGTTTATTATAATAATTGTCTTGATCTTTATTTTTGTTTTGACTATGTTTTCTTTTATGATGTTTGTGACTCTTATGAGACTCAATACGTTTATGCCTGAGCTTTCTCCTAGAGGGAGCAACAGGGGGTAAACCATATTGTTCGCAAAAAGTTTCTAACTCATATTTTGCTTCTTTTTTTTTTATCTTTACCAGCTTGTTTGGCTAGTTTAAAATTAATACACATTTTTAAACCAATCTTTTGAATATGACTTATAATATCACCATTGGTAAGATTATCATAATCAATGTAGCCTAGATTTTTACTTAATTCTTTGCGAACCTTATGAACGAATAATGATGGTAAACCATTAACAAATTTTTCTTTCCAGAATGGTTTGTTACTATCATTACGCATCATGACTCGAGAAGTAAACACATCTTTGTACCATCTAAAATCACTTAGAGTGGGATAAGTGAGATTACTTAGTTGATCGTGAATTCTTTCAATAATGTTACTAGGAGTTCCAACAAAGTGTTTAATAATTGTGAATATTAAAGTATTAACACCATCAGGCGGACCAACACCAACATCTTCATCAAAGATGGGATTGTCGTCGTCATTCAACTGGACAACATGGACTATTCATAACCTAGTGTCTTCTGTGAGATGTTTTTTCCACCAAGACCTAAGAATACTAGTAAATCCACTAGCTAGTAATTCAACGATGTCTGATTGAGTCAGATTGTTGAATTTAGTAATATAGCTATTAGCTACCATGGACATGTGATTTAATTTGTTTAAAATTTCTTGTTCACTAAAACCATCAATGTTCAATTCATAAATTTTATTAGAAGAAACAGAGAATTGTTTATCTAGATTTCTCTCTTCGAACTGTAGATCAGGAGGAGTTGGTCTAGAATACCAATTTCTGGTAATACTAGTATTACTAACAGTTAATTTTTTAAGTTGATCATTGAAGTCTGGAACTGAAACAGTATCAGACTGGTCTGATTGTCAACTGCTCTCATTATTAGATTCAACTTTATCAATGATACCAATAGTGCCACTGGTTTCAGGTTCAGTTTTCAACTTTCTAAATAACTTATCAATTGCTCGGGTAAGTTCACCATCCTATTAGGTAAACCTAATTTATTTCTATTCTCATGCAATTTCAACAAAGGTTGTTTAATCCTTGAATCAAGTTTTTTAACAGGGGTTACTTCAAATTTTTCTTCAATTCTATCAAAATTTGTCTACCTCGGTTAAGCTAAAATCTTTGGTTGTTGAAATTTAATTGTTCAATAATTTTTTTATCATCTTTATTTCCATCCAAAATTTTGAAAGGGCTGGCAATAACTGAAGTATTTTTTACTGGAATAAGCACAGTTTCTAAAGGAGGATGACATAAAGAAACTTTTGATTTATCTTCTTTAACCCATTGTATTTTGGTTATAACATTATATTTACCTTGATATTGATCATACCAATCGTAAAAAGTAATGTTTATCTTTTCATTTTTAATAAATCTCTTCCATCTATTAATTATTTTATCACGTTCTTTATCAGTCGTGTGAACAGATCTGAATAAATGTCTTTTTTCTTTATTAATTTTAGAATGGAAATTTCTAACAAGAAATCCAAATCTAATTCAAATTCTTTATTAATGACTCTTAGTTGTTTATTAATAGGATCATCAAAATCAGATTGAGTAGGAAACTCAGAAGACGCTGGAGAAGAAGAACCACCTTCTTCAACATGATCATTTTGAGTATAACAAGGATGACTAGCTTGACCCTGATTAAGGATACCCTTTAATTTTATATCCCTAATTGAAGGGTTACTAAGTACTTCAGTATCTCTTTTGGTATGAACTGAAGGTGCTGAAGAACTAGCAAAATCTTCTATAATAACTGGCCTTCTAGTGCGTTCGAAACTTATTTTTACCGTTCCATCAGAAAATTGTCTAATATTTTCTACATTTAATAAGTTGTTAACTACAGGTTGCTGCGGTATTTCACTGGGTAAAGTCCATTGACTAGGTAGCATAATGTCTTTCCAGAGGATGGTTCTCGGGATCTGAACATTAGCGTCACTGGTTGAACTTTGAATTAAAACGGTTTGAGCTTTAGGACTTTTATTAAGAGCATGTACATTTAAATTTGTTTTCACGGTCTTATAATAAATCCTATAAATCAAAGCAAGAGGCTGAGAACCCTCGATCATATGAGTAATTTCTCCAGCAGTTTTAACGTTTAATGTTAAAGCTTTTAATAGATTGTGATCACTTAGGCTTAATGTGAAATCAGGAAAGCAATTAAAATGGATTGGACCATTATGCAGACTTGATTCCATTATGCCAATGATACTCGGATGATAATTAAGAAACCTAGCATCTTTAAGACACAGATAGATACTAGAATTAATACCTTTAATGTTTAATGGTTTAACAACAAATTGGACAAGTCCTATATGAATAAAATTATAGCCATTTTTCCTATGTTTTTTAATAACATCAGGAGATAAGAGGCTGCAATTTTCATACTCTTTGTTAATGGCATAAACTTTTTCAACTGTTTTAATATTATAATCAATTTTAAAATTATCTAAAAAGGTTGCCTAGTAAATTTTTCTTGGAGAAACTTTGGGTATGTTCCAATTGTTTAAAACTTGACTGATGTTTTCATAACTGCGTTATTCTTGGTTAACTATGTCTGGAACATGGGGCAAAGCTGGCTGGCTACTAACTGAGGAGCTAGATCTAAATAATATACTCATCTTTACCAATTAAAAAAATAATTCTTACTCATTATTCGTTCATGCATACCCTCTTACCCTAAGTAGACTCATACCTATGTTCTAAAACCAGACACTGCTCACCCTGGAGACTTACAAAAGGTTCGACACGAACTAGGTGGACTACAGGTAAGTTAGGTGACTTCAGAATAATGAAAAGAAGAAGATTTTGAAAGAATAAAAGAATAATTGATTTTTTACTCAGCAATTAGAAACAACAATACAACTTGGCTCTGATACCATTTGGGGTGGAAGCAAATGTGTGTGTGTGTGTGTATGAAAGCGGTAAATGACCACGAAGTGATCTCCAGGCATGACTGAAATATAAATATATATAAAAGCAGTAAATGCACCAGATATTATATCCATGCTCAATCAAACAGAGTTTGATGAATATATATATATATATATATATATATATATATATATATATATATATATAAGTATTTATATATATATGAAAGCAGTAAAAGCTCCGAATATTATATTTGGGGCTCAATCGAAGCATAGTTCGATAATTTATATAATATATAAGCAATAAAAAGTCACGGATCAACGATCAGGGCATACCCACACAATGCGACTCTCAACGTTAGTAGATATGTATGTACAGAAGTGAGAAAAAGCTTAAAAATCTAAAATATCTTACAATGGGCTGCCAAGAAGACTTCAAATAGCTTTTGACGCCTGAAAACTCAATTTCCACTGGTTAAATTTTAGTATGTTGTAAAACACGAGCTTACAAGTGTTTAGAAAGAAGAATCACTCAGTTTAGAGCACTCTAGAAGTGTTTATGAGTTGAAATGGACAGAGTTTTCTCTCATTTTTCTATTTTTTTCAAATGAGCAACCAAAGGCCCATATTTATAGACCAGATGGCCGCGGGTCTTCCTGCGGCTGCCCGAGTTGCCCCGAGCCATGTGGGTCCTATCGTCTCGAAGTACGTGCACTCGTGCAACGCGTTGTCTGCTCGAACCTTCATAACTTTCAATCCGGGCATCCGATGGAGGCGTGCTGTACCTTTTCGAAATTCTGTTGTCGAGAGCTACACAACGACATGGGATAAGAGGTTGTACGAAGACGGGAAGATGGGTCCATGAACAGATCTTCAAGTCTTCAAATTTTATCTGGTGTGTTGTTTTGTGTAGTAGTCACTCGGGATTTTGAGCTGTGGTTCATATAGGACACTTCTATATACAGTGTGGGTTTGAATGATGCTGGGACGATGTGAATGTAGTATCGATGTGGCAAAATGACTATTTTACCCCTCACCGGGGTTATCTCCGGCTCTGTGCAGATGTAGCAGTCGTTGCTGTTGATCGATTTCGCAATCAATGAATACGTGCAAGTATACACGGTCAACAAGTAATAAAGTGAAAGTAGAGTATCGTTCCCACGAGGAATTATTTAATAAAAATCACCAAGTACTAATTCTTAACCAAACTAATTTTATTTAAACAATCTCAAATCGTTATTTTTCTAATTAAGAAAACTAAATTAAACAATTAAAAGAGATTAGTCTAAAAGAAAGCAAATAAACAAAACTAAGATTTGATTGAATTCAGGTAAATAAGGATTAAGACTCCAATATCCCCAATTATGAACTATAAATCAATTATCCAATTATCCCAATTATTATGTCTATTGAATTGTTAACAGGAACTCTCAAATGCGAAAAGCCCTTTTCCAAGTGATCAATTGCCTTCTATTTAATCCAGATTAATTTTGCTATATTCCTATGCAAAATAATTGAATTAAACTAAATTACAATCCCAATTCCTTATGTGTTACATGCGGCGAAAAGATATTTCCATTCTATTCACAAACCTAATTATTCAACATGCAAATAACTAAGTCACATGATATCATGCCCGATTCTAACCCTAGAATTCCTCTTCCAATTCCTTCTAGAGTAACAAAGTAATTCTTGATCGAGATAATTAAGCAATAAGCACAAGACAAGATAAACAACTCACTTTAACATAAATAATTAGAATATAATGAATAACTAATTCATAGCCATAAAAGTTCAATTGAAATCTCAAAAATAGTTAGTTCATAATTAATGAATTAAAATCAAGAATCCACAACTGAATAGACATTAAAAGATAAAAGTAGGATGAGAGAAGAGAATAGAATCATTTGTCGACCAAATCGATGCTCCCTCTTGCTCTTGCTCTTGATCTTCAATGGTCTCCAAGTTGCTTCAATCTCCAAAACTAATAAGAACTAGGGTTATTTTCTAATCTAAAGGAGTGTTTAATCTAGGCTAAGCTATGTAATCTCCTTTATTTTATGCCTTACATCATGTATTTATAGGTTACAAGTCCAATTTTTAGTTTAGGAACAAACCCAATCCTATTTGGAGTCAAAAGGTGTCAAAATTACCCCAAACGCAGCGTCCAGGCCTCACACGAAACCCTTCCCCAGTGGCTTGTTGTACTGGCAACGGGCTGTTGAGTCGCCCCCTAAGCCTTGCCCAGGTTGGAAAATGCACTAAGAGTAGCGCCCATGCTTTGGCCCAAAATCCGACATTTTCTGCTCAAGCGTCCTTTGGGAAAATGACCATAACTTCTTCGTACGAACTCCGATTTCGATGATTCAAGATGTTCCGGAAAGAGGAGAAGTAGATCTACAACTTTCATTCTTTGCGTTTTTCGAAATAATGTCAGGAGCTATAGTCAAATTGGCTCTGAAGTGACTGCTGTGTAAATGGCAAGCCGAAAATGCGAATCTAGCCACCCCAAACATCGATCCATGTAACTTTTGTCCCAAATCCTACAAAACAATATAAAACATGCTTGAATAGACACAAACACATAAAAACATCCTAAAAGACTTAAGAACAACAATAAATTAAGCTAATGTATGTATCCAATTCATGGGTATAAAACTCACTCATCAAATACCCCCAAACTTAAATCTTTGCTTGTCCTCAAGCAAAAACACAAAAAATGTTATGCAATGCAATGTAATGAAACTAATCTATATGCCTCACGAATCCAGCAGTAATAGCGAAAAACAAGTCTATTCAACCTACCTTAGAGAATCAAGTAAACATGATAATACATCATATTAAAACAAATCGGTAATTTCCTAATCAATCATCAAATCTTATAATGTTATCAACGATATATAGTGCGTGTGTGCTCCACAACAATGTTAACTGATATAAAATCAAATTTAAGACATAATAGATATCTTTGAAGGCATCATACAATGCAAATTCACAAAATTCACGAACAAGCTATATCCAACTAAAGTCAAACATCCACCAAGTTCAAGAGTCCAATCTGGGATACTTATGCTTTACTTTTCATTATGGGGGCTTTTTGCTCTTTTCCCGTTTTATTGTTTTTTTTTTTTAACCATAACTGTGCAATGTCTCATTCCATTAGGCTAACAGTGTCACCCCTTAGCGAGCTTTCAACCAACGACTCCTAGACCATATAAGACCTTAGGGCGCTAGGTTTTAAGATACCCCTTCGGGCGTACTTACTCAAGTAACAAAGGCCCCGAAACAAAACTAGCCACGGTAATTTTTTTTTTTTTTTTCTCTTTTTTTTATAGATGGTTGGTGAGTGCGTTTTACGCTCCATCTCACGCTTGTGTTTATGGAGAGTGTTTCTCCTCAACCCACCACAAGACTCAACATGTTTTTTTTTTAAAGCTTATATACCCCAAAATTTCCCCCCAAACTTAAGCTTTTATCAAAATTTAGCCATCTCCGCCTATTCATGTCTTTCATTCCTTCACACTAGTATTATACTTAAGAAATCCATTATGTATCAATTTAAACTTAATCGATTAACATAGTCATTTGTTATTAACGTCTTAACCTTGATTATACCGATTTCAAACTGGAAAAGATTTAATTCATAACAAGAAATCACATCAAAGCTTGAATATTCAATACTATACTTATCTACTTAACTTGATCTCATCATTGGCCAAAATAGACTTTTACTATCTAACAGTTTGGAATCATGCAAATATAAACTAATCGCAACAAACATAGTAAACTAACTACTATTTTTATGCGATTTTTAAATTTTTTTTTAAACAAAAAAAAAAATGCAACAACTAAATGTAAATAACTTGAAAACATAACGAACTACAATGTAAATAACTAACTATATGCAATACGACACTAAAATGCCCCCAAACTTAAACTAGACATTGTCCTCAATGACTGAAATAGAAAAAATTAAAGTAGAGGACTTCCCTGAAAATATAGCAATCTTCCTCCTTGCCCGCTAAGTTTGGAGAATAGACTAAGCATATGGAACAAATTGGGCGCCACACTTGAATTTGACTTGAATAACCTGTAAAACCATGATAGAAGCAATTTTATTAAATCCTAAATAAATGCAAATTCAAAACTACTAATATAAAACTTAATAAAAACTAAAAATAAAAATTAAACTTGGGTTTGCCTCCCAATAAGCGCTTGTTTTATTGTCTCGGCTGACTTCTTCAATTCTCTATCCAATTCCCCTCACGAAAGTTGAGGAACCCTCCATCCATCGGAAATAATATAGCTTTTGGTAGGTTCCCATTTACGATAGCCATTGTATTAAAGTCACCTAGCATGCTTTCTTTAGATAAGATCACATTCAAGAGCGTCCGACATCTAGGTGGTTTCTCCATTGTGTCTGCGAATATATTACGGTATTGAAGCTTGTCGATTTACAGCATTTCTTCTTCTATCTTCTCCACTCATCGCACCATGGTTTGAAGGTGTACTTGCTTTTACATCACGAGAGTAGTATTAAAGCGACATGACTACCAATCGGACAAGGTTTTGCAAATCTAACTTGGACTCTTGAATCTGTGGAGGAGAAGGCACTTGAGGCATAAATAACATTGGCTCATCATCATTGGTTCTCACAATTAGTTCTTCACCGACCTTGTTGTCATTATCCCCACTTGTCTCCTCTTTTTCATCTAAGTGGCTCATCCGATTTGTAGATTTGGCTCGGGCTCTCCATCGATCTAGGAATCCATGTCATAGGTCCGGTGTATTGAGGGCCAATTTATTCGCGCGCGTGTCTTCTCTGTTCCACTTGATTTTCCAGTTCTTTAACGATGCCCCATGGCATTGCAAAGTAAGATCTACTTGATTCAATTTCTTATCTTGTTCCTCGTTCTTTTTGTCGAAGCTCTAATGAATTTTTCCAAGGCTTCTTCCAAACTTGATATCTTCTCTCTGGTTGTTGAGTCGGATTTTGAAATCCGGAGGTGTTTTGTTGTCGAGGTGGTTGAAATGCGACTTGATTGTTACTCCATGAAAATTTGGGGTGATACCCCCAATCCGATGATAGTTGTTGGGATAGACATAATTATTGGGGTAATCACCACTATCTTGTCTTCAAATTTCGATGCGATGGCACATTGATGACTCGTATGATTTCCGGCCAATAATCACAAATGTAACCGCCATACTTTGGCGATATTTGAGCTTCAAAAGCTTCAAACATCCTCGAAAGTGTCTCAATCATGTCTTTGACAATGCGAAAAGTTTCTCGAGTCTTTCAATCTCCGCTCCCCTTGGTTGAGTCATGTTAGTGTATGGCCATTGATACACAAAGCCATCCATGGTACACGAAAAGAGAGAAATATAGAAGAGAATTAAAAATAAAAATAAAAATGTTTACATTAAGACTAATTTGATTGAAATTAATATTGGAAACTAATTATTAAATTAATTCCCGAATTGGCGGCGCAAAACTTGTTGATCGATTTCTGATCAATGAATACGTGCAAGTATACACGATTCGACAAGTAATAAAGTGAAAGTAGAGTATCGTTCCCACGAGGAATTATTTAATAAAAATCACCAAGTATTAATTCTTAACCAAACTAATTTTATTTAAACAATCTCAAATCGTTATTTTTCTAATTAAGAAAACTAAATTAAACAATTAAAAGAGATTAGTCTAAAAGAAAGAAAATAAACAAAACTAAGATTTGATTGAATTCAGGTAAATAAGGATTAAGACTCCAATATCCCCAATTATGAACTATAAATCAATTATCCAATTATCCCAATTATTATGTCTACTGAATTGTTAACAGGAACTCTCAAATGCCAAAAGCCCTTTTCCAAGTGATCAATTGCCTTCTATTTAATCCAGATTAATTTTGCTATATTCCTATGCAAAACAATTGAATTAAACTCGTTACAATCCCAATTCCTTATGTGTTACATGCGGCGAAAAGATATTTCCATTCTATTCACAAACCTAATTATTCACTGTGCAAATAACTAAGTCACATGATATCATGCCCAGTTCTAACCCTAGAATTCCTCTTCCAATTCCTTCTAGAGTAACAAAGTAATTACTGATCAGATAATTAAGCAATAAGCACAAGACAAGATAAACAACTCACTTTAACATAAATAATTAGAATATAATGAATAACTAATTCATAGCCATAAAAAGTTCAATTGAAATCTCAAAAATAGTTAGTTCATAATTAATGAATTAAAATCAAGAATCCTGTTGAATAGACATTAAAAGATAAAAGTAGGATGAGAGAAGAGAATAGAATCATTTGTCGACCAAATCGATGCTCCCTCTTCTTGCTCTTGCTCTTGATCTTCAATGGTCTCAAGTTGCTTCAATCTCCAAAACTAATAAGAACTAGGGTTATTTTCTAATCTAAAGGAGTGTTTAATCTAGGCTAAGCTATGTAATCTCCCTTTATTTTATGCCTTACATCATGTATTTATAGGTTACAAGTCCAATTTTTAGTTTAGGAACAAACCCAATCCTATTTGGAGTCAAAAGGTGTCAAAATTACCCAAAAGCGCGTCCGGTAAGCACGAAACCCTTCCCCAGTACTTGACCTTTGGCAACAACGTTAGAGTTCGCCCCTAAGCGCCCGCGCTGAAAATGCACTAAGAGTAGCGCCCCGGCGCTGGCCCAAAATCCGATATTTTTTGCTCCAACGTCCTTTGGGAAAATGACCATAACTTCTTCGTACGAACTCCGATTTCGATGATTCAAGATGTTCCGGAAAGAGGAGAAGTATATCTACAACTTTAATTCTTTGCATGTTTCGAAATAATGTCAGGAACTATAGTCAAATTGGCTCTGAAGTGACTGCTGTGTAAATGGCAAGCCGAAAACGCGAATCTAGCCACCCCAAACATCGATCCATGTAACTTTTGTCCCAAATCCTACAAAACAATATAAAACATGCTTGAATAAACACAAACACATAAAACATCCTAAAAGACTTAAGAACAACAATAAATTAAGCCCGAATGTATCCAATTCATGGGTATAAAACTCACTCATCAAATACCCCCAAACTTAAATCTTTGCTTGTCCTCAAGCAAAAACAAAAAATGTTATGCAATGCAATGTAATGAAACTAATCTATATGCCTCACGAATCCAACAAAGAATGATGTAAACAAGTCTATTCAACCTACTTAGAGAAATCAAGTAAACATGATAATACATCATATTAAAACAAATCAAGAATTTTCCAATCAATCATCAAATCTTATACTTTTATCATCGATATAGTGCGTGTGTGCTCCACAACAATGTTAACGATATAAAATCAAATTTAAGACATAATAGATATCTTTGAAGGCATCATACGAAGGCAAATTCACAAAATTCACGAACAAGCTATATCCAACTAAAGTCAAACATCCACCAAGTTCAAGAGTCCAACTGGGATACTTATGCTTTACTTTTCATTACGGGGCTTTTTGCTCTTTTCCGCTTTTATTGTTTTTTTTTAACCATAATCGTGCAATGTCTCATTCCATTAGGCTAACAATGTCACCCCTTAGCGAGCTTTAGACCAACGACTCCCAGCACCATATAAGACCTTAGAGGCGCTAGGTTTTAAGATACCCCTTCTAGCGTGCTTTACTCAAGTAACAAAAAGGCCCCAAACAAAACTAGCCACAGTAATTTTTTTTTTTTTTTTTTTTTTTTATAGATGGTTGGTGAGTGCGTTTTCTATCCATCTCACGCTTGTGTTTATGGAGAGTGTTTCTCCTCAACCCACCATAAGACTCAACATGTTTTTTTTAAAGCTTATATACCCCAAAATTTCCCCCCAAACTTAAGCTTTTATCAAAATTTAGCCATCTCCAAGTTGCTTCAATCTCCAAAACTAATAAGAACTAGGGTTATTTTCTAATCTAAAGGAGTGTTTAATCTAGGCTAAGCTATGTAATCTCCCTTTATTTTATGCCTTACATCATGTATTTATAGGTTACAAGTCCAATTTTTAGTTTAGAAACAAACCCAATCCTATTTGGAGTCAAAAGGTGTCAAAATTCACCCAAAAGCGTCCAGTAGCCATGAAACCCTTCCCCAAATTGTTGACTGGGCAACTGCTACCGAGTTCGCTTCTATGCCCTAGCGCCGTGTTGAAAATGCACTAAGAGTGGCGCCCTATGGCTGGCCCAAAATCCGACATTTTCTACTCCGACGTCCTTTGGGAAAATGGCCATAACTTTTTCGTACGAACTCCGATTTCAATGATTCAAGATGTTACGGAAAGAGGAGAAGTAGATCTACAACTTTCATTCTTTGAGTTTTTCGAAATAATGTCAGGAGATATAGTCAAATTGGCTCAAAGTGACTGCGTAAATGGCAAGCGAAAGCGCGAATCTAGCCACCCCCAAACATCGATCCATGTAACTTTTGTCCCAAATCCTACAAAACAATATAAAACATGCTAGAATAGATACAAACACATAAAAACATCCTAAAAGACTTAAGAACAACAATAAATTAAGCCCGAATGTATCCAATTCATGGGTATAAAACTCACTCATCAGTTGCTCAGGGTTATCTTTGAGATTGGGCTCCTGTGAATGCTAAATGTTCTCAGGGTTTTCTTTGAGGTGTGCTTGACCTCCCGGGGTTATCTCTGAGGTTGGAACTGAGTGCCTCGGGGTTGTCTTCGAGGTTGGAACTGACTATTTCGGGGTTATTTCCGGAACTAGTACTGCATCCCTCGGGGTTGTCTCCGTGATTAGAACTGAATCTCTACGGGTTGTATCTGGGATTGCAACTGAGTATCTCAGTGTTGTCTCTGAGATTGAAAACTAAGTATCCCAGGGTTGTCTCCAAGATTAAGCTGACTTGACTTCCAGGGTTGTCTCCGAAAGATGATTTTGCCCTCCTACAAGGTTAGCAACAAGAATGCAAAATTTTGGGTGTCTACAAATTCCCCTCTTTATCATATTCATGCAGTCTAATGGCCTGGATAAGATAAAGACCACTACACACTTGAAATGTGACAAGATAATCATGATGCGAATGTAATGCAGCATGATGCGAATGTTATGTTGAGTGCATGCTGAAATGGAGGCTGCTCCATGAATAAGACAAGAGGATGTTGACATTGGGGTTATCACCAAAGTCCTTAACCCTCAGTGCATACTTTCCACTGTAGATGTCCTTCTCATGTACGAGAGACTGTTGGGGTATTGCGATTTGACTGCTGAAGATCTGTATAACAGATTCCATCATCGGTCCTCCCCGATGAGGATGGTTTGCCCTGGTTTGTATCGCCAGGTCTTTCCAGTGCTTTGTTATAGTTATTGCCAACAATTTATGTTGTCAAGGCTGTCTGAGCTTCGTTGAAATGTCCTTCAATGGTGAACATCATCGGATCACCTTCGATGCTTCGCTGGATTTAATTACCAACGATTGATAATGTTAAGGCTGCTTGACCTTCGTTGAAATGTGCTTGAACGGTGAATATCATCGAACCACCTCCGATGCTTCGCTGGATTTACTTGCCAACGACTGAAAATGTCAAGGCTACCTGACCTTCATTGAAATGTCCTTCAACAACTGACCATCATTGGACCACCTCCGATGTTTCATTGGATTTATTTGCCAACGACTGATAATGTCAAGGTTGCTTGACCTTCGTTGAAATGTGCTTCAACCAATGAGCATCATTGGACCATCTCCGATGCTTTGCTAGATTAATTGCCAATGGCTAAAAATGTCAAGGCTACTTGACCTTCGTTGAACTTTACTTCAACGGCTAAGGTTGTATGAAATCTCCGCTGGGGAGAAACTTTTGATGAAATGTATTTTTGCGTTTGGGGTTACGACCCCAAGTTGATGGCATTAGACCTCCACAAGGTATTGCCCAGTGTAGCTCGCAACAACTGTGATCATCGACTTTGTGAACCCTGTGTTTGGGCGAATACCAATGCTTGATGTGTAGACCCGTAATTTGGTATCTGAAAATCAAGATTTCAGGCTTTTTCGCTTAATCGCGTAGCGTCTTTTTTCCTATTTTGACTTTTCAGCTTGTGGGACCTCCTTTGTAACTCAAATTGGATCGAGTAAAGGGGTGGGGGCACACATAGGATAGCAGTGGACTGCTGCTGACCATGAGTAGACTCATGGCCATCCGTGGGTCTATTTCAGGCAGCTTTCCCTTTCACAAGTCATTTTCAATTGAAGCCACATAGAGAATCCGAGAGTTCTTCTTCAGATCTACTGAGTTCGGGCTGTTTTCTGCAAAATTCGTCACCGATTAAGTGTTCTTCACTATCCTGATAACGTATGCATGTCTTCTTTTGTAGTTTTAACCGTTGGAAAGTGAGTTATCACATGAAATGCTTCTAAACACATAGTAGTGAATATGCATGCTCATATGACTTGATAAAAAAATATTCAACATAGTAAATATTGATGTGAAAAAAATTAACTTTTCAAATTTCTGCTATTTCTCATCCTATTTAAGTACAAATGAGCAAAGGTTGTAAAAGCAAAGTAATCCTGGTAATTAAGCTACACTTATGGATTATGACATTGACATTTTTATGCATATATGATGTTTATGAATGTGAGGTGGTGTGCTACTGAATGGCCACATAGTCATGCCTACGCACATGTGGATAATCCTTTTTACAAAGGAGAATATGGCAAATAAATTTCACGAGTCTAGGCATTGAATGAACATGCATTTTTAACTCTACTATAGATGTATGTTAAAGTAATGCATGCATGCGTATAGACATAAAATGCATTTAATGAGCTCCAGGTTAGAATTTACCACACCCTTTCTGAGGTAATTTGCAGACTTTTGTCTAGATATATAGATCTAGACCAGCCGATCAGCTCCCGTTGTGATAACCCGAGATTTCGAATAATCAAAATTTTACGAATAATTTTTTTTTATTAATATTAATATTAATTATCAATTTTGTGACAAGTATCTCTTATACGAGTCCCGAGAAGGTCCATTTGTGTATTGACTAATAAATTTAGAGTAGAGTTGTGCTTAATAAAGAATAGAAACCCTAACCCTAATTTCTGGATAAGGATTCAATAGAAAATATAATTAAAATAATTATATTAATGAGTACGCGTTTGTATTATTTAGATTTTTGACAAATGATTGATCGGATAAGGTTTAAAATTAATAAACCCTAATAAGAGATTAGAAACCCTAATCTCAGGATTAGAAACCCTAACGTACCGTTAGAAACCCTAATAGTATGACGGGAAACCCTAATTTAAAATCCGGGAATCCTAAAACCCTAATTAAGAAACCCTAATCCTAATTGGGAAGTCTAATATGTATATTAAACTTTAATATGATTAGAAAACCCTAATTATATTTTAGTTATTTTAATTTCTATTTTACAAACCCTAATTGTAATTTAGAAATTTATTTTTCTAATTAAAACCCTAATTCGTGGGTTATAAACCCTAATGACCATTTTGACCATAATTACTAAATTAGGCAATTTTAATTAGGAATATTAATCCTAATTAACAAGATTGAATTTTATGATTAGGAAATATTAATATAATTATTGAATCCTAATTATAATTTTGGAATATTAATTTTTTATTTTGAAAACTGAAATTCAAAAATCTTGGAAATTAAATTACAAACCTAAAGGGTTTAAATCCTAAAGGGTCCAAATCTTAAACCCAAACCCTAAACCCTAAGGGTTTGTGAATTGGACAAGATTGCCCTTAAAATTTATTTTACAAATGACAAAAATGCCCTTTTTCATTATTTATTTAGTTAACTTGTAAATTGTCCAAGACCTTTAGTGGGTGACCTAACCATTTGACTTGGTGACTTAAAAACATCCAGCAAATCAGTCTAAAATCGTCCAGCACATCAGATCTTGCAACATATCATCATATATATTGATTTGGGAGAGAGAAAGTGTACAAAAATTGCTATATTGCTAACTTGCTCTCACCAACTCCCTCTCTCTCTAGAACTTCCGAATTCCTCAAGTAATTCAGTCCTATAATCAGTTACTAGAACACCAAAAACAAATAAGGAGATCATAGATCAAGATTTGATAACAGAAGGTATAACCCTAGATTTATATTTGATCTTGTATGCTAAGAAAGTTTTTGTGTTTAGATCTTTGCTAGAGGATGTTTTATGTTGATCTATGATAATCAAACATATATCCATAACATCAAAGTGCCTTAAAAAGGTGTTTTTCAAAATCTGTCCAAGAACAAAATCTGTGGTCTGACAAGCTAATGTTAGGGGCCACATATTCTTGTTCGTTTGTTATTTTTGTTTTTTAAGTTTTGTATTTGTAGCCCGGTATGAGATCTTTTATCTGGAAGTGAAACTTCAGTCATTGGGTATCTAGATTTTATTTTATAGACGGTCAAACCACGTTGACCGAGCATGAACAGACTAATTCTGGGTAACCCAGAAAGTATTTTTCAGTCTCTGACAAGCTTTTCAAAGTCATATATCGGCGATGTGTTTTGTGTTGTTTGTTGATGTTGTTGTAATACATGTAGCCTTTGTTATGCAACCGCAGAGATCCATGCTTTAATATCCTTTATATCACTAATAGAACGAAGTAATAGGAGGTCAAAGTAGACCACTTTCGATTCGTTTTGGCGTTCTCGAAAAACCTGAAACGGATGAACTAAGCCTCGGCGACTTTTGACCGAAATTTGGATCGATGAGGTTAATATGTTTTGGTTGATTTGTTTCTATCTTGTTGTTCCTTGTCATGTGGGCTAGAAGTATAAATCAAGAAATCATTTTTTTGATGACCAGAACCTAGATATAATCGAGCATCAAAGTGGGTATTTTCGAATCGCTTAGGTTTCGGGCAACCCGAAAACCAGAACACGTTGTCGATTTTTTTGGAGATTCAGATCTCCTTGATGAGAAGTGGTATGACAAATTGATAACGGGATATTGTAGTATTACATACATGCTACAACATCGAAGTCTTAAATTGGCCATAGTAGATTCGAGAAGCAAATTAAGGTTGGTCAAACCATGCACCTTGAACACTGACTTTGTTAGTGTTCTTGAGCCAAGAACACCAAAGGCAACAGACAGGTGTCGCTAAAGGCTATTAGCGACGGTTTTAATTAATTTTATTTTCTGAATATTCCGAAAATTATTTCAAAATAGAAATAAATTATAAAAATTAGTAAAAATTATTTTAAATTACGAAAAATAACTTTTAATTATTTGGGACATTTTCTTTAACAATTATAATTATTTGAATAGAAATGATATTTAATTTATTTAATTAGTGTATTAAATAAATTAGAGAAAAATGATTTAATATTATGAAAAATTATTTTAAATAATAATAATGTATTTAAAAATATTTTGAGTTATAAAATGTGACTTTTAATATTTTTGGAGAATTTTCATTAATAAATTAATATTAATGATACTATATTTATTTAATTATTAAATTAAATAAATAAGTTAAAAATGATTATATTGATTTAAAATCATTTTAAATAAGAATAAAGTGTTAGAAAATATTTTGAATTATAAAATATATATTTCAATATTTTTGGAGAATTCTAATTAATAAATTAATATTAATGATATTAGATTTATTTAATTATTATATTAAGTAAATGAATTAAAAATGATTTTATTGATTTAAAAATCATTTAAAAATGAGAAAAATGTTTTTAAAATATTTTAAGTTATAATTAATGACTTTTAATATTTTGATAATAATTTCATTAATATTTAAATATTAATGGTGATGATTTAAAAATGATTTTAATTACTTTAAAAATCGTTTAAGTAGAATATTAATGATTTAAAATATTTTAAGTTATTAACAATAACTTTAATATTTTGATATATAACATTAATATTTTTATATTATAAAATATTAATGATAATAAGATTATTTGATAATTAAATCATTTAAAATGATTTAAGTGTTTGAAAAATTATTATAAATTATAATAATTGTTTATAAATTATTAAAAGCTTCTAAAAAATATTATAAACGATATTTAACTTATCTAAAATAATATTGAAGCTTAGAGACCGAGTTTAATTGACAATCAATGTGTTAATTGTTGGATAAGGTGACCAGAACACCGAGAATGGACCGAAGTCCAACCAGACCGAAATAGTTAGACTTGATAAGTGTTTATATAGGTTATAAACACTGATGTGATTATGTGATAATGTGCCTAGGAGAAGTTTGAATGTAGAAATGCAATTGTTACGTGTTATAAATGATTGTGCTAATTGTGAGGCTGACATTGTTGATTATAGGTCTTACGAACGCAGTTAATTATATTGTGTAGCTGTAATCAACGCGGAAGGCAAGTTCCCTAACTCAACCTTGAGTTATATTCATTCAATTATTATAGTGGTTAATTATTGCTAATTATACCATGTCCGTGGATTTATTGTTGATTAAATCGCAGCTTGTAGACACTCAAATTTTACGTACTTCATCATTACTAACATTACGGGAGGATGATTAAATCTTTAAGAGAGAACCCTCAAAGACAATCCAAATCCACACCGAATACTACCGGAAGTTCAAGCGTAACCCCTGATCGTGATACGGAGTAATGATTTTAACCTCGGATTTAACCCCTAGACCTGCAGATACAATACCGAACACACACCGGAAAGGCACCGATTAATCTCGAGATAACCCCGAGGTATCCAGTCTCAGTCCCAACCATGGGAATAGCCACCAACCTTGGTAATAACCCCAAGGAATGCAGTTTCGGAGATAACCCCTGAAATGCTTTTTTCAAATGCCATTAGCTTTAATCTCTAAGGCCTCACAACGAAAATACACTTGTACAACACGGCAATCACATCGGGAAGACAGGCACACCTCAAAGATGACAATGAGGATCTTCAATAAATCTGACGAATTCAATCTCGGTGAAGTCGAGCAACGTCTATGATCGGCCCAATCCGGCATAACAATCGTGAGAGGGCAACATCGCCATCTCGTCCAACACAATGCCACGTCTCGTCTCTACGCAACAATGTCCCACAAGGCTAACCAATCTCGAGTGACTATTGTGCGGGGTAACTGATGAAAGTTGAAGCTTGAAGACCGAAGGGCATCGTCCCATCTTCAAAGACTTTGTACAAACTCTAATCCCATGCCATCGTACAACTCTCGACAAAGGCGGTCCAAAATAGGTCCTGAATACCTCAAAACGGATGCCCGGATTGCACTTCTCAAAATCTGAGTGGACATTACAAAGGTTCGAGTGCACGTGCTTGAGACGACCCACCCGACCAAGCGAGAATCCCAGCCGACCCGACCTGCCTCTGGTACCTTTTGCCTATAAATAAGAGGCTTGGGGTGCTGATTTTTAAGTGAAAAAAGACGGGAAAACCCTGCATAATTTGCTCTTTTCATACATACGATGTATTTTCCCACTTTCAAACACATGTGAGCTCATATATAGCCTCTTTTGTACCCACAAAGCTCGATGTTTACCCACTCTAAAGATATAGAAGCCCTTTTTATCATCACGACCGTAAGTTTTCTCACACACTTTAGAGTCTTTCTCTTCATCTTTGCACACACCCTTCTACACGTTGAGAGTCGTGTTTGCTGTTTTTTTCCTAACTTCATCCAGTGGTTTCCTTCCAATCTGTATATATATATATATATATATTGACTAACATTATCGAGTTATGCCTCGATTGAGCCTGAACTTGATGCCCCGGAGCGTTCTTCGCTTTAATATATATATATATATATATATATATATATATATATATATATATATATATATATATATATCATGTCGGACTTTGTTCGATGAGCCTGAGACTTGATGCAGTGCGTTTATTATTCTTTTATATATATATATATATATATATATATATATATATATATATATAAACTGTATGTCTGACTTTGTTCGATGAGCCTGAGACTTGATGCAGTGCGTTTACTTCGCTTTTATATATATATACTTATATATATGAACTGTGGTCGAACTATGTTCGATGAGCACGGATTTTATATCCTAGACGTTTATTAGTTTCTTATATATATACATATATATATATATATATATATATATATATATATATATATATTTTTGTTTGTCTGCCTGAGAGTTCGCAGATTGATAGTTTTTGACTTTCTTTACATTTCGTCATGCCCGAGTTTACTTAAGTGGCGATTGGCCATTTTCTGACTTTATTTACATTCTGTCTCCGCTTTGAGTTTCCTTCGTGGCGTTGTTGACCGTATCTACTGACTTTATTTATATTTCGATCCCCCATGGAGGTGCTTCGTGGTTGGTGATCCCGTCTCAGATATATATATATTTACCGCTTATATATATATACCGCTTATTGCTTTTATACAAATTGCAATATTCATGCTACTTAGGAATCATGTGATCACAGATTCATCTCATTGGATCTAGATTCGGTTCCCGTGATGGACATTTTCAGCTGTAAGCAGCTTGTAAATTATTCTGCGATGTCTGTATTTCCTCAGATGGTTTCCATACCCACGAGGAATTCGACATTATTTTTTTATATATATTATTTTCGTACGAATGCTTCGCATTTGTCAAATAAAATCAATCAAGCCGATCACTTAATAAAAATGGGAGTATAAAAGGTCTTAATTCCTATTGAGCACCAGGGTTTGAAAAACCTCTTTTATAAAACATCATTGCCATATCTTTCTAAAAATTGAATTTTTACATAAATTCAAATCCTGTGTATATAGGTTCGAAAGAGGCCTCGCACAACTTTCATATAACAGCACATTGACCCCCCCCCCCACACACACAATCATATAATAGTTTCTTGAAAAGAGGCGGTCACCGTGGTAACACGGATGTAGGGGGTGCCTAACACCTCCCCCCCCGCATAACCAAGTCCTTGGACCCTAAATGAATCTCGGTTTCGCTGACCCGTATATCAGTGTCATATCACTGGGTCAATGTGCAAACCTTTTCTCGGTTGTGTTGGTACAACCATTTAAAAAACCAACTGGCGACTCTAATTGGTCCCATCGTCGACATTATAAATGTCGGACCTTTTCACTTGTTTTTTCAAACAAATCTCACCTAAAACGAGAACACCAAAGAACAAGTAATGGAAAGGACATCCAAAAATCCCGACGTCGACAGGTGGCGACTTTGCTGGGGAACCTCCAGTAAGAGGACTTAAGCCGCTACTATAATCTTTTCAAAACTGTTATCGGCTTGTGTGTGGATGTTGCATTTACATTGGATGAATGTGTACGAATGCATGTCTTGTTTGAGCTTAGTGCTTCGCATCATATCTCTGCGTGTGATGTTAGTGATTCGTATTTATAAGCGCTTATGATATTAGTGTTTCAGTACATGTCATCATTTCATACGGAGAGACGACGATGTATGTGAATGTATGTTGTGTGGTCCCTCCACCAGAGGCTATCCGTCGTGTTTGATTCTTTGGACTCGTGAGAAGACTAATTCTTCGAGGTTCAAGAAAGGCACCACCCAAATTCGCTCCAAATTGAAAGACCTGATTAACTTCCCGCCTAAGAGATTGCGATGATTTGGGAACCTTCATGCCAAAAAGCCGCGAGAGTAACCTAAGATAGGTCAGCCTCTGATAAACCCAAAACGAAGGAAAGTCTCTTCATACCCTCATTTCAATTACTTGTAAACACAATTACTTGTAATTTCTTTCCATATCTATCTCCATGTAATGAGAAATATGAAGCAATATGTCCACATACATGCTACGAGCAAACACACCCGCTTTTGCGAGGATAAAATTCCTAAAATAGACACATCACATAGCATGTCATTATACACCTTCCCTAAGGATTAAACTATGCCAGTCTTTCGCAGGGAATCAATCGGACCTACTACCCGGTCAAAGTCCAAAAAGGCAACAGGCCTACAGTCAATCATGTCGTCATCCGACCAGACCAACTTAATCCAGCTTTCAAAAGAGTTCAATGGATTAAGCAAACAGATTCTGATTTGGCTATTCTATTAAAAGAATTACACCAGTCTACACAGGGTCAGAAAATACCCGTACATACTGAGCCCTCCACACAAGGAGGAATTCCGGTCATTACCATACCAGAGCCACAATTGGATACGACCAACAAAACGCAGGATGCTGCCCATTCCACTGGAGATCCAGACAATGGTGACATCAAAAAGAAAGTCCTCCAAATGGAAGAGACCCTTCGCGCTATCAAAGGAATTGGAACACACGGGAGTGTTTCATATGCTGATCTATGTATTTTTCCTGGTGTTCACTATCCAGAAAAATTTAAAACTCCTGACTTTGAAAAATATGACTTCGTTAGGGGATCCTTATACACATTTAAAAGTCTTTATTGGAGAACTGGGATCCTCACGCAGAGATGAAAAACTCGTAATGCAATTGTTACTAAAAGAGTCTAACCGAGAAGCCTGCTTAGTGGTACACAAGATTAGACAACTCCAAAATTCACAATTGGGAAGAGCTAGCACATGCCTTCCTCACTCAATACGATTTTAAACTCGAGATGGCTCCCGATCGATATCAAATTACCAAGATCAAAAAAGCGATCCTAATGAGTCTTTCGAGAGTATGCCCAAAGGTGGAGACGCTGGTTGTTTGCTAAGTTAGTCCTGCCATGATAGAATCGAAATGGTCATGACATTCATGACATACAAGAAGCTCCTTCTATGAGAAAGTTTTAGTCGGCATCGGCAAACCATTTTCCGAAATGGTTAAACACGGGAGATGGTCAAATGGGGTTGAAGTCGGGAAAGATTCAAGACCTAGCCGCACTTAAAGTCATTACTTTGATTACATCCAACTGAAATTATGGGAACAACCCCTGAGGTCCATAAAAAGAAAGATTTAAGATGTTTCCCCGATACTACTGAGGACAAAAAGGCAATCAAAGTATGCCCATTCAAAGGAGAAACTACACTCCTTTCCAAAGACAATGCTGCAAACCCTCCCGGTGCAAAAGGTGGAGAAGTCAAACGCCATCGAGTGTTTACACCCTTAGGGGATACCCTCGAGAACATTCTTAATCTTCCGACAACATAAGAAAATTACGCATCTTCTTCCACCACCAAATTTTGCTAATGGACGGGGTTTCAATGTTGCTAGAAATGTGCTTATCATGCCGGGGCACCTGGACATGATACTCAGGATTATTGGGCCTTGAAATAAAAGATCCAGGACCTAATAGATAATGGAGAGATCGTAGTCACCAAACCCGATCAGCCTCATGTACAAGACAAAACTCTTCCTCAACACAAAGAAGAAGAGGTCAACATGATTAATTGGAGCAGTGGAAAGAGTTCCAACTTTAGCTGTGAGTCCCCCCAGACAATCAAAGACGGTGATGACAGATGGGATTATGCTAAGTTCCAGTTCACAATGGAACGAAAGATGAAAGCTCTTTGCAAACAAATTGAGCAATTGGCGGAACTGGTGACTTATCAACATCAAGTGACTCGACAATTAATCAGCCAGGAGCATGCCAGTCTCCTACCAATAGTCATGAATATTCCCTCGTCCCTTTCAGAAAATGAAATATTGGAAGACAAAGTGACGAAGAGAGCAAATGCAAAAGCCCGTCGGGATTTCTCCAACAAACGGGAATTCACCTATTTGGGCCAACCCATGGAGGAAATCCTTCACATGTTAATCAATGAAGGAAGGATCGGTTCCCTTCTACCTCTCAATCAACCCCGTTCGGGGTCAGTACAACTCGATGGAGTATGTCAATACCACTCCAGGTCTCATGGTCCACAAAGACAGAAGAATGCTAGGCACTCATACCTTATTCAAAATCTAATCGACAATTGGTGTCTCATGCGATTGGCGGATAACGACAACGTGTGTTACTAGCAAGTGAGAATGCAGGCCCTACTAAGTGGAAAAGTGTGGTAGCGATTATATCTCTTCAAGGTGAAGGGATTAATCTTTGTTCTCACAACACCGATAATTCACCAAAGGAGGAAGCAATCCTTTGAAAGTGGTAGCTCCCCGGCAATCAACTTGCCATCACGAGAGCATAATATCCTATTGTTTGCTTGCGCTAGATTCCGTGGAATTATGGAGAAGGTGAAGGATCCACCTCACATACCACTGCTGCAGTATCGAAGGAAAATCCACTGTATCTTCCCCATCGGGTGATGAACCCCGCCACCAAATCAAAGGCGAAAATACCCATGAAGAAGATTGAAAAATTCCTCCGCGTTGTGGGTTATAATGAAGCCTCGGTGGTTTTAAGCTTGAAGGAAGCTCCACCACAAATATCAATTTTGGACTTGGTCCTAACTTCCGAGAATCACCGGAAGGTATTGTTAAAGGTTTTGGAAGAAGCCTATCTTCCGACATCAGTGGATACATAAAAATTTCAACACATGGTTGATCACATTTTAAACACTAATGTGATATCCTTCACTGATGATGACATACCGCCCGAAGGGACTGGTCATTACAAACCGTTGCACATTGCGGTCTTGTCCTCCGGATATATGGTGACTGGAGTCTTAATAGATGGAGGTTCCTCTCTGAATATCTGCCCATATGCCACCTTGGTGAAGATGAATATCAATCTCAACCGAATTCGGAGTAGCCGTACTATCATCAAAGCTTTTGATGGAGCCTGCCGTAACTCGGTTGGAGTAATTGAGATGCCAATCAAAATTGGCCCTCATATATTCTGTGTATCCTTTCATGTGCTCAAGATAGATTCGGGATACAACCTGCTCTTGGGACGACCATGGATCCACATGGTAGGGCGATCCCTCCACCCTTCACTAACAATCAAGTACATTATCAACAATAGCACAGTCACATTCACACCGAACCGTAGATTCCTCAAAGATGGGATATCTTTGTGACGCCTCCAAAACAGGTCCATTCTATCCAACCCATTCTGAGTCGCCAAATACATGGTACAAAAAACAACTACAACTTTATTACAACAATTGTCGTGCAAAATACAACAACACATATGCTATGAGTTTTGATACAAATATATACCAACTGTGACTCGTGTCCCAACCGTAATGTGACAAATGTCCCATCAGTGGACAACACCTCACAGTGATACCTATATAAAGGTATAGTCAAAAACTGTTTTAGAAATTAGAATCTTTGGGAAGTGCTCAAGGAAACCTTCGTACATGGGAGGCCATGCTTCTAGGTAATGATAGATATCATATGACCACAAAATTATCCTTGGTTGACCCAATAGACCCCAAAGAAAAACGAGAAGATTACTATCATATTCTTCCCAATGGTGAGTCTTCTCTTGACTTATCATTATCTCCACTGTCTCAAATTGAGAATTATACTTCAAACAAACACCAAGATTATATAGGTAGTGCTCGTAAATATACTCAGCAAGTGGATGAACACAACCCTGTCTTATGATAACACGAGGTTGTATGTCATTAGACATCCATTAGAAGAGTCAAATAGATAATACAGTCTATTATCTTCTCCATGTTAAAAGTCCACCAACAATATTTTATCCTTGTAACATCAATCAACAGTTCCTTTCCACAATTATATGAATATCTCATAATCATAATTGTAATTCTAAATTCTCTTCGTACCTGGGATGAATATAATTTTCATCATATGTCTTTACCAAAACATCAAAGATCATGGTTATACCAAATCACGCCCTGCTCATAATCATACTAATAAATTCATCTTTTGCCTACGGCTAAAAGATATTCATCCACGATTCATCTTCGCACCATTGCCAAAGATATTCAATACAACAGTCATCTTTTTGCACTACGGGCCAAAGATATTCATTAACAGTTCATCTTTTTACTACTGAGGCCAAAGATATTCCTCAACAGATTCATATTTGCACTCTGAGGCCAAATATATTAATATCTCAAAGAAATATATAATCATTTCAGAATTTATATAAACAATAATTATAACCATGTTGATCAATTCACCTTTGCACTTAAGCTAAAGATATTCAATTATAAATTCAATGGTCATGATCATACCAGTCACAATTTAACTTTTCACTACTGGCCAAAGAGAACCCTAGTCATGATCATACCAATAATCTACCCATCTTTATACTCAAGTGAAAGAGAATTTCAACATCAGGGTTATAAAAATGTTATATATGATAATAAAATCAATATAATCAATATATAATTTTAATCTCCAGAGTAATATTCATAAATCAACTATAATTTGGTTAGAAAAAGAAACCAATTTTGTAGTGAATAGTACACGTGAATAGTAACTCATGAATAGTAACTCGTGAATAGTCTCATGAATAGTAACCCTGACACAAAAAGGTAGAAATTCCACAATAAAATTCATACCAATATTTCGGTATAATGATATTGAAAGAATAACATTTCTTTAAACTTATAAACAATTTATTTTAATTATTTACACTTTACTAAATAATGCATTTAATCATCATAAAATGCTAAACTTATAAGATTTTATCACCAATAACCAAAACCCTCATCGAAAATCTGCATATACCACATATATGATTCTCAAGCTATAAAATCATATTTTCCAATTTTCTTCCTTCACATAACATATTTAACTCATTTATTCATAACTAGTCTATTTTCATGAAAAATACCAAATCAGTTTCAAAAATATTTCTTTTTTGAGATTTAGCAGAATATAGTCCCATATTGAACATATATTTTTCTTAGAATTTTTAAAATTCATTTACTATTTTTCATATGGCCAAAAGCTAGAATATTTAGACATTTATCATAAATTGTACTTTTATCCAAAATTCTGAAATTCACAGAGTACATTGATATTATATAGATGTACTCCCAATAAAAAATTTTATCAATTTTGGAGTTAACCATAAGGAATTATAAGCGGTTACTTTTAAAATAGTCTTTTCTCATAAAATTCATAACTCTTAATCTATACATCCAAAAATCACCATTTTGGACACAATCAATAAAACTCATCAATATATCATTTCAAATTTTTTCAGAATTTTTACGAAGGTCGAAAGAAGTACGAATGAAAAACATAATAACCCTTAAAATCCTTTACTATCCCTTACCTCAAAAAGAAACGCCGACTGGATATCGGATATGATGAAGAAAAACTTGCACCGATGAATATCAACTCACCAAGTATCTAAATACTCACAAAATACACTCAATAATCTAGAGAGAAAGAAGAAAAGCTTATGTTTACGGTGTGATTTTCAATTCTAACTTAGCCTCTATTTATAGAAAAATTTTAGCAGACTTGACACTGCAACTTTGATGGCTTTACTGCTACTATTCCCACCACCACATTTGAAATAAAATTCAGCACATTTCTTCACCAACCACAAGTGGGGCCCACTCAATTCTAGAATTTTCCACCAAAATGCTAAATTCGGATACTTGACAATTTACGAACCATTCACCTCTTAAAATTCATAACAAATCATACGTTCATTTTAACGGTTCAAATTTTGTGGACATATACTCAACTTATATATGTATAACATATCCAAAAATTACAACGATCCAACGGTTGGATTAAAAATTATAACTCACATGATATATCTCAAAAACACTTGTTTTAATTTTTAATACCTTCATTCAAACAAAAATATTGATAAAATACCTCAACATTAATTCCTTCATTTATAACCACATAAATAAATCCATCATTTATATCCACATCAAATAAATATTTCCTTATCATATAAATCAATAATTAATTATTCACAAATAATATTACGAGAATCACAATTATGACAACCCCGGTAGTTCCCGGAAGAGGGGCTTTCCAATAAGAATTTCTCCTTCTTGGCGCCGCAATTAGGTGACCAAACCTCTCCTTGTGAAACTTTCTAGACATTGCCAATAATGCTATCTAATAATATTATTCAAATAATATGAATTATTGATCGATAATGAGAAATATTGTGCGGTGATAATTATTGAAATAATAATAATATAAAATATCAACGCATGACAATTATTGAATCAATAAAATAAAATATTGAGCGATAATTACTGTAAAAATTATTGAGTAGTGCCTTCTTACGTAAGAATCAATAATTCAAAAATCTTTGTAATACCGTCTGGTACATCTTCTTTGTCGCAACAGACATTACTTTATTTTACCAACCGGGTATTCCAACGATGTTACTTCAGATAACGATTACTGCCGTTATTTATAAAAACTTAATTTTGTTTTTTCTTCATCCTACAGTTTATTACATTATGGGGCCCAAAAATGTCATACTTGGCAGTCGTCTGAATATTCCCAAACGGAAAGAATATTCCACGACCAAACGAATATTCCCAACAACAATGATGAATATTTTATAACCACTTGTGTATTTTGAAAAAAAATTCATATATCATCCTTAACTTTAACTTTTATCAATTTAACCATTTCTTGAATAGTAATTATAAGAAAAATTGAATACTTTTATTTCATAAATTTGAGGGTCTTACAATCTCCCTCCTTATGAAATTTCATCCAAAAATTTACGTACTTGGTATTTCAAAGAGTTGAGAATACCTTGCTTTCATCTCGATTCCATCTTGTGACGCCCCAAAATAGGTCCATTCCATCCAACCCATTACGAGTGCGCCAAATACATGGTACATGAAAACAACTACAACTTTATTACAACAATTGTCGTGCAAAATACAACAACACATATATCTTGTGAGTTTGGATACAAATATATACCAAATGTGACATATGTCCCAATGTCTTGGATAGACACACCTCACGATGACACCTTACATAAAGGTATAGTCAAAAACTGTTTTAGAAATTAGAATCTTTGGGAAGTGCTCAAGAAACCTTCGTACATGGGAGGCCATGCTTCAGGTTATGATAGATATCATATGGCCACAAAATTATCCTTGGTTGACCCAATAGACCCCAAAGAAAAAAGCGAAGATTACTATCATATTCTTCCCAATGGTGAGTCTTCTCTTGACTTATCATTATCTCCATTTTGTCTCAAATTGAAATTATACTTCAAACAAACACCAAGATTATATAGGTAGTGCTCGTAAATATACTCGACAAGTGGATGAGCACAACCACATCTCTTATGATGACACGAGGTTGTATGTCATTAGACATCTTGTATGATAGTGGCAAAACACCCTTCCAACGTTGGGTTAGCCTCTCCTATATGATTCACCAAATATAACTACTAAAAGATGTATACAACACACATGTCTATCTTTGTTTAGGGAGAACTCCACGACTAGAGACCATAGTTCTATTCCTTTTGTTACCCCATTTCGACCCGGCTACACTTTTATTACACGAAAGGAATTGTGAAGCAAAAGGGTGAGCACAACTAACTTCGATAAAGAATATCATGACTAAAGATAATTAAATTATCAATAGCCTTCATCAATAACAAATCGAGATTTAGAACATATGGTAGATGATAAAAATTTCAACCATAGTTGCGGTGAGACGAGCGATCCATTAGAAGAGTCGAATAGACAATACGATCTATTATCTTCTCCATGTTAAAAGTCCACCAACAATGTTTTATCCTGTAACATCAATCAGCAGTTCCTTTCCACAATTATATGAATATCTCATAATCATAATTGTAATTCTAAATTCCTCTTACGTACCGGGGCGAATATAATTTTCATCACATGTCTTTACACGAAACATCAAAGATCATGGTTATACCAAATCACGTTTCTGTTCATAATCATACTAATAAATTCATCTTTTTCTTTTCTGGGCAAAGATATTCATCCTGATTCATCTTAGCACTGCGGCGAAAGATATTCAACAACGAATGTCATCTTTTTCTTTCACGGGGCAAAGATATTCATTAACAGATTCATCTTTTTCATCTTTGCACTACTGAGGCTAAGATATTCCTCAAAAAACATATTCCTCAACGATTCATATTTTCATATTTGCTTCTGAGGCCAAATATATTAATATCTCGAAAGAAATATATAATCATTTGAAATTTATATAAACAATAATTATAACCATGTTGATCAATTCACCTTTGCACTTAAGCTAAAGATATTCAATTATAAATTCAATGGTCATGATCATACCGGTCCTGATTCAACTTTTCACTTTTTTGGCGAAACCCTAGTGTGATCATACCAATAATCTACCCATCTTTATACTCAAGTGAAAGAGAATTTCAACATCGAGGGTTATAAAAATGTATATATGATAATAAAATCAATATAATCAATATATAGTTTTAATCTCCAGAGTAATATTCATAAATCAACTATAATTTGGTTAGAAAAAGAAACCAATTTTGTAGTGAATAGTACCTGTGAATAGTAACTCGTGAATAGTAACTCATGAATAGTAACTCATGAATAGTAACTCTGACACAAAAAAGGTAGAAATTCCACAATAAAATCCATACCAATATTTTGGTATAATGATATTGAAAGAATAACATTTCTTAAACTTATAAACAATTTATTTTAATTGTTTACACTTTACTAAATAATGCATTTAATCATCATAAAATGCCAAACTTATAAGATTTCATCACCAATAACCAAAACCCTCATCAAAAATCTGCATATACCACATATATGATTCTCAAGCCATAAAATCATATTTTCCAATTTTCTTCCTTCACATAACATATTTAACTCATTTATTCATAACTAGTCCATTTTCATGAAAAATACCAAATCAGTTAAAAAATATTTCTTTTAAGGGATTTAGCGAATATAGTCCCATATTGAACATATATTTTTCTTAGAATTTTTAAAATTCATTTACTATTTTTTCATATATGCCAAACAATGCCAAATATTTAGACATTTATCATAAATTGTACTTTTATCCAAAAATTCCGAAATTCACAGTACATTGATATTATATAGATGTACTCCCAATAAAAATTTCATCAATTTTGGAGTTAACCACAAGGAGTTATAAGCGGTTACTTTTAAAATAGTCTTTTCTCATAAAATTCATAACTCTTAATCTATACATCCAAAAATCACCATTTTGGACACAATCAATAAAACTCATCAACATATCATTTCAAATTTTTCCAAATTTTACGAAGGTCGAAAAAAAATACAAACTGAAAAACATAATAACCATTAAAATCCACTTACTATCCCTACTTACCTCAAAAAAAAAGACACTTACATTTGGATATCGGATATGTAATTTGAAGGAAACTTGCAGCGATGAATATCAACTCACCAAGTATCTAAATACTCACAAAATACACTCAATAATCTAGAGAGAAAAGAGAAAACTTATGTTTACGGTGTGATTTTCAATTCTAACTTAGCCCTCTATTTATAGGAAAATTTTAGCGAGACTTGACACTGCAACTTTGATGGCTTTACACTACTACTATTCCCACCCACCACATTTGAAATAAAATTCAGCACATTTCTTCACCAACCACAAGTGGGGCCCACTCAATTCTAAATTTTCCACCAAAATGCTAAATTCGGATACTTGACAATTTACGAACCATTCACCTCTTAAAATTCATAACAAATCATCGTTCATTTTAACGGTTCAAAATTTGTGGACATATACTCAACTTATATATGTATAACATATCCAAAAATTACAACGATCCAGCGGTCGGATTAAAAATTATAACTCACATGATATATCTAAAAAACCTTTGGTTTAATTTTTTAATACCTTCATTCAAACAAAAATCTTGATAAAATACCTCAACATTAATTCCTTCATTTATAACCACATAAATAAATCCATCATTTATATCCACATCAAATAAATATTTCCTTATCATATAAATCAATAATTAATTATTCACAAATAATATTACGAGAATCACAATTATGACAATGACGGTAGTTCCCGAGAAAGAGGGGCTTTCAATAAAATTTCTCTCTTCTTGGCGCGCAATTAGGTGACCAAACCTCTCCTTGACGAAACTTTCTAGACATTGCCAATAATGCTATCTAATAATATTATTCAAATAATATGAATTATTGATCGATAATGAGAAATATTATGCGATGATAATTATTGAAACAACAATAATATAAAATATCAACGCGACAATTATTGAATCAATAAAATAAAATATTGAGCGATAATTCTTTGTAACAATTATTGAGTAGTGCCTTCTTACGTAAGAATCAATAATTCAAAAATCTTTATAATAATCTGGTAATATTCTTTTTGCAACAACGCGTATTACTTTATTTTAACAATAGGGTATTCCAACGAGTGTTAGCAGTAACGATTCTGTAGTTATTTATAAAAACTTAATTTTGTCATTTTCTTCATCAAGCGATTTATTACATTATGGGGCCCACAAAATGGTTGCTTGCGCGTCGTCTGAATATTCCCAAAGCGGAAAAGAATATTCCACGACCAAGCGAATATTCCCAAACAACAATGAATATTTTATAACCACTTGTGTATTTTTTTGAAAAAAAATTCATATATCACCCTTAACTTTAACTTTTATCAATTTAACCATTTCTTGAATAGTAATTATAAGAAAAATTGAATACTTTTATTTCATAAAATTTGAGGTCTTACTGATCTCCCCTCCTTATGAAATTTCATCCCCAAAAATTTACGTACTTGGTATTTCAAAGAGTTGAGAATACCTTGCTTTCATTCATTCCATCTTCCACATCTCATGATTTCTCCATTGCTCATCTCACCTATTTGAGATATCATTCTAGAATCTGACTTCAAAACAAGGGTTAATTGAACAAATTAACATATCACATAATATCCCGATATTATGGTGACCAACAAATAAGCTTAGGTAGGACACACTTGGCGAAGGATTTACTCATCTCTCCCTCTAGTTACATTCCCGATCTCGCGGAGATCATATCCTAAGCTACGATACCAAATGTGACGCCCCCAAAATAGGTCCATTCCATCCAACCCATTACGAGTGCGCCAATACATGATACGAAAAAACAACTACAACTTTATTACAACAATTGTCGTGCAAAAATACAACAACACATATCTTTGTGAGTTTGGATACAAATATATACCAAATGTGACACATGTCCCAACCGTGGACAACACCTCACAATGACACCTTACATAAAGGTATAGTCAAAAACTGTTTTAGAAATTAAAATCTTTGGGAAGTGCTCAAGGAAACCTTCGTACATGGGAGGCCATGCTTCTAGGTTATGATAGATATCATATGGCCACAGAATTATCCTTGGTTGACCCAATAGACCCCAAAAAAAATGAGAAGATTACTATCATATTCTTCCCAATGGTGAGTCTTCTCTTGATTTATCATTATCTCCACTGTCTCAAATTGAGAATTATACTTCAAACAAACACCAAGATTATATAGGTAGTGCTTTCGTAAATATACTCGACAAGTGGATGAGCACAACCACATCTTATGATGACACGAGGTTGTATGTCATTAGACATCTTGTATGATAGTGGCAAAACACCCTTCCAACGTTGGGTTACTTTCTCCTATATGATTCACCAAATATAACTACTAAAAGATGTATACAACACACTTGTCTATCTTTGTTTAGGGAGAACTCCACACTAGAGACCATGATTCTATTCCTTGTTACCCCAGCTCGACCCGGCTACACTTTTATTACACGAAAGAATTGTGAAGCAAAAGGGTGAGCACAACTAACTTCGATAAAAGAATATCATGACTAAAGATAATTAAATTATCAATAGCCTTCATCAATAACAAATCGAAGATTTAGAACATATGGTAGATGATAAAAATTTCAACCATAGTTGCGGTGAACGAAGCGAATCCATTAGAAGAGTCAAATAGACAATACGATCTATTATCTTCTCCATGTTAAAAATCCACCAACAATGTTTTATCCTGTAACATCAATCAACAGTTCCTTTCCACAATTATATGAATATCTCATAATCATAATTGTAATTCTAAATTCCTCTTCGTACCCAGGACGAATATAATTTTCATCACATGTCTTTACCTAAAACATCAAAGATCATGGTTATACCAAATCACAAGTTCTGTTCATAATCATACTAATAAATTCATCTTTTTGCTTCTACTGACCAAAGATATTCATCCATGATTCATCTTCGCTTTTGCGGCCAAAATATATATTCAACAATGTCATCTTTGCATCTTACTGGGCCAAAGATATTCATTAACATTCATCTTTGCACTACGAAAGATATTCAAAATATATTCCTCAACATATTCATATTTACTATTTCATTACGCCAAATATATTAATATCTCGAAAAAATATATAATCATTTGAAATTATATAAACAATAATTATAACCATGTTGATCAATTCACCTTTTTGCTTAAGCTAAAGATATTCAATTATAAATTCAATGGTCATGATCATACCAATCCACAATTCAACTTTTCACTCTTTGGCGAAAGAGAACCCTAGTCATGATCATACCAATAATCTACCCATCTTTATACTCAGTGAAAGAGAATTTCAACATCGAGGTTATAAAAATGTTATATATGATAATAAAATCAATATAATCAATATATAGTTTTAATCTCGAGTAATATTCATAAATCAACTATAATTTGGTTAGAAAAAAAAACCAATTTTGTAGTGAATAGTACTATGAATAGTAACTTTCGTGAATAGTAATTCGTGAATAGTAATTCATGAATAGTAACTCATGAATAGTAATCCTTACACAAAAAGGTAGAAATTCCACAATAAAATCCATACCAATATTTCGGTATAATGATATTGAAAGAATAACATTTCTTAAACTTATAAACAATTTATTTTAATTGTTTACACTTTACTAAATAATGTATTTAATCATCATAAAATGTCAAACTTATAAGATTTCATCACCAATAACCAAAACCCTCATCAAAAATCTGCATATACCACATATATGATTCTCAAGCCATAAAATCATATTTTCCAATTTTCTTCCTTCACATAACATATTTAATTCATTTACTCATAACTAGTCCATTTTCATGAAAAATACCAAATCAGTTCAAAAATATTTTTTTTTAAGGATTTAGCGAATATAGTCCCATATTGAACATATATTTTTCTTAGAATTTTTAAAATTCATTTACTATTTTTCATATATTAAAAAACATGAATATTTAGACATTTATCATAAATTGTACTTTTATCCAAAAATTCCAAATTCACAGTACACTGATATTATATAGATGTACTCCCAATAAAAATTTCATCAATTTTGGAGTTAACCACAAGGAGTTATAAGCGGTTACTTTTAAAATAGTCTTTTCTCATAAAATTCATAACTCTTAATCTATACATCCAAAAATCACCATTTTGGACACAATCAATAAAACTCATCAACATATCATTTCAAATTTTTCCAGAATTTTACGAAGGTCAAAAAAAGTAATGAAATGAAAAACATAATAACCCTTAAAATCCCTTACTATCCCTTACCTCAAAAAGAGCGGCACTTACATTTGGATATCGGATATGATTTGAAGAAAACTTGCAGCGATGAATATCAACTCACCAAGTATCTAAATACTCACAAAATACACTCAATAATCTAGAGAGAAAAGAGAAAAAGCTATGTTTACGGTGTGATTTTCAATTCTAACTTAGCCCTCTATTTATAGGAAAATTTTAGCGAGACTTGACTGCCAACTTTGATGGCTTTACTGCTACTATTCCCACCCACCACATTTGAAATAAAATTCAGCACATTTCTTCACCAACCACAAGTGGGGCCCACTCAATTCTAGAATTTTCCACCAAAATGCTAAATTATATACTTGACAATTTACGAACCATTCACCTCTTAAAATTCATAACAAATCATACGTTCATTTTAAACGGTTCAAAATTTGTGGACATATACTCAACTTATATATGTATAACATATCCAAAAATTACAACGATCCAACGGTCGGATTAAAAATTATAACTCACATAATATATCTCAAAACACTTTGGTTTAATTTTTAATACCTTCATTCAAACAAAAATCTTGATAAAATACCTCAACATTAATTCCTTCATTTATAACCACATAAATAAATCCATCATTTATATCCACATCAAATAAATATTTCCTTATCATATAAATCAATAATTAATTATTCACAAATAATATTACGAGAATCACAATTATGACAACCAGGTAGTTCCCGGAAAGAGGGGCTTTCGATAAGAATTTCTCCTTCTTGGCGGCGAATTAGGTGACCAAACCTCTCCTTGACAAAACTTTCTAGACATTGCCAATAATGCTATCTAATAATATTATTCAAATAATATGAATTATTGATCGATAATGAGAAATATTGTGCGGTGATAATTATTGAAACAACAATAATATAAAATATCAACGCAACAACAATTATTGAATCAATAAAATAAAATATTGAGCGATAATTCTTTGTAACAATTATTGAGTAGTGCTTTCTTACGTAAGAATCAATAATTCAAAATATTGTAATAATACTGTGTAATGTCTTCTTGCAAACAACGCGTATTTTTTTTTTTAACCACCGGGTATTCCAATGTGTTAATTGATAACTTTATTACGCCGTTATTTATAAAAACTTAATTTTGTCGTTTTCTTCATCCGAAGCGGTTATTACATTATGGGGCCCACAAATGGTTGCTTGGCGGTAAATCGCGAATATTCCCAACGCGAAAAGAATATTCCACGACCAAACGAATATTCCCCAACAATGAATATTTTATAACCACTTGTGTATTTTGAAAAAAAATTCATATATCACCCTTAACTTTAACTTTTATCAATTTAACCATTTCTTGAATAGTAATTATAAGAAAAATTGAATACTTTTATTTCATAAAATTTGGGGTCTTACAATCTCCCTCCTTATGAAATTTCATCCCGAAATTTACGTGCACTGTATTTCAAAGAGTTGAGAATACCTTGCTTCCATTCGATTCCATCTTCCCTGTCATCATGATTTCTCCATTGCTCATCTCCTCGTATTTTAGATATCATTCTAGAATACAACTTCAAAAACAAGGGTTAATTGAACAAATTAACATATCACATAATATCCCGATATTATGACCGACCAACAATTAAGCTTAGGTAGGACACACTAGCGAAGGATTTACTCATCTCTCCCTCCTAGTTCTATTCCCGATCTCCGCCAGAGATCATATCCTAAGCTCGATACTAAAATGTGACAACCCCAAAAATAGGTCCATTCCATCCAACCCATTCTCGAGTCGCCAAATACATGGTACGAAAAAAAACTACAACTTTATTACAACAATTGTCGTGCAAAATACAACAACACATATATTTGTGAGTTTGGATACAAATATATACCAAATGTGACATATGTCCCAACCGTAATGATAAATGCACCTCACAACAATGACACCTTACATAAAGGTATAGTCAAAAACTGCTTTTAGAAATTAAAATCTTTGGGAAGTGCTCAAGAAACCTTCGTATATGGGAGGCCATGCTTCTAGGTTATGATAGATATCATATGGCCACAAAATTATCCTTGGTTGACCTAATAGACCCCAAAGAAAAACGAGAAGATTACTATCATATTCTTCCCAATGGTGAGTCTTCTCTTGATTTATCATTATCTCCACTGTCTCAAATTGAGAATTATACTTCAAACAAACACCAAGATTATATAGGTAGTGCTCAGTAAATATACTCGAAGAAGTGGATGAGCACAACCACATCTTATGATGACACGAGGTTGTATGTCATTAGACATCTTGTATGATAGTGGCAAAACACCCTTCCAACGTTGGGTTCGCCTCTCCCTATATGATTCACCAAATATAACTACTAAAAGATGTATACAACACACTTGTCTATACTGTTTAGGGAGAACTCCACAGCTAGAGACCACCGTTCTATTCCCTTGTTACCCCCGCTCAACTCCAGATACTACACTTTTATTACCTAAAAGGAATTGTGAAGCAAAAGGGTGAGCACAACTAGCTCAGTAAAGAATATCATGACTAAAGATAATTAAATTATCAATAGCCTTCATCAATAACAAATCAGAGATTTAGAACATATGGTAGATGATAAAAATTTCAACCATAGTTGCAGCGGAACGAGCAATCCATTAGAAGAGTCAAATAGACAATACAGTCTATTATCTTCTCCATGTTAAAAGTCCACCAACAATGTTTTATCCCTATAACATCAATCAATGAGCCTTTTCCACAATTATATGAATATCTCATAATCATAATTGTAATTCTAAATTCTCTTCGTACCCGGGATTTAATATAATTTTCATCACATGTCTTTACCTAAAACATCAAAGATCATGGTTATACCAAATCACAGCCTCATGCTCATAATCATACTAATAAATTCATCTTTGCACTACGACCAAAGATATTCATCCACGCTCATCTTCGCACTAATCGCCCAAAGATATTCAACAACAAAATCTTCATCTTTGCACTACGGGCCAAAGATATTCATTAATTACTCATCTTTGCAATTCTACACTACGCCAAAGATATTCTCAATCAACATATTTGCATATAAGCCAATTATATTCATCAATAGTTCTATTTGCATTACAAATGCCAAATATATTAATATCTCAAAAAAATATATAATCATTTCGTATTTATATAAACAATAATTATAACCATGTTGATCAATTCACCTTTGCACTTAAGCTAAAGATATTCAATTATAAATTCAATGGTCATGATCATACCAAATCACAATTCAACTTTTCACTCATCGCCAAAGAGAACCCTAGTCGTGATCATACCAATAATCTACCCATCTTTATACTCAAGTGAAAGAGAATTTCAACATCGTGGTTATAAAAAATGTTATATATGATAATAAAATCAATATAATCAATATATAGTTTTAATCTCCGAGTAATATTCATAAATCAACTATAATTTGGTTAGAAAAAGAAACCAATTTTGTAGTGAATAGTACCCGTAGTAATAATAGTAACTCATGAATAGTAACTGAATATGAATAATAGTAACCCCACACAAAAAAGGTAGAAATTCCACAATAAAATCCATACCAATATTTCTAGATAATGATATTGAAAGAATAACATTTCTTAAACTTATAAACAATTTATTTTAATTGTTTACACTTTACTAAATAATGCATTTAATCATCATAAAATGCCAAACTTATAAGATTTCATCACCAATAACCAAAACCCTCATCAAAAATCAGATATATACCACATATATGATTCTCAAGCCATAAAATCATATTTTCCAATTTTCTTCCTTCACATAACATATTTAACTCATTTATTCATAACTAGTCCATTTTCATGAAAAAATACCAAATCGGTTCCAAAAAATATTTTTTTTCTGGGATTTTAGCGAGAATATAGTCCTATATTGAACATATATTTTTCTTAGAATTTTTAAAATTCATTTACTATTTTTCATATGGCCAAAACCGCTGAATATTTAGACATTTATCATAAATTGTACTTTTATCCAAAAATTCCGAAATTCACAGAGTACATTGATATTATATAGATGTACTCCCAATAAAAATTTCATCAATTTTGGAGTTAACCACAAGGAATTATAAGCGGTTACTTTTAAAATAGTCTTTTCTCATAAAATTCATAACTCTTAATCTATACATCCAAAAATCACCATTTTTGGACACAATCAATAAAACTCATCAACATATCATTTCAAATTTTTCCAAATTTTCTCAAGGTCAAAAGAAGTACGAATCTGAAAAACATAATAACCCTTAAAATCCCTTTACTATCCTTACTATCCTTACCTCAAAAGAGCAGCAAAGACTTCCGATCGGATATCGGATATGACGTCAAGGAAACTTGCAATCGATGAATATCAACTCACCAAGTATCTAAATACTCACAAAATACACTCAATAATCTAGAGAGAGAAAGAGAGAAAGCTTATGTTTCTGGTGTGATTTTCAATTCTAACTTAGCCCTCTATTTATAGGAAAATTTTAGCAGACTTGACTCGCAACTTTGATGGCTTTACCTCGCTACTATTCCCACCCACCACATTTGAAATAAAATTCAGCACATTTCTTCACCAACCACAAGTGGGGCCCACTCAATTCTAGAATTTTCCACCAAAATGCTAAATTATATACTTCAACAATTTCTCTAACCATTCACCTCTTAAAATTCATAACAAATCATACGTTCATTTTTAATTGTTCAAAATTTGTGGACATATACTCAACTTATATATGTATAACATATCCAAAAATTACAACGATCCAACGGTCGGATTAAAAATTATAACTCACACAATATATCTCAAAAACACTGGTTTAATTTTTAATACCTTCATTCCGACAAAAATATTGATAAAATACCTCAACATTAATTCCTTCATTTATAACCACATAAATAAATCCATCATTTATATCCACATCAAATAAATATTTCCTTATCATATAAATCAATAATTAATTATTCACAAATAATATTACAGAATCACAATTATGACAACCAGGCCGTTCCCAGGAAAGAGGGGGCTTTCCAATAAGAATTTCTCCTTCATCAAGCGCAATTTAGGTGACCAAACCTCTCCTTGACAGAACTTTCTAGACATTGCCAATAATGCTATCTAATAATATTATTCAAATAATATGAATTATTGATCTGATAATGAGAAATATTGTGCAGTGATAATTATTGAAACAACAATAATATAAAATATCAACGCAGCAATTATTGAATCAATAAAATAAAATATTGAACAGTAATTACTGTAACAATTATTGAGTAATGCCTTCTTACGTAAGAATCAATAATTCAAAAATATCGTAATAATACCGCAAGCATCATCATGCAAGCACACGCCAGACATTTATTTTTAACCACCGTATTCCAACAAAGTGTTAATTGTGAATAACGACGCCGCGTTATTTATAAAAACTTAATTTTGTCATTTTCTTCATCCGACAGTTATTCACATTATGGGGCCCACAAATGGTCATACTGTCATTATTAATATTCCCGACGTAAAGAATATTCCACGACCAAACGAATATTCCCCAAACAATGAATATTTTATAACCACTTGTGTATTTTGAAAAAAATTCATATATCACCCTTAACTTTAACTTTTATCAATTTAACCATTTACCAATAGTAATTATAAGAAAAATTGAATACTTTTATTTCATAAAATTCGGTCTTACAATCTCCCTCCTTATGAAATTTCATCCCCAAATTTACGTACTTAGTATTTCAAAGAGTTGAGAATACCTTGCTTTCATCTTCCATCTTCCTCGTCCTCATGATTTCTCCATTGCTCATCTCCTCGTATTTTAGATATCATTCTAGAATACAACTTCAAAAAGGGGGTTAATTGAACAAATTAACATATCACATAATATCCCCGATATTATGATCGACACCAACAAATAAGCTTAGGTAGGACACACTAGCGAAGGATTTACTCATCTCTCCTCCCTAGTTCTATTCCCCATCTCCGCCAGAGATCATATCCCTAAGCTCGATACCAAATGTGACAACCCCAAAATAGGTCCATTCCATCCAACCCATTCTCGAGTCGCCAAATACATGGTACGTAAAAAACAACTACAACTTTATTACAACAATTGTCGTGCAAAATACAACAACACATATATACGTGAGTTTGATACAAATATATACCAAATGTGACACTCATGTCCCAACCGTGGATAAATAAAGACATCACAAAGACACACCTTACATAAATGGTATAGTCAAAAACTGCTTTTAGAAATTAAAATCTTTGGGAAGTGCTCAAGAAAACTTCGTATATGGGAGGCCATGCTTCTAGGTTATGATAGATATCATATGGCCACGTAATTATCCTCGTCAATCTAATAGACCCCAAAGAAAAACGAGAAGATTACTATCATATTCTTCCCAATGGTGAGTCTTCTCTTGATTTATCATTATCTCCACTCGCCTCAAATTGAGAATTATACTTCAAACAAACACCAAGATTATATAGTAGTGCTCAGAAATATACTCAAGAAGTGGATGAGCACAACCCCGCTTTATGATGACACGAGGTCAGTATGTCATTAGACATCTTGTATGATAGTGGGCAAAACACCCTTCCAACGTTGGGTTCGCCTCTCCCTATATGATTCACCAAATATAACTACTAAAAGATGTATACAACACACTTGTTCATACTGCTTAGGAGAACTCCATAAATAGAGACCACCGCTCTATTCCTTTGTTACCCCCGCCGACCCAAATACACTTTTATTACCCGAAAAGGAATTGTGAAGCAAAAGGGTGAGCACAACTAGCTTCAAGAAAGAATATCATGACTAAAGATAATTAAATTATCAATAGCCTTCATCAATAACAAATCGTAGATTTAGAACATATGGTAGATGATAAAAATTTCAACCATAGTTGCAAATGAAACGAAGCAATCCATTAAGAGAGTCAAATAGACAATACAATCTATTATCTTCTCCATGTTAAAAGTCCACCAACAATGTTTTATCCCTCAGAACATCAATCAACAGCCTTTTCCACAATTATATGAATATCTCATAATCATAATTGTAATTCTAAATTCTCTTCGCACCTGTGATTTAATATAATTTTCATCACATGTCTTTACCTCAAACATCAAAGATCATGGTTATACCAAATCACAGCCCTGCTCATAATCATACTAATAAATTCATCTTTGCACTACTACCAAAGATATTCATCCACGCTCATCTTCGCACTAATCGCCAAAGATATTCAACAACAAAATATCTTTGCACTACGCCAAATATTATTAATATTCATCTTTGCACCATCTCAAAGATATTCATTTCATCTTTGCACTAGCAGCCAAAGATATTCCTCAATAGATATATTTGCACTACATATCAATAATTCATATTTGCACTACAAATAGCCAAATATATTAATATCTCAAAGAAATATATAATCATTTCGTAATTTATATAAACAATAATTATAACCATGTTGATCAATTCACCTTTGCACTTAAGCTAAAGATATTCAATTATAAATTCAATGGTCATGATCATACCAAATACAATTCAACTTTTCACTATCGCCAAAGAGAACCCTAGTCATGATCATACCAATAATCTACCCATCTTTATACTCAAGTGAAAGAGAATTTCAACATCGTGGTTATAAAAATGTTATATATGATAATAAAATCAATATAATCAATATATAGTTTTAATCTCCGTAGTAATATTCATAAATCAACTATAATTTGGTTAGAAAAAGAAACCAATTTTGTAGTGAATAATAAGACTCGTGAATAAGAATCTCGAATGAAAGAATCATGAATAAGAACTCATGAATAGTAACCCCTATACAAAAAAGGTAGAAATTCCACAATAAAATCCATACCAATATTTCTAAGATAATGATATCGAAAGAATAACATTTCTTAAACTTATAAACAATTTATTTTAATTGTTTACACTTTACTAAATAATGCATTTAATCATCATAAAATGCCAAACTTATAAGATTTCATCACCAATAACCAAAACCCTCATCAAAAATCAGATATACCATATATATGATTCTCAAGCCATAAAATCATATTTTCCAATTTTCTTCCTTCACATAACATATTTAACTCATTTATTCATAACTAGTCCATTTTCATGAAAAATACCAAATCAGCCCAAAAATATTTTTTTCTGGATTTAGCAGAATATAGTCCCATATTGAATATATATTTTTCTTAGAATTTTTAAAATTCATTTACTATTTTTCATATGGCCAAAACCGCTAATATTTAGACATTTATCATAAATTGTACTTTTATCCAAAAATTCAAATTCACAGAGTACACTCGATATTATATAGATGTACTCCCAATAAAAATTTCATCAATTTTGGAGTTAACCACAAGGAATTATAAGCTGCTACTTTTAAAATAGTCTTTTCTCATAAAATTCATAACTCTTATCTATATACATCCAAAAATCACCATTTTTGGACACAATCAATAAAACTCATCAACATATCATTTCAAATTTTTCCAGAATTTTCTCAAGGTCAAAAGAAGTACGAACCGAAAAAACATAATAACCCTTAAAATCCCTTTACTATCCCTTACCTCAAAAGAAAAGAAAGACTTCCGATCGGATATCTGATATGACGTCAAGGAAACTTGCAATCGATGAATATCAACTCACCAAGTATCTAAATACTCACAAAATACACTCAATAATCTAGAGAGAGAAAGAGAGAAAGCTTATGTTTCGTGTGATTTTCAATTCTAACTTAGCCTCTATTTATAGGAAAATTTTAGCAGACTTGACTCCAAAACCCGATGGCTTTACTCGCTACTATTCCCACCCACCACATTTGAAATAAAATTCAGCACATTTCTTCACCAACCACAAGTGGGGCCCACTCAATTCTAGAATTTTCCACCAAAATGCTAAATTATAATACTTCAACAATTTCTCAACCATTCACCTCTTAAAATTCATAACAAATCATACGCTCATTTTTAATCGGCTCAAAATTTGTGGACATATACTCAACTTATATATGTATAACATATCCAAAAATTACAACGATCCAACTATTTGATTAAAAATTATAACTCACGCAATATATCTCAAAAACACTGGTTTAATTTTTAATACCTTCATTCCGACAAAAATACTGATAAAATACCTCAACATTAATTCCTTCATTTATAACCACATAAATAAATCCATCATTTATATCCACATCAAATAAATATTTCCTTATCATATAAATCAATAATTAATTATTCACAAATAATATTACAGAATCACAATTATGACAACCAGGCCGTTCCCAGAAAAGAGGGGGCTTTCCAATAAGAATTTCTCCTTACTGGCGCGCAATTAGGTGACCAAACCTCTCCTTGACAGAACTTTCTAGACATTGCCAATAATGCTATCTAATAATATTATTCAAATAATATGAATTATTGATCTGATAATGAGAAATATTGTGCAGTGATAATTATCAAACAACAATAATATAAAATATCAACGCAGAATTATTGAATCAATAAAATAAAATATTGAACAAGAATTACCGTAATAATTATTGAGTAGTGCCTTCACGTAAGAATCAATAATTCAAAAATACTGTAAATACCGCAGTACACGCATGCGCAACAACGCCAGACATCGTATTTTTTAACCAACGTATATTCCAACAAAGGTTAATTCAGTGAATAACTACGCCAAGCTATTTATAAAAACTTAATTTTGTCGCTTTTTCATCCGACAGCTATTCTCACTATGGGGCCCATAAATGGTCATACTCATGGTCGCATTTAATATTCCCCGGCGTAAAGAATATTCCACGACCAAACGAATATTCCCCACAACAATGAAATATTTTATAACCACTCATGTATTTTGAAAAAAAATTCATATATCACCCTTAACTTTAACTTTTATCAATTTAACCATTTACCAATAGTAATTATAAGAAAAATTGAATACTTTTATTTCATAAAATTCGGTCTTACAATCTCCCTCCTTATGAAATTTCGTCCCTAAATTTACGTACTGTATTTCAAAGAGTCGAGAATACCTTGCTTTCATTTCGCATTCCATCTTCCCCGCCATCATGATTTCTCCATTGCTCATCTCCTCGTATTTTTTATATCATTCTAGAATACAACTTCAAAAACAAGGGTTAATTGAACAAATTAATATATCACATAATATCCCGATATTATGACCGACCAACAAATAAGCTTAGTAGACACACTAACAAGGATTTTACTCATCTCTCCTCCTAGTTCTATTCCCCGATCTCCGCCAGAGATCATATCCCTAAGCTCGATACTAAATGTGACAACCCCAAAATAGGTCCATTCCATCCAACCCATTCTCGAGTCGCCAAATACATGGTACGTAAAAAACAACTACAACTTTATTACAACAATTGTCGTGGCAAAATACAACAACACATATATCGTGAGTTTGATACAAATATATACCAAATGTGACATATGTCCCAACCTCGATAAAGACTCTCAAAGGACACCTTACATAAAGGTATAGTCAAAAAACTGCTTTAGAAATTAAAATCTTTGGGAAGTGCTCAAGAAAACCTTCGTATACGGGAGGCCATGCTTCTAGGTTATGATAGATATCATATGGCCACGTAATTATCCTTGGTCAATCTAATAGACCCCAAAGAAAAACGAGAAGATTACTATCATATTCTTCCCAATGGTGAGTCTTCTCGATTTATCATTATCTCCACTGCCTCAAATTGAGAATTATACTTCAAACAAACACCAAGATTATATAGTAGTGCTCAGAATATACTCAAAGAAGTGGATGAGCACAACCTCGCCTTTTATGATGACACGAGAGGTCAGATGTCATTAGACATCTTGTATGATAGTGGCAAAACACCCTTCCAACGCTGGGTTCGCCTCTCCTATATGATTCACCAAATATAACTACTAAAAGATGTATACAACACACTTGTCTCATACTGCTTAGGAGAACTCCACACCAGAGACCACCGCTCTATTCCCTTGTTACCCCCCCAATTCAACCCAAATTTACACTTTTTATTACCCGAAAGGAATTGTGAAGCAAAAGGGTGAGCACAACTAGCTCAAGAAAGAATATCATGACTAAAGATAATTAAATTATCAATAGCCTTCATCAATAACAAATCGTAGATTTAGAACATATGGTAGATGATAAAAATTTCAACCATAGTTGCAAATGAACGAGCAATCCATTAAAGAGTCAAATAGACAATACAAATCTATTATCTTCTCCATGTTAAAAGTCCACCAACAATGTTTTATCCCCTCAGAATATCAATCAATCAGCCTTTTCCACAATTATATGAATATCTCATAATCATAATTGTAATTCTAAATTCTCTTCGCATCTGTGATTTAATATAATTTTCATCACATGTCTTTACCTCAAAACATCAAAGATCATGGTTATACCAAATCACAGCCTCCTCGCTCATAATCATACTAATAAATTCATCTTCAGACTACTACCAAAGATATTCATCCACGCTCATCTTCGCACTAATCGCCAAAAGATATTCAATAACAAAATCATCTTTGCACTACGGCCAAAGATATTCATTAATAGCTCATCTTCAGACCACATGCAATTCATCTTTGCACCACAAAAGATATTCCTCAATTTGCACTACAAGCCAATATTTCATCAACAGCACTTTGCAACAGCCAAATATATTAATATCTCAAAGAAATATATAATCATTTCGTAATTTATATAAACAATAATTATAACCATGTTGATCAATTCACCTTTGCACTTAAGCTAAAGATATTCAATTATAAATTCAATGGTCATGATCATACCACCACAATTCAACTTTTCACCATCGCCAAAGAGAGAGAACCCTAGTCATGATCATACCAATAATCTACCCATCTTTATACTCAAGTGAAAGAGAATTTCAACATCGTGGTTATAAAAATGTTATATATGATAATAAAATCAATATAATCAATATATAGTTTTAATCTCCAGAGTAATATTCATAAATCAACTATAATTTGTTAGAAAAAGAAACCAATTTTGTAAAGAATAAGACCCGTGAATAAGAATAATAAAATCTCGTGAATAAGAACTCATGAATAAGAACTCATGAATAGAACCCCACAAAAAGGTAGAAATTCCACAATAAAATCCATACCAATATTTCTAAGATAATGATATCGAAAGAATAACATTTCTTAAACTTATAAACAATTTATTTTAATTGTTTACACTTTACTAAATAATGCATTTAATCATCATAAAATGCCAAACTTATAAGATTTCATCACCAATAACCAAAACCCTCATCAAAAATCAGATATACCACATATATGATTCTCAAGCCATAAAATCATATTTTCCAATTTTCTTCCTTCACATAACATATTTAACTCATTTATTCATAACTAGTCCATTTTCATGAAAAATACCAAATCAGCCCCAAAATATTTTTTTCTGGGATTTAGCGTAATATAGTCCCATATTGAATATATATTTTTCTTAGAATTTTAAAATTCATTTACTATTTTTCATACGGCCAAAACCACTAATATTTAGACATTTATCATAAATTGTACTTTTATCCAAAAATTCAAAATTCACAGAGTACACTCGATATTATATAGATGTACTCCCAATAAAAAATTTCATCAATTTTGAGTTAACCACAAGGAATTATAAGCTTGCTTACTTTTAAAATAGTCTTTTCTCATAAAATTCATAACTCTTAATCTATACATCCAAAAATCACCATTTTTGGACACAATCAATAAAACTCATCAACATATCATTTCAAATTTTTCCAGAATTTTCTCAAGGTCAAGAAGTACGAATCGAAAAACATAATAACCCTTAAAATCCTTTACTATCCCTTACCTCAAAAGAAAAAGACTTCCGACCGGATATCTGATACGACGTCAAGGAAACTTGCAATCGATGAATATCAACTCACCAAGTATCTAAATACTCACAAAATACACTCAATAATCTAGAGAGAGAAAGAGAGAAAGCTTATGTTTCGTGTGATTTTCAATTCTAACTTAGCCTCTATTTATAGGAAAATTTTAGCAGCACTTCGACCAAGAACCCCGATGGCTTTACTCGCTACTATTCCCACCCACCACATTTGAAATAAAATTCAACACATTTCTTCACCAACCACAAGTGGGGCCCACTCAATTCTAGAATTTTCCACCAAAATGCTAAATTTATAAACCTACAATTTCTCAACCATTCACCTCTTAAAATTCATAACAAATCATACGCTCATTTTAAACGGCTCAAAATTTGTGGACATATACTCAACTTATATATGTATAACATATCCAAAAATTACAACGATCCAACTATCGGATTTAAAAATTATAACTCACACAATATATCTCAAAAACACCGGTTTAATTTTTAATACCTTCATTCCGACAAAAATATCGATAAAATACCTCAACATTAATTCCTTCATTTATAACCACATAAATAAATCCATCATTTATATCCACATCAAATAAATATTTCCTTATCATATAAATCAATAATTAATTATTCACAAATAATATTACGTAATCACAATTATGACAACCAAAAGCCGCTCTCAGAAAGAGGGGGGCTTTCCATAAGAATTTCTCCTTACTCGCACAAGCAATTAGTGACCAAACCTCTCCTCGATGTAACTTTCTAGACATTGCCAATAATGCTATCTAATAATATTATTCAAATAATATGAATTATTGATCCGATAATGAGAAATATCAGGCAAAGGATAATTATCAAACAACAATAATATAAAATATCAACGCAAAGAATTATTGAATCAATAAAATAAAATATCAACAAGAATTACCGTAATAATTATCGAGTAGGCCTTCTTACGTAAGAATCAATAATTCAAAAATACCGTAAACCGTAACAACGCAGCTTTATTTTACCAACCGCAACAACGCCAGACATCAACCATCCGTATTCCAACAAAGGTTAATTCAGAATAACGACACGCCTGCTATTTATAAAAACTTAATTTTGTCATTTTCTTCATCCGACATCTTATTCTCAATAGTATATGGGCCCATAAAATGGTCAATCTGCATTTAATATTTCCCCATATTTCCCACGTACAAGTAAAGAATATTCCACTCCACCAAACGAATATTCCCCACAACAATGAATATTTTATAACCACTATCATATATTTTGAAAAAAATTCATATATCACCCTTAACTTTAACTTTTATCAATTTAACCATTTACCAATAAATCCATTCCATCCAACCCAAAGAAAAATTGAATACTTTTTATTTCATAAAATTCGGGGTCTTACAAAAACTGCTTTTAGAAATTAGAATCTTTGGGAAGTGCTCAAGGAAACCTTCGTACATGGGAGGCCATGCTTCTAGGTTATGATAGATATCATATGGCCACAGAATTATCCTTGGTTGACCCAATAGACCCAAAGAAAAATTAGAAGATTACTATCATATTCTTCCCAATAGTGAGTCTTCTCTTGACTAATCATTATCTCCACTATCTCAAATTGAGAATTATACTTCAAACAAACACCAAGATTATATAGGTAGTGCTCGTAAATATACTCAAAGAAGTGGATGAGCACAACCTCGCCTTTATGATGACACGAGGTTGTATGTCATTAGACATCTTGTATGATAGTGGCAAAACACCCTTCCAACGTTGGGTTCGCCTCTCCCTATATTATTCACCAAATATAACTACTAAAAGATGTATACAACACACTTGTCTATACTGTTTAGGGAGAACTCCATGCCTAGAGACCACCGCTCTATTCCTTGTTACCCCGCTTTCGACCCAAATACACTTTTATTACACTAAAGGAATTGTGAAGCAAAAGGGTGAGCACAACTAGCTTCAAGAAAAGAATATCGGACTAAAGATAATTAAATTATCAATAGCCTTCATCAATAACAAATCAGAGATTTAGAACATATGGTAGATGATAAAAATTTCAACCATAGTTGCAGTGGAACGAGCAATCCATTAGAAGAGTCAAATAGACAATACAGTCTATTATCTTCTCCATGTTAAAAGTCCACCAACAATGTTTTATCCCTGTAACATCAATCAACAGTTCCTTTCCACAATTATATGAATATCTCATAATCATAATTGTAATTCTAAATTCCTCTTCGCACCTGGAGATCTAATATAATTTTCATCATATGTCTTTACCTGAAATATCAAAGATCATGGTTATACCAAATCACAGTTCCTGTTCATAATCATAAGCGGTTACTTTTAAAATAATCTTTTCTCATAAAATTCATAACTCTTAATCTATACATCCAAAAATCACTATTTTTGGACATAATCAATAAAACTCATCAACATATCATTTCAAATTTTTCCAGAATTTTCTGAAGGTCAGAAGAAGTACGAACTGAAAAACATAATTACTCTTAAAATCCCTTACTATCCCCTACCTCAAAAGAGCAAAGACTTACATTTGGATATGAGATATATTGACAAGGAACTTGCAATCGATGAATATCAACTCACCAAGTATCTAAATACTCACAAAATACACTCAATAATCTAGAGAGAGAAAGAGAGAAAGCTTATGTTTCTGGTGCGATTTTTAATTCTAACTTAGCCCTCTATTTATAGGAAAATTTTAGCAGACTTGACCTGCAACCTGATGGCTTTACCTGCTACTATTCCCACCCACCACATTTGAAATAAAATTTAGCACATTTCTTCACCAACCACAAGTAGGGCCCACTCAATTCTAGAATTTCCACCAAAATGCTAAATTTGGATACTTCAACAATTTCTGAACCATTCACCTATTAAAATTCATAACAAATCATACGTTCATTTTTAACGGTTCAAAATTTGTGGACATATACTCAACTTATATATGTATAACATATCCAAAAATTACAATGATCCAACGGTCAGATTAAAAATTATAACTCACGCAATATATCTCAAAAACACTGGTTTAATTTTTAATACCTTCATTCCGACAAAAATATTGATAAAATACCTCAACATTAATTCCTTCATTTATAACCACATAAATAAATCCATCATTTATATCCACATCAAATAAATATTTTCTTATCATATAAATCAATAATTAATTATTCACAAATAATATTACAGAATCACAATTATGACAATCAGGTCGTTCCCAGGAAAGAGGGGGCTTTCCAATAAGAATTTCTCCTTACTAGCGCGCAATTAGGTGACCAAACCTCTCCTTGACAGAACTTTCTAGACATTGCCAATAATGTTATCTAATAATATTATTCAAATAATATGAATTATTAATCGATAATGAGAAATATTGTGCAAAGGATAATTATTGAAATAACAATAATATAAAATATCAACGCAAAGAATTATTGAATAAATAAAATAAAATATTGAACAAGTAATTATCGTAACAATTATTGAGTAGTGCCTTCTTACGTAAGAATCAATAATTCAAAAATATTATGTAATACCGCAAAAGCCAGTGCAACAACGCCATTACTTTTTATTTTACCAACCGTATTCCAACAAAGGTTAATTGTGAACGATTACGCCGTTATTTATAAAAACTTAATTTTGTCGCTTTCTTCATCCGAGCGCTTATTTTGTTATGGGGCCCACAAATGGGCATGCTTGCTGAGTAAATATTTAATATTCCCGACAGAAAGAATATTCCACGACCAAACCAATATTTCCCGACAATAATGAATATTTTATAACCACTTGTGTATTTTGAAAAAAAAATTCATATATCATCCTTAACTTTAACTTTTATCAATTTAACCATTTACTGAATAGTAATTATAAGAAAAATTGAATACTTTTATTTCATAAATTTCGGGGTCTTACATATACCGTTCATCAATGCCAATGCAGACGTAGAACCAGTCAGTTTTCATGGTTTGGAAATAAGCAACACCCACTACCACGCTATTGGAGCACCACTACCCGAACCCCATATTTCTGCTGAGGTGATGTCAGCCACTCGAGAAATGATGTCGTTGGGTCATAAGCCAGGACAAGGGTTGGGTAAAGATGGCCAGGGTATCCAGTACCCCATTCGATTAACCAAGCATGTTGGAACAGTTGGACTAGGCTATTCTGTCAGCTCTAGTCACAAGAATCCTCATAAGCATCAACAGATTCCTTTAGCTTCAACCATGTGGCGTTCGGTTTCGCCTTCAAACTCCGAGTCCGCACAACCTCCAGTAAAGGTGCCAGCCAATGTCATGGCCATGTTATTTCCTAAGCCGAAACCGGTGGAGGAAAAGAAAATCATTATTCCAGATCCCGCAATTGAAGAAAAGGAGCGGAGAATCAAGGAAAACATTGTCCGAATAATGTCGGGCATGCGCATCATCATCCATGATGAACATACCAACAGATACACCCCAGATGATGATTGCCCTGACGTAATGGCCATCATTCAGGACAAGGAGGATGATGACAATCCCTCCATCACTGCGGTCCACCCGGACTTTACCTTACCAATTGGAACAACATTCCTTGCTTTGGTCGACAAGCAAAGGTAAAGCGGCGTAATTCTTTTTCGCCTCAGAATACAATAACTGCTTACTTTTATGTACAGTATTAGCAGTTTGTTTTGCCAGTATATGCTAACACTGTGTATGATCAACGCATTTCATATATACTAAGTGAAAGCATATTTTGTTTCAGGACTCTGAATTTAGATGTGCCTGTATTTGTGGATACGATGCCTCTCCTACACAAGGATTGTACCTTTGATGTAGAGATGAATTCAGCCTTGATGGATCCCCATGATGACATTGAGGTGCCTCCATAAATTCAAGAATGGGTCAAAGACAAACCCAAACCCAACCTTGATCAAACCACTTCTTTCAATCTCGGAACCTTAGAAAGCCCTAAGTTAATCCAGATTGGTTCAGACCTTACCCCAAACCAACGGAATGACATGGTTATGTTATTAACATAATTCCAGGATGTGTTTGCATGGTCTCATGAAGACATGGTGGGTCTATCCACTGACATTGTCCTTCATCGCCTTCCCATTAAAGAGGGATTTAAGCCGATCAAGCAAAAGCTCGGCGATTGAAACACGAGTGGAGTTTAAAGGTGAAAGAAGAGATTGTGAAACAATTTCAATTCTAAGATCATCATGGTGTCTACATATCTTGAGTGGATATCCAACATCGTGCATGTACCTAAACCTGGAGGGAAGGTGCGAGTTTGCGTGGATTACAGGGACTTGAACAAAGCTTGCTTAAAAGATAGCTTTCCCGTGCCATTTATCCACATTCTCATTGACAATACTGCTCAATGCGACATGTACTCCTTTGCTGATTACTTTGCGGGGTGCCATCAGATCATGGTTGCCGAGGAAGATCATGAGAAGACTGCTTTCATCACTCCTTGGGGAACTTTTTTCTATAGACGGTTGTCATTCGGCCTCATCAATGCCGGAGCTACCTATCAACGAGCTATGATGGCTCTTTTCCATGACTTAATGCATAAAGAGATTGAGATCTACATGGATGACATACTTGTCAAGTCCCGGAAGGAGGATGGCCATCTAGACCATCTCAGAAAGTTGTTCAACAGGTTGCGTAAGTACAACTTGAAGTTGAATCCAGCTAAGTGCACCTTTGGCGTCAAGTCAGGCAAGTTGCTAGGATTTCTAGTTAGCCACAAAGGGATTGAGTTGGATCCTACCAAAATCCAAGCCATCACAGAAATGCCCATTCCCCAGAAAGAGAAGGAAATACGTGGATTTTTGGGAAGGATCAACTTCATCAGCAGGTTTATCTCCCAACTCACGGCAACCTGTGAGCCAATCTTCAAGTTATTAAGGAAGAACTCCTCCATGAAATGGAATGATGAGTGCCAGAATGCCTTCCTTACAATCAAGAAACAGCTAGTCAAAGCTCCTGTCTTGGTACCACCCAGGGATGATGTTCCCCTGTTCATGTACTTATCCATAAGTGACAATGCCATGGGCTGTATGCTGGGACAGAAATACGATAGAGGCCAAGAATGAGCTATCTATTACCTCAGTAAAAGGTTTAGTAGTAGTGAACACAAGTACACTCTGATCGATAAGACGTGTTGTGCTTTAGCATGGGCTTCCATGAGGTTACAACATTACCTCCATGGTCACACAACCCATCTCATATCCCGCGTGGATCCTCTTAAGTACGTGTTCAACAAACCCATGTTGAACTGCCGGCTGTCCAGATGGCAGTTGATCCTACAACAATTTGACATTGTATATGTAACTCAAAAGTCCATCAAAGGTCAAGGAATCGCAGATCAACTGGCCGCCACACCTTCAGGGGATTTCAAACCCTTAGAAACATATTTCCCCGATGAAGGAGTAATGACAGTGCATCAACACCATCTGTACAATATACGCCAATCATGGAAGATGTATTTTGATGGAGCTGTTAACATGGAAGGTTCTGGAGCTGGAGCAATTCTAGTATCGTCACGAGAACGATATCCGTTGCCGTCAAATTACGATTTATCGGCACCAACAATACTGAGTATGAAGGTACATCTCATGGGACTAAAACTTGCCCGTTCAATGGGCATCAAGCGGTTAACTATCCTTGGAGATTCAGAGTTGGTAATCAGACAATCCACCGGAGTCTATCAAACCAAGGAACTACATTTGCTGCCTTACCATCGGCAGGTTTTGAAGATGTCTTTGGAGTTCGAAGAAATCTCCTTTTTACACATTCCTCGTAATAGGAATGATTTCGTGGATGCATTAGCAACTTTGGCCTCCTTGATTCGCATATCAGACAAGGAACACTTGCCAAGTGTCATAATTTCCCTGCACAAGGTTCCAGCCTATGGGAATTACGTTGGAGAAGTATCGGATGAGCTACCTCCCATCCAACCTCTTTGGTATCAGCAAATCAAGGAATATTTGCGAGATGGATCTACACCACCGTGAAGCGAGCTTTGGCCCGAGAAAAAAGGCGGATCCATCGACTTCTTTATGAAGTTCTACTTGAGTGGAGATGCGCTCTATAAAAGAGATGCGGGACTAGGTCTCCTCGGTGTCTAGACAAAGATCAAGCCCAAAGGCTTATGGATGAAATCCATGGTGGAGTCTGTGGCCCCACATGAGTGGTCCCCTCCTTGTTAAGAAAGTCCTCGGATCGACATTATTAGCTATCTCTCAAGGTGATTGCCATGACCACGTCAAAAGATGCTATCGATGCAGATTCATGGGAATGCTATACACGCCCTCCACGGGAGCTCCACAATATGAGTTCGCCTTGGCCCTTCTCAATGTGGGGAATGGACGTTATTGGGCCCATTGAGCCTAAAGCCAGTAATGGTCACCGATTTATCTTCACCATGATCGACTACTTATCCAAGTGGGTAGAAGCAGCCTCCTTCCCCAGGGTCACTAAAGAAGTCATCATTGCTTTCATCAGAAACAATGTCGTTTGTCGATATGGACAACCAGAGGTGATTGTGTTAGACAATGCCAAAAACCTCAACAACAAAATGATGGAGGAGTTATGCGGTAAATTCCACATCAAACATCTTAACTCTGCCATCTATCATCCGAAGATGAACGGTGTTGTTGAAGCGGCTAACAAAAATATCAAGAAGATTATGCAAAAGATGTCTGCCAACCACAAAGATTGGCCTAACATGTTGCCTCTTACTCTGTTAGCCTACAGAACCACAATGCGTACTTCAACTGGGGAAACCCCCTATGCTTTAACCCATGGGATGGAAGCAGTGCTCCCCAAAGAAGTTGAGATGGAATCTCTCAGAGTGTTGATCGGCGCTTCAATTTGGATGAAAACCAATGGGTACAAGGCGGGTATCACCAATTGTCTCGATAGAGCGAAAAGGCGAACCGTGGCTATCTTCCATGGTTGAAATATACCCGATGAAGGATCGCCAGATCCTACACAAAAAAAGTCCGGCCTCTCGACAATTTAAACAACATAACTTGCTTCGAAGAAGATTCTTGACAATCAAGATCGGGCCAAAGGAAAATTCGCTCCTAACTGGAAGGCCCGTTTATTGTCAAAGAAGTATTGACGAGGTGCTCTCAGATTACAAGAAATGGGCGGCGATGAATTTCCACAACTCATCAACTCGGACACCGTGAAAGCGGTATTATGTCTAAGTAACCAAAGAAACACCACAGTGCATCATCATCAGTCACCAGTCATTCTGGTTCTTTAACCCTTTACCACCTACAACTTGCTACACACTTTGCCCCTCGAAAACATACTCTTCAAGCCGGCTGACTGGCTTTCTCCTTTTGACTCATACAACTTAGGTCATCGCACCGCGATTGAACCTCTTGCGTTTCGCGATTTGGCTACCCATACATGGGATCAAACTTCTCACACTGCAGTTTATCCTCAACCTAGGATTAAACTTTCTCCTCCCCGCACTCGACCTACACATGGGATTACGCTTTTCTTCTACCATACGAGGGTGAACTACGTCGACTGATCTCCTCTTCATTAGAGTGCGTAGGCAACCATGTTACATGGCCCGATCATGATAAAACAAAAACAACAAAAACATTTCTACCCTCTTCTCCTTACAAAAGCAAAAACAACCAAAAACATTCCTACACCATATCGACCATATATCTGACGTTGAACCTCTTACACCAGTTCGAACTAAGCGCACTGATCTCCTCTTCAATAGGAGTACGTAGGCAGCCATTCATGGTGCGGTCTCACCCCCTACCAAAATACAAACCATTGTCAGCGGGTATTGGGATTCTCTTTCAATCCACTACATTTCATTCGGCTTCAGACCAAAGGGATGGAATTACCTGAACTCCTCCCAAATAGGAGATTCGGCGACCATCTAAGCTGTGGTCATACCTCGAAGAGCAATACTAAACCATAAGAGGTGGAATTAACTAGGCTTCTCCTAAATAGAAATCTTGGCGACCATCGTAGTGGTCGATCAATCTCGAGAGAGAAAGCCACATTCCTCTCCACATTTCCATTCAGAAAATAAGTCCCAAGACACCAAAGATGGTAGGGATATACATAGATCGATGATCCATTCTGAACTATCCAAAGACAGCTCAATGTCCATCCACCAAGGAAGAATTCAGAATTCATCAAGATCACAAGCCCTGAAGCAGCAGGCAAAATATCAAGCAAATAGCAAGGCATATCTAAAAGGGAAGTGATCCAAAAATATATTTCCCTATCATATATAATGTTGTTTGATATATATACAATGTGAATACATACATGACAAAATGGCTAAGCTAGTCTGTGCAGGTAAATACAAGATCATCTACGAATCAGGGTACATGCGAGCTAGCAAGACCAACATGGCATCCCTCTCAGATGAAGGAGGTAAAGCTGTAGTCTCCTGGATAAGAATATCCACACGACCCAATAGATCTGTAGCCATCTGCATGATGACCATATGCTCATCGATATAAGCACTCATCTCTGCGATCATACCAAGGTAAGGGACCTCATTGCGATTATTATCTGTGTGACCACATCCCAGGCAGATATAGCACTATCCGCTCAACTATCACTCGTCTCTGTCTGCAGGCGGCCTCATCCCGCTTCAACAACAACAACATCTCTCTGAGCTAATGCCTCGTCTCTCTCTAATAATAGTGGCGTCCCTCACATCAAGAGCGATCGGCATCATAGATCGAATCTGGTCTCTCTCAAAGGTCATCGGATGAAGACTCTGCTCTAAATCTTGTGCCGAGTCTTTGGATCACAAAAAATCTTGGTACTAGGAGAATCCGGAAGAAATCTTTGGCAACCCAACAAATGTATCCTCCTCAATGTAGGTATCGATGTCCTCTATAGGCTCTACATCGCCTAACTCAATCTCCAAGATCTGCAAATCTGCTGCAAGATAAAAACTCCATCTCCATCCATGCGAGTACTGTGGAATAACCGGACATTTGGAAGGAAAAGCGGCTAGCTCACGGCCAGATCCCAAAGAAGCGTATACACGAGATCGGTCCTCGGTGAGAGATATCGAGAAGTTGAAATGACTGCCGCCCCCCCCTCGAAAGGATGAAAATCCTAGAACTGGTCAAACTGCGACATCACGGCCAATGGATGATAAGTCGTCACGCCCCTCAAGCCAGCCAAAGGGAGGAAATCCATGCCCGGAGCATGAGTAATGAAGCTATATGGTGAGCAAAGCCCAAAGGCACAACAATATGCTACATGGATCTCGGATATCTCCAAAATGCGAGACCATAATCGAGCATCTACACACTCCAGATGGTTTGAAAGGAATACAACATAGCCACCTCATGGGAGAAACAATACTGTCTTGAGTCTAAAGGTACCAATGATATAAAATGTGACATAAACCACACATACAAAGCATGGCCAAACTCCCTATAAACACACACGACGGGTAAAATCTACGGTGAGTAGGATGACGATCGCATGAGGTCTCGCCACGATCATAGGTATAATGGTACGACCCTCCACGAGAGCTCTCACCGCCATAATAACGCTTATATCTATCTCATCCATGTACATGCGGCATGTACATGTATGACAGTACACATAGTATCAGTACATCAACTCTGGCCGAATGCCAATGATCCTTCGACACAGTGAAATCCCTTGAATGTCGTGAGTAGCTATCCTCCGCACCAAATCTGTCACACAGAAAACGCTGAGAGATAACATGGCCAGATGTCAACTCATCCTGCACCACTTTACGCCTCAATCCGGTGAGAGTCATGAATCGTCTACTCATGTCTCCTAAAGCCATGTGTACGCAAGGTCAGTCTAGGGGCAGCATCATCAAACGGGCATACTCCTCTAGAGTAGGAGTCAACTCATAGGTGCCAAAGCGATCCCCGACGGGGGTTACAACGTGAATCACCGACGGGGGTTACAACGTGAATCACCGACGGGGGTTACAACGTGAATCCCCGATGGGGGTTACAACGTGAATCCCCAATGGGGGTTACAACGTGAGTCCCCGACGGGGGTTACCACGTAGATCCCCGGTGGAGGTTACAACACATTCATCCGTTGACAATTCTATCAAAGAAGGTCAAGCAGCCTTGACATTATTTTAGCCGATAGCGTTTAAACATGTCAGAGCTATAGAGCTGTTCGAGGTTCTCATACCCAGATGCTCATATTCCCCAGCGGATCCCCGTGAAGTCACAATCTGATGCTCCATTGATATACGTCGTCGACAAAATGTCAAGCAACCTTGACAATCTCCTCCACGAGTTTGTTAGTTGATTCACACATCAGCAAAGACCAAGCAACCTTGACAGCATATCCCACAGGATGTTTCAGTCGTTGATTCACAAGTCAACGAAGGTCAGGCATCCCTGACAGCATTTGCTGTTGACAGTAAATCCAACAAAATCATGACGTGTTCTGGCGATACTAACCAGGAGAGGTCAACATTATCCAAGAGGATAGATAATGGAATATGTTATACACATCCTCAAATAGATCAAGCTTTATCCCCACAGATCTCTTACACATAAGAGATACCCCTTCAACATCAAGTCGTTATCAAGAACACAGGAATTTGGTGATAACTCCAACACCAATATCCTAACAGATTGAAACTTGCACATCGGATCTGGTCGGTATTGCCAATCCTTAGTTGAAGCAACGAGGAACCAAAGAATCATCCCGGCATGTTGGGCCACAACCCGTATACATGCATCATACATTTTGCATCATGTTGCTACCCTTAGCACCATGTTTATCTTGTTGCGTTTCAAGTGTCTAGGATTCTTTATCCTACCCATGCATCGCCATGCATGAGTATGATAAAGAGGGGCATCTGTAGACACTCGAAATTTTCTGTACTACTGTTACTAACATTACAGGAGGACATATTTGTCTTTTAAGAGAGAACCTTGAAAGATAATCCAAATCCACACCGGATACTACCGGAAGTTCAAACATTAACCGGGATCGCGATGCAGGGAGTAATGGTTTAACCTCGGATTTAACCCCGAGACCTACTGATCACAATCTGAAACACACACCTGAGAAGGCCGATTAATCTTGGAGATAACCCCGAGGTATCCGGTCTCGGTCCCAACCATAGGAATAGCCACCAACCTTGGTGATAACCCCAAGAATGCGGTTTGGAGATAACCCAAAAATGCTTGTTTCAAATGCCATCGACTTCAAACTACAAGCTCACACAAAATACCTTTGTCTTAACATAGCAATCACATCGGGAAGACAGGCACACCTCAAAGATGACAATGAGGATCTTTAACAAATGCAGATCCAATCTCGTGAAGTCCGAGCAACGTCTGCTTATCGGCCCAATCCGTGATGCTGCCGTGAGGGGCAACATCGCCATCTCGTCCCAACACGATGCCACGTCTGTCTCTCTATGCAACAATGTCCCACAAAGGCTAACCAATCCGAGTGACTATTATGCGGGGGTAGCGGATGAAAGTTGAAGCTTGAAGGCCGGGAGGGCATCGTCCCATCTTCAAAGACTTTGTACAAACTCTAATCCCATGCCATCGTCTGACTCTCGACAACGGCCCGGTCCGAAATAGGTCTGAATACCTCAAAGCGGATGCGGATTGCACTTCTCAAAATCCGGTGGACATTAGAGTGCTGAGTGCACGTGCTTTGAGACGACCCGACCCGTGCGAGTAATCCGACCGAGCCACCCGCTCTGGTACACTGCAATGAGCCATGCGGTACCCTCACGACACCTTTTGCCTATAAATAAGAGGCTTGGTGCTGATTTTAAGAGAGAAAAAAGGCGAAACCACTGCACAATTTGCTCTGCACTTTTCGCCATCTGATGTATTTTCCCACTTTCAAACACACAAGCTCATATATAGCCTCTTTTGTACCCACAAAAGCCCAGTTTTTACTGCACTCTAAAGATATAAAGCCTTTTTATCGGTCACCGTAGCCTTCTCACACACTTTAGAGTCTTTCTCTTCATCTTTGCACACACCCTTCTACGTTGAGAGTCGTGTTGCTTGCTTTTGCCTCAACTTGATCTGTGGTTTCTTTAGAGTATATATATATATATATATATATATATATATATATATATATTGACTAACATTATCGAGTTATGCCTCGATTGAGTCTAGAACTTGATGCGGAGCGTTCTTGCTTTAATATATATATATATATATATCAATTTGTGTGTTGGACTTTGTTCGATGAGCCTAGACTTGATGCAGTGCGTTTACTTCGCTTTATATATATATACTTATATATATGAACTCGTAGTTTAACTATGTTCGATGAGCACAATTTTACATCCTAATGCGTTTATTGCTTTCTTATATATATATATATATATATATATATATATATATATATATATATATATATATATATATATATATATATATTTGTTTTGTCATGCCTAGAGTTCCCTTTGTGGCGGTTGATAGTTTTTCTGACTTTCTTTACATTTAATTCTGCTGAGTTTACTTACGTGGCGATTGACCGCATTCTGACTTTATTTACATTCTGTCCCTTCTGGAGTTTCCTTCGTGGCGGTTGACCGTATCTACAGCTTTATTTATATTTTTGATCCCCCATGGAGGTGCTTCGTGGTTGGTGATCCTGTCCGTATATATATATTTACAGCTTTTATATATATACACCTTATTTCTTTTATACAAATTGCAATATTACATGCGCCTAGGAATCATGTGATCACAGATTCATCTCATTGGATCTAGATTCGGTTCCGTGATGGACATTTTCAATTTATGGCGACTTAAATTATTACGCAATATCGCATTTCCTCGAGATGGTTTCCATACCCATGAGGAAGTCGGCATTATTTTTTATATATATTATTTTAAATATTTATGCTTCGCATTCGTCAAAATAAAATCAATCAATGCCGATCACTTAATAAAAATGGGAGTGTAAAAGGTCTTAATTCCTATTGAGCGGCGAGGGGTTTGAAAAACCTCTTTTATAAAACATCATTGCCATATCTTGCTAAAAAGCTGAATTTTTACATAAATTCAAATCCACATGTATATAGGTTCGAAAGAGGCCTCGCACAACTTTCATATAACACACATTGACCCACACACACACACACACACACACTCGGATAATAGTTTCTTGAAAAAGAGGCGGTCACCGTGTAGTAACTACGGATGTGGGTGCCTAACACCTTCCCCGCATAACCAAGTCCCCGGACCCTAAATGAATCTCGGTTTGTGGGCAGATATATCGATGTCACATCACTGGGTCAATGGTGCAAACCTTTTCTCGGTTGTGTTGGTACAACCATTTAAAAAACCAACTGGCGACTCTTAACAGTCCCATCGTCGACATTATACATGTCGGACCTTTTTCACTTATTTTTTCAAACAAATCTCACCTAAAACGAGAACACCAAAGAACAAGTAACGGAAAAGGACATCCAAAAATCCCGACGTCGACAGCAGTTAGTGCATGTTTAATAATTCAAATTGAATTACTGATTCGAAAAATATATATTCGTAGAATTATTGTTATTGGATATTCATATTCGTAGAAAATAGAATTGACAGTACAGATAATTCCTGGTTATTGTCAAATTATGTTGAGAAACGTCTTAGCTAATTATTCTGGCTAGACGAACATTTGTTAGAACTTGATAAATTCGAAAAGAGAATTCAATTGTTATTGGTAGATCGATGCCAATTATTTCGGCTAGATCGATAAGTAAATAGAAATTGAAATCATTGTGTTTCGTTGTTAAATCAAATTTTGATTCTGAGACTGAGAAGAACAACCTTTTATATAAAGGGAACATTTTAGGTCGATATATTACCATTCATGCATCGTTATTAAGTATTATGCATAATATCGGGTATAATAAAGCTGATCACTTGTTATATTTGCAGAGGGGTATGATTTAATCTTTATGGTCATCTGATACTCCTGCGTATGTATCAAAGTAAATCTTTGATAGATACCCGAGAAAATAAGTTCAAAGATCTGGTGAGATCACTCAGCATAAATCTGGAAAACATTCCACTTTGTTATTGCGTAGAATTGATTCTTGTTTATTCATATGAATATCGTAGAAACCTTGAAAGCGTTGTACTATTTCATTATCAAATTATTGTGTTGCATAGAAAGGGAGAAGCCTTGTTATTGATTAACGCATTGTTCAGCTAATTCAAAGTTCCCCGAACTTTGGTGTCATTCTATCAAAATAGATAGTCTATTATTCTGATACTTATACATTCATTGTATATCTTAACTTGCGGGGCAAATTTGTTGCTCACCCTTGCTAAATAAAATATTTCAGCTAGGGACGAAGTGGCAAGAGGTGCTGTGAAGAACAAAGGCAAAGACATAATGATTAATTAGTTATGAATAACATTATTATTATGTTGTATTTGTAAACCCTTTTTATATATCTAAGGGGTATGTTTGTAATGTTAAGGTTAGCGGACCTGGGACTAATGTATTAACAACATATGTTAATGTGATATGTATTACTATTTCTATATGAATGTGTAGATAGTTAGTATTATATTGTGGATCGTGAACACCAAACTCGGGGGTCAGGTAACCCGGATTTGGGGGTGTCACAAGTTGGTATCAAAGCTGTAGTGACCAAGGTGTCACAAGTGGTAGAAGAGCTGTAGGCTATAAACCTTAAGTGGGGTGGGGAAAACCCTAGGATTATAACCATAAGCGAAATCTAGAAAACTCATTTAGAGTACTAAGTGAGGGATTGCCAAAGTGCGTCGATAGTGAGATATGTGGACACATAGTGTGAGAAGTTGGTACTGGAGAAGTATTAATCAAGTCATTTAGACTGATTGTAGGATGTCTGGAGAAGATGAAATGAGTGCAGAGATGCTAGCGGCTGTTGTACCAGTGCCAGTAGTCGAGGTGCCAGTGCAAAGCGAATCAGTTGAAGAGGTGGGAAAAGATAAACCTATGGTAAATCTGGGGAGTGATCATGATGATTATCCCGAGATGTATCGGAGTGGTGATGAGAAGGCAGAGTCCGAAGAAGCTAAGGTGGAGAAAGAGAATAAGATCAAAGTTGGAGAATAAGATCAACTATCTGCAGAAGTTCAAGAACTCCGGAGTAAAGTGTTTCTCTTGGAGGAGTTGTGGAAGATGGAGCGAGCATTACGCGAAATGACTTAAGAACGGAACGAGCTGAAGGTGCAGGTGGAGAGGATGAAGACTGAAGGTGATGGATCGTCTAAAGGGACAATCAAGTAGCAGAAAGGCAAGAAAAAGAGAAAGAGGGACAACGACAGCGATGATTTTGAAAAGTCAAACCCGAAGAAGAAGCAAGCCTGTAGCAAGTGTGAAAAGACTCAAGCGGGAGAATGCATGAGGTGGAAGAATGTTTGTTTCAATTTTAAGCAAGAAGGACATATTTTCCTATATTGTCCTAAGCCGAATATGAGGAAGTGTTTCTCATGTGGTAGAACGGGTCACGGATTCAACAAGTGTTCCAGTAAGTAGAAGACTGGTGAAGGGAGTGGACGGTAGATAGCTTAAGTTTAAGCAATAGTATCTTTTGATAGAGTGTGATATTAACGGTTTTAATATCAAGAATGATGTGTGAACATATGAAAATATATATGTTTGTATGAATGAAATCTTTATTTTCTATATGAATATAAGATTAAGATTAATTTTTGAGTTCTTATAACTCATACTTATGGTAAGTTCATGACTCATGATTATATGAAATGTTTTGAACCCCTCAGTGAATGGATGCCAAAGGTCTGACTAGGATAAGTTCATACACTCATATAATTGTGGCAAGTTCCTGAACCCCTAGGTGCGGTAAGTTTGATGAACTGGGGAATAACTATGTGTAAATGGAGAATTACAACTTTTGTTTAAAGTTGTGTTGTTAATCCTGATATTATTTAAAAAGAAATAGTGCTATGTGTTAAGAGCTAAATGTATTATGTGCTATGTGAATAAATATGCGATTATATGAAAAAATTTAAATTCTTATTGTGTTATTAATAAGAATATGTGTAGAAAAGGAGAATTAATGTAAGATTTTTATTAGATAATGCCGCCCAGGAAGGGAAGTCTAAAGACAAATATGGAAGGACAATTTGTGAATCTGAAGCAGGAAGATATGACGGTGACAGAATATTTTGTCAAGTTCAATGAGTTAGCAAAATTTGCTCCACATCGAGTGGACACTGAGGAGCTTAAATCATGATGTTTTAGGAACGGATTGAAAACGTTGGTACTCGAGAAGCTGGATGTGCTGTAAATTAGTTAATTTTCAACGTTATTAGAAAAAGCCATTATCGTTAAAGGAGAAATTGAAGCTGTATTGAAGAATAATTAAGAACAAAGAAAGGAAGTTGAAGGAAATATTATGATAGGTGTTAGTGGAGGTAGTAATCTTAATAAACGTAAGAGTGATGGTGATATTAATTCAGGAAATAATCCAGTAGAGATTAAGAAGAAAGGCGTGTCGTGCGTAGTTTGCGGAAAGCATCATCAAGGAGTTTGTTTGAAGAACAAAGGAGTCTGTTACAACTGTGGTCAAGAGGGACACATGTCACCCCAGTGTCCCATTCCAAAGAACACACGAGGTTGTTTTGCGTGTGGGTTGATCGATCATCTGGTCCGGAATTGTCCGAAGAGAAATGTAGAGAGGAGAGTGCCAACAAGGGACCCGGTAGCGGAACCTTTGCGATTCGAGGACCTGCACAGCCAAGAAGACCAACAACATTTACTTTTAGCATAACAGTTCCAAATGCAGCAGCTGCCCATGAAGAGGCGACAGGTAACGAGTTCGGTTAGAAATTAAATTACACGAGAAATACAAGTTAGATATTGTTGTAACTTGTTTTCTTTTATACGATCAAAGTCACAAGTTAAAAATTTGAGACACAAATTAATATTGTGTTGTTAAGAATGAATTGATGATACAACTTTAAAAGATTGTAAAGAATAAGAAAGCGGTGATTCCGAGGACGGAATCCTTTTAAGGAGGGGTGAATGTGATAACCCGAGATTTCGAATAATCAAAATTTTACGAATAATTTTTTTTTTATTAATATTAATATTAATTATCAATTTTGTGACAAGTATCTGTGATACGAGTCCCGAGAAGGTCCATTTGTGTATTGACTAATAAATTTAGAGTAGAGTTGTGCTTAATAAAGAATAGAAACCCTAACCCTAATTTTTGGATAGGGATTCGATAGAAAATATAATTAAAATAATTATATTAATGAGTACGCGTTTGTATTATTTAGAATTTTGATCAATGATTGAATGGATAAGGTTTAAAATTAATAAACCCTAATAAGAGATTAGAAACCCTAATCTCAGGATTAGAAACCCTAACGTACCGTTAGAAACCCTAGTAGTATGACGGGAAACCCTAATTTAAAATTCGGGAATCCTAAAACCCTAATTAGGAAACCCTAATCCTAATTGGGAAGCCTAATGTGTATATTAAACTTTAATATGATTAGAAAATCCTAATTATATTTTAGTTATTTTAATTTCTATTTTACAAACCCTAATGTAATTTAGAAAATTTATTTTTTTAATTAAAACCCTAATTCGTGGGTTATAAACCCTAATGACCATTTTGACCATAATTACTAAATTAGGCAATTTTAATTAGGAATATTAATCCTAATTAACAAGATTGAATTTTATGATTAGGAAATATTAATATAATTATTGAATCCTAATTATAATTTTGGAATATTAATTTTCTATTTTAAAAATCGAAATTCAAAAATCTTGGAAATTAAATTGCAAACCTAAAGGGTTTAAACCCTAAAGGGTCCAAATCCTAAACCCAAACCCTAAACCCTAAGAGTTTGTGAATTGGACAAGATTGCCCTTAAAATTTATTTTACAAATGACAAAAATGCCATTTTTCATTATTTATTTAGTTAACTTGTAAATTGTCCAAGACCTTTAGTGGGTGACCTAACCATTTGACTTGGTAACTTAAAAACATCCAGCAAATCAGTCTAAAATCGTCCAGCACATCAGATCTTGCAACATATCATCATATATATTGATTTGGGAGAGAGAAAGTGTACAAAAATTGCCATATTGCTAACTTGCTCTCACCAACTCCCTCTCTCTCTAGAACCTCCGAATTCCTCAAGTAATTCAGTCCTATAATCAGTTACTAGAACACCAAAAACAGATAAGGAGATCATAGATTAAGATTTGATAAGAGAAGGTATAGCCCTAAATTTATATTTGATCTTGTATGCTAAGAAAGTTTTTGTGTTTTTGTGTTTAGATCTTTGCTAGAGGATGTTTTATGTTGATCTATGATGATCAAACATATATCCATAGCATCAAAGTGCCTTAAAAAGGTGTTTTTCAAAATCTGTCCAAGAACAAAATCTGTGGTCTGACAAGCTAATGTCAGGGGCCACAGATTCTTGTTCGTTTGTTATTTTTGTTGTTTTAAGTTTTGTATTTGTAGCCTGGTATGAGATCTTTCATCTGGAAGTGAAACTTCAGTCATTGGGTATCTAGATTTTATTTTATAGGCAATTGAACCACGTTGGCCGAAAGCATGACTGCACTAATTACAGGTAACCCGGAAAGTATTTTTCAGTCTCTGACAAGCTTTTCAAAGTCATATATCTGACAGGTTTTGTGTTGTTTGTTGATGTTGTTGTAATACATGTGTAGCCTGTTGTCTGGAATTGCAGATCCATGCTTTAATATCCTTTATATCACTAATAGGAACGAAGTAATAGGTGGTCAAAGTAGACCACTCCGTTTGTTTTTGACGTTTCTGGAAAATCCAGAAACGGATGAACTAAGCCTCTGACAGCTTTTGACCGAGCTAGATCTGACGAGGGTAATATGTTTTGGTTGATTTGTTTCTATCTTGTTGTTCCTTGTCATGTGGGCTAGAAGTATAAATCAAGAAATCATTTGTTTGATGACCAGAACCTAGATATAATCGAGCATCAAAGTGGGTACTCGAAACTGCCTGGGTTTCTGGGCAACCCAGAAAACCCAGGAACACGTTGTCAGTACTTTTGGAGATTCAGATCTCCTTGATGAGAAGTGGTATGAAAAAATTGATAACGGGATATTGTAGTATTACATACATGCTACAACATCGAAGTCTTAAATTGACCATAGCAGATTCGAGAAGCAAATTAAGGCTAGATTCAAACCATGCACCTTGAACATCGACTTTTGTCGATGTTCTTGAAACAAGAACACCAAAGGCAACAGACAAGTGTCGCTAAAGGCTATTAGCGACGGTTTTAATTAATTTTATTTTCTGAATATTTCGGAAATTATTTAAAAATAGAAATAAATTATAAAAATTACTAAAAATGATTTTAAAAATCATTTTAAATTCTGAAAAATAACTTTTAATTATTTGGGACATTTTTTTTTTAATAATTATAATTATTTGAATAGAAATGATATTTAATTTATTTAATTAGTGTATTAAATAAATTAGAGAAAAATGATTTAATATTATGAAAAATCATTTTAAATAATAATAATGTATTTAAAATATTTTGAGTTATAAAATGTGACTTTTAATATTTTTGGAGAATTTTCATTAATAAATTAATATTAATGATACTATATTTATTTAATTATTAAATTAAATAAATAAGTTAAAAAATGATTTTAGTGATTTAAAAATCATTTTAAATAAGAATAAAGTGTTAGAAAATATTTTGAATTATAAAATATATATTTCAATATTTTGGAGAATTCTCATTAATAAATTAATATTAATGATATTAGATTTATTTAATTATTATATTAAGTAAATGAATCAAAAATGATTTCATTGATTTAAAAATCATTTAAAAATGAGAAAATGTTTTAAAATATTTTAAGTTATAATTAATGACTTTTAATATTTTGATAATAATTTCATTAATATTTAAATATTAATGGTGATGATTTAAAAATGATTTTAATTACTTTAAAAATCGTTTAAGTGGAATATTAATGATTTAAAAATATTTTAAGTTATTAACAATAACTTTAATATTTTGATTAGTATAACATTAATATTTTTATATTATAAAATATTAATGATAATAAGATTATTTGATAATTTAATCATTTAAAAATGATTTAATTGTTTGAAAAATTATTATAAATTATAATAATTGTTTATAAATTATTAAAAGCTTCTGAAAAATATTATAAATGATATTTAACTTATCTAAAATAATATTGAAGCTTAGAGACCGAGTTTAATTGACAATCAATGTGTTAATTATCGGATAAGGTGACCGAATAACAGAGAATGGACCAAGTCCAACTGCAATCTAAAATAGTTAGACTTGATGAGTGTTTATATAGGTTATAAACACTGATGTGATTATGTGATAATGTGCCTAGGAGAAGTTTGACTGTAGAGTACAGTGTTACGTGTTATAAATGATTGTGCTAATTGTGAGACCGACATTGTTGATTATAGGTCTTACGAACGCAGTTAATTATATTGTGTAGCTGTAATCAACGCGGAAGGCAAGTTCCCTAACTCAACCTTGAGTTATATTCATTCAATTATTATAGTGGTTAATTATTGCTAATTATACCATGTCCAGGGATTTATTGTTGATTAAATCGCAGTTAGTGCATGTTTAATAATTCAAATTGAATTATTGATTGAAAAAATATATATTCGTGAGAATTATTGTTGTTGGATATTCATATTAAGTAAAAATAGAATTGATGATGATGAGATAATTCCTGCTTATTGTCAAATTATGTTGAGAAATGTCTTAGCTAATTATTACGCTGACGAACATTTGTTAGAACTTGATAAATTTGAAAAGAGAATTCAATTGTTATTGGTAGATCGATGTCAATTATTTATTAGATCGATAAGTAAATAGAAATTGAAATCATTGTGTTTTCGTTGTTAAATCAAATTTTGATTACGAGAATCGAGAAGAACAACCTTTTATATAAAGGAACATTTTAGGTCGTATATTCTACCATTCATGCCTTTATTAAGTATTATGCATAATATCGGATATAATAAAGCTGATCACTTGTTATACTTGCAGAGGGGTATGATTTAATCTTTATGGTCATCTGATACTCCTGCGTATGTATCAAAGTAAATCTTTGATAGATACCCGAGAAAATAAGTTCAAAGATCTGGTGAGATCACTCGGCATAAATCTGGAAAACATTCCACTTTGTTATTGCATAGAATTGATTCTTGTTTATTCATTTGAATATCGTAGAAACCTTGAAAGCGTTGTACTCTTTCATTATCAAATTATTGTGTTGTATATAAAGGGAGAAGCCTTGTTATTGATTAACACATTGTTCAGCTAATTCAAAGTTCCCCGAACTTTGGTGTCATTCTATCAAAATAGATAGTCTATTATTCTGATACTTATACATTCATTGTATATCTTAACTTGCGGGGAAAATTTGTTGCTCACCCTTGCTAAATAAAATATTTCAGCTAGGGACGAAGTGGCAGGAGGTGCTGTGAAGAACAAAGGCAAAGACATAATGATTAATTAGTTATGAATAACATTATTATTATGTTGTATTTGTAAACCCTTTTTGTATATTTAAGGGGTATGTTTGTAATGTTAAGGTTAGCGGACCTGGGACTAATGTATTAACAACATATGTTAATGTGATATGTATTACTATTTCTATATGAATGGGTAGATAGTTAGTATTATATTGTGGATCGTGAACACCAAACTCGGGGGTCAGGTAACCCGAATTTGGGGGTGTCACACCCGTAGGACCTCTTCAGGTGTGAGGAGGAGAGCTTCAGATGTACCTCAACCTCGCCCAGCCCGGCAGCCTCGTCGGTTGACTGAGTCAGTAATTCATCCTATCCGAGTTGAGGTACTGGATGTTGAGGATGAGGAGGAGGATGTATCAGTTGCGGATCCTACTCCTGCTGCTTCTATTCTCCGCATGGATTTACCAGCCATAAATGTGTTGAATCCAGAGCTTTTGGATGATTTAAGTTGCCACCCCTCGATCTATTTGCATGCGAATGAGGTAAAAGCTGTGTTTGATCTTCTTTTCTCCTATTAATGAGGAGCAACGTTTCTGATGTTGATTTGCACTGTGATGCAGGTTCCCGGCTTTACGCAGCCTCGAGGGAACTGGTTCAGTATACACTCTTTGTACCAAACTCTTCACCTAGAGTATCGAGAGATTGTGCATGCTTGGGGTTTTGAGGCATTCTTTTCCATCCTCCCCCGCCCTTGTCCCTGGGGTTACCTTAGAGCATTATTTGAGCACTGGTTTCATCAGACTCAGTCTCTCCATTTGTTGTATTGCGAGGTGATGATGACGCTGATGGATTAGCAGTTTATCATTGGTATAGAGTTTTTTGGGGCGCTAGTGCCTTGTGTGGCTAAGGAGAAAGTGAGATGGGCATGCCACAAATATGAAGTGTCTTGCTATTCAGAAGAGGCCAAAACAAGGAGTTAAGCTATCAGTTCCTAAGATCAGTCAAAGCAAACAGAAGTGTTGAAACACTGTACAAGAGAAGGAAAAGGTGTTCTACATTGAAGATCCAATGAACACTGTTCAGGATCGTAGTGTTGTCTCAACCCGTCAATGAGCAACATTCAACAAGACACACTACGATCAGGTCCAAGAACATATGCATCAGAATCGTAGAGTTCGATCATCTGAAGATTGAAGCATTGGCAACGGTTCATTCTGAAGGTTGATATTTGAACATTACTAGTTGAGAGTATCAATGCAAAAGGGCAATCTTTGATGTTTTAATCGAGAAATTAGAAAGAAGAAAGAAATAAGACTACTTGCCTGACATGGAAAGGTGACAACTCTAAGGCGGTAGGTAAGGTAGCAGACTGCTGTGTCAGTAAAGTCATAAAGGAGCTATCATGTCACATCAAGCAGTCTGCACCAAATAATTTGAGATCTACGAAGCAATTCAAATAGCTTTCAATGGCTATATTACAACGGGAAGATTGGGAAGGAGTATATATCAGCCAGAGCTTCAAAGATCAAGGGTTGCTGAGTTGAAGGATCATTGAGTTGTTGGAATGCTATAGTGTTAACTCTACGAGTTCCACCAGAGCTTAACAGAACAAGTCTCAGTGACAGTGAGACTACGAAGGTGGAAGTGAAGCAGCTTTGAAGAAGGACTTGAACAGACTAAAGCTTCACTTAACAAAGATGAGAATGCCATTGAAGATGGCAGCTAAGCTGAGAGCCGAGAAGGACAAGAAGATAGCATTCAGAAGAGTGGCAAAGCATAAAGAAGATCCAGAGAGCCACTCTACGAATCACCAAGAACCTAAAGTTGAACCAGAGCAAGTGCAGAACCATGTCTGCCTACCAGTCAAAAAGGGTTTAAGGAATGCTAAGTGCCAGATGAAGTCTACCAAAAACTCAGAGACTTAGCAAACCCAGGTGGTGATGGTGCACAGCTGACATCAGATGAAGATGAGCAGAAAAGAATGAAGATCATCTGCACCAAAGGACATGTGGTCTGGACTCGAAGCAGAATGCAAAGAGGACCACGCCAAGCTGCTAAGTACAAAAGATGTTCAAGCTTAAAGACATCTTAGCAGCAAAGCACAAACAACAACAACAACACCAACACCAACAAGAAGCCAGGGCCAGAGGGGTCCTTGTCCGGAGGGACTAAATGAAGTTCCAAGCCTGCTGGGCTTGAATAGTTCCTAGGGAACTAGAGGAGTTCTAAGCCTGCTGGGCTTGAAGAGTTCTTAGTGAACTGAAGTTCCAAGGCTGCTGGCCTTGAAGGAATCTTAATCATTCAGGGTGATGCCCTTCCTTAGTGGAAATCCTGCTAGTTGAAAGCAGAAGAGTGGATTAGGAGCTTGAGTCTCTGAACCACTTAAAATCTCTTGTGTCATTTACATTATGCACTTAACTACTATGTATGCATTAACTGCTTACCACTGAACTAACTCTAAGAACAATGTATGTATGATTATGAATATATCAATGAAGTGGATCTTTTACTTATTCTACTATGCTTGAAAAGATTCTTATATTTTTCATATGCTAATTTATTAGCAATACAAAATAGAAAAGAAAAGTATTTGAAAATAAAAAGAATCTATTCAACCCCTCTTCTAGATCTATTGTGTGCCTACTGGGAACTAACAATTGGTATCAGAGCAAGTTCTCATGCTATATTCAAAAGATAATCGCTTTGAGTCTGATCCTAGGAACAAACATTGTTCTAAACTTAGTTTAGTAGTAAGTCACTTGTAAATGCAGATGAGCTCACACATTGGAAATATTGTGTATAGGTAAATGTGTATAAACACCTGAAGCTACTCAAATTGGTGCATATTCTTAAATGCCATGACAACAAGACTAATCCTTGTCCACATTCAATCTTGTAGTCTGAAGACCAGACGAGGAAGCTCAAGAGGCATCAACAATAAAGAATTAAGCATCCACCAGTATGAATGATGAAAAGGCCGTATATGCTACGAAGTACTTATTCAGAGGAGAAAGAAGAATTTCTCAAATATGTATTTGGCTATCCAACAGCTGGATGTGAACCTTGAGGTTCAAGGTCATTAAAGAACTAAGGATGCCGAGACTTTCTTAGCTTACATCTTCAAGACTATGACTGATTGAACAAAGGACAATTGGAGCAACAAGTTGTCAGAAATGAATGAAAATATGCACATCAATGCCTAACCACATTATATCAAGATAAATGGTTGTCAAGAAACTAACAATAGAAAGGTACGGTTCCTCATTAATATAAATGTGTACATCATGTTGTATGACCTTATGCACTATAAAAGTATTCTATCAAGAGACCATACTCTACCTAAAAAGGGGAGGAGAGAAAGTACCCTGAGTTTGGAAAAACAAATGCTAACAAACTTTCTCTCCAATCCAAGTTTTAGGTTGAAGATTACATCTTGAAAGAAGTCTGAAATAGGTCATAAGCATATCATGATTTAATTAATCTTAAGTGGAGTAATCTTTGCTGATGGGTTAGTATGTATGTACAAACATATGTTCTAGGTTTTTGATAACACATAGAGTATGATTAGTTCTATAAGAGTATCTTGAAGATTCATAGAAACTGATCACCTCCATGAATCAACCAGATACAAATAAGTGATAGTGTTGATTCTCACTCCATGAACATTTAAACTCTGTGAACATAACCAAACAAATGATGAAACCATCAAAGCAAAAGAGTATTTTATTTAAATGACTAATCTTACACACGCTCATCATCATGCATCTTAAAATGTCATATCTAAATTGGATACATGCATGAATATGATTGTTGGTGATCAATTCGATGAAAATTTAAATATATGATGAATAGGGATTATTTTTTTTAAACTAACCTGGCAGGACCCATTTAACCATGGGTACCAAAAATAGAAATTTATCTAACCTGCAGGTGCTTGGTCTATCTGACCACACTAAGGAATGTTGAAGAAGAAGACTTCAGTCAAGAAGATTCAACCAGCAGAAGGCTTAAGACATTTCAGAAATGTTTCTGAAAAATCCTTATTTGTCAAAGCCTTTCCTTGAAGACTTGTTGAGCTAACATGAATGAAGCTCACATGGTTGCTGATCTCCATATGAAAGTAGACCATTCACCCTAAGATAAAAAGGGTCATATATGCTTAATCATCCAAAGCATATCAGCTGAGAAGAACCCTCAAGGAACTTATCATATAAGCAGAACTCCGCAAGCACAAACTGTCAAAGAGGACTACGTTCGTAGTTTGTTAAATGATCGTAGAGTGAACAGTCTTGAAGATATCCATTTCTATGATACTAGAAGATTTAATTGATAATAATGACTTCAGTCAGAAGGAGATATGCAAGGCTGCCTTCTGATGCATATAAAGAAGAAGAACTTGCACCTCTTTGAGAAGATAGTATCAACCATAGGGGAGCAGTGATCTATTAAGGAACAACATCACTGAAAGTATCAGAAATACACTATGAAGCAATATACCAGTTACAAAGTCCCAAAACTTTGGGGCTGATGAACCAAATGAAGATTCATAGTCAGTAAGAACGTCTCAAAACGTACTACTAATAACTTTGTCAACCACCCAACTCAAAATCGTGGAGCGCTTGCGATCAAACATCTGATCGTAGTGTAAGAGTAGGAGGACACCACGATTACAACCAATGCAAATGTCTAAAGTTGGTAGAGGAACTCCCCAGCAGAAAAGGTCAAATGAGATATCAGTGCAAATCACTTCTAAAGTTTTTCATCTGGAAAGCGCCTCAGGGACAAACCTAACCCTTAGTTCACTCTAAGAGCTTAGCCCTTCCTGAGCTACCTTAACCCAGAAGGAATGCTTAGTCAAGTTCATCTCAAGGACCAGTATAGACAACGTTCGTAGAATATATTCTGAAGCAAACTCAACGATCATAGAATAGGCTCGATGATCTAAATCTTCCAAGAGGATACACTAGCTCATAAGGAGCTCAGAAGAACTAGACACTTGCTCAACTATTCAGATCGTGTGGAGATAAGTACGAATACAGTTTGGAAAGACATCTTGCAAACTCACCTCAGAACTTCAGTGCCCAAATTGTCTTGGGGTACATCAGTGGTTAAGCCATGCAACTTCAAGATGAGAATTAGTGTCAAATCATCTACTGAAGCCTCTCTCAGAAGAAGATCGATGAGTCGACAAAGAAAATCGTAGAGTCCACAGCTACCTCACCAAGCTACTCTACGTACTGAAAAGGTCAACAGTCAATCCACGTCAGTAATGCTTATTTTCTTAAAAGGAATATCAAACTAAAAAGTTTATGGGGAGTTACAGTTTATTACTGGGCATCGTGCAATCAATGGCTGGTTGACACATCACAGCTTATGCAGAGTCAGAAGGAACTGCCATAAAGACAAATTCAAAATCTGCAAACAATTATCAAAGGTTGTCGAACCTCTCTTCCTCCCTTTTTCAAACCCTAGAATCTTCTTCAAAGCCTAAATCCATCAAACCTCTAGATTCACCCAAATTGCATTCAACTATCTCTCATATGAGGTCTGAAACCAAATACCCATATATTTCGAACCCTCATAATGGAAGAATGGCGAGTTATAACCAGAATCCAACTCGGCTTCAAGAAGTATGAAAGATCAGAAAAGAAGTTCAAGGACATACTTGAGCTCGTAAAGAAAGCTGGGTTTTCTAAGTGCTTGGAGGCCGACACTCAAGTCTATACAAACCTAGTGAAGCAGGTCTACTCCAATGCATCAATAGATTCTGGGTTTCTGTCCACAAAGGTCAAATGATCAAGTCTAAAGTTAAGGGCATCAAACATCAATCAATGTCTAGGGTTTCCCAACCAAGGTCTGATAAACCTCGACGAAGTTGACATTGAATAAGGCAAGAGGTTAATGAGTTACAAAAGGAAAGTAAATCTGAAGGATATGAAGAAGAAGGAGTTTCCTGAAGAATTTGAATTTTTGGCAGAGATTACAGGAAAATGTATCTTATGCAAAGACACCGCACATAATACTGTAGTAGATGAACTTCGGAGCCTTACTAATTAATTAGCTGATCAAATGGGTGGAAAAGGCTGAGATGAAGAAGTCTATAGATAGACCTCTTACAATGGTTTTTCATGGAAGACTCTTGAGTATAGTGCTGAAGAAAAAACTGGGAAGTAAGATCAAGGATGATGAGGGAGAACCACTAAATGTCCATAAAGTGGTGTCCCCACAGCTGTTTGAGAACTGGAAGAAAACCCCTAAGGAAAACAAGAGGCTAACAACTTCTAGCAGCAACAGCAAGGTCTCGGTAAAGAAGAGAAAGGCACAAGAGGTGGAAAGCTCTCATCTGATGACTCTGTACCAGTAGCAGCCACACCAATAAAGAAGAAGTCTAAGAGTATGAAGAATACAGTCAATAAAAGGCATAAAGCAGGATAAGAGAAAGAATCAACTACAGAAACCCCAAAGAAAAGAAAGAGTAACAGATTACTCCAAGAGCCATCCAAGAAGGAAGCAAAAGTGATAAAGAAGCCAGCCCCAGTTCTCCAAGAAAGTCCATTTAACAAAGAAGAGGACATAGAGTCAGAAGATGGGAAGGGAACTAAAAGCCCCAAGATTGAACCCTCAAAGGGCAAATCCATCAAAGAGGAAGAAGTTGTATCTATGGAAGAAAGAGCTAAATCTGATGGTGAAAAAGAATGTACAAGTCATGTGGCTAATACTCAGAGTTGCCACTCTGCTGATGAAGAAAGGTTGCAAGTTTACACAATTGCATCCCCTACTGATAATATTCCAACAAGTTCACATGATGGCTCAAAAGATGTTGAGTCCGAAGAAGAAGTACATGCCCCTACTGTTGCTGAATATCAAGGAAGTATGTCTGATGATATAAAAGCTTTGGATTCTGAAGAAGAAGAGGAGTCTAAAACTCCTATAGCTGAACCTTCAAGGAGAAGAAAGAGCAACAGACTTCTTGCTAAATCTGTCCCAAAGAAGCAAGGAGAACCCTCTACTGCAATCATTGAAGTGAGTGATGATGAAGTTGAATTTAAGGGACAAGATGCTAAAGGTACTGGTGATGAAAATCAGTAAGAAGGATTCACTGATGAATCTGATGAAATAAGTCAGCATGATTCAAGCTCAGAAAGTGAAAAAATGGAGAAAGATTCTAGCTCTGCAAATCAGGAATCAGATGAACCAGTAGACTATCATATTCTCTCTCCAACAAGAAGTAGCAGAAGAATAGTGGTGGAAGTTTTTGTTGAACCAGCAGAAGTACCAGCAGAAAGATGGGTAAGCTATGGCAATGAACAACTCAAGGTTGAAAGGATGACTGCGTATGATGTGTTCAAAAATTGGAACAACATGGAGTTAGACTACATCACTATCCTCTACAATCCTAATGATCTTTTAATGAGATGATTCTTCCCACGGATGCCCTAGTTAAAGGCATATACTGAAAAGGATGGAAGTTACTTCAGCTGGTGTTACTCACAGTTTTCGAATCTGGAGCTGGTGTCACAAAACTTCCCAAGGGTAAAGAAGTTTGCAACTCAAATGATAAAGGACCAGTCTCACTACAGAGTCTACTGACATGTTGGCAACCACTACATTCCCTATGATAGTAGAGTGGGTTCTGATGGCAGAAGGATCATAACCAAGTTGATGATCGTAGAGTCTCTTCACTCTACCATTGAAAATGATCAAGTTCAGTTTAAGAAGCTTTCATCTGCCCAAGCACAGTTGTATGATATTTCTTCATCCTCCAACAGTGAGTGACACTCAACGATTTATCATATTCTCACTGCTTTCTAAAAAATGTCTGAGAATGAAAATCATAGAGTCGACTCTGATGCTCAACAAGAGTTTGCCCAAACAAATGACCAAACTTCTACGGAGCAGGAGTTACTAAAGAATTCTGATAAGTTGGTCAAGAATATGTCTATCATCACTGAAGAGGCCAAAATGTTGACCGAAGCAGGAGGAAATACAGTTCAAGATAGACTTCAAGCCACTATGTCTGATATATCTTTCAAAATCAAAGAGAGAGATCAAATCTATCTGAAGGCTATAAATGATCAGAAGGCAGAAGCTTTACGAGCACAGAAGCTAATGAAGAACAAATCCAAGCCCTCTCTGACAAGATTGACAATCTAAATCATTCTTTCTCTCTACAACTTGAGTTGAGCTAACAAGAACTCAAGATTGAGGTTGGTAACTCATCTTACCTGATGGAGCAACTTATATCCAACATGGAGCAGCTTTCACAAGTGATTAATGACAAAAAGGGAAAGAAAAAAAAGGCATTCAAGGAAGAGCAAGGAGAGTAGAAGAAAATAAGAAGGCCAAGAGAAAGGCAAAGAAGAAGACAACAACTGCAGAAACAAAATCATCATCTGAGGGGGAGCCAGAGGATGATGATCCTATGAATAGAGAGTTTGAGGGGGAGCCAAATAAAGAAGAAGATTATGAGTCTGAGGGGGAGCAGAGAAAAGAAATGAAGTCACCATCCCAGGGGGAGCAGGAGAAAAAAGACTAAGCAGATAAGTAGCTGATCAACAGACATCTTGGAAACATATAAGGAGCCAAAGAGTTAATCTCTAACTAGTTAGGTATGTTCTGGATCCAGGATGATAGTTTATGCAATTTCATATTATTATCAATGACATTCATGATTATCTATTTTAGAAATACAGTTGCTCACTGTATATAAGATTCATTCATATCATGCATATGCACTAATTATTTTTGTCATAATCAAATAGGGGGAGATTGTTAGGAATAAGTATGTGAATGATACTCCTATTTATGTATGATTTGATTATAATATAAATGAATGAATTTGCAAGTATGCTTGCATTAAGAAAAGCTATAAAGTCCTTTGATAGATAATAGAAACATATGTACAAGGACTTAGAATGAATTGATCAAATATGTTAGGTTGATCCTACATAAGCAAATCAGCTTTGTAAAGTCCTTAAAAAGAAATGATGTACAAGGACTATAAATATAGAAAGATCAAGCTTGTTAGGCTGATCTTATAATGTAATAGATAGGCTTGTCTGATCATCGAGCACTGTACCAGAAATTGTAGTTTGCCAGGAGAGTCAAGGAAAACTCGAGATCTATCAAGGCAGAATTGTGACGCCCCCAAAATAGGTATACATCACCTATTCTGAGTCACCAAATACATGGTACAGAACATAAATATAATCTTAATTATACAATAAGAGAGCTGTCAGTTTAAATACAAATACTGTCTTATAGACAATATCCACTCACAGAATGAGTCCTCATTACATTTATTGTCACACTATTTAATAGAATAGTGTGGACTACTAGCTAATACTATCATCCGGACCATCACTCTATTCCCCAACTCGTCCCAGTTACGTTCTCATTTCCTGAAGAGAATAGTGAAAGAAAGGGTGAGCTCAACTAGCCCAGTAAGAAATATTATGACTAAGATAATGCGTAATAAATTATCATTAGTCGTAAGCGTGTTAAACCGATACAATATAACAAACATCAAGTTTAATCAGAAGCGAAACAAGCAATCCATTAGAAGAGTCAAGTAGAGAATAAAATCTACTATCTTCTATGATTTAAAAGGTTTTCATGACTTTTATCACGAGACTAGAAGCAATAAATAATCCACATCATCGAATCACCTCTACTACTGACCAAGGATATTCTTTAGTATCACGACCACAATTATCCATACACTACGGGCCAAGAATATTTGTGTATTCATTAATGGTCATGATCATGCCAACAATCGTCCATCAATGCACTTCTGAGCTAATGAGGACTTTTACCACATCATTTGTAACATTACGGTCATGATTACAATCGAATAATCCTCGGTCATAATTATACCAAGTCCATCTATGCACTACTGAGGCCGTATGACTTTCAAAAAAATATAAATATGAGGATGATGACAATGATATAAGAATTCAATAAAAAAAAGTTCAAGAATTAATTTGTCCAAGAACCAATAACGTCCAAATTGTCAATATGATACTATTTTGTAGAGTAAAATTCAAGAATGCTCAGAAGAATATTTCCATGAAAAGATACTGGATGAAGCGCAATTATCAAGGATATTTCACTAATTTCATGGAGTATAAAAGTCAAAACTTTAATCAACTGAGTATAATAAAGAATGGAATAACAAAAGAAATCACCATGCATGCGATACTTCGCATGATGGAGTTATTCAACAGATTAATAAGTAACGGAACCAAAGTCAAAGTAAAATTCACAAGCGGGATGTTCCAATGAGAATAATAAAGACGGAACCAGGTCCGGCATAAACGCACAAACAGGATATTCCAACAGAATAATAATAAAGATGGAACCAGTCCCAAGCATAAACGCATTTACGGGATATTCCAATGTAATAATAATAAAGATTTTAACCGAGTCCCACGTAAACACCACGAACATGATATTCCAACAGAATAATAATAAAGATGGAATATTAGAAGAATGTCACCCAGTATAGGGTAGCCCGCATATACAAGTTATTCTAACAGAATAACAAAGAATGGAATAACATAAGTTCTCTTCATGAATACGAAAGAATAACACCCCTTACTAGTACAACAAATAATATTCCCTACTTTAAGAAGAAGAGTACTGGATATATAAGTAGTGAAGTAGCAGAATACTTTCTTCTTTCTCTCTATAGTTTATCTCTCTAGAGTTTTAGTGAATTCGTAAGAAAATAATGAAGGAATGAGCTTCTATTTATAGAAAAATAGACTGCATAGTAACTAACTTATGAACAGTCCAGATTGATTTACTTTAATCTGACGGTCCATATTTAAAGCAAAATCTTTTAAATAAAAAATAATATATTCTATTTATAATCTAATAAAACGAATAACTTTATAAAAGATTTTACTATGCAAACACTATGCAGGTACTATACAAACACTATGCATAATAAAATATAATATATTCGATTTATAGAATAACTTTATAAAAGTATTCTATTTTATATAAAAAGATTATCTATATTATTACATTAATAATACCAACAAAACTGAGTGACTTATCACGTAAGCATCAAAATTAATACCGTGTACTACTACGCAACCATGCCAGATTACTATATTTTTAACACCGGGTGTTTCAACAATTAACTAATAAAACTTCCGCCATTATTTTCATAAAAGTATTTTTTCGTCGTTTTCTCAATCAAACAATAATTCCGTTAGTGAAGTCCACCAATGATTGTGTCGTTGTATTTAATATTTCCCGTTAAAACGAATATTCCCCAACAATCGAATATTATATAACAACTTGCGTACTTTGAAAAATTTATAAATATTACCCACAACTATAACATTATATCAATTTCACTCCATAATATTCAAAAATAATATTTATAGAAAATTCATCTTTATTCAAAAAGTTAGGGTTTTACAATCTCCCCTTCTTATGAAATTTTGCCCTCGAAATTAGGGTACGTTACACGGTATATTGAAGAGGTAAGGATACCTTGATTTCATTTCTATTCTAACTCCCAAGTCATTTCCTCAACATCGTGGTTTCTCCACAAAACTTTGACTTGAGGTATAACCTTGGAGCGTAGAATATGTTCCTTCCTATCCAAGATTTGAACATGAACCTCTTCATACGTCAAATCTTCCGCTATTTCGTCCGGTTCTAACTCAATAATGTGGTTCGGGTCTTCCACATATTTACGTAACATGGATATGTGAAAAACGTTATGAACACGAGACATACTTGGCGGTAAAGCGAGTCTATAGGCCACAGTTCCTACTCGATCGAGGATTAAAAATAGGCCGATGAATCGAGGATTGAGCTTTCCTCTCTTTCCAAATCTCGTAACTCCTTTCCATGGAGTAACACGTAATAACACATGATCTCCTATATCGAATTCCAGATCCTTTCGATGAAGATCAGCATAACTCTTTTATCGATCTTATGAGGTTTTTATACGTTGCCGGATCGTTTGAATCTTTTCCGTAGTCATACGTACCAACTCTGGTCCCAACAACATTGCTTCACCCACCTCATCCCAGCATACTGGAGAACAACACTTTCTTCCATACAACGCTTCGAATGGAGCCATGTCAATACTTGCTTGATAACTGTTGTTGTAGGAAAACTCCACTAATGGTAAGAACTTGTCCCAACTTCCCTTGAAATCAAGGACATAGAGTCTTAATAGATCTTCAAGAGTTTGAATAGTCCTCTCCATTTGTCCGTCATCGAGGATGATATCTTTGAGCTAATTTGTAAATCATGCCCATAGCTTTCTAAAACTAACCCAAAATCATGAAGTGAATCTTAGGTCTCGATCGAAACTATGGATACTTGGCATACCATGCGATCTTACAATCTCGTTTATGTACATACGAGCAAGACGTTCAAGTGTATAAGTTTCTCGTATCGGTAAGAAATGAGCAGACTTGGTCAATCTATCAACAATGACCCAAATCGCTTCTATACCTTGAGAAACCTTTGGAAGACCGGTAACGAAATCCATGGTAATGTGCTCCCACTTCCATTCTAGAATTTCAAGTGGTTGCAATGGACCTTTTGGTACTTGATGCTCCGCCTTGACTCGTTGACACATTAGACACCTTGAGATAAACAGTGTTATCTCTCTCTTCATATTGCCCCACCAAAATGTATGTCAAGATCATGATACATTTTGGTACTCCCGAGATGGATTGCAAGCGGTGTGTTGTGCGCCTCCATCATGATTTTATACTTTAAATCGTGGTCGTTAGAACACAAATTCGAGTTGACTCTAAGTATTCCTTCTTCATCGATTCTTGCTTCCTGAGATAGCACCTTCTTGCACTTTCTTCCTCATACGCATCGCCTCCGTGCAGTAGCTTGAGCAGCTTTAACTTTATCAATTAAAGTCAGTTCTACTCGCATGTTCGCCATCATCACATGGGTACCTGGAGTCTTTAACTCTATTTCCATCCTTTACAAGTCACACAAAATGGGCCTTTGCGTTGTCAATATTGCACTCGTACCCGCTTATGATCTTCTACTCAATGCGTCAGCTACCACGTTCGCTTTTTCGGGATGGTATTAGATGGTATGATCATAATCTTTCAACAGTTCAAGCCAACGTCGTTGTCGCATGTTGATTTCCTTTTGAGTGAAGAAATATTTGAGCCTTTTATGATCTGTAAAGATCTCCACCTTTTCCCCATACAAGTAATGCCCTCCAAATTTTAAGTACGAAGACCACAGCTGCTAACTCTAGGTCATGAGTAGGATAATTTCTCTCATATTCTTTGAGTTGTCGCGAGGCATAGGCTATGACTTTCCCATGTTGCATGAGAACACATCCTAACCCTCTTGCTCAAGCATCACTCGTAGATGACAAATCCTCCGAACCGGATGGTATTGTCGAGCAGTCTTGAAATGAGTCTCCTCTTGAGTTCTTGAAAAATCCTCTCACATTCCTAGCTCCAACCGAACTTTGTATCTTTCCGAGTCAGCTGAGTTAGTGGAGTAGAGATTCGAGAAAACCCTTCTACGAATCTCCGATAATAACCAAATAAGCCGAAAAGCTACGATTTCAGTCACTGATTTAGGTTGCTCCTAGCTTTGAATAGCTTCAATCTTTGCTGGGTCAACAGATATTCCATGACTTGATACCACGTGCCCAAGGAATGCTACTTCCTCAATCCAGAACTCACATTTCTTCAACTTGGCATAAAGCTTGTATTTACGAAGCTTTTGGAGTATCAGCCTCAAGTGTTGCTCATGATCTCACGGCTTTTGGAATAAATAAGGATGTCATCAATAAAGACGACCACAAAGTGATCCAAATATTCCTTGAATACTCGGTTCATCATATCTATGAAGGCAGCAGGAGCATTAGTCAATCTAAAGGACATGACTAGGAATTCATAATGCCCGTACCGAGTTCTAAAAGCCTTCTTTGGAATGTCATCGGTTTTAATCTTCAATTGGTGATATCCGGAACGAAGATCAATTTTTGAAAAGAATTTGGCGCCTTGTAACTGGTCAAACAGGTCATCAATACGTGGCAATGGGTACCTATTTTTGATGGTGACATGTTTCAACTCCCGATAATCAATACAAAGTCGCATATTCCCGTCTTTCTTTTTCACGAATAGAACAGGAGCACCCCAAGGAGAAGTACTAGGACGAATAAAGCCAATGTCTAACAATTCCTGCAGTTGGGTCTTTAATTCCTGAAGTTCAATAGGAGCCATTCGATATGGGGCTTTCGAAATGGGTTTTGTCTTAAGGGTTCAAGGTCGATACAAAATTTAATTTCACGCCTGGGGTAGGCCAGAAGTTCTTGAGGAATACGTCGGAAATTCATTAACAATAGAAATATTATTCAAAACTGACGTATTTTTGTTTAGATCTGTGACATGAGCTAAGAAAGCTTGATATCCGTTTTTCAATAAACGAATAGCTTTATGGCTTGAGATGACAGTGATTGATTTTAATGGTTTGGTTGCTTGAATTCTCATAATAGGTCGATTAGGAATATGAAAGCTAACAACCTTACGAAAACAATCAATTTTTACATGATGAGTAGTTAACCAATCAATCCCTAGAATTACATCAAATGCAAGTATTTTTAATGCAATAACATCGACAGGTAATGTGTGGGTACCAACTTGAACCAAACAAGACTTATAAACCGTGGATGTAGTGAAGGTTTCTCCCAACGGAGTTTCAACCGATAAGTCAAAGTCTAATCTCTCCGGAGTTAAATTTAAACGTTGAGCGCAAGTAGGAGAAATGAAAGAGTGGGTAGAACCAGTATCAAATAAAGTATAAACTTCACTAGAGTTTATGATTAGCTTACCCGTGATGACCTCATTCGGGTTCCTTTCTTTCTGGGAGGTCACTACAAACGCTCTCCCTTGCACTACTGGCTTTGACTTTTCTGGGACGGCCTTTGGTGCCTCCATCCTAGCCAAACTTATCTTCGGTGAACGAAAAAATCGGGCTAGGTGACCTTCTCTTACACAATTATAACATGCTTTGGACGGCATCGCGTAGTTTGGACTGACGTGTCCCTCTCCTCCGCATTTGAAGCATATAATAGGTGGTCGTTCTCCTTCCTTAACAATGGGTGTTGGTGCTGACGTCTTTCCATCATTGTTGAATCTCCTCTTCTTGAAATGTCCATTTTTACTGTCTTAGCCATGATTACCACCGAAGTGGTTACCATTTCTGGCATGTTGATTCCCAACACGTTTGTTGTCGCCGTTTCGATGACTGATACCACTGGTATTTTCATGTTGTTTCACTTTCTCTTAGTTGAGTTGCTCGCGTTCTGCGGCTCCAATAATCGAGCCCTATTTACAACATCGAGTACAAACAGGTTTATGAAAATAAGATATACATCACCCCATTACGAGTTGTCAATACACTGATGCGAAACAACTACAACTTTATTATTACAACGATAAAAATCTGTGAGTTTAAATCTGAGATATTGCCATCTAAACAATATCCACATACAAATAAATCCTCATCATAATTATTGATACATTATTTTACAAAATGGTGAGGACTACTAAACAACTCTCTAAAACCATCATTCCATACCTCAGACTAAATTACTACTTTTTACATTCTAGCCTCCACGAGAAGAAAAATGGAACAAAAAGGAAAAGGGTGAGCTCAACTAGCCCGATAAAGAATATTATGACTAAGATAATATACAACAAATTATCGTTAGTCTTCAACGAGGGAAAAAATTTAATAGAATACAATAGACAACAAGTTTTAAATCAATACTCGCATGATGAAAATATTAATTCATAGAAGAGTTACGTAGAGGATGAAATCTACTAATATCTATGAATTTAACGATCCATCATCAATATTTTTATCCTGTAACATCAATCAATATATATACGGAATCATATATTCATCCTTGCACTACTAGGAGCGAGGACATTCACCGATTAGTCATGTTCATCTAAACACTGTTCATCTTGCACTCTACGGGCCAAAGATATTCATCGAAATCATTCATCTTTGCAATATGGGCCAAAGATATTCATCAAAAATCAATCATCTTTGCAATACGAGCCAAAGATATTCAATAATATCATCATTTAAAATTTGAAGATGATGAAAAATATTTTTTTTTAAAGAAAGCGAATCCGGTGAAACAAAATGACAAGGATTAAGGATTAAGGATTAGTACTTTGTTTTATCCATGTCCAAAAATACCTCAAAAATAATCATAGTGGTGTAAAATTCAAGAATGATCAAAACATGGATACTGATCAAAACTAGTATCCACGATAGATATTTTGACGAAAAGGAAAATTTTCATTTTTCGATGAATAGTCTTAATATTAAGTGAATAATCTAGTATCGTGAATAGTCTTGATATCGTAAATAGTAACTCAGAACACCAAAAGTTCCAAATTTGATAAAAACTTGAGATCAATATTTGACATAATGATATTGAAGAAATAATATCATTACGAAAAAAAAAAATATCCACTTACCTCGAAAGATTTATACTTCTAAATTGAAACAGGATATAGGCTATGACTTGAACTTGCCTTAGTATAGCAATACTCAAAGTATACTCAAAATACTCACAAGAATAAACTCGATAATATAGAGAGAAAACTTGATTTTTGGTGTGATTTTCAATTCTAACCTAAGCACCTATTTATAGGAAAATGCTTAGAACACCAAAGTAGAAAATTTAATATAATATTATTATATAATTTAAATTTTCCTCATATCATCTTTAATAGAACTGAATTCAGCCACCTTTGTTGCCCCACAATAATGAAAAAAAAAAAAAAAAACGTTTTGTTATTAAAAACAATTAAAACTTCAAAAATCAATTATTTGAACTTGAACTTCAATAATTCACAATAAATAGCCCTTTTATTAGAAAATTCGAATCTACGCAATTTTTATAGGAAATTCAATTCTCTACAACTTTGCGAGAAGAAAGTTTTTCCAAATTCAAAGCAAATTGGTGAAATCCACAAGCAGAAGATTTTATACATTTATAATCAAATTTCGATCGAGAAATGGGGTCCATGACATGTTTAACATGTTTTAAACATTTATTGCAACAAAAATACTCTTCCTCCTCGTATACTCATATATCCCACATTAGTTGTAAAAATATCACCATTATTATATTATTAAAATATAATAATATATATATATATATTTAAATGAATTATTTTATCGAGAAAAAGATAAAATTTCAATTTTCAACAATTGTCACATTAAAATTTTCTCCATCTATATCCACATAAAATCAATATTTTCCTCATCATATGAATCAATAATTAATTATTCACAAATAATATTACGAGAATCACAATATTGATGACGAGCGGTTCGAGGAAGAGGGGCTTTCAATAAAATTTCTCCTTCTTGGCGCGCAATTAGGTGACCAAACCTCTCCTTAGAGCGAACTTTCTAGACATTGCCAATAATGTTATCTAATAATATTATTAGGATAATATAAATTATTGCTTCGATAATGAAAAATCTTGTGTAATGACAATTATTGAAACAACGACAATATAAAATATCAACATAACAATTATTGAACCAATAAAATCTTTGAAAATATAATTCTGTAACCATTATTGAGTAGTGCCTTCTTACGTAAGAATCAATAATTGGTGCAATCTGGTGTCTTCTTGTGTTTTAACCAAGGTATTTTAACGGTATTAGCATGTAACAACTACTACGTCGTTATTTTTAAACAACTTATATTTGTCGTTTTCTTCATCCAATCGCTTTTCAGTTATGGGGCCCACACATGGGCTGCTTGTCAAATGCGAATATTCCCAAGCGATCTGAATATTCCACGACCAAGCGAATATTCCCAAACAACAATGAATATTTTATAACCACTTGCTTATTTTGAAATATTTGCGTATTTTACCCATAACTATCCACATTAATCACATCAACCCTTACTATTTCAAAATAATAATTAGAGGAAATTAAATTTCATTTATTAATTATTTGGGGTCTTCTGACCTCCCTCTCTTATGAAATTTCGTCCTCGAAATTGACATACGTACTGGTGTTTGAAAAGGTGAGGATACCTCGCTTTCATTTCGTTTCCAATTCCCGGTCATTTCCTCTATAGCATGGTTCCTCCACAAAACTTTAACTTGTGGTATGACCTTCGTCGTGGGACATGCTCCTTCTATCCAAGATCTTGGCGGTATCTCCTCATACGTTAAGTCTTGACTATCTCGTCCGGTTCTAACTTTCGATAACGTGGTTCGGGTCTTTCACATATTCTGAAAATGCAGATATGAAACACATTATGAACACGAGACATACTTGGAGGTAAAAGCGAGTCATAGGCTACATTTCCTACTCGGTCAAGAATTTGAAATGGACCAATAAATGGTGGATTGAGCTTTCCTCTCTTCCCAAATCTTATAACTCCCTTCCATGGGGCAACACGCATGACAATACATGATCCCCTATACTAAACTCCACGTCCTTTCGATGAAGATCCATAACTCTTTTATCGATCTTGTCTTGTTTTGTATCGTTGTCTAATCATTTGGATCTTTTACGTGGTCATACGTACCAACTCGGGTCCCAACAATGTTGCTTCACCCACCTCGTCCCAACATCTTGGAGGCGACATTTTTCGTCCATATAATGCTTGAATGGGGCCACACCTATACTTGCACGATAAGCTGTTATTGTAGGAGAATTCCACCAATGGTAAATACTTATCCCAACCGCCCTTGAAGTCTAGGACCACGAGTCTTAATAAATCTTCAAGAGTTTGAATAGTCCTCTCTGATTGTCCAGTCCATTTGAGGATGGTATGCGAATAATCATAAATCCGTACCCATAGCTTTTTGCAAGCTAACCCAAAATCTTGAAGTGAATCTTGGGTCACGATCCGAAACTATAGATCTTGGCATGCCATGCAACCTCACAATCTCATTTACATACATACTAGCAAGGCGTTCAAGAGAATAAGTCTCCGTGTCGGCAAGAAATGTGCGAGACTTGGTTAATCTATCAACAATAACCCAAATAGCATTTATGCCTTGAGAAGCCGTGGGAAGACCGTATGAAATCCATGGTAATGTGTTCCCACTTCCATTTGGAATCTCAAGTGGTTGCAATGGTCCCTTAGGCACTTGATGCTCCGCCTTTACGTTGACAAGTTAAACATGTTGAGATAAACTTTGCAATCTCTCTCTTCATATTGTTCCACCAAAATGTATGTCGAAGATCACGATACATTTTAGTACTTCGAGATGGATTGCAAATGGTGTATTGTGTGCCTCCATCATAATCTTGTACTTCAAATCGAGTCGTTAGGAACACAAAAGTCTAGAGTGGACTCGAAGTATTCCTTCTTCATCGATTCTCGCTTCCGGAATAGCACCTTCTTGTACTTTCTTCTTCATATGCATCAGCTCTGGGTCGGTGGCTTGAGCAACCTTAACTTTTCTATTAAAGTTGGCTCTGTCGTATATACTTGACATCATCGCTTTTCGTTCTGCATATGATCTTCTACTCAACGCGTCGGCTACCACGTTCGCTTTTCGGGATGGTATTGAATAGTGTGGTCGTAGTCTTTTCAATAGCTCGAGCCAGCGTCATTTCCGCGTGTTAAGTTCTTTTGAGTGAAGAAATATTTAAGGCTTTTATGGTGCGAATATATCTCCACTTTCTCCCCATAAAGATAGTGCCTCCATCTCTTTAAGCGAAAAGCATTGCTACTTGCTTGACTCTAGATCATGAGTAGGATAATTCCTCTCATATTCTTTAAGTTGTCATGAGGCATAGGCTATGACTTTCCCATGTTGCATGAGAACACATCCTAACCCTTTGCTAGAAAGCATCGTTTGTAGATAACAAATCCATCCGAACCGGATGGTATTGTTAGAGCAGTCTGCGAAATAAGTCTCCTCTTAAGCTCTTGGAAACTCTTCTCGCATTCTTCACTCCAAACAAATTTTGTATCCTTAAGTCAAGTCAAGAGTTAGCGGAGTAGCGATTAGAAAAACCCTTCCACGAATCTCAGATAATAACCCGGTAGAGACCGAAAAGCTCGTCTTGATCCACCGTCTTGGTTGCTCCCAACTTTGTATTGCTTCAATCTTGGCGGGTCAGCGGATACTCCATGTTTTGACACCACGTGCCCAAGAAATGCTACTTCCTCGAAGCGAACTCGCATTTCTTTAACTTGGCATATAACTTATTTTCACGAAGCCTTTGTAGTACCGACTTCAAATGGTGCTCATGATCTTCACGACTTTTGGAATATATGAGGATGTCATCAATAAAGACAACAACGAAGCGATCCAAATATTCCTTGAATACTCGGTTCATCATATCCATGAAAGCCGCGCGGGAGCATTAGTCAATCAAAAAGACATGACTAAAATTCATAATGCCGTCTGGGGAGTTACGAAAGGCGATCTTTGGAATATCCTCGGTTCTAATCTTGGTGATGATATCGAGCGAAGATCGATCTTTGAAAAGAATTGTGCTCCTTGCAAGCGGTCAAACAAGTCATCAATACGAGGTGAGGATACCTATTCTTGATAGTGACATGGTTCAATTCCGATAGTCGATACAAAATTGCATACTCCGTCTTTCTTCTTTACTGAATAAAGCAGGAGCACCCCAAGGAGATGTACTAGGGCCGAATGAAACCGATGTCCAACAACTCCACGTAGTTGGACCTTTAACTCTGAAGTTCAATAGGAGCCATTCGATATGGGGTTTTAGAAATGGGCTTTGTACGGTTCAAGGTCAATAAAGAATTCAACTTCACGTTACGGGGTAGGCCAGGGAAGTTCTTGAAAATCGTCGTCGGAAAGTCGATAACAACGGGGAATATTATTCAAATTTGGCGTGTCTTTATTCAAATCCATAACATGGGCTAAGAAAGCTTGACATCCGTTTTTTAATAAGCGAATAGCTTTATGATTAGATATGATGATGATTGATTTTAATGGTTTAGTTGCTTGAATTAAATACAACGAGTTGTTTAGGAATATGAAAGCTAACAACCTTACGAAAACAATCAATTTTGGCATGATGAGTAGTTAACCAATCAATCCCTAAAATCACATCAAAAGCAAGTATCTTTAAAGAGATAAGGTCAGCGGGTAAGGTGATGGTGCCAACTTGAATCAAACAAGATTTATAAGCGATGGATGTGATGAAAGTTTCTCTAACGGAGTTTCCACGAGATAGGTCAAAGTCTAATTTCTCGGAGTCAAGTTTAAGCGTTGAGCACAAGCGGGGAGAGATAAATGAATGGGTATGCACGGTATCTAGTAAAGTATAAACTTCACAAGAATTTATAAATAGCTTACGTGATCACCTCGTTTGGGTTCCTCGCATTTTGACCATCCTCAACAAAGCGCTCTTCCGAGAACCGTTGACTTTGACTTTTACGGGACGATCTTTTGAGTCACCATCCCCATTGAACTAGGTTTATTCTACTGTGCAATCTCGGCGATATGTCCTTCCTTTCCACAATTATAGCATACACTTGGAACTGTTGTGGGCGGTTTGGTGATATGTCCCTCTTTCCGCATTTATAGCATATGGCCGGTGTGTCGTTCTCCTCCCTTGGAACCGATTCTTTCTTTGTTGCACTTTGTCGTCTTCACATGGTGGTTGTTGAATCTCCTCTTTTTAAAATCTCCTCTGACTCGCTTCTTCTATTTTTTCATGGCCATGATTACCACCAGTGGTTACCATTTTTGTCCGTCTCTTTTCTTTCTCCACTTTGGTTATTGTTGTTTTGTTGTTGCTTATCTCGGTATGATCCTGATTGTGGTACCTCGGTTGGCCGTACTCGTTATCTCGCTCTAACAATTGAGCCACATTAACAACATCTGAATAGAGAAAATTTATGAGAGATGAGATCTTGGCGTATCTTGGGTTTCAAACCTCTCGAAACATCCGCGTCATCGTTCCTCATTCTCCACCAAATGAGGTGCAAACACGGATAACTCTGCAAACTTAGCCTCGTCTTTGAGACAAAATCGTCATTTGTTACTGCTCGGTCTAATAAACTCCACTTCCTTCATATAGCGAACACTTTCGGAAAAGTATTTGTCATTAAATAGTTCTGAAATGTCTCCCAAGACATCTTTGAGTCTTGGTGGATGGAGTGCAACTTCACAGACTCCCACCGATGATCGCCTCGCCACGGAACATAAAGGTGGCGAATGGAACCTTTACATTCCTCTGTGCATCCCAAGACATCGAATATCTTGGTAATTTGCTTGACCCATGTTTACGCCATGATCGGATCTGGCTTTCCCTTAAATTCAGGTGGTCCCAACTCTTTGAAGCTGCTTGCATTTGTGACAACCGTGTAATTATATCATTTCCTCCTATGTTTTGAACACGAGTCTCCTCGTGCGATTTTGCATGAGCTATGCAAAAGCTTCTAAACATTAAATCGTTCATCGTCGTCGGTGGTGTTGTTCACGGGAGGAACATTGCCCGACTGTTGCACGTTCTCCTCGTTGGTGAGTCTGAGCGTCTCCACGGTCTCATTTCCATTGTTAATATTCTCGATCGACATTCTCAAATCTTGTCATAAAACAAGGGTTAATTAAGAAAATCAATATATCACATAATATCCCTATATCTTGACCAACTATCAAATAAGCTTAGGTAGGACACACTTAGCGAAGGATTTACTCGTCTCTCCCTCCTGATTCTATTCCCCGATCTCATGGAGATCATATCCTAAACTACGATACCAAGCTGTGACACCCCAAAATAGGTATACATCACCCATTCGAGTTGTCAATATACAGTGCGAAACAACTACAACTTTATTATTACAACGATAAAAGCGTGAGTTTAAATCTGAGATATTGCCATCTAAACAATATCCACATACAAATAAATCCTCATCATAATTATTGATACATTATTTTACAAAAATGGTGAGGACTACTAAACAACTCTCTAAAACCATCATTCCATACCCCAGACTTCGTACTCATTTACATTCTCGCCTCCACGAGAAGAAAAATGGAACAAAAAGGAAAAGGTGAGCTCAACTAGCCCGATAAAGAATATTATGACTAAGATAATATACAACAAATTATCGTTAGTCTTCAACAGGGAAAAATTTAATAGAATACAATAGACAACAAGTTTTAAATCAATACTACATGTTGTGAAAATATTAATTCATAGAAGAGTTACGTAGAGGATGAAATCTACTAATATCTATAAATTTAAAAGTCCATCATCAATATTTTATCCTGTAACATCAATCAATATATATACGGAATCATATATTTATCCTTGCACTCTGACAGCCGAGGACATTCACCGATTAATTCATGTTCATCTAAACACTGTTCATCTTTTTGCACTACTGGCCAAAGATATTCATCGAAAATCATTCATCTTTTTACACTACTGGCCAAAGATATTCATCAAAATCAATCATCTTTTGCACTACTGGCCAAAGATATTCAATAATATCATCATTTAAGGCGAAGATGATGAAAAATATTTTTTTTTTTAAAGAAATCTAATCGATTGAAACAAAATAACAAGGATTAAGGATTAAGGATTAGTACTTTGTTTTATCCATGTCCAAAAATACCTCAAAAATAATCATAGTGGTGTAAAATTCAAGAATGATCAAAACATGGATACAATCAAAACTAGTATCCACATAGATATTTTTTAGACGAAAAGGAAAATTTTCATTTTTCGATGAATAGTCTTAAATATTAAGTGAATAATCTTAGTATCGTGAATAGTCTTAATATCGTGAATAGTAACTCAGACACCAAAAGTTCCAAATTTGATAAAAACTTGATCAATATTTGACATAATGATATTGAAGAAATAATATCATTACTGAAAAAAAAAATATCCACTTACCTCGAAAGATTTATACTTACAAATGAAACAGGATATAGGCTATGACTTGAACTTGCAACCGTATATAGCAATACTCAAAGTATACTCAAAATACTCACAAGAATAAACTCGATAATATAGAGAGAAAACTTGATTTACGGTGTGATTTTCAATTCTAACCTAAGCACCTATTTATAGGAAAATGCTTAGAACACCAAGTAGAAAATTTAATATAATATTATTATATAATTTAAATTTTCCTCATATCTTTTGAAATGAATTCAAACCACCTTTGTTTGCCCCACAATAATGACAAAAAAAAAAAAAACGTTTTTGTTATTAAAAACAATTAAAACTTCCAAAAATCAATTATTTCGGAGCTTCAGAACTTCAATAATTCACAATAAATAGCCCTTTTGTCAGAAAATTCGAATCTCGCTACTTTTTATAGGAAATTCAATTCTCTACAACTTTACAGAAGAAAGTTTTTCCAAATTCCAAGCAAAATTGGCAGAAATCCACAAGCGAGGCGATTTTACAAGCTATAATCAAATTTCGATCGAAGAAATGGGGTCCATGACATGTTTAACATGTTTTAAACATTTATTGCAACAAAAATACTCTTCCTCCTCGTATACTCATATATCCCACATTCGTTGTAAAAATATCACCATTATTATATTATTAAAATATAATAATATATATTATAATATGAATTATTTTATCAAAAAAGATAAAATTTTAATTTTCAACAATTGTCACATTAAAATTTTCTCCATCTATATCCACATAAAATCAATATTTTCCTCATCATATGAATCAATAATTAATTATTCACAAATAATATTACGAGAATCACAATATTGATGACGGTGGTTCACGGAAAGAGGGCTTTCCAATAAGAATTTCTCCTTCTTGGCAGCATGATTAGGTGACCAAACCTCTCCTTAGAAGCGAACTTTCTAGACATTGCCAATAATGTTATCTAATAATATTATTCAGATAATATGAATTATTAGCCGATAATGAAAAATCTTGTGTAATGACAATTATTGAAACAACGACAATATAAAATATCAACACAATAATTATTGAACCAATAAAATCTTTGAGCGATAATTACTATAACCATTATTGAGTAGTGCCTTCTTACGTAAGAATCAATAATTGAATGTGCAATCTGAAGTGTCTTCTTGTGTTTTAACCAAGAGTATTTTAACGATGATATTAATTGACGGTAACAACTACGTAGATTATTTTTAAATAACTTATATTTGTCGTTTTTCTTCATCCAATCGCTTTCCGTTATGGGGCCCACACATGGGCTACTGTGCATCGTAAATACGAATATTCCCAAGCGATCGAATATTCCACGACCAAACGAATATTCCCAAACAACAATGAATATTTTATAACCACTTGCTTATTTTGAAATATTTGCGTATTTTACCCATAACTATCCACATTAATCACATCAACCCTTACTATTTCAAAATAATAATTAGAAATTAAATTTCATTTATTAATTATTTGGGGTCTTCTTTTAGATCTTGCCACAAAACAAAGGTTAATTAACATATAACATATTATCCCTATACTTTGACCGACCAATTAAATACCAAATAAACTTAGGTAGGTCATACTAGCAAATCAATTCCATGTCTCTCCCCTCCTAGTTCTAGTCTCATATCTTAGCCAGGGATCATATCCCTAAGCTTTGATACCAACTGTGATGCCCCCAAAATAGGTATACATCACCTATTCTGAGTCACCAAATACATGGTACAGAACATAAATACAATATTAATTATACAACAAGAGAGCTGTGAGTTTAAATACAAATATTGTCTTCTAGACAATATCAACTCTCAAAATGAGTCCTCATTACATTTATTGTCACACTATTTAACAGAATAGTGAGGACTACTAGTTAATACTATCATCCCACCATCACTCCGCTCCCCGACTACTAGTCCCATTACGTTCTCATTTCACAAGAGAAAAGGTGAAAAAAGGTGAGCTCAACTAGCCCAATAAGAAATATTATGACTAAGATAATGCGAATATAAATTATCATTAACCTTAAACAATGTTAAGCGTCTACAATATAACATACATCAAGTTTAAGCAGAAGGAAACAAAGCAATTAGAAGAGTCAAGTAGAGAATAAAATCTACTATCTTCTATGATTTAAAAGGTTTTTTCATGACTTTTATCATTTGAGACTCGACAATAAATAATCCACATCATCGAATCACCCCTACACTACTGGCCAAGGATATTCTTTAGTATCACGACCATAATTATCCATGCACTACGAGCCAAGAATATTTATGTATTCATTAATGGTCATGATCATGCCAACAACCATCCATCAATGCACTATGGGCCAATGAAGACTTTTACCACATCATTTGTAACATTACGGTCATGATTACAATCTCGAATAATCCAGTCATAATAATCATATCAAGTCCATCTATGCACTACAGGCCACAGATGACTTTCAAAAAAAATATAAATATGAGGATGATGACAATGATATAAGAATTCAATAAAATAAGTTCAAAAATTAATTTGTCCAAGAACCAATAACGTCCAAATTGTCAAATGATACTGCTTTGTAGAGTAAAATTCAAGAACTCAGAAGAATATTTCCATGAAAAGATACTGGATGAAGCGCAATTATCAAGGATATTTCACCAATTTCATAGAGTATAGAAGTCAAAACTTTAACCAACTGAGTATAATAAAGAATGAAATAACAAAAGAAATCACCATGCATACGGTGCCCGCGCCAGACGAGTTATTTCAACAGATTAATAAATGTGAACCGAAGTTGAGGCAAAATTACAGACCGATGGGATGTTCCAACAAATATAATAAAGATTTTAACCGAGTCCTGCGTAAAACGTCTGAGACAGGATATTCCAACATAATAATAAAGATGGAACAGTCCAGTAGAACGCACGATGAGGATATTCCAACAGAATAATAATAAAAAGACGGAACCAGTCCCAAAGAAAAATGCACAAAACAGGATATTCCAACAGAATAATAATAAAGATCAAATATTAGAAGAATGTCACCAAGTATAGGGTAGCCCGCGTATACAGGTTATTCCAACAGAATAACAAAGAATGGAATAACATAAGTTCTCTTCATGAATACAAAAGAATAACACCCCTTACGAGTACAACAAATAATATTCCCTACCTTAAGAAGAAAATCTTTGGATATATAAGTAGTGAAGTAGCGAGAATACTTTCTTCTTTCTCTATAGTTTATCTCTCTAGAGTTTGAAAGAATTAAATAAGAAAATAATGAAGGAATGAGCTTCTATTTATAGAAAAATGGACTGCATAGTAACTAACTCATGAATCGGTCCCGATTGATTTACTTTAACTTGACGGTCCATATTTAAAGCAAAATCTTTTAAATAAAAAATAATATATTCTATTTATAATCTAATAAAACGAATAACTTTATAAAAGATTTTACTATGCAAACACTATGCATAATAAAATATAATATATTCTATTTATAGAATAACTTTATAAAAGTATTCTGTTTTATATAAAAAGATTTTATGTATTATTACATTAATAATACCAAAAAAACTAAGTGACTTATCACGTAAGCATCAATAATTAATATCGTATATGCTACTATGCAACCACGCGACATTCGCATTTTTAACAAGATTGTTTGAGCAGCTTAATCTGTAAAACTTCCGCCGTTATTTTCATAAAGTATTTTGTCATTTTCTCAATCGACAATAATTCCGTTGTGGGGTCCACCAATGATTATCTTGGTTATCTAATATTCCCCGTTAAAACGAATATTCCCAGAGCCAATCGAATATTATATAACAACTTGCGTACTTTGAAAAATTTATAAATATTACCCACAACTATTACATTATATCAATTTCACTCCATAATATTCAAAAATAATATTTATAGAAAATTCATCTTTATTCAAAAAGTTGGGGTTTTACAAGAATCGTAGTCTGCAAGATGGTAGATCTCAGTGTTCGTAGACTACCAGGAGAGACGAGGAAGGATCGTAGTGTGTCGAGAAGAACTTCCTCGGAGTCGTAGTCTGCTGAGGAAGTCATGTTCGAATCGAGACAACTGTCTCTGAACCGAATGAGAAATCTGCTTTGAAGCCAAGTAAAGAATCGTAGACTACACTCGGAGTCGTAGAGTCTACTGATCACTTTAGAGGCAGAGATCATAGTCGAGCAAGATCAGATGAAGACAACGAGCATAAAGACAGAAATCGTAGAGTGTCAAGATCTGATCTCGGAGTCGTAGTGTCTGCACAACCCAAGCTAAATCGTAGAGTGCAGAACTAAGGCTTCAACAGATGTGCTCACAACGCCAAGGCAGAATCGTAGAGCAAACACGATTCTCAAAAAATTAGCACTCCCAGAATATCCAAAGTATGAAGCCTCTAGTCTGAGCTGTAAAGATACATCCCACCTGAAGGAAACCAGAGAGCACTCAACGAATGACATGCAAGCTAACAGAAGATCTAAACACCAACCCAATCAACATCCAGATTGAGTTGTGAATCCATTCAAGATGAAGTCTTCCACAAGTTGATCAGAAGAAGACTTGAAAGAATCGAGGAAAAGTCAAGTCAATGGTATGCCGGTAAAGCGAAGACAACAATCTTGGAAGTATCCAGGATTGTAGTGTTTGCCAAACAAAGCATGAACTGATGAAGTGAACACAAAGATACTAGTTAGCTTATGAAGAACAAGGCTAAAGTGATTAAGCATTGGGTCAATCCATTGATGATACGTGAACAGGAGATCACAAGGAGAAAGCGAGTTGGGCATGCTACAAATCTGAAGTGTCTTGCTATTCAGAAGAGGCCAGAACAAGGAGTCAAGCTATTAGTTCCTAAGATCAATCGAAGCAAACAGAAGTGTTGAAGCACTGCACAAGAGAAGGAAGAGGTGTTCTACATTGAAGATCCAATTAACACTCTTCAGGATCATAGTGTTGTCTCAACCCATCTGTAATACCCGGAAAAAAAAAAGAAGTATTTATGTTTGTGTTTTAAATATATTGTTTGAATTTTTTTTGTCTTTAAATTGGGTCAAAGTAGTCATTTAAATTATGTGGGCTAATAAATATTAATAAGTGATAGATAATATTATGTGGTTAAAATTTGGGCCTTAATATTAATTTAACCCAAATAGAAGTTTATTAGGGCAACTTAATTAATAAATAGCTAAACCTAATATTACTTCATTATACAAATTGAATAAGAAGAGGTGGCTACTTTGGAGATAAAGGGAACAACTACAAAGGGGGCTCGGGTGAAGAAAGACTAGAGATTTTGATCACTAGTGGGAAAATTTCATCAGTAACAAGTAAGTATATTATACATTATATAAAGTGGGGATAAATCATGTGGTTCCATATTAAATTATTAAATTTAGTATGTTTTTTTTTTTCAGCATGAGCAAGTACTTTTGTAATTCAAGAACTAATAGCGATCTTTAAAGATAGGAGAGTTTATTTATTAATGTAATACTTATACGGATGTACTTATTATTATTATCACTTTATTCCAATCAGATTGAACGGAGGGAGTAGTCTGTGATTGATTTTGGAGTTCCTAAAATAATAAATTGATGATTTCTTTAAATAAAAAATATATATAGCAATCGTAATTAAAGTTTACGAAAACTTGCATAATTTGCAAGAGATGTTATACAAATAAATATGTAAGATTATATGGAATGAATTAAATCTTAATATTATAAGTAATTATATTGTATAGTCGTACCAAATAGAAGTGTTCATATTTTTATAAATGTACTTACATTTAGTATTATTAATTTGTGTAATTAGTTCGGACGGAAGGAACTTAAAGAGTTATATTTGGAATATAAATTTTGGAGTATTAATAATTGATATAAGGCGATGATTAAAGGAATATTAAATAGATTATAAATTATTTGGGAATTATTGAATTGGATTATATTTAATTTGAGGTGAATATGCTTAGGTGATGAATAACTTTTCATATTTGATATCGTTGGCATTTGAGGGTAAGATTTTGTGGAGTGTGTTATAAATGGTTTGGAAGTATCAGGTGCGGATTCTGTACTCTTTCAGCGATACCTTTGTTAAATTTGATTTGTTCGTTTTGTTTCTCGTTTTGAATTTTTGTTATTATTTCACATAATTGTTTCTTGTGAAATTGATATATTTATTTCATTTTGGAGTTGACACATTGGACTCGTACTTGTACTCTTTGAATGAGGTTATCATGTCTAATATTTATTTTGATAATTGTAGAGTCATACATGTTGCTACCTTCTTTTGAAACCTTGTGACTATAATTTGATTTGGTTCAACATGTACATATAGAACCCTTTTTGTTGGTATTATGTCGCATGTGTTGTGACATGGTATTTTTGTTAGAATATACCGTAGGGTATACCGAGCTATAATCACCGTGGGGGTACCACGCATGTCGCCTGTAAATCTTAACAGGGCATGACAATTTCCTTGGCGGTGTGATTAGTCCACGGCGTCTCTCGTTTTGGCTCCCGGAGAAGTGGGCCATTTGGTATTTTGTTGTGGGGGCGTATGGGTTAACCCTAGTTTTTTGTTCTGCAAATTGGTGATGTTGTGCCAAACACACTTATTCGATTTGCATACATTTGGATTCGCGGTCCAATGTGTGATTTACCTGTGTGGCATCATTTGACTTGTATGTTTGGCATTATTTTTGACTTGCCTGTGTGGCATCATTTGACTTGCCTGTGTGAAATTATTTTGACTTGCATGTGTGGCATTGTTTTGACTTGCCTATGTGGCAAGGTATACTTCTGAGCTCAATCGGTATGAAATAACTCCAACCATTTTTTTCAGCCTATTATTTTATTGTATTAGTTGTTGGCTTCTATTCAATTCATTGAGTTAGTTACTTCAGTTCGTTATTTCTTTATTCGTCTATTGGTTTCGTCAATTCTGTTGATTCAGATATATTTCATTCAGATCTTTGGAGATTATATTTTCGTCAATGATTTACACTTGGGGCTTTGTTCAAGATTTTGTCTCGATTGTTTTCAGATAGCGATTGTATATCTTTTGTATATCTCAGATCCGTCTTTGGGCAATTGGCTCATCTTGTATTTTTTCTTCCCAGTTTCGAGGGGTGATTCCGGGCTAGTGTGATGACAGAGTTGTCTTTGACCATCTAGGTTGTTTTCGAATTTTAAGTTTTGATTTTTTTGACTCTATGTGGAGAATTTTATTTAATACTTTATTGATGGATATCATTATTACATATGTGAAGTCATTAGTGCTCTGATTATTTATTTTGAGGTTTGTTGTGCTTTGCACGTGACCTCCCTTTCCTTTTCGGGAAGGGGGTGTTACAGAGATGGTATCATAGCTTAGGTTCTTTCTTGTAGAAAACCTATTTAGGTTTGACCTGTGAGTTGTGGGTAAACCATTGGGTAGACGTAGGAGTTTGATTCGATTTAGTTCTTTGTTTGGTTGGTCTCTATTTTGACCAACTGTCGATTTCTTTTCAATTTGTAGGTTAATTGAGGAAAGTAGAATAATTTATTAAGGTGATTGAGTAATGATATTAGTTAAGAATTGTGATTTAATCATTGAGGTGAATAAAGTTATACTTTGTACATATAAGAAGTGATCTTATATGAGATGTGATTATGATGTGAGTATTTGCATCGACGAGTATTTGATTTTGGAAAATTATTTGTTAGTTTTTTTTTTATGAAAATTATTATGATCGTTGAATTGAGGATTTGATTTGAGTTAGGTTTTAATATATGTTAAGTTATGAATAATTTGAGGTATGTGTATCGGTGGGATAATACGATAAAGTGAAAACTATTAAGTACAGAGGATCCCTTGTAATTTTGAATTATTGTAGAGATTTGAGGTAATTAGATTAATGTTTTGGAGTAAATGAATTTTACGGTTATTTCCTAGTAGAATATTGGAGTTAATTTATATGATTTTTTTTTGTACTGAGATAGTAAGAGGAGATCTTGGAATTAGTTGGGTTAGAATTTGCACTAATAGATTATTGATTTATTAAATGATTCAAGAGATTTTGAATAATTATAGTTTGATTATTCAGATAGTAGAATATATGATTTGTAGTTTGGTATGGTAATGAAGAGATCTTAGTAGTAGTATATTTTTTTTTGGTGTAATAATATTTGAGAACAAAATTGATTTGAGGTTATGATATTTTGAAACTCTTGAGGACTTAGTGAGAGTTGGTGATATAATTTAAGTTGTTTTGTTTATCGGATGCCCTTAGAGTTTTTCATGAATTTATGTAAATTAAATAAAAATAATTTTTTAAATCTTCGTCATGTGTGGAGCATAAACGTTTTACGAATTAAAGATAATTTTAAATATTTTGGGTATTCGAATCGTATTTAGATGAAGAAATTTTTTTTGTGATTTCGAATTATGTTCCGAAGAGTACGTTTACAAGAATTAAACTCAAAGATATTAGCGACAGCCCGTACCAATGGTGGATCATATTTGATATCGTTGGCATTTGAGGGTAAGATTTTGTGGAGTGTGTTATAAATGGTTTGGAAGTATCAGGTGCGGATTCTGTACTCTTTCAGCGATACCTTTGTTAAATTTGATTTGTTCGTTTTGTTTCTCGTTTTGAATTTCTGTTATTATTTCACATAATTGTTTCTTGTGAAATTGATATATTTATTTCATTTTGGAGTTGACACATAGGACTCGTACTTGTACTCTTTGAATGAGGTTATCATATCTAATATTTATTTTGATAATTGTAGAGTTGTACATATTGCTACCTTCTTTTTGAAACCTTGTGACTATAATTTGATTTGGTTCAACATGTACATATAGAACCCTTTTGTTGGTATTATGTCGCATGTGTTGTGACATGGTATTTTGTTAGAATATACCGTAGGGTATACTGAGCTATAACCACACAGGGTACCACAAGCATGTCGTCTTGGCACGAGAGGCATGACACTTTCCGTGGCGGTGTGATTAGTCCACGGCGTCTCCATTTTGGGCTCCGGAGGAAGTGGGCCATTTGGTATTTTGTTGTGGGAGGCGTATGGGTTAACCCTAGTTTTCTGTTTTGCAGATTGGTGATGTTGTGCCAAACACACCTATCCGATTTGCATACATTTGGATTCGCGGTACAATGTATGATTTACATGTGCGGCATCATTTGACTTGCATGTGTGGCATTATTTTTGACTTGCCTGTGTGGCATCATTTGACTTGCCTGTGTGGAATTATTTTGACTTGCCTGTGTGGCATTGTTTTGACTTGCCTATGTGGCAAGGTATACTCCCAGCTCAATCGGTGTGAAATAACTCCAACCATTTTTTCAAATTATTATTTTATTGTATTAGTTGTTGGCTTCTATTCAATTCATTGAGTTAGTTACTTGATTCGTTATTTCTTTATTAAATCTATTGGTTTACGTCTAATTCTGTTGATTCAGATATATTTCATTCAGATCTTTGGAGATTATATTTTCGTCAGTATTTACACTTGGGGCTTTGTTCAGTATTTTGTCTCAGTTGTTTTCGTATATCAGTTGTATATCTTTTGTATATCTGTATCCGTATTGGGCAATTGGCTCATGCTGTATTTTTCTTCCGACAGGTTTGCAGGGGTGATTCAGGGCTAGTGTGATGACAGAGTTGTCTTTGACCATCTAGGTTGTTTTCGAATTTTAAGTTTTGATTATTTTGACTCTATTTGGAGAATTGTATTTAGTACGCTATTAATGGATCACCACTATTAATATTTTGAGGTTATTAGTGCTCTGTTTCCTTATTTTGAGGTTTGTTGTGCTTTGCACGTGACCTCCCTTTCCTTTTCGGGAAGGGGGTGTTACACCATCAATGAGTAACATTCAACAAGACACACTACGATCAGGTCCAAGAACATATGCATCAGAATCGTAGAGTTCAGTCATCTGAAGATTGAAGCATTGGCAACGGTTTAATCTGAAGACTGATATTTGAACATTGCTAGTTGAGAGCATCGATGCAAAAGGACAATCTCTTATGTTCTAATCGAGAAGTCAGAATGAAGAAAGAAAGAAGACTACCTGCCTGACATGGCAATATGACAACTCTAAGGTAGTAGGTAAGGTAGCAGACTGTTGTGTCAGTAAAGTCATAAAGGAGTTGTCATGTCACATCAAGCAGTCTGTACCAAATAATTTTAGATCTACGAAGCAATTCAAATAGCTTTCAACGGCTATATTCCAACGGGAAGATTGGGAAGGAGTATATATCAGCCAGAGCTTCAAAGATCAAGGGTTGCTGAGTTGAAGGATCGTTGAGTTGTTATAATGCTATAGTGTTGACTCTACAAGTTCTACCAGAGCTTAACAGAACAAGTCTCAGTGACAGTGAGACTACGAAGGTGGAAGTGAAGAAACTTTGAAGAAGGACTTGAACAGACTAAAGCTTCACTCAACAAAGATGAGAATGTCACTGAAGATGGCAGTTAAGCTGAGCGCCGAGAAGGACAAGAAGATAGCATTCAGAAGAGTGGCAGAGCATAAAGAAGATCCAGAGAGCCACTCTACGAATCACCAAGAACCTAAAGCTGAACCAAAGCAAGTATAGAACCATGTTTGGTAACCAGTCAAAAAGGGTTTAGGGAATGCTAAGTGTCAGACGAAGTCTACCAAAAGCTCAGAGACTTAGCAAACCCAGGTCGTTATGGTGCACAGCTGGCATCGGATGAAGATGAGCAGAAAAGAATGAAGATCAGCTGCACTAAAGGACATGTGGTCCGGACTCGAAGTAGAATGCAAAGAGGACCACGCCAAGCTGCTCAGTACAAAAGATGTTCAATCTTAAAGACATCTTAGTAGCAAAGCACAAACAACAACAACAACACCAACAAGAAGCCAAGGCATGAGGGGTCTTTGTCCGTAAGGACTAAATGAAGTTCCAAGCATGCTGGGCTTGAAGAGTTCCTAGGGAACTAGAGGAGTTCCAAGCCTGTTGGGCTTGAAGAGTTCTTAGTGAACTGAAGTTCAAAGGCTACTGGCCTTGAAGGAATCTTAGTGATTCAGGGTGCTGCCCTTCCTTAGTGGAAATCCTGCTAGTTGAAAGCAGAAGAGTGGATTAGGAGCTTGAGTCTCTGAACCACTTAAAATCCCTTGTGTCATTTACTTTATGTCATTTACATTATGCACTTAACTGTTATAACTGCTATGTATGCATTAAATGTTTACCACTGAACTAACTCTAAGAACAATGTATGTATGGTTATGAATATATCAATGAAGGGGATCTTTTACTTATTCTGTTGTGCTTGAAAAGATTCTTATGTTTGTCATATGCTAATTCATTAGCAATACAAAATAAAAGAGAAAAGTATTTAAAAATAAAAAGGATCTATTCAACCCCCCCCCCCCTTCTAGATCTATTGTGTGCCTATTGGGAACTAACAAAATGATATAGAACATGCCGACTTTCTTTTACCAAATTATGTATTCGAGTCCAATGTTGCATCTAGTTTCTTGCTTGTGTCAACGCTATTCCCAAAATTTGTGTTCAAAAAACATCAAATGCGCATGTTTTGTTAGCATGCATCTCTCGAACTATGATTTATTATTCTTTGATATTTCAAAACATGAGAACGAATGTGAGGAGAATGATACAGTATGAAAGTAGAAAATCAAAACATTTATTATTAATTTTGTATTGTTATGTAGAGATAAATATTAGATTATTAATATAATTACTTATTAGGATATTCTAGGAGAATTTTATTATAGTAATAGATTTTAGTTATAAGTATTTTCTTTTTAAATTAAGATTTTATTTAGTCTTTAAGTATTGAATTTTTTATTTAAGTATTGTAATACCTCATTATTTTACAAATTTATTGGATGAATTAATTTGAGATATAAGCAGTATGCAAGGATAGGTACTATTATTATTTATTTCCTATCACTTCCTGCAGCAATTTTGATCTACCAATTATTAACAACAAGAATAAACCTCCAAGCAGGCTCAAAAGGCATTATAAAAAAATTAGCAATAATTAAAGGATTAAGTACATATTTTAGTACATTTTTAGAAATAATTACAATAATGGTGCATAGATAAAATAATTACAAAATTAATAAATTTTTCCATATTTATTTACAAAATTAATACATTTGGGTATCATTTAATTGTGGCCCACGATTATCTCCCTTATCTCTCCCCGTTAATATTTTTTTTATTCAAACACAACAGACCCATTTTTAATATATGTTTCTCTCTCTTTTTTCTTCATCCTCTTTTTTCCTACTATAAACCAAAGTGGCGGCGGTTGAATGTGTTTAGGCCACACGGTTGGCTTAGGTAATACTAAGGCCGTGACACCAGGCTACGGATTTCTTGAGTGATGCTTAGAGTGAGAGAGAGGCTCTTGTTGATGGATGTGCAGTTGGGAGAGACCATGTTAGAGTGTCTAGCCCTCAATTTTGGGATGATATTATGCTTTTCTTTTTAGAACATGTAAGAGGATAAAAGTTTTCGTGTTCTCTTTTTCAAACTTTTGAATCAATTTTGGGTATGAAGTTTATCTTTTAAAGAGCAGCCTGGTGCAACATTGAGGTTTGGTTTTGCTCCATATGATTTCCTTGATGGTGTGAGGTTGAATCTTTTTTACATGGCTCATTTAGGAGTATAATTGTCATATTGTGAATCATATCGTGTATCGTATTCTAGGATACGGAAAAAATATACAAAACATTCATATCAAAGTAATAAAACCTTCAATTTTTTCATAGTGCAGTTGGTAACCAAACATTCGCACCAAGGTAACCAAACATTCATACCAAGGTAACAAAACCTTCATACCAAGGTAACAAAACTTTCATACCAACGTAACCAATCCACATCCACACTTGCAGTTTTTTTATAATGCAGTTGGTAGCCAAACATTCATACCAAGGTAACCAATTCAGTATTATTAGGTTACCAATTTATTTTAAATGTGATGCAGTTGGTAGCCAAACCTTCATGCAGTGGGTAGCCAAACCTTCATACCAAGGTAACCAATTCAATTTTATTAAGTTACCAATTTATTTTGAATGTGATGCAGTTGGTAGCCAAACCTTCATGCAGTTGGTTGCCAAACTTTCAGACCAAGGTAACCAATTCATACCGCAGGTGTGGAGGTAGATTGGTTACCTTAGTATAAAAGTTTGGTTACCTTGGTACGAAGGTTTGGTTATCAACATTACATTACACATCACTCTCTTATCTCTCTATTTCCTATGCAATGTTCTTATTTTCCTTTGGACATGAAATTGGAATTGGAATTTTCGGACATAAAGAAATTGTGAAAAATCAAATATCCACCTCCTTTCTCCATCCCATCGACCATTTTGTAGTTGACTCTCACTCTGTCTCACCGGTGAAGGGGGAGGAGGAAGATGACGTTGCCAAACCTTCAGACCAAGGTAACCAATTCAATTTTATTAAGTTACCAATTTAGTTTGAATGTGATGCAGTTGGTAGCCAACCATTCATATAAAGGTAACCATTTTAGTTTTTGTGAGTAACCAAATAGTCATCAAAAATTTTTAGAACAGTAAGAGTTACATCTATTTATTTTTAAACTTTTTGTAGGGCGAATCTTCTTCTTCTTCTCATTGGCGTTTTGGACAACGAAGATTAGCGACGGAGCAGCAAAGGAGAGGACAATCTGTGAAGAAGGAGATTCGCGGCGGAGTAGCGGAGAAGAAGGCTACTGTGAGGGAGATGAAGATTTGAATTTTAATATTTGAATTTGAATTTCATTTTGTTGTTAGATCCCAAATATTTGAATTTGAATTATTAATTATGGCAGTTATTTCTCCTTAATTTTAGATTTCCTTATTAATGTGAATTGCGTTATTTTTATAATTATTTTGTGGATGCACTAATAGTGTATTTACTTTCTAATTGTTGTATATTAGTGTTAAGGACCCATAATTAAACCTGGCAAAATATGGATTTAGTTTGGTTTTGATTTACATAAAATGGTTATAGGTCCAAATAAGAATTAAAATCATATTATCCATTTTTAATATGGTTTGTATAGGTTGAATCCAAATGGTTATATTTTAAATATAGATCGACTCATATTTTATATTTTTTTAGATTTATGTACTTTTTCTCTTTCCAATTCTCATCCCTTTAATTAATTATCTCTAAAATAGATTAATAAAACATTAATAATAATATACTAAATATTATATTAGATTAACTAAATATTAATTTTTTTGGGGTATAAATAATCAATAAAAAAAAATTGGAGTGTAAGTTTATAGATAATCATTAATATTTTTTTTGAAGATGGGAGAGTGAGATGTGAAAATGTATACATAATCACTAAATATTATTTTTTTAGGATTAGAGATAGGGTGTGGGTGGGGGGATGGGGTGGGGTGGGGTGGAGGTGAAAAGTGTATATATAATCACTAAATATTATTTTTTTTAAGGATGGGGGATGCTGGGGTGGGGGGGTGGGGTGGGGGTGGGGGGGGGGTGGGGGGGTGGGGGGTGGGCAGGAGGTAGGGGAATGGAGGCGAGGTTGAGGGACATACATAATCAATAAATATTATTTTTTAAGAGGGAGGGTAGGGAGGGGGTGGGGGGGGGGGGTTGGGGTACAAAGGGGTAAAGGGGTGGGGTGTGGGGGGGGTGGGGGTAAGGAGTTGGGGTGTATACATAATAAATATTACTTTTTGAGGGGGGGGGTGGGGTGGAGGTGGGAGTGGGGGAAAGATGTATAAATAATCACTAAATATATTTTTTGGGAGGGGGGTTGTGGGTGGGGGATAAGGGGGTAGGGGTGGGTGTATTAAGTGAGGGTGGGCGAGGTGAAGATGTATATATAATCAATAAATATTTTTTTGAAAACATGTGAGGGTGGTTTAATGAAACATTGTCCAACAATATTATAAAATATTGGTCAAAACTAATTAAACTAGTTCCAACCCATATTTGTAATTAATATGGAATTCAAAACCAAATCAATCCATAACCTAAAAACTAGTTAACCAACACAATAAATCCAACTAATTTTAGTTAACTATATGATTTTCAACCTAAATTGTCAGGTTATTGAAACGACGAAAATTCTCCAGGACACGCATACAAAAAATGTAAATTTTCTCTAAGCCAAACAAAATAGCTATACTAAAGAAAAATAACACAGTTCTGAACAACCAGTTATTAAATACAATAAACCTCCAAAGCAGCTCAAAAGGCATTATAAAAAATTAGCAACAAGGAGGAAAATTCTCCATGACATGCATACAAAAAAATACAAGTAATTCAAAAATTAATCATAAATATAAATGTTAAAATTTAACTTGCATGAAAACATAGAAATCTGTTTTGGAGGGTACCACCTCAAATTCTATAAGAAACTTGAAGAGGCAGAGAGCAAAAGGTCATCCTACTACGGGCAAAACAGCAACCAAACAAAGACTCAATCTAACAAGGAAAACCAGATGGATTCGATAGCTATCAGCAAGAAGTGCAGCAACAACCAATCTACGAATATATCGACTAGCACTCCACAGCTACAGCCACAATCTCGTGCTGTAACATCATGCAACTAGCATCAGCTTAAGATATACATATACAAACACACGTTTTAAATGCATCAGCATCTGCTATAACAGTTGACAACCTAAGAACAACACATTAAAGTTTATTCAAATACTAAAAAATTAGGCAGCTACGTGTTCCTCGCCATGGTCAACTGCATGCTAACACTGTCATCCCAGCATAGCAGGTTTCATTTTAGATCATCACTCAAAGAATAGCTGGTGCTTCAGAAAACTGCATCAACCATATATAACAGAATGTGGACTCCCAACCATCTTTTTGGGTCATCACGGCCTCACAGCTACTAACACTCCTTTCCGACCCAATGTATTAAGTCAGTAAACATAATAACCAGATGTCAGAAACTCATTTTGACTTCAGTAGTACAAGTTTTTTTTAACTCTTACCAATCAAGACAGCATCAGAGTTATATTGTAACACACTGTAGTTTTGCAACCAGCAAGAAATGATATCAACCAACAGCAAAGTAATAACAGCATCAACAGCTGCTGCATCATCTCACCAGTCGGCCACATTAAATCTTCCCGAACACAACCAGTACATGGTCCATCATAAGTTAAATTTTAGTTTTCCAAATTAGAATTGAACCAATCAATATGCATGCCCAACTAAAACTTACAAATGATGCCATAAACAAGTAAATTAAAACACCCATAGAAGATGACACCAAATGAACAAATTCTGGAATATTACCAAAGAATACTTGCACAAACTGCAAATATTGCCAAGTAAAAGCCAAAGTGCTAAAACTAACATTAAAGTAAGACAGGATGCATCCAGTACAACAACAAAATAGATAACCTTAAAAGTAAACTTAGGGGGCTCAGTTCTAGAATTCCTCATACTTAGCACATGGAAAATCTGAAAATGTTCTCTCCAGAAGCACTTCAGTCTTCAGCTTAACGAAGTAAACCAAGCAAATGATCCCTGCCTTACTCCTACAGAAAAAGAAAAAAAAATCCAAGCTTAAATTAGCAACCAACCATCTGGCCTAAATATAACATAATAAGCAGTTCATTTTTTTCATTTATTTTTGTTTATAACATAATAAAAAGTTCATGACTCACATCAGCATCAGAATTGCGTGGAGACGGAGTTCGAGAATCAGCAGCCCGATTCCGAGGGGAAACACTTTGGGGAACAGGGGAACGTTCTTTGTGGTCACGCCCATCAGGACTTCTACCCCTCGAAGGAGGAGGTGTCCTGCGTGGAGATAGGCTCCTTCGAGGACTAGGGCTACGCCTAGCAGGAGAAGCACTTCAAAACAGACCCAAATGACATCAGACGCTATATTAGAAAAACAAAAACATTGCATAAGAAATTATGAAGAACTAATACCTTCCATAAGACCTACTCCGACTACGTCTTGCATCATCATATCTGCCTCTATCACGGTCTTTCCGATAATCAGGGCTTAAACTGCGACTTCTGCTTCGATGATGATAATTCCTTTCCCTCCCACGGTGCCTCTCACGGGTAGATCTATCCCTACTTCGACTGCGACTTCTCCTCCTGGAATCTTTGTCTCTATATTCATCCCTATATCTGAAAAAGTTTTCACAATAGAAGAGAAATAAAAAAATAAATATCGAGCAACTAGATGCCCAAGAATAGAAGTTGGTAAATAAATTAAATCATAACTACCACATTTAAGGATACTGCATCCCACAGATGCTTTGATAGTAAATTCTAATAGAGGGGAATAGTTACCACCTACTATAAATCTATTGTTATTGCTAAATAAAATAGCTAGATCCCCTATAGGCTATAATTTCTAAACATAATTACAATCTATATATCCATAAATATCAATACTAAAAATTAACTAATAAGCTCATGCAATTTTCATTATTTTTCTCTATCACATCATTGAACCTCCTCCGTTTGAGAGAACTATCCTCAAGCTTTAAAATGAAGGACAGTGAAGGAAATGAACCTAGGGTGGTCATCCTGTGTTGCATCTCCAAGATGCTAATAGTTGGCAATAGTTGGGACAATATGGATAACACTAGAGAAGCTAAACAAAATTGAGAAGCTCAAACTGGACTTTGATTTCTTCTTTTCGCTATGATATCACTTCGATGCGGTGTTCTAAAAATTCCCGCCTAGGTCCGCCTTAGGCGCTAAATATAGCGCCCTTAGCTCGCTTAGGCTCTAGACCCCTCGGCGCTTCATTCGCACCCAGGCGGCAAAAAAAATTCCTTCAAAAATTAGGCCGAGCCTAGGCGAGCAAGGTGAGGTCTAGGCGGAAGTTTTTTTATTTTAATAATTACTCAAACCAGATCTTGATATATTTATTTTTCTAATAATTTACCATATTCATAATGCATGTTGTAGCATATCAAATCACAACATGAAATGAACAATATCAAGTCAAAATGGATAGTTTTATTATAGTTGTAATTTTTTAAACTTGTACCAACTTCAAATTATAAAAATGATGATACATTTGTAATATTCAATATAATTCTTAAATTTATGTTTAATTTCTTAAGTTTTAATATTGAATTGAATTCTTGAATTTTAAATTTTATTATTTAATAGCAATCTTGTTTATAAATAAAACTAATACGTTAAAGATATGTTTGAACTTTCAACAATTGCATGTTTGCGTTTGAACTTTGACATTGGCAATATGGATATGTGTTTGAACTTTAAGCAAAGGCCGTTATTATTTTTATTATAGATTATTTTGCTTTATATTATTGTTTTGTTTGGATAAATGTAAGATAAAATATTAAAATTGATTTATAATAAAAAATCATGTCTAGGCCTCCCGCCTAGCGCCTTTTAAAACATTGCTTCGATGCAGGACAAGATTTTAATGAATTAGGCAAGGGAGAGAAAGAAGATAAATAAGAACCATACCAAATGGCCACAAATGGAATAAAGCATTTTCAACAATATAGCATTACATCACATTATATAGAAAATAGAAAACCTAATTCTAGTATAATTCCATAACCTAATTCAACAAGGAAACAAAACACTAATTACTACCCGACATAGTTAAGAATTTCAATGGATCTATTACTATTACATAACTAATTACCTGAGACCAATAGTTTCCTAACCTAATTACATTATTACAATCAGTTTAACTATTAATTAACAATACCAAATAATTTATTGACAAGTCCTTGGAATTTCCATTAGTCCTCTTTATATTATACACTCCTGGAACTCTTCCATATATTTTTTATCATATTGTGATGTACATCGCCATCAATCAACAAGGCAGCTACACGTAGAAGCCATAGATTGTTCAAATTTGGAACTAACCAATTGGATCTTACATCTTACATAATAGATATGTATAGACTTGTTTGACCATTTTTTGGGATGTATAACACCTACAGACATACTATGTACCTGATAATGAGAAACTATTGAATAAGTGAATATTGTTTATCATAGTTTTCTTATTAAAAATACTTTTCTTGAGAGATTATATTTGTATAATATCAAATACGGTTCATAAATTTCCAAAATACAAAATTCTTTCTGCTGAAAACCACTGAAAGAAGTAAATTTAATTCCATCACCTACTTGCTTGCATTTTTTTTCATATATCCCAAAAAGCAAACAGAGACCTAACGGACAGTTATATCTAGTAGATATCCCAAAACAGGCATAGTTAAATTCATAGCTATATCCCCAAAGCAGACAGAGATATCCCCAGATGCTATTATATCATAAGCATCTACACCGAGTTGTTTCCCATAAAAGTAACAAAGCCCTATTCATAATTCTATAACATCTCCCGACATACAAATTGATAGTTATCATGGTTCGAAATTGCGTTCGAGTCGGCAGTTTGCGATGGCGAGGCTTACGCCTCAAAGGGAAATATAGAGGCTTGCACCTCATTTGGCTAAGGCTTACGCCTCAAGTCAAGGCGTAGGCCTTGATTTGAATTTAAAAAAAACCGATAGGCTTCTTCTTCTTCTTCATGCGACTTAACCATGTTATCTTCTTCTTCTCCTCAAATTTATTTTTATTACAATGAATTGTTATTATGGGTAAAAAAGATCAGGCTTGAAAATATGGCACCGAAGCTCCTGAAGTTCATAAATCTCATTTATATGTGGAATGCACTTTTTGTAAGAAAATTTGTAAAGGAGAAATTAAAAGGCTAAAAAATCATTTTGTGGGTAATCATAGTAACGTTGAGACTTGCAAAAAAGTACAAAGTGAAGTGAAGGAAGAGCTTGCGTCATAAAGAAAAGTATTGACTCAAAGGACAAAAAGACAAAGAAATGAAGCTGAAAAAATACAAAGTAGGTCTTATTATGGTGGTCATCCATCCTTGGCAGGTTCAAATGTGGGTAGTGCCTCCACGAGGGGAGTTTGGAGACCCACGGACAGATTTGTTGTAGATGTTGATGTTGTCGATGATGATGCTACTACAAAGCGTACCGTATTTTCAAAGGAGGCTCGTAATGCAATATGTCTTGATATTGGTAGATTCTTACGTGAAAAAAGATTCCCTTTAATGTTGCGATAATCCTTCATTTATAAATATGTGCGGTCAATTGAGAACTATGGTGGTGGTTTGAAACCTCCTACTTGGAGCTTAACTCTTGGATATTGGAAGAGAAGACTACAAAGTCTTTGTTGAGGAGGTAAAGAAGACTTGGGCATATACATGGGGTGTTAATCTTGTCAAATGATTGGAAAGATATTATGGGAAGAGAACTAATAAACTTTCTTGTAAACAACCCCATTGCCTTTGTATTTTTGAAATTTGTTGATGCATCTGATGCAATTAAATATGCTAATTTGATGTTTAAACTACTTGATGAGGTTGTTGAGGAAGTGGGAGAAGACCTTGTCATTCAAGTAGTCACTGACAATGCATCTAGTTATAAGGTTGCGGGGGAGAATGTTAATGGAGAAGAGGTCACGTATGTGGTGGACATCATGTGTCGCGCATTGCATCGATTTGATGATTGAGAAAATTGGAGAGTTGTCTCAACATTATTTTTTTTGTTCAATGAATACTTGAATTATTATTATTTTTTGATGAATGTCATTATGTAATTGTAGGTAAGCAACTTCATATATAATCATGGATGGGTCTTGGCATTGATGAGGGCCAACACTAATAAAGACCTTGTTCGGCTTTGCTACTGCTTATTTAACTTTGCAGAGTATGCATAGGTTGAGACAGTCTTTGGAGGCTATGTTTACATCTAGGGAGTGAACAAATTGTATATGGACAAAAAAAACTGAAGCTAAATAAGCAGTGATAGGAATTTTTGGGGTACTGTGGGATATAAAATTAAGACCATAAAACGAATGGCAGATTCAGAGGTGTCGGGAATGAGATTTTTATATGGTGCCATGGACAATGCAAAAGAGATTGCAAAAAAAATTGGATAATGAGGGGCATAATAGATGCTAAGTGGGACAATCAGTTGCATCGGCATTTGTATGCTGCTGCATATTTTTTAAATCCTTAGTTTCAATATGATGATAATTTTTGTGCCAATGTGGAAGTTAAGGTGGTATTTTACGCTTGTCCACAAGCTTATTCCTAACTCCGAGGAAAGAGAGAAAACTGATTTGCAATTAGATGCATTCTGATTGAGGCAAGGGTTATTTGATAACACAAATGCCAAAAACACGTGTAAGAAACGTGCTCCCGATAAGTACTATTGATTAATGTATGGCTATGCTTTCATTTTAATTAAACGTGCTCTCGGTAAGTACCGTTGTACCGATAAGATTGATATATGTTTTAATATTGATACAGCTGATTAGTGGATTGCATTTGGAGATGAAGCTCCAAAATTAAAAAACTTTGCAGTTAAGGTTTTGAGTTTAACGTAATTAGATACTTTCGATCGGTATTTATTAGATGTAAATCATTTATATTCTCAAATCTATTTATTAAGATTTTATGAGATCTCACTAATGCTCAATTACTTGTAATATAAATACATACAAAGAGAAGGAATCGATTGTCCGCATCCAGGCTTAACTCATTGGCTTGCATTATGTACAATAAAAAATTGAAAGATCAGAACATTAAGAAAAAAGCACAAACGGAAGAAGAGGATCTATTGATTTTTGATAGTGTCATCTGATAACGAGTGGGTTGCGGGGGGAAATGATGAAAAAATCTCGGGAGTGACTTATGAGCTTGATGATATGGAGGGTGAAGGGACCCATGTGAATGAAAGGACCGTTGGAGGAAAAGAGACTAATGTGATGGAGAATACACTTGGAGGAAAAGGGACTTGGGGAACAAGAAGTAAACAAGTCAAAAGAGAAAGAAGAAAGACTTTGCAGTGAAAAACTAAAATAAAAGGTTAGTGTCATTACTTAAGTTATCTTTAAACTTTAAAGTGTTCTTTAAAAATACATACTCATTAGTCATTATATATATTCACTTGTTTATTTATAGATAAAGGGAAGGGATTGCAAAGAACCCAGGAGTTTGAGGATCTTAGCGATGGATTATGAGGATGATAGAGCTATTAGATCGATGATGATTCCATGAAGGATCCTCTTAGTGATGATAGAAATGATGATAGAGATGATGGTGAGGATGGTGATCTAGGATTTGATCCATTTTTTTAAACCGCTAGATACGAATGATACACTACTATTTATATAGTGATGGATGATCGCTATATAAGTAGTTGATGATATTATGTAGTTTTGATTTTTTGTAATGATACATTAAGGTGACGTTGGTTATTTATGTCTTTTATGACCTTGATTATAATGATGAATTATTTTATGTTTTTAGTAACATTTTTTTATAATTTTTTGGGGACTTTTAGGTTTTCAATCGAGGCTTACACCTCGCTCCGCCTCGAAGCTTACGTCTTTCCTCGTCCGGAAAAAAACAAAGCGTCGTACTGCTTTTAACTTTTTCAAACATTGATAGTTATATTTGATAATCTTTTGGAACTCTCCCAAAATTGCCTCAAACCGAGCACAATTTTTATTTAAAACATTGCAATATCAAAAATATCTTCAGAAAGCATCAATCAATACCTTGTACGAGGACTACGGCTCCTTGACCTCCCCTTTGACTTTTCGACTGGTTCTAGTATCCTCCCTTTAGAACTGAAAATCAAAACCATAAAAAGAACATGTTAAAAAACTCTAAAGCAATACCCCAAACCACCATAAACTAACTACTACATTGGTAACATTAAAGTTAATACATGCGACAAAAATTCACCACAATACATATGGAAATGAAATTCTGGGCCCCCTGAAAATAATATAAAGCTCAACCAATAACCAATACTAACCAATACATGACCGTAAATCTATTATTACTACACATTGCTCCCTTTATTTTCTATTGTAGTTATCCTTTAATAAGAGTACCTTTTAAAATAAATTTACTAATTCTGATGATGCTCCAAATTTAAACTCCCACTGTCCATATGTCCTTTAGTAAGAGTACCTAAACCTTTTAAAATAAAGATTCTAATTTTCATGATACTCCCACTGTCCTGGAGTAGTTATACTCTTTGGTTCTTTGCCTTTTAAAGGATTTAAGAAAATATTGAAAATGCCTAACGTCAACTTAAGTTTCAAAATTAACCTGTACTGCGAGTCCATCACAAATTTATCATTTTTTCAAGAAGGGGAAAAGTAATGCAATGGTAATGGAAGGATAAAGTTGACAACTACAAAAAAGGTTTTGCAACATCTAAAATATCAAAAGAGGGGCAACTAATTTAGGGACAGGGAAGTATATAATTCCAGAATTAAATATAGAATGACCTAAAAATTACTTCAAACTAGTTCATATTAACATGAAAATTTAATCTATTTTCCTTAAATATTGAAGTTAAAAGATGGGGACTATATGATAGTGGGTAAAATTATGTGCAACAATGACTCACATTCTTTCAGCATTGGGTCCATACTTGGCAAATTGAACCATTATCTCCCTCCCATCAACAACTCTTCCTAATTAGAAGTAAAAATCACAAATCAGTTCTCTTAAAAAAAATCTTTAAAAAATCCAGGAAAATAACTAAAAGTTTAGAACTTGCCATCAAGCTTTTCCACTGCCTTCTGGGCCTCATCTGCATACTTATATCGAACAAACGCAAACCCTCGCGAGTCACCAGTCCTAATAAAATAAATTATACACATACCACCAATCCTATCAATAACACATACATACATATAAACACATAGGGAAAGAATAGAGATTCAGAACCTTCGGTCTCGGGGGATGAACACATCGACGACCTTTCCATACTTGTCGAAAAGGGGGAATAAGTCATCCGCAGTAGTTCCTGATGAAACCCAAATAAAAACATAACCAAAAAGAAAAGCAATACCAAAAACAAAAAAATATTAAAAACAGGATGTTTTAGGAATCAGTGAACCAATAAACAAAAAAAAGTAATTTGAATGGAGAAAGGGAGATTATTAGGGGAGTTGTTGCTCACGGAAAGTGATGTTGAGAACGAGGAGAGAGTAGGTGTCTTTGATATCTGGAGGACCGGCTCTTCCGAAGTGCGACATCTTCGCGATTTTTTTGGAGAGGAAGAAAAAGGTAGAAGAAGAATGTTTTGTGGCCCTAGGGTTTGGATTTGAGGTCCGAAGGGAATGGCGGAATATAGATAATGACTAGGGAGTCCTCCTTATATACGAATATGCCCCTTTTAGAACCGGTTTTACCCGACCCTCTTACTCTTTTTTATAATGAAAAATTTTTTGTATATTATTATCCAAGATTTTACCTTAAAAGAGTTCTATATTGATGAAAAAAATTTAATAAAACTTTATTTGATTTTTATCTCTTTAATGAAAAATTTTAATTATTAAGTTATCTCTTAATGAAAAATTTAAATTTATGGAGTCTTTATAAATATTGTACTCCCTCTATTCTAAATTTTAATATCATTATTAATTTTTGAAAAGTTAATTTAAGATATTTTTAAATTTAAAACCGATAGCTTTATATTTAATAGTCATTCGTATTTATACTTATGAGTAATATTCATTGATTATGATTCATTTATGTTTAGAAGAGTGCATAATATCATTGATTATGATTCATTTATGTTTAGTTTTATTGCATGTTTTATATGTATGAGCTTATTAAGGTATTTAATAATTTCAAGAGGAATTAAAGCTGAAAAGAGGAAAAAAGAAAATTTTCGGGAAACTGCTAATCTTGCCTCGGCGAGCTCGTGAGAGCCAAAGAACTCATCCCGACGAGAAGCTGTCTGTCCAAGTTGGCCCCGACACGCTCTGAACTCGCCCCAGCCCAAACCTCTCTACTAAAGCTCACCTCAGCGAGCTCCCAGTACAATTGAACTCGCCCCGACGAGTTCGTCCGAATTTTAAAAATTAAGGAAACACTTCAAGCCAGGAATTCTACTCGAATTTGGATTGTTATTTCTTTATTCTAGGACTATAAATACATATTTTTACTGTTAACTATAAGGATTATCTACTACAACTGTAAACCCTAGTTTTGGAAGATTGAAGACATGTCAAACTAAATTCTCTATTTCAGTTCTAAGGGATGTTGAAACTTCTTTTTAATTAATGGTTTGATCAAGTTTACTTTATTTACTTCTTACATGAGATTTATTTTGATAATTTGTTTTAACTATTTATATGTTATTGGATTAACTGATTCGATTTCTGCAAGATTGAATTGGTTAACTAATATCATCCACTAGATTAAGATATAATATTAAGCAAACGATGTTGTATCTGATCATATGTAGTAATTAGTAATACATGATTGTAGACGAGCCTTTTAATATTGTTATGATTATTAGAAGACAAGCTAAATAATCCATGATAGTGTGATTGTTGTTTGGAATAACCTAATTTTCTAATTCTTAATGCTTCTATTATATTAAATTTAGACTGATAGTTCTGGGTTGTATAATATTTAGGGTCTATTGGAGGCGATTTTCACATTAGATTTAAAACCTAAAGAGGATTTCGGTAAATTAAGCAATTGCGGTTATCTAGGGTTATTAATTTCATTGAAGGATAAATATTATTTTACTTGATTATTCCATAATTGTAGAAAGGCGATATTGAACTGAAGAACTGAAGTCTTCAATTAATTAATTATTCTTATTAATTTATTTTTATTAGTTTAGTTAATCAACTCAAAACCCCCATCTTTATTAGAAATAATAGGATAAATATAAAACATACGACTCTCTGTGGGATCGATCCTTACTTATTGCTATAGTCATTCTTGTGTTAGTAGCATAAAAGTAAGGTGTTAATTTTGGAGTGCTAACGACAGCTTCCAAATTTTGGTGTCGTTGCCGGGGAGTGATTATTTGTTTTGATTTATTCTTTATTTCTTTTTATTTCTCAATCCTCTCACTCTATTGAATTAAATTTTGATCAAGAGAATTATAGAGCTCAACAGTCAACTGCAGATTCAGAAGAAGCACTTGTTCCATCACCTGGGCTCAATATAGCGCTTGAAGTGTTGTCAAATATTTCATCCAATAAATCAAAAGAAGAGGAGATGGATGCTGATAACAACAACAGAACTTTGAAAGAACTAGCTACTCTTGATTTGAATCAACCATCCTTGTGTATTGAATATCCTAATTTAGATGTTACTTTTTAACTTAAATCTGGATTAATTCATCTTTTATCTATTTTTTGTGGTCTTATAGGTGAAGATCCCTACAAACATCTAAAGAAGTTTCATGTGGTGTGTTCAATCATGAAGCCACAAGGAGTGACAGAGGAGCAAATCAAGCTTAGAGCTTTTCCATTCTTGTTAACAGATTTGGCAAAAGATTAATTATACTATCTACCTTTAGGATTAATACAATCGTGGACTGATGTGCAAAGGCTATTCTTGGAGAAGTACTTTCTTGCTTCAAGAGTTTCCAACACAAGGAAGGAGATATGTGGCATTAGACAGTTTAAGGGAAACTTTCTATGAGTATTGGGAAATGTTTAAGAAGTTGTGTTCCAGCTATCCACCTCACCAAATTGATGATCAACACTTGATCCAATACTTGTATGAGGGGTCGTTACCGATGGATAGAAGTATGATTGATACAACAAGTGGAGGAGCCATAGTTGACAAGACACCAGTTGTTGCAAGTGACTTAATTGAAAATACAGTAGCTAACTCGCAGCAGTGTGGGACCAGAAATGATCATGTACCAACAAGGGTGAATGAGGTAACCATTTATAATCTTGAATGTCAATTTCTGATTTAATTGCTTTGGTTAGAGAAATTGTTGCAGGGAACATGCAAGTAGCAAAAGTATATGGAAATTGTTTAAAGTCAGGGCATAATAGAGTTGATTGTCCAACATTGTATGAAGATGATTTGGTTCAACAAGTTAATGTTGTGGAGACATTTTCAGGACAACATCCACATCAATATGATCCTTATTTTTGACACTTACGATCTAGGATGGAGAGATCACCCCAATTGAAGCTATAAGGATAAAAGGTGTGACGCCCCCAAAATAGGTATACAACACCCATTATGAGTCGCCAAATACATGGTACATAAAGCAAACTACAACTTCAATAATACAATTGTCGTGCAAAATACAATACGACAACACATACCGTGAGTTTAAATACAAATATTGTCTTCTGCACAATATCCACACTCAAATAAGTCATCATTACAATTATTCAAACACTATTTTACGAGAATAGTGAGGAATTAAAACATCTTTCTAGAACCATCACTCCATACCCCAGACTAGATCCTACTATATGTTCTCTCACCTCCCGAGAAGAAAAATGGAACAAAAGGAAAAGAGTGAGCTCAACTAGCCCAATAAAGAATATTATGACTAAGATAATATACAACAAATTATCATTAGTCTTCAACGAGGAAAAAATATGATAAAATATAATAGATAACAAGTTTTAGATCAACAACTGCAGTGAAACAACAATCCATTAGAAGAGTCAGTAGAGAAAAGAATTCCACTATCTTCTAAGATTTAAAAGTCCATCATCAATATTTTATCCTGTAACAACAATCAATATATATCTTTAATCAAATATTCATCTTTGTACTACAGGCCAAAGATATTCATTTGTATCACCAGTTGGTCATGTTCATCTCAACACTGTTCATCTTTGCACTACTGCCGAAAGATATTCATCGATTAATCATTCATCTTTGCACTCTGAGCAAAGATATTCATAATATCATCATTTAGGACCGAGGATGATGAAAATATTTTAAAGAAAAACGAATCCAAAGAAAGCAAAAGAACAAATATCAAGGATTCGTATAACAGTTTATCCAAGATCAATAATACTCCATAATAACTAATTTTGAAGCCGAATTCAAAAATAAAGACCAAAACATAGATACAATCAAAGATAGTAACCATAATAGACATCTTGGACAAAAAGAAGAAAATTTCATTTTTCTATGAATAGTGCTCAGTATTAAGTGAATAATTAAATATCGTGAATAGTAACCCCGACACAAAAAGTTCCAAATTTGATAAAAACGTTCACCAATATTTCGGCATAATGATATTGAAGAAAATAATATCATTTAAGAAGAAAATAACATCCCTTACCTCAAAATAACGCTACTTTTGATCGGAATATCGGATAGAAAGCCGAGGGAAACTTGTACCGAATAGCAACTTTCAAAGTATATAAATACTCACTAAAATACGCTCGACAATATAGAGAGAATGAAAACTTGTTTCTGGTGTGATTTTCAATTCTAACTTAGCCCTCTATTTATAGGAAAATGTTAGAATGTCATAGGAGACTAAAATAATAAAATATATTATTATTAATTACAATTTCTACGCATGCTTTGAATTTTTGGGCAGCCATGTTGGAAGAATTCAGCATCCCATGTGTGTATTCCACCAACCAAAAGTGCCCCCCCCCCCATAAATTTAATAAAAATCATTTTATTTTTTCGAAACTTCAACAATTCATAGAAAATAGCCCGTTTATCAGAAAAATACGAATTTTATGTCCATTCTGCCTAAAATCGAATTCTCTACAACTTTGTAGCTTTGAGTTTTTTCCAAATTCCAAATATAAAATATTCGAAATCCATAAACGGATGATTTTTAATACCTCTACACCGACAAAATACTGATAAAACACCTCAGCATTAACTCCTTCATTTTTATCCACATAAAAATAAATATATCCATCATTTATATCCACATAAAATAAATATTTCCTTATCATATGAATCAATAATTAATTATTCACAAATAATATTACAGAATCACATTTATGACAACCACGGTAGTTCCGGAAAGAAGGGGGTTTTCCAATAAGAATTTCTCCTTCTCGGCACGCAATTAGGTGACCAAACCTCTCCTTGATGAACTTTTCTAGACATTGCCAATAATGCTATCTAATAATATTATTCAAATAATATGAATTATTGATCTGATAATGGGAAATACTGTGCAGTGATAATTATTAAAATAACAATAATATAAAATATCAACGCAGCAATTATTGAATCAATAAAATAAAATATTGAACAATAATTACTATAACAATTATTGAGTAGTGCCTTCTTACGTAAGGATCAATAATTCATCAATCTTTTATGCATCCACGCGTAGACATCGTATTTTAACCACCGGGTATTCCAACGATGTTAATCTTAAACAACTACGCCAGATTATTTATAAAAACTCAAATTTGTCATTTTCTTCATCCGATGCGGTTATTACATTATGGGGCCCACTAATAATCGTATGTCTTGTAATCATTTAATATTCCCCAACAACAAGAATATTCCACGACCAAACGAATATTCCCCGACAACAATGATTATTTTATCATCACTTGCTTATTTTGCAAAATTTGCACATTTCACCCATAACCAAAATATTTTATCATTTTAACACCTTATTATTCACAATAATAAATAGAGGAAATTCGATTTTATTTACAATAAGTTGGGGTCTTACAACCTCCCCTCCTTATGAAATTTCATCCTCGAAATTGACGTACGTACCTGGTGTTTCGAAAAGGTGAGGATACCTCGCTTTCATTTCTGATTCCAACTCCCAGGTCATTTCTTCAATAGCATGGTTTCTCCACAAAACCTTAAATTGTGGTATAACCTTCGTGCGTAGGACATGCTCTTTCCTATCCAAGATCTTAACAGGTACTTCTTCGTACGTTAAATCTTCGGCTATCTCATCTGGTTCTAAAGCAATAATGTGACGCCCCCAAAATTAGGTATACATCACCCATCTTGAGTCGCCAGATACATGGTACAAAATTCAAATACAACTTAATAATACAACCGTATGGGTATGCAATACGATAAAACATAAACCGTGAGTTTGCAAATATTGTCTACTAGAGATTATACAAACTCAAAAGGAGTCCTCATTACAATTATTATCACACTATTTCACGAATAGTGAGGACTACTAATACACCATCTAGGACCATCACGCTGTTCCCCGATTAGTCCCAAATTTACGTTCTCATTTCCAAGAGAACGGTGAAAGAAAGGGTGAGCTCAACTAGCCTAGCGATAGAAATATTATGACTAAGATAATGCGATTAATTTATCGTTAGCCTTCAACAATGTTAAATTGATAAAATATAATAAATATCAAGTTTAAGCTGCAATGAACAAAGCAATCCATTAAAAGAGTCAAGTAGATAATGAAATCTACTATCTTTTATGATTTAAAAAGTTTTTCATCACTTTTATCATTTGAGACTCATTTCGATAAATAATCCACATCATTAAATCATCCTGCGCACTACTGGGCCAAGGATATTCTTTAGTATCACGACCACGAATTATCCATGCACTACGGGCCAAAGATAATCGTGTTTTCAAACAATTCATCTTTTCTCCCTTGGCCGAAGAGAATCCATAGCCATAATCATACCAAAAACTGTCCATCAATGCACTACGGGCCAATGAGGACTTTTAATTTTCACATCATTTGTAACATTACGGTCATGATTATACCCAATAATCCCTAGTCATAATCATACCAAGTCCATCTATGCACTACAGGCCACAAATGACTTTCAACATAACACAAACATGAGGATGATAACAATGATATAAGAATTCAATTAAACAAGTTCAAGAATTAATTTGTCTATGAACCAATAACGTCCAAATTGTCAACATGATACTTCTTTGTAGAATAAAATTTAAGAATGCTCAGAAGAATATTTCCATGAAAAATACTGGATGAAGCACAAATATCAAGGATATTCCACTAATTTCATGGAGTATAGAAGTCAAAATTTTAATCAACTGAGTATAATCCAATGGAATAACAAAAGATATCACCATGCATGCAGTGCTTGATGAGCGGTTATTCCAACGTAATAATAATAACGGAACTAGGTCAAGTGAAATTCACAAGCGACAGGATGTTCTAACGAGAATAATAAATGCGGAATAATAAATGATGGAACCAAAGTTAAGTATATATATGCATAGTGATATATTAAAACGAGAATAATAAAAGACGGAATAATAAAAATGGAACCAGTCCGGTAGATATAGTATGCAGATGCAGGATATTCCGGCGTAATAATAAAGATGAATAATAGAAGAATGTCACCAAGTATAGGGTAGATCAGCAGATCTGAGTTATTCCAATGTAATAATAAGAAATGGAATAATAACAGCTTCTCTTCATGAATAAGAAAGAATAACACCCCTACTGTAAAATAATACTTGATATAAGAGTAGTGAAGTAGCGAGAAAACTTTTCTTCTATCTCTCTATAGTTTCTCTCTCAGAGTTCAAATTGAATTAAATAAGAAAATAATGAAGGAATGAGCTTCTATTTATAGGAAAATGGAATGCATAGTAACTAATCCATGAACGGTTCAGATTGATTTACTTTAATCTAACGGTCCATATTTAAAGAAAAATCTTTTAAATAAAATATAATATATTCTATTTATATAAAAAGATTTTTACTATGCAAACACTATGCATAATAAAATATAATATATTCTATTTACAGAATAACTTTAATAAAGTATTCTGTTTTATATAAAAAGATGTTTCTATTTTATTACGTTAATAATATGAATAAAACAAAACTTCTAAATCAACAATAATTGAATCAAATAATGTGAGATACTATGCAGCAACTATTGTAGCAATAATTGAACAAAACTGAGTGACTTCTCACATAAATATCAATAATCAATACCGTGTGCTACTATGCAACAACGTGTATTACTGTACTTTTACTACCGAGTAGTTCAACAGTATCAACGGTAAAACTTTCGCCGCTATTTTTAATAAAATATTTTTGTCGTTTTCTCAATCCGACAATAATTCTGTTGTGGGGTCCACCAATGATTATGCCATTGTACGAATATTTCCTGTTTAAAACGAATATTCCTCGACCAATCGAATATAATATGACAACTTGCATACTTTGCAAAATTTATAAAAATTACCCACAACTATAACATTATCTCAAATTCACACCATAATATAAAAAAAATTATTTCAAGAAAATTAATTCTTTATTCATAAAATCTGGGGTTTCACAAATAATATGGTTCGGGTCTTTCACATATTTATGAAGCATAGATATGTGAAAAACATTATGAACACGAGACATGTTTGGAGGTAATGCGAGTCTATAGGCCACATTTCCTATTCGGTCAAGAATCTCAAATGGACCAACAAATCGTGGATTGAGTTTTTCTCTCTTTCCAAATCTTGTAACTCCCTTCCATGGAGCAACACGTAACAGTACATGATCTCCAATATTAAACTCCACGTCCTTTCTATGAAGATCAGCATAACTCTTTTGTCGATCTTATGAGGTTTGAATACGTTGTAGAATCATTTGGATCTTTTCTGTAGTCATGCGTACTAATTCTGGTCCCAACAACGTTGCTTCTCCCTCCTAGTCCCAGCATACTGGAGAACGACACTTTCGTCCATACAACGCCTCAAATGGAGTTATGCCTATACTTGTTTGATAACTGTTATTGTAGGAGAATTCCACCAGTGGCAAGTACTTATCCCAACTTCCTTTAAAATCTAGGACACAAAGTCTTAATAGATCTTCAAGGGTTTGAATAGTCCTCTCGATTGTCCGTCTGCTTTGAGGATGGTATCTTAAATCAATCGTAAATCCGTGCCCATAACTTTTCGCAAGCTAACCCAAAATCTTGAAGTGAATCTTGGGTCACGATCCAAAACTATGGATACTAGCATGCCATGCAATCTCACAATCTCATTCACGCATACATACTGAGCAAGACATTCAAGGGAATAAGTCTCACGTGTCGGTAAGAAATGGGCGGACTTTGGTTAATCTATCAACAATAACCCAAATCGCATCTATGCCTTAAGAAACTTTGGGAAGACACATGCTTGAAATCTATAGTAATGTGTTCCCACTTCCATTTCGGAATCTCAAGTGGTTGTAATGGACCCTTTGGCACTTGATGCTCCACCTTTACACGTTGACAAGTTAAACACCTCGAGATAAACTCCGCGATCTCTCTCTTCATATTGTTCCACCAAAATGTATGTCGAATATCATGATACATTTTGGTACTCCCAGGATGGATTGCAAACGATGTGTTGTGTGCCTCCATCATGATTCTATGCTTCAAGTCAGAATCGTTAGGAACACAAAGTCTGGAGTTGAATCTAAGTATTCCTTTTTCATCGATTCTCGCTTCTGGAATAGCTCTTTCTTGCACTTTCTTCTTCATACGTATCAGCTCCAGGTCGGTAGCTTGAGCAGCTATAACTTTATCGATTAAAGTCGATTCTACTCGTATATTCGCCATCATCACGTGGGTCCCTTGAGTCTTTAACTCAATCTCCATCCTTTGTAAATCGTACAAAATGGACCTTTGTGTTAACAACATTGCACTCATACCCGCATACGATCTTCTACTCAATGCGTCAGCTACTACGTTTGTTTTTCCAAGATGGTATTGAATGGTATGATCGTAATCAACAGCTCGAGCCAACGTTGTTGCCGCATGTTGAGTTCCTTTTGGGTGAAGAAATATTTGAGGCTTTTATGATCCGTATAGATCTCAACTTTCTCCCCATACAGGTAGTGTCTCCAGATTTTCAACGCGAAAACGACTGCTGCCAACTCTAGATCATGAGTAGGATAATTCCTCTCATATTCTTTGAGTTTTCGTGAGGCATAGGCTATGACTTTCCCATGTTGAATGAGAACACATCCTAACCCTTTGCCTGAAGCATCGCTGTATATAACAAATCCATCCGAACCAGATGGTATTGCCAGAACAGGTGCCAAAATGAGTCTCCTCTTGAGCTCTTGGAAACTCTTCTCGCATTCCTCGCTCCATACAAATTTTGTATCTTTACAAGTCAGCTGAGTTAACGGAGTAGCGATTCGAGAAAATCCTTCCACGAATCTCCGATAATAACTAGCTAAGCCCGAGCTTACGCACTTTGGCCACCGACTTGGTTGCTCCCAACTTTGTCGCTTTAATCTTGGCGGGTCAACAGATACTCCATGTTTTGACACCACGTGCCCAAGGAATGCTACTTCCTCAAGCCAGAACTCGCAATTCTTCAGCTTGGCATAAAGTTTGTTTTCATGAAGCCTTTCAAGTATCAGCTTCAAATGGTGCTCATGATCTTTACGGCTTTTGGAATAGATGAGGACGTCATCAATAAAGACAACAACAAACTGATCCAAATATTCCTTGAATACACGGTTCATCATATCCATGAAAGCAGTAGGAGCATTAGTCAATCCAAAAGACATGACTAAGAATTCATAATGCCGTCTGCATCGAGTTCAAGGCGCCTCTTTGGAATATCCTCGCTTTTAATCTTCAGCTGATGATATCCAGAACAAAGATCGATCTTTGAAAAGAATTGTGCTCCTTGCAACTAGTCGAACAGGTCATCAATGCGAGGTAGCGGATACCTATTCTTGATGGTGACATGATTTAATTCTCAGAGTCAATACAAAAGTCGCATACTCGCCTTTCTTCTTTATGAATAAAACAGGAGCACCCCAAGGAGATGTACTAGGACGAATGAAACCGATGTCTAATAATTCCTGTAGTTGGACTTTTAACTCCTGAAGTTCAATAGGAGCTATTCGATATGGGGTTTTAGAAATGGGCATTGTACCCGGTTCAAGGTCAATAAAGAATTCAACATCACATTCTTGGGGTAGACCGGGAAGCTCTTCAGGAAATACATCAAGAAATTCTCTAACAACAAAAATATTATTCAAATCTGACTTGTCTTTGTTCAAATCCATAACATGGGCTAAGAAAGTTTGACATCCGTTTTTCAATAAACGAATAGCTTTGTGGCTTGATATGACAGTGACTGATTATAGTGGTTTAGTAGTTTGAATTCGTATGACAGGTTGGTTAGGAATATAAAAACTAACAACCTTACAAAAATAATCAATTTTAGCATGATGAGTGGTTAACCAATCAATTCCTAAAATCACATCAAAAGCAAGTATCTTTAAAGAGATAAGATCAACAGGTAATGTGATAGTGCCAACTTGGATCATGCAAGATTTATAAACTGTAGATGTAACGAAGGTTTCACCCAACGGAGTTTCAACAGATAAGTCCAAGTCCAATTTCTCCGGAGTCAAGTTTAAACGTTGAGCACAAGCAGGAGAGATAAAAGAATGGGTAGAACCGGTATCTAGTAAGGTATAAACTTCGCAAGAGTTCAAGATTAGCTTACCCGTGATCACCTCGTTCGGGTTCCTCACGTTTTGGCCAGTCACGACAAACGCTCTTCCAGGAACCGCTGATTTCAACTTATCCGGGACAACCCTTGGAATCACCATCCCCGCTGAACTTGGTTTCGCTATAGTACAATCTCGAGCGATATGTCCTTCCTTTCCACAATTGTAACATACCTTGGATTGTTGTGGGAAGTTTGGGCTGATATGTCCCTCTTTCCCGCATTTGTAACATCTAACTGGCGGTCGTTCTCCTCCCCTAGAATTTGTTATTGGTGCTGGTGCTGGTGCTAATGTCTTCCCGTCATTGTTGAATCTCCTCTTTCTGAAATTTCCACTTGACTCACCTCTCCTATTATCATGGCCACGATGACCACCCGAGTGGTTACCGCCTTTGTTAGTATTTTTCCTCCTCGTTGGTTATCATCGCCTCATGATCATTTCTTTATCCATACCGGTGATGACCTGGTTGTGGTCCCTCGATTGAACATACTCACTATCTCGCTCTAATAATTGAGCCTCATTGACAACATCCTGAATACGAGAGAAAATTTATGAGAGATAAGGTATTGACGAATCTCGGGTTTTAGACCTCTCGAAACATCCTTGTCATTCGCTCCTCATTCTCTACCAAATGAGGTGCAAACCTCGATAACTCGCCAAACTTACGCCTCGTCTTTGGGACACCGTCCATGTTGTTTTGTTCGGTCGATAAACTCCACCTCCTTCATATAGCGAATACTTTCGGGAAAGTACTTGTCATTGAATAGTTCTCAAATGTTTCCCAAGACATGCTTTGAGTGCAACAGTCGGTATGCGCTTCACAGACTCCCACCAGTAATCTGCCTCACCATGGAACATAAAGGTGGCGAATGGAACCTTCCGTTCCTCCGTGCATCCCAAGACATCGAATATCTTGGTAATTTGCTTGACCCACGTTTCTGCCTTGATTGGATCCGGCTTTCCAATAAATTCTGGTGGTCCCAACTCCTTGAATCGCTTGCTTGTGATGTAATCGCACGCGTTAGTATCACTTCCACCCGTATTTTGTACACGAGTCTCCTCGTGCGATTTTGCATGAACTGCAAAAAGCTCCTAAACATTCCATCATTCATCGTTTGCTCCCGTAGTGTTGTTTACAGGAGGAATATTGCCTTCCTGCTGCACGTTCTCCTGGTTTGTAACTAGAGGTTGTTCCACGCCTCATACACTCCATTGTTAACGTTCTCGTGACCATTCTTAAATCTTGCCATAAAACAAGGGTTAATTAAACAAATTAACATATCACATAATATCCCTATAATATGACCGTGACCTACAAATAAGCTTAGATAGGACACACTAGCGAATGATTTACTCATCTCTCCTCCTAGTTCTATTCCCCATCTCCGCCAGAGACCATATCCCTAAGCTTTGATACCAACCGCGGCGCCTCAAAAAAAGGTATACAACACCATTACGAGTCGCCAAATACATGGTACATAAAGCAAACTACAACTTCAATAATACAATTGTCGTGCAAAATAATACATAACACATAATGTGAGTTTAAATACAAATATTATCTTCTAGACAATATCCACACTCAAATAAGTCTTCATTACAATTATTCAAACACTATTTTACGTAATAGTGAGGATCGCTAAAACATCTTTCTAGAACCATCACTCCATACCACGACTAGATCCTCGCTATGTTCTCACCTCCCGAGAAGAAAAATGGAACAAAAAGAAAAGGGTGAGCTCAACTAGCCCGAAGAAAGAATATTATGACTAAGATAATATACAACAAATTATCATTAGTCTTCAACAGGAAAAATCTGATAAAATATAATAGACAACAAGTTTTAGATCAACAACTGCAGCGGAAACAACAATCCATTAGAAGAGTCAAGTAGAGAAAGAATTCCACTATCTTCTAAGATTTAAAAGTCCATCATCAATATTTTATCCATGTAACAACAATCAATATATATCTTTAATCAAATATTCATCTTTGCACTACAGGCCAAAGATATTCATTTGTATCACCAGTTGGTCATGTTCATCTCAACACCTGTTCATCTTTGCACTACGGGCCAAAGATATTCATCAGTTAATCATTCATCTTTGCACTACAGGCCAAAGATATTCAGTAATATCATCATTTAGGACTGAGGATGATGAAAAATATTTTAAAGAAAACGAATCCAGTGAAGCAAAAGAACAAATATTAAGGATTCGTATAACAGTTTATCCATGATCAATAATACTCCATAATAACTAATTTTGAAGCTGAATTCAAAAATAAAGACCAAAACATAGATACAATCAAAGATAGTAACCATAATAGACATCTTGAACAAAAAGAAGAAAATTTCATTTTTAATTGAATAATAGTCTTAGTATCGTGAATAGTAACCCCAACACAAAAAGTTTCAAATTTGATAAAAACGTTCACCAATATTTCGGCATAATGATATTAAAGAAATAATATCATTTAAGAAGAAAATAACATCCCTTACCTCAAAATAACGCTACTTTTTGATCGAAATATCTGATAGAAAGTCAAGGAAACTTGTCTTAACAAAGAACTCTCAAAGTATATAAATACTCACTAAAATACGCGACAATATAGAGAGAGAAAAAAACTTGTTTCGGTGTGATTTTCAATTCTAACTTAGCCCTCTATTTATAGGAAAAATGTTAGAATGCCATAGGAGACTAAAATAATAAAATATATTATTATTAATTACAATTCCCTACGCATGCTTTGAATTTTTTAGCGTACCATGTTGGAAGAATTCAAGAATTTCATGTGTATTCCACCAACCATAAGTGGGTCCCCCCATAAATTTAATAAAAATCATTTTATTTTTTTAAAACTTCAACAATTCATAGAAAATAGTCCGTTTATCAAAAAAATACGAATTTTATGTCCATTCTGCCTGAAATCGAATTCTCTACAACTTTGTAGCTATGAGTTTTTTCCAAATTCTAAATATAAAATATTCGAAATCCACAAACGGATGATTTTTAATACCTCTACACCGACAAAATACTGATAAAACACCTCAGCATTAACTCCTTCATTTTTATCCACATAAAAATAAATATATCCATCATTTATATCCACATAAAATAAATATTTCCTTATCATATGAATCAATAATTAATTATTCACAAATAATATTACGTAATCACATTTATGACAACCAGTAGTTCCTCAGAAAGAGGGGCTTTCCAATAAGAATTTCTCCTTCTTGCACGCAATTAGGTGACCAAACCGCTCCTCGATGTAACTTTCTAGACATTGCCAATAATGCTATCTAATAATATTATTCAAATAATATGAATTATTGATCCGATAATGGGAAATCTTTAAGATGATAATTATTAAAATAACAATAATATAAAATATCAACGCAAAGTGAATTATTGAATCAATAAAATAAAATATTGAACAATAATTACTATAACAATTATTGAGTAGTGCCTTCTTACGTAAGGATCAATAATTCATCAATCTTGTGCATCCACGCCAGACATCGTATTTTAACCAATTTAGGGTATTCCAACAAGTAGTTAATTAAGAATAACAACGCCATTATTTATAAAAACTCAAATTTGTCATTTTCTTCATCCGATGAGCTTATTCTCATTATGGGGCCCACTAATGACTGTGCCGTCGTACGAATATTCCCCGACAACAAGAATATTCCACGACCAAACGAATATTCCCCGACAACAATGATTATTTTATCATCACTTGCTTATTTTGCAAAATTTGCACATTTCACCCATAACCAAAATATTATATCATTTTAACACCTTATTATTCACAATAATAAATAGAGGAAATTTGATTTTATTTATAATAAGTTGGGGTCTTACAAAAGGCAACTTGGTTTTCAACCGACTCAACCTCGGTGTCAACCTACACAAGTGTTGTCCGTTTTATATACTAACAATTCACCCAAGTGCACACGGTTAATCAAGTAATATAAAAGTAAGAAAGGATGTCGAACCTACAGGGAACAAGTACAATCAATTACTCTAATTATCAAGTTTTTACCAATTTAACCCACTTAAACAGTCACTCCAACTTGTTAGTTCCCGGAGGCACAATAGTTATCTAGAAGGGGGGGGGGGGGGTTGATTAGATATTTAAAAATTCTTTTCGTTTTACTTTGTTAGTTTGATAATGATTAAAACACAGCGGAATTATGGTTTGTTTAATCTCCCTTTTTGATATGGCAAATTGGTGTGAGTGATACAGTTATAGCAGTTATAGCAATAATGTAAGAGACACAACAATTTTAAGTGGTTCAGAGCACTTAAAGCTCCTAGTCCACTCTTCTACTCCTCGAGTAGGAAATCCACTAAGGATTTCTTTTACACTTTCTGAATCTAGCAGATTCCTTCTAGACCAGTAGTCTAGGAACTTCTTAGTTTACTCTTGAACTCTTCAAGTCCAGCAGACTTGGTTCTTCACAGTTCACTTAGAACTCTTCAAGTCCTTCTGACTTGGAACTCTTACTTCAGTTGATTGGTAGTTGTTGAGTTCTTGGTTGGTGCTACTCAGTTGCTGTTAAGCACTTATTCGAAAGAACTGAGTAGCTGGGTAAGCTTTCTCTTTTTCTCAGATCGTAGAGTTGAGCGTTGAGTGTTCTTGTGCATTTTGTTTAATGCTAGCTTATCTCTCTCATCTGCATATGTTCTGTATATATGTGATCTTTGAAATCTATCCGTTGAAGTCATTTGTTGAAGCATTAAATGCGTTTGACATTTCTAAGCTTTGATGGAGACTTTTCTGCACACCTTCTGACTTGCATTCTGGCCCACTGACATAGCAGACTGCTTTCTCACCTAACACCTGAAATGGTGTTTTTCTATGTCCTATGGTCCTTTCCTTAGCTTCTTCAATACGATTCTTTCGTTGTATACTAAGGATATCTTTTGTACCGTTGGGACTGATGAGGACTTCAACATTTAAAACCCATTCCACATTTGTTGGAATTTGTCTCCAAACAAAAGGTAGGGCTTAATGCTTTTGACACACGACAGATGATACTTTACGATCCAGATCGTGGTGTCTTGTCACCTTGGTGCTTCGTCTGATGCTATCAAATAAGAGCACTACAATTTCTCTTAAGAACTTGCACACTACGATCTTCACTTGCTTGTTTTGCAAGCTCTACGTTTCCGAGAGCACACTGCCATCTCTAAGTTGGCTCGATAAACGTTGGGACCACTCTACAATTTTCGACGAGGTCCTTCAAGGCAGGCACACTACGATCCTCGATGCTCTACGTTTCTGCCTTGACTTCTGCAATCTTGATCAACTTGATACACTACGATCTCTTCGAAGCCTATTTATTACATCTCAAGATCAACCTAACAACTTTGATCTCTTTATCTATACATTCATTTACAGAATGATACACATTAAGAGTTTAGATCAACCTAACAAATTTGATCTATCAATAAGTCATTGTACAAATATTCCTTGAAGGACTTTACATATAATCATGAGTATTTACTTTAAACATCAAATCAAAATATGCACTCTCCCAACAATCTCCCCCTATTTGATGTTGACACAAACAAGGAGATTTTGTTGTCATGATTATTAGTTTCTAGGTTCATTTGCAGGTAAGTAAATATGACTTAATATTTCAGTGAGCAGCTGAAATTTCTAGAGAATAAGCATGAATTTATTGATGTTTGAAGAATAAATATTACAATCAAGCTTTACATCAATAAGAATTTAAATTTTAACTTATCTCTATTTCTTTGATCTTTTGCGTGGAGGATTGGCATACTCTCTCTTTCTTCTTTCTCTCGTCTTTCATCTCTCTCTGCTAGATCTTTCAAATTCACTTGGGCTTAGCCTAGGATTGTGATCATGCCTATTCATGAATGCAGGATCTCCAATTGGCATTCTAAGGCCTGTGGTGGTCACATTTTGTGAGCTGGTAGCTGGCCCTAGACTTCTTATTGGCTGAGCCATTAAAATTTCCTACTGACCAGGTCATTGAGTCTGATGGCCGGATCGTGGAGTCTGTTGGTGAGGCTTCCTTGTAGGAGGACTTCTTGATGGTTGAGTTTGGAATTGTCCTCTACCTTTGCCCTTGCCTTGATCTCCTTTCCCTTTATTCTCCCCCTTTATGTCAGCATCAAGGGTTCAAATGTCTTCGGATAAGTGAGTCACTCCTTGGACGAGCTCGTTGAGTTGGCTTTGAGTTTGGGCAATGTCCTGTCGATTTTCCTTGATCAGAGCGTCAGATCGAGCTTCCCTATTTTGGAGGACGGTTAGAACATTGTCAGTCTGCTGTCCTTGGTTGACGTAGAATTGTTGGAATTCTTTTACGGCAGTTTGTAGATTGATGATGCTTTCCAACATAAGTTTGTTCTGGGCGTTTTGAGTTGTTTGTAAGGCAAGAACTGCATCTCTGTGTCTTTTAGCTGCTAGAAAGTGAATATCAACCCTGTTCTTTATGCTCTTAACCATTTCCTTGATGATCTCCCTCAGCTTCTTTGTAAGCTCAGTGTTTAGGGTGCTTGGGAGATTATTTGCAACACTGCTCATTTTTGTCAGTCTTAGATGAATGAGTTCCGTGTGAGCTTCAAGGCTATCATCGATGTCCTTGATCACTTTCTTTGACACTTCTGTCAACTCAGCTTTGGTAGGCAGATTTGACAGGAGTTCACTGAGTTGTGGAATGTGTGGAGGAGGGGATGTTCTCTTGTATTGATCTTATAAGGAGTAGAGGGCAAGATCAAGGTTGAAGTATTCATTGGTCGACGAAGAGGGAATATCTGATGGAGGGGCCTGTTTTTGGGTGTCTGGAGTGGGTGGCTCTACGATTTGAGCTTTGGACTCTACGATGGGGCTAAAGTCAGTAATCGTAGAGATGATGGGAGTTGGGATCAAAATAAAGTTGGGCATATTTGGTTCATTAGTTACAGAATTTTGGGATTCTGCAACTGGGAATTGACTTCGTGGATTTAGGACCACTTCTAACCAGCTTGGAAATTCATAAAACTGGCTGAAGAAAGATAGTGGATAGTGATAAGCTGTTTGGCAAACTTGAAGTTGCCTAGGAATCCATGAGCTAGCACAGAGATGGCTGGATATTCTTTGAAGCTCCAAAACATGTGATTCCAGGAGTTTAGAATTTGAGCTTGATGAAAATGTATCATAGGTAGATAGGAGAACAGTTGCTCATAGTTAGCTTTTCTATACCCATTACTGCCCACAACTATGATCTCGACCTCATCATCTTCTTCCTCTTCTCTGTCTTCGTTCAAGGATTCCACTATATCAATGACTTTATTTTGTTCTTGCTCTGGTTCTCCCTAATTTTCTGCAGGAACAACTTCTTCTGTAATGGGGATATCATGATGCTTCCCACATGATCATCCATCTGCAGAACTAGTAGCTCCCCCTCAGCTGGAGCATTTTCTAGGGTGAGAACTTCAGGTATCTCCCCCTCAGCTTGAGCTTTGTCCTTTTGGCTTTCTTTGGATAGTTCCTTTTCAGCAACCATCTTTTTGTTTTCCTCTTTGAGTACTCCTTCATTGACAATGATGTACTTCTTAACCAATTTTCGTCTTGGTTTTCTAGGCTGAGTCATAGCCTCAGGACTTCCTTGAGCTTCAGCTCTATTCTGTTGATCAGTCAGACCATCTGGTGCAACAACTTCCTTGCTTGAGGTGTTCAGTCTGGTCTCTACGATTGGTAGAGACTCTATGATCGAAAAGACAGATGGCCTCTTGGACTTGTGACTGATTTTGTTCTTCTTCAGCAGTTGTGATATGGTAGCTCTATCTTCATCTGCCTCAGCCTGCTGTTCTTTTCTTCTTAGGATCCTAGAGTCTCAATATCAGAGGACTCTACAGGTATATCAGTGGTAGACCCTTCAGGTTCTTCTGCCATTCTAGTCTTTAGCTTTCTCTTGCCCTTACTTTTTCTGACAAGGGCAATGGGTTCTCCCTTGTTGATCTCTTCCTTTTCTTCTTCAATCTCTTTGACGACTGACATGTTTCCTGGAATCCCTGATTCCTTTATATCACCAGTTCTTCCACTGGACTCTGACATCATACACATATTCTCTGCTGAATTCCTTTTCCAGTTCTCAAACAGTTGCTGGGTCATCCGTCTGTTTGGATTTATGGACTCTCCTTCATTGTCCCCAATTTTGTCGCCCAGAGCAGACTATGGGATGATGCTTATAAATCGCCCGTAGAGCATCTTTTGAGAACTCTTTGTCTTCTTCGAGCTGGTGATCCACTTCCTAATCCATTCAAGCAGTAGAGCTCCATAGTTAAGTTGTATTCCATAACTTATGGCAGTCATGAGCTTGAGTTGCACCTCATTTACAGAATCGTGGCCATAGCTCTTGCAACATATGCACTTCCCAATAATATCAGCCAGAAACTCCTTTTTCTTGTATCCCTTGACAGTGGGGAATTTCTTGTGATGCATCTTCTTTAGGCCTTCATAAAAGTCAATGCCATCTATGAACGGGAACCCTTCATTTTTGAAGCCTAGGGCTAGGTTGATATTCTTAGTTCTAAGTTTGATTTCCACGTCCTTGACCCTCGTGGTGATAACGTTATTTTAGAATGCCCCATTCCTGTAAAACTCCTTTATCAGCTTCGAGTAGATCTAGGTGCTCGCACCCAGGGCTTCTTCGAGACCAGCCTTCTTTATCAGTGTCAGAGTTTTGTGAAATTTAGGTTTAGCTATTTTGAACTCATCGAAGCAGAGTCTGTAGCCAGAGATGATGTTGGAGGCTGTCATTGATTTCTTTGCAGGGAGTATGGTTGTTTGAGCTTTCTTTAAGAGTTAGGGCTTCTGCTTACAGAGAGAAGGAGAAAGATAAGCTTTTTGAACTTCTGATTTCAAAAAGGCATTTTCAAACTGTACTTGTAACTTCCCTCTCTCCATTTTGCTTAGTGGGGCAGGTGTCGAATTCTGCTTGGCTCTACGAATCTGACTGATGAGGATTGTTGTGACGCCCCCATAATTAGGTATACATCACCCATCTTGGGTCGTCAGATACATGGTACAAAATTAAAATACAACTTACTAATATAATTGTCGTGTACAATACGACAAAACATAACTGTGAGTTTGAATACAATTATTGTCTACTAGAGATTATACAAACTCAAAAGGTGTCCTCATTACAATTATTAACACACTATTTCACGTAATAGTGAGGACTACTAATGCTATCCTCCTCGACTGCCACTCCGCTCCCCGACTAGTCCTCGCTATGTTCTCATTTCTCAAGAGAATAAAGGAAAGAAAAAGGTGAGCTCAACTAGCCCAATGAAGAAATATTATGACTAAGATAATGCGTAATAAATTATCGTTAGCCTTTCAACAAATGTTAAACCGATAAAATATAACAACATCAAGTTTAACTACAATGAACAAACAATCCATTAAAAGAGTCAAGTAGAGAATAAAATCTACTATCTTTTATGATTTAAAAGGTTTTTCATCACTTTTATCGCTGAGACTCAGCTTAATAAATAATCCACATCACCGAATCACCCTTGCATTACAACCAAGGATATTCTTTAGTATCACGACCGCAATTATCCATGCACTACGGGCCAAGAATATTTGTGTATTCATTAATGGTCATGATCATGCCAACAATCATCCATCAATGCACTACGGCCAATGAGGACTTTTACCACATCATTTGTAACATTACGGTCATAATTACACCGAATAATCCTTGGTCATAATCATACCAAGTCCATCCATGCACTACAGGCCACATATGACTTTTAAAAAAAATATAAACATGAAGATGATGATAATGATATAAGAATTCAATAAAACAAGTTCAAGAATTAATTTATTCAGGAACCAATAACGTCCAAATTGTCAACATGATACTGCTTTGTAGAGTAAAATTCAAGAATGCTCAGAAGAATATTTTCATGAAAAGATACTGGATGAAGCGCAAATATCAAGGATATTCCACTAATTTCATGGAGTATAGAAGTCAAAACTTTAACCAACTGAGTATAACAACGAATGGAATAACAAAAGAAATCACCATGCATGCGGTACTTCGCATAGTATTGTGTTATTCCAACAGATTAATAAGTAAAGGAACCGAGTCGATTTAAATTCACCGCAAGCGTGATGTTCCAACAGTAACAATAAAGATTTAAATTGTGTCCCAAGAAAACGCATGCATGTGATATTCCAATGAATAATAATAAAGACGGAACCAGTCCTGTAAAACGCATTTACGTGGGGATATTCCAAATGTAATAACAATAAAAAAGTAATAATAGAAGAATGTCACCAAGTATAGGGTAGTCCACAGATATCTTTGGTTATTCCAAAGAGAATAATAAAGAATGGAATAATGTAAGTTCTCTTCATGAATACAAAAGAAATAATATCCCTTCATAGTAAAAGAAACCTAATATAAGAGTAGGAAGTAGCAGAATACTTTTCTCTATAATTTCTCTCTATAAGTTCTCTCTCTAGAGTTTCAAATGAATTCGTAAGAAATAATGAAGGAATGAGCTTCTATTTATAGAAGAATGGACCCATAAGTAACTAATCCATGAATAGTCCAGATTGATTTACTTTTTAAACCAGACTTCATCCATAATTAAAGCAAAATCTTTTAAATATAATATATTCTATTTATAATTATATAATAAAATAAAATTTATATATATATATATGTATATATATAAACCATAATACTCTCTCTCGACAAAATCACTCCCAACCGTCTTTTTTCCAAGTAAAACAAATTTATAATATAAATATATATATAAGCATATATTATAAACATATATATATATATATATATATATATAATAATTGTACTTCCCCCATACCCGTAACCAAAATTCTTCCTCCCTAGACTTTAGAATAACACATGGGCCCCCACTAGTGGGCCCCACCTATTATTATATAAAATAACTTTCTACCGATTATTTTGAAAAATGGGTAAATATGGGTCCATAAAATAAGCAAAATTTACAACAATTACTATAACAATAATTGAACAAAACTGAGTGACTTCTCACGTAAGCATCAATAATCAATACCGTAAAGCTTCTTCGTGCAACTACGCCAGATTCTCGTACTTTTAACACCGGTGTTTCAACAATTAACTTAAAACTTCCGTCGTTATTTTCATAAAGTATTTTTGTCGCTTTTCTCAATCCGACTATAATTACGCTGTGGGTCCACCAATGATTGTCAGGTTGCATTTAAATATTCCTTGTTAAAACGAATATTCCCCAACCAATCGAATATTATATAACAACTTCATGTATTTTGCAAAATTTATAAATATTACCCACAACTATAACATTATATCAAATTTACTCCATAATATTTAAAAATGATATTTATAGAAAATTCATCTTTATTTATAAAAGTTGGGGTCTTACAACCTCCCCTTCTTATGAAATTTCGCCCTCGAAATTAGGGTACGTACCTGGTATGTCGAAGAGGTAAGGATACCTTGATTTCATTTCATATTCTAACTCCCAAGTCATTTCCTCAACATCGTGGTTTCTCCACAAAACTTTGACTTGAGGTATAACCTTGGAGCACAAAATATGTTCCTTCTTATCCAAGATTTGAACATGAACCTCTTCATACGTCAAATCTTCCACTATTTCGTCCGGTTCTAACTCAATAATGTGGTTAGGGTCTTTCACATATTTACGTAACATGGATATATGAAAACGTTATGAACACGAGACATACTTGGCGGTAACGAGTCTATAGGCCACGCTCCTACTTGATCGAGGATTAAAATGGGCCAATGAATCGAGGATTGAGTTTTTCTCTTTCAAATCTCGTAACTCCTTTCCATGGAGCAACACGTAACAACACATGATCTCTTATATCGAATTTCACGCCCTTTCGATGAAGATCAAGATAACTCTTTTCTCATCTTGTGAGATTTTTATACGTTGTTTGATCGTTTGAATCTTTTACGTCAGAGTCATATGTACCAACTCCATCCCAACAACGTTGCTTCACCCACCTCATCCCAGCATACTGGAGAATGACACTTTCTTCCATACAACGCTTCAAATTGAGCCATGCCAATATTTGCTTGATAACTGTTGTTATAGGAAAACTCCACCAATGGTAAGAACTTGTCCCAACTTCCCTTGAAATCAAGGACACAGAGTCTTAATAGATCTTCAAGAGTTTGAATAGTCCTCTCTGACTGTCCGTCCATCTGAAGATGATATGCTGAGCTAAATCGTAAGTCTGTGCCCATAGCTTTTTGCAAACTAACCCAAAATCGTGAAGTGAATCTTGGGTCTCGATCAGACACTATGGATACCGGCATACCATGCAGTCTTACAATCTCGTTTATGTACATACGAGCAAGACGTTCAAGTGTATAAGTTTCTCGTATCGGTAAGAAATGAGCAGACTTGGTCAATCTATCAACAATGACCCAAATCGCATCTATACCTTGGGAAACCTTAGGAAGATCGGTAACGAAATCCATGGTAATGTGCTCCCACTTCCATTTTGCAATTTCAAGTGGTTGCAAAGGACCTTTTGGTACTTGATGCTCCGCTTTAACCCATTGACAAGTTAGACAACTTGAGATAAACAACGCTATCTCTCTCTTCATATTGCTCCACCAAAATGTATGACGAATATCATGATACATTTTGGTACTCCCAGGATGGATTGCAAACGGTGTGTTGTGCGCCTCCATCATGATTTTATACTTTAAATCGTGGTCGTTAGGAACACAAAGTCCGGAGTTGACTCAAGTATTCCTTCTTCATCGATTCTTACTTCCCAGATAAGACCTTCTTGCACTTTCTTCCTCATACGCATCACTCTCTAGTCTCAGAGCTTGAGCAACCTTTAACTTTATCAATTAAAGTCTGTTCTACTCAGATATTCGCCATCATCACATGGGTCCATGGAGTCTTTAACTCTATCTCCATCCTTTGCAAGTCACACAAATGGGCCTTTGCGTTGACAATATCGCATTCACACTTGCATATGATCTTTTACTCAATCGCCGCCTACTACGTTCGCTTTTCCGGGATGGTATTGGATGGTATGATCATAATCTTTTAATAGTTCAAGCCAACATCATTGTCGTGATGTTGAGTTCCTTTTGAATGAAGAAATCTTTGAGGCTTTTATGATCCGTAAAGATCTCCACCTTCTCCCCATACAAGTAATGCCTCCAAATCTTTAAGTGCGAAGATAATAAATGCTAACTCTAGATCATGAGTAGGATAATTCCTCTCATATTCTTTGAGTTGTCTTGAGGCATAAAGCTATGACTTTTCCATGTTGCATGAGAACACATCCCAACCCTTTGCCCAAGCATTCATCAGAGATGATAAATCCTCCGAGCCGGATGGTATTGTCGTAACAGTGCGAAATGAGTCTCCTCTCGAGTTCTTGAAAACTCTTCTCACATTCTTCGCTTCCAACCGAACTTTATATATTTCCGAGTCGGTTGAGTCAATGGAGTAGCGATTCGAGAAAATCCTTCCACAAATCTCCGATAATAACCAAATTAAACCGAGAAAGCTACGTTCCGGCCATCGATTTAGGTTTCTCCCACTTTGAATAGCTTCAATCTTTCTTTGGGTCAACAGATATTCCATGACTTGATACCACGTGCCCAAGGAATGCTACTTCCTCAAGCCGTAACTCTCATTTCTTCAACTTGGCATAAAGCTTATATTCACGGCTTTTGGAGTGTCGACCTCAAGTGTTGCTCATGATCTTCACGGATTTTGGAATAAATAAGGATGTCATCAATAAAGACGACCACAAAGTGATCCAAATATTCCTTGAATACTCGGTTCATCATATCTATGAAGGCAGTAGGAGCATTAGTCAATCCAAAGGACCTCACTAGGAATTCATAATGCCCGTACCGAGTTCTGAAAGCCGTCTTTAGAATGTCATCTGTTCTAATCTTCAATTGGTGATATCCGGAATGATGATCAATCTTTGAAAAGAATTTAGCTCCTTGCAACTAGTCAAACATGTCATCAATACGTGGCAATGGGTACCTATTTTTGATGGTGACATAATTTAACTCCCGATAATCAATACAAAGTCGCATACTCCCATCTTTATTCTTCACGAATAGAACAGGAGCACCCCAAGGAGAAGTACTAGGACGAATAAAGCCAATGTCTAACAATTCCTGCAATTGGGTCTTTAACTCCTAAAGTTCAATAGGAGCCATTCGATATGGGGCTTTGGAAATGGGTTTTGTACCGGGTTCAAGGTCGATACAAAATTCAATTTCACGCTCTGGGGTAGGCTAGGAAGTTCTTCGGGGAATACATCAGGAAATTTATTAACAACAGAAATATCATTCAAAGCTGACGTATTTTTGTTTAGATCTGTGACATGAGCTAAGAAAGCTTGACATCTGTTTTTCAATAAACGAATAGCTTTATGGCTTGAGATGATCGTGATTGATTTTAATGGTTTGGTCGCTTGAATTCGCATAATAGGTTTATTAGGAATATGAAAGCTAAAAACCTTACGAAAACAATCAATTTTTGCATGATAAATAGTTAACCAATCAATCCCTAGAATCACGTCAAATGCAAGTATTTTCAATGAAATAAGATCGACAGTAATATGAGGGTACCGATTTGAACCAAACAAGGCTTATAAATAAATGGGATGTAATGAAGATTTCTCCCAATGGAGTTTCCACAGATAAGTCAAAATCTAATTTCTCCTGAGTCAAATTTAACCGCTGAGCGCAAGTAGGAGAAATAAAAGAATGGGTAGAACCCAGATCAAATAAAGTATAGACTTCGCTAGAGTTTATGATAAGCTTACCCGTGATGACCTCATTCGAACTTCCTTGCTTTCGGAGGTCACAACAAACGCCTCCCTTGCACTACCGGGCTTTGACTTTTCCGGGACTACCTTTGGTGCCTCCATCCTAGTGAACTTGTCTTCTGTGAACGACAAAAATCGGGCTAAGTGCCCTTCTCTTCCACAATTATAACATGCTTTGACTCAAGATCGCGCAGCTTTGGATGATGTGCCTCCCCTCCGCATTTGAAGCATATGATAGTTGGTCGCTCTCCTTCCTTAACAATGGGTCTTTGGTCGACGCTTTTCCATCATTATTGAATCTCCTCTTCTTGAAATGTCCATTCTTATTGTTTTGTACGATTACCAATCAAGTGGTTACCATTTCGCCTATTGATTTCTCCATGCTTGTTGTCACCGCTCATGATCGCTTCTCACCGGTATTATCATTTTGCCACCGCTTCTTTTTGATTATATTGACTCATTATCGCGCTTCTACTAATCGAGCCCTATTTATAACATCCGAATACAAACACAATTTATGAGAAATAAGATGTTGACGTATCTCAGGTTTTAAACCACGCAAAAACATTCGCGTCATTCGCTCTTCATTATCCACCAAGTGGGATGCAAACCGGACAACTCAAAGAAATTTAGCCTCATACCGCGACACTGGCCATATTATTTTGCTCCACTTTTTGATAAACTCCACCTCCTTCATGTGACGAATACTTTCGAAAGTATTTGTCGTTGAATGTTCTTGAACTTCTCCCAAGACATCTTCAAAGTCAGAAGTTGAGTACGCTTTACCGATTCCCACCAAGAATCACCTCTCCTCGCAACATAAAGGCGTGAAAGGGAACCTTTGCTCCTCGAGCATCCCAAGACATCAAAAATCTTGGTGATCTACTTTATCTATGCTTCCGCCATAAGTGGTTTTGGCTCTCCAATAAACTCCGGTGGTCCCAGCTCCTTGAACTGCTTTTAATGGTGGACCATCCGAGAGTTTCCGATATTCCACCCACGTTTTGGGCAGTGAGCTCGCGCTCTTCATTGCTGCATGAATTGCATAAAGCCTCTAAACAATCCATCATTCATCATTTGGTCAGTGTTGTTGTTTGCATGAGGATTGTCGCCTTCCTGATGCACATTATCCTGATTATTGATATATGGTGAATCAACGGTCGCCTGTGCTCCATTTGCTATTCTCAACATTCTCAGATGTCATTTTCAGATACTGCCACAAAAAAAAATGTTAATTAACGTGTAACATACTATCTCTATATTCTGACCGACCAATTAAATACCAAATAAACTTAGGTAGGTCATACTAGCGAAGGAATTCCCCGTCTCTCCCCTCCTAGTTCTATTCTCACATCATAGCCAGGGATCATATCCCTAGGCTCTGATACCAACTGTGATGCCCCCAAAATTAGGTATACATCACCCATCTTGGGTCGTCAGATACATGGTACAAAATTCAAATATAACTTACTAATACAACTATCGTGTACAATACGACAAAACATAACTATGAGTTTGAATACAATTATTGTCTACTAGAGATTATACAAGCTCAAAAGGTGTACTCATTACAATTATTAACACACTATTTCACAGAATAATGAGGACTACTAATGCTATCCTCTGGACCATCACTCCGTTCCCCGACTAGTCCCTGCTATGTTCTCATTTCCTGAAGAGAACAGTGAAAGAAAGGGTGAGCTCAACTAGCCCAGTAAGAAATATTATGACTAAGATAATGCAGAATAAATTATCGTTAGCCTTCAACAGTGTTAAACTGATAAAATATAACAACATCAAGTTTAACTGCAGGGGAACAAGCAATCCATTAAAAGAGTCAAGTAGAGAATAAAATCTACTATCTTTTATGATTTAAAAGGTTTTTCATCACTTTTATCGCTGAGACTCAGCTTAATAAATAATCCACATCACCGAATCACCCTTGCATTACAACCAAGGATATTCTTTAGTATCACGACCGCAATTATCCATGCACTACGGGCCAAGAATATTTGTGTATTCATTAATGGTCATGATCATGCCAACAACTGTCCATCAATGCACTACGGGCCAATGAGGACTTTTACCACATCATTTGTAACATTACGGTCATAATTACACCGAATAATCCTTGGTCATAATCATACCAAGTCCATCCATGCACTACAGGCCACAGATGACTTTCAAAAAAAAATATAAACATGAGGATGATGACAATGATATAAGAATTCAGTAAAACAAGTTCAAGAATTAATTTATTCAGGAACTAATAACGTCCAAATTGCCAACATGATAATCTTGCTTTGTAGAGTAAAATTCAAGAATGCTCGTAAGAATATTTCCATGAAAAGATACTGGATGAAACGCAAATATCAAGGATATTCCACTAATTTCATGGAGTATAGAAGTCAAAACTTTAACCAACTGAGTATAACAACGAATGGAATAACAAAAGAAATCACCATGCATGCGGTACTTCGCATAGACAGGTTATTCCAATAGATTAATATGTAAAGGAACCAGGTTAGGCGAAATTCGCACCGACATGATGTTCCAACAGAATAATAAAGACGAAACCTGGTCCGACGTAAACGCACAGACATGATATTCCAAATGTAATAATAATAAAGATTTTAATTCAGTCCCAAGTAAACGCATGTACATGATATTCCAATGTAATAATAATAAAGACGGAACCGGTGTTCGGCGTAAAACGCATGTATTTTGATATTCCAAATGTAATAATAATAAAAATGTAATAATAGAAGAATGTCACCAAGTATAGGGTAGTTCACATTATACTGGTTATTCCAAAGAATAATAAAGAATGGAATAATGGAAGTTCTCTTCATGAATACAAAAGAAATAATATCCCTTACCGTAAAAAAAAACCTAATATAAGAGTAGGGAAGTAGCGAATACTTTTCTCTATAATTTTTTCTCTATAAGTTCTCTCTCTAGAGTTTGGTGAATTAAGTAAGAAATAATGAAGGAATGAGCTTCATTTATAGAAGAATGGACTCCATAAAACTAATCCATGAAACTATCTGATTGATTTACTTTTTAAACTAGACGATCCATAATTAAAGCAAAATCTTTTAAATATAATATATTCTATTTATAATTATATAATAAAATAAAATTTATATATATATATATATATATATATGTATATATATAAACCATAATACTCCTCTCCGATAAAATCAGCTCCAACCGCCCTTTTTTTTCAAGTAAAACAAATTTATAATATAAATATATATATAAGCATATGTTATAAACATATATATATATATATATGTAATAATTGTACTTCCCCCCCCCCCCCAATACCCGTAACCAAAATTCTTCCTCCCAAGACTTTGTAACACACATGGGCCCCACTAGTGGGCCCCCACCTATTATTATATAAAATAACTTTCTACTGATTATTTTGAAAAATGGGTAAATAGAGGTCCATAAAATAAGCAAAATTTACAACAATTACTATAACAATAATTGAACAAAACTGAGTGACTTCTCACGTAAGCATCAATAATCAATACCGTAATGCTCTCGTGTAACTACGCCAGACATCGCATTTTTTAACGCGGATGTGTCAACAGTTAACGGTAAAACTTTCGCCGTTATTTTCATAAAGTATTTTTGTCATTTTCTCAATCCGACAATAATTCCATTGTGGGGTCCACCAATGATTGTGCCGTTGTACGAATATTCCTTGTTAAAACGAATATTCCCCGACCAATCGAATATTATATAACAACTTGTGTACTTTGCAAAATTTATAAATATTACCCACAACTATAACATTATATCAAATTTACTCCATAATATTTAAAAAATGATATTTATAGAAAATTCATCTTTATTTATAAAAGTTGGGGTCTTACAACCTCCCCTTCTTATGAAATTTCGCCCTCGAAATTAGGGGCACGTGACTGGTATGTCGAAGAGGTAAGGATACCTTGATTTCATTTCATATTCTAACTCCCAAGTCATTTCCTCAACATCGTGGTTTCTCCACAAAACTTTGACTTGAGGTATAACCTTGGAGCATAAAATATGTTCCTTCTTATCCAAGATTTGAACAGGAACCTCTTCATACGTCAAATCTTCCACTATTTCGTCCGGTTCTAACTCAATAATGTGGTTAGGGTCTTTCACATATTTACGTAACATGGATATATGAAAAACGTTATGAACACGAGACATACTTGGCGGTAAAACGAGTCTATGGGCCGATGAATCGAGGATTGAGTTTTTCTCTCTTTCCAAATCTCGTAACTCCTTTCCATGGAGCAACACGTAACAACACATGATCTCCTATATCGAATTTCACGTCCTTTCGATGAAGATCAGCATAACTCTTTTGTCTATCTTGTGAGATTTTTATACGTTGTCGGATCGTTTGAATCTTTTCTGTAGTCATACGTACCAACTCCGATCCCAACAACGTTGCTTCACCCACCTCATCCCAAAGATAATTGGAGAATCGACACTTTCTTCCATACAACGCTTCAAATGGAGCCATGCCAATACTTGCTTGATAACTATTGTTGTAGGAAATCTCCACCAATGGTAAGAACTTGTCCCAACTTCCCTTGAAATCAAGGACACAGAGTCTTAATAGATCTTCAAGAGTTGGCATACTCCTCAACCCTTCTTTTCCTTTGAGCTTCCTCATTTCTTGCTAACTCTTCCAGATCGCTTAGACTTAGAGCTGGATTCTCCTCATGTCTGCGCATGAATGCAGGATCTCCAGTTGGCATTCTTATGTGTACAGTAGTCACGTCTTGTGAGCTAGGAGTTGGCTCCTGATGACTCAGAGGAATAGCTGTTACAATTGCCTGCTGACCAGATCGTTGAGTCTGATGATGTGATAGTCTTGCAGGAGGGCTTCGTGATTTCTGAGCATGAAATTGGCTTCTTCCCCTTTCTTGAGTTTCATGACCTCTTCCTCTGCCTTGGCCTCCTTGATCCCCTTTCCCTTTCTTATTCTCCCCCTTTATGTCAACATCAAGGGTTCGAATACCTGTAGATAGGCGATTAACTCCTTGGACAAGCTCGCTCAGTTGGCTTTGGGTTTGAGCGATGTCCTCCCTATTTTCCTTGATCTATTTTTCAGATCTTGCTACTTTATTTTGGAGGGCTGACAGAATCATATCATTATGTTTCTCCTAATTTGCATAAGATTTCTGAAAGTTGTACACAGAAGCTTTCAAGTTGAGGATATTGTCCAGCATAATTTTATGTTGAAGGTCTTGGTGTTTATGCATTTTGAGTACAGCCTCTCTTTGCTTGGCAACAATCTGGAAGTGGATCTCATCTCTGTCTGACATACTCTTCAGAATCTCTTTGATAATTTCCCTTAGCCTCTTTGTAAGCTCAGTGTTCATAGTGCCAGGGAAATTATTTGCAGCTACGATCATTTGATTCAGCCGGATATTGATGAGATCAGAGTGAGTTTCCAAGCTTGCTTTTATAGACTTGACCATTTTTTCAGAGGTGTCTTTCAAGTCATCCTTGGTAGGCAGGCTTGGGAGAGTATCATTTGCTTGAGTATTGTTCATTGGAGGGGTTCTTGGTTGAGATTGATCTTGCAGATTGTAAAGAGCGAGATCAAGACTGAAGTAGTCATGAGATAGGAGACTCTACGATTTCAATGTTGGACTCTACGATGTGGGTGGAGTCTTGAATCGTAGAGTTGGTGATTTGAGGAGGCAGGGTAATGTTGGCTTCTTTTGGTTCTTCAGTTACAGAATTTTGAGATTCTGAAACTGGAAACTGATTTACTGTATTTAGAGTCACTTCCAACCATCGAGGGAATTCATAAAAATAGCTAAATGAAGATGATGGTAAGTGATTAGCTCTGAATTTGATAGGAATAGACAATACCTCAGATTTGTCTTTTGATGAGGAATGGTTGGTTAGCAGCTTCTTGGTAAAGATGACTTTCCCTGGAAATCCATTAGCCATAACTGAGATTGCTGGATATTCCTTGAAGCTCCAGAACATGTGATCCCATGAGTTCAGGATTTGAGCTTGATGGTATGCCATCATGGGTAGGTAGGAAAACAGTTGAGTGTACATATAGCTCCTAAATCCATATTTCCCTACACCAGTGATTTCAAGCTCATCATTATCATTTTCTTCCTCTTCTTTGGACTCTTCTGAAGATTCCATTATCTCAATCGTCTCTCGAAAGTTTGGCATTGATTCAACTTTATCTTGGGCAGGAACCTCTCCTACTGCCATTGGGTTATCATGAGGCTCCCCCTCAGCAAGATCATCCTCTTGTAGATTCAGAAACTCCCCCTCAGCTGGAACCTCTTCTTGAGTAGACTTCTCCCCTCGGTAAATGGTATACTCAATCATGAGAATTTCAGGGATCTCCCCCTCAACTGGAGCATTGTTCTCTTTATTTGCTTGGGGCTGTTCCTCTTTTGCAGCCACTCTCTTGGCTTCTTGTTTCAACACCTTTTCATTCTCAAGAATATACTTCTTGACCAGCTTTCTTTTTGCTTTGCTGGGTTTATCCACAGCTTCTGGACTCTCTTGAGTCTTAGCTTTGTCATGTTGAACAACCACTCTTCTTGAAGCAGCTTCTTCCATTTCTGCCACACTTGGCCTGGTTTCAGAGAACAGCAGAGACTCTACGATCGAAGAAACTATTGGTCTTTTGGACTTATGACCAGTTTTGTTCTTCTTTAGGATCTGTGATATGGTGGCTTGATCTTCTTCAGCTTCTTCTTGCTGTTGCATGTTCCTTAGCCTCCTTAGAGTCTCTATATCAGAGGACTCTACAGGAATGTCAGTTGTAGACCCTTAAGGCTCTTCGATTTGTCTTGCCCTTAGCTTTCTCTTGCCCTTGCTCTTTCTGGCAAGAGTAGAGGGTTCTCCCTTATCTGCTTCTCCTTCTTCTTCAACTTTCCTTACAACAGACATGTTTTCTGGAATGCCTGCATTCTTCAGATCCCCAGTTCTTCCACTGGACTCAGTCATCATTCTTACATACTCAGCAGGGTTCCTTTCCCAGTTCTTAAACAACTGCTGTGTCATTCTTCGATTTGGGTTGATGGCTTCTCCTTCATCATCCCCAATTTTGTCACCCAGTGCAGATTGCAGAATGATGCTTATGAATCTCCCATACAGCATCTTTGGGGTGCTCTTTGATTTCTTCGAGTTGATGATCCACTTGCCGATCCACTCGAGCAACACAACCCCATAGTTGAGTTGTGTACCATGAACCATGGCCATCATGAGCTTAAGCTGAGTCTCATTTACCGAGTCATGACCTGAGCTCTTGCAGCAGATGTATTTCTCAATAATGTCAGCCAAAAATTCGTACCTTTGAGGGAACTCCTTCTTTTTATAGCCTTTCACAGAGGGATTCTTCTTGTGGTGCATTTTCTTCAATCCCTCTTGGAAGCTTATGCTGTCTAGAAATGGGTGCCCTACATTTTTGAAACCTAGGGCCAGATTGAAGTCTTTTTCCCTTAGTCTCATTTCAACTCCTCTTACTCGTGTAGTGATGGTGTTGTGTTCGTACACACCATTCTTGTAGAACTGCTACACTAGCTTGGGATAGATGAGGGTGTCGGTGCTCAAATACGCCTCTTGAGACCCCGCCTTCTTCAATGGCGCTAAGGTCTTGTGAAATTTTGGTGGAGCATCCTTGAACTCGTCGAAACAGAGTCTATAGCCTGAAATTACATTTGAAGCAGCCATTGATTCTGTAGTTGAGAAGTGTGATACGATTGAGCTTTCTACTGATTTAGGGTTTTGCTTTGAGAGAGAGAATGGGAGAGATAATCTTTTATACTTCAGATTTCAAAAACACGGTTTCAATTCGTACTTGTAACTTCCTCTCTTTTTTGACTTAGTGGGGACAGTGTCGCCCTTTGCAGCTCTACGATTTTGATCTGCGCGGAATGTCTTGATTTTCCTTGGCCTTTTCAGAGTCGAGGTGTCATTAGGAAGACTACGATCATTGAGGTAGTCTTATGTTCGTCGAGTCTGTCCTGCGATCGTCGAGTCTGTCTGGCAGTCATTGAGTCTGATCAGCATTCGTCGAGTCTGTTTGGCAGTCGTTGAGTCTGATCAGCATTCGTTGAGTCTGTCCTACGATCGTCGAGTGTGTCTGGCAGTCATTGAGTCTGATCAGCATTCATTGAGTCTGTCCTACGATCGTCGAGTCTGTCCGAATCCTTGTGATGAGTTTTTGATAAAGCATTCTTTTTAAGGTAGCTCAGGAAGGGCCAATCTCTTGGTGTGATCCAAGGGTTAGGTTTGTCCCTGAGGCACCTCTTAGAGAGATTGCTTTGTTATGAAGCTTTGTCATCACATGATGCACTTTGATAATTGAGTCTTTGCTACGATCGTTGAGGTATTTGTCCTTTCAGCTCTACGATCGTGGACTTTCCTTGTTCATGTCTATGATTTTGAGTTCAGCCTTTATATCTGTCATGGTTAGCACAATCTAGAGCATACATTTCATGGTTGAAGGTTTAGCATTCCTAGCTCACTTTTTAACTTATTAAATCTGGATTCATCTAGTGGTTTTGTAAAAACATCAGCAAGTTGATTTTTAGTAGGGATATATTGTAAAGATATAGTTCCATTTTGCACATGATCCCTAATGAAGTGATACCTTATTTCTATATGCTTGGTCCTAGAATGCATGACATGATTATGAGTTATTGCTATGGCACTTGTGTTATCACAATGTATGGGAATAGATTTGAAATCGAACCCATAGTCAGCTAGCTAATTTCTCATCCATAGGATCTCGAGCACAAAGAATGCCAAAGAAAGAATATATTACATTTTTTAGGTTGAAGTAGACACTGAGTTTTTCTTTTTGCTAAACCAGGACACAAGTCTGTTCCCAAGAAGTTGACAGGTGCCACTGATACTTTTTCTATCTATTTTGCATCCTGTAAAATCCGCATCTGTGTATCCTATTAGTTCAAATGAGGATTCCTTGGGATACCACAGCCCCAAGTAGGGTGTACCCTTGAGATACCTGAAGATCCTCTTTACAGCAGACAAATGTGACTCTTTAGAGTTAACCTGAAATCTAGCACATATGCATGTTGCAAACATTATATCTGGTCTACTGGCAGTTAGGTCTAAAAGAGAACCTATCATACCTCTGTATTGAGTTATATCAATACATTTACCATTCTCATCCTTGTCAAGCTTGGTTGCAGGAGCAATTGGTGTTTTCATAGGAGAGGCTGACTCCATGCCATACTTCTTTAGTAAATCTTTGATGTATTTGGCTTGGTTGATGAATATTCCTTCATCAGTCTGCTTCACTTGCGATCAAGGAAGAAATTCAACTCACCCATCACGCTCATTTCAAACTTGCTCGCATTAGCTTAGAGAATCTCTTACATAACTTTTACACAAGAGAACCAAAATGATATCATCAACATATATTTGAACTAGTAAGACTTTGTCTTTATGCTTTCTAAGAAATAGTGTGGTATCTTCTCTACCTCTAGTGAACCCATTTTCTATTAAGAAGTTAATCAGTGTTTCATACCATGCTCTAGGTGCTTGTTTAAGACCATATAAAGCTTTATCTAATCTATAGACATAATTGGAAAGAGATGGATTGATGAAACCTAGAGGTTGTTCTACGTAGACTTCTTCTTGAAGCTCTCCATTTAGAAATGTACTCTTGACATCCATCTGGAAGACTTTGAACTTCATGTGGGCAACAAAGGCAAGAAAGATTCTGATGGCTTCTAGTCTGGCAACAGGTGTAAATGTCTCATCATAGTCAATACCTTCTTCTTGAGAATAGCCCTTTGCCACTACTCTTGCCTTGTTTCTGGTGATGACCCCATCTTCATCCATTTTGTTCCTGAAGACCCACTTGGTTCCTATGACAGGATGACTCTTTGGTCTTGGTACCAATCTCCAAACTTTGCTTCGTTCAAATTGGTTGAGTTCTTCCTGCATGTCTTCTATCTAACTAGAGTCTTCCATAGCATCCTTTATCTTCTTTGGCTCTATCTGTGATAGGAAGCTTAGATAGAAGCATTCATTCAGAGTAGCAGCTCTTGTTTTGACTCTTGCACTTAGATCTCCAATGATTAGATCCTGAGTATGATCTCTTGCCCATCTGTTCCCGGTTGGGACATCTGTTCTGATGCCTTTCTGTCTAAGGTCTTCAAGGTCTATCTCTTCTTCTTGGAGTGGAGGCTCGCTGTCTTGGATGGACCTTTCTACGATTTCATTATCATGCTCTACGATTTCATTATCTGGCACTACGATCGTAGTGTTGAGCTCGACGATTTCATTCGTAGTGTCTGTACTATCGGTCATAGTGTCTTGAGGTACTGCTTTGTCTAAGTTAGTTTCATCAAAGATGATGTGTATTGAGACTTCGACATTCAGTGTCTTCTTGTTAAACACCACAGCAGCTTTCTTTGTCGTGGCATATCCAAGAAAGATCCCTTCGTCTGACTTGGGCTGGAATTTTGTCAGATACTATTTTCCATTGTTGAGAATATAACATGCACAACCAAAGACATGGAAATAGCTGACACTCGGCTTCCTTCCTTTCCACAGTTCGTAGGGTGTCTTCTTGATCGTAGAGTGAATTAATGATCTGTTCTGTGTGTAGCATGCAGTGTTGATGCTTTCCGCCCGTAATATTCGTGTAGGCAGTCATTGCTAGTAGAGTCCTTCCAGCCTCTATCAGGGTTCTGTTCTTTCTTTCAGCAACTCCATTTTATTGAGGAGTTCGTGGAGCTGAGAAGTTATGACTGATGCCATTGTCTGAGCAAAACTTGTCTATTTCTGAGAAATCAAATTCTCTTCCATGATCACTCCTTATTGCCTTGATTTTCTCTCCTTTCTCGTTCATCATCAGTCTGAACATCTTGATTAATTCGGAGCTAGTCTCATCCTTTGAGGTTAAGAAAAATACCCATGTGAATTTGGTGAAGTCGTCGACTATGACTAGAGAGTATCTTTTGCCTCCAAGACTAGTTGTTGGGATTGGCCCAAAGAGATCCATGTGAAGCAGATAGAGAGGTTTGTCAATGGAGTTGGTAGTCTTGCTTTTGAATGAGCTTCTGGTTTGCTTTCCAAGCTGGCAGGCATTGCATGGCCTTTCCTTCACAAAGTTGAACTTGGGTAGACCAGCTACGAGGTCTTTTGATGCCAGTTTGGACATGCTTTTAAAGTTTAAGTGAGACAGCCTTCTATGCCATAGCCAGCTCATTTCTTCGGACGCTTTTGCCAGAAAACATATTGTCTCATCAGAACCTAGTTGACCAAGATCTACCGTGTAGACATTTCTTTCTCTTGTTCCGGTCAGCTTTATGGCAGATGTCTTCAAATCTCTGACTAGACATTGGTTGTTGAGAAATGTTACTTGGTGACCCTTGTCGCAGAGTTGGTCGATACTTAGAAGGTTGTGTTGAGTCCTTCCACATAAGCTACTTTCTTTGAAAGATATCTTGTACCATTGCCCGTGAGCCAAATCCTCTTGTCTTGCGGCGAAATGTTATCTCCAAAGATGACTGAGGGACCCTCCTTTTCTACATAGTTAGATAGTAGAGCTTTGTTCCCTGTCATATGCCTTGAGCATCCACTGTCCAGATACCATGTTGAGGTCGTGGAGCTCTTTTCCTGTCAAAACATTTGGACCTTCATTTTGGTACCCATATTTGCATGGGTCCTTCATTGTTAGTGCCTTTGGGGACCCAAATTTGTTTAATCTTGGGTCTCACATGCATGGAGTTATAATAACACTTTGTAACTCTATGATCATTTTTATTGCATATGAAACATCTATTATGATGCATGCCTGTGCGTGTGTGGTGATTCATCTTCCACTTGGACTTGTGTGGTTCCTTAGTTAACTTTCTGTTAAACTGATTCTCTTTCTTCCACGTGTCCTTAGGTTTCATAAATGGTGATGAGTGTGCCTTACCTCTACTGTACCTTCCCAATTGATTCAAAGAGTTGGTTTTGCTTGACTCTACGATTCTTCGAGGTTGGTAAGTAGAGGTTGGGTTACTCTTCTCCTCTATGAAACCCAGACCAACGTGAGATCCTTTACTTCCCTGAGTATAACTAGAAACAGTAGAACAAGGTTGAACTGGCTCCTCCAACTGTGAGGATTTTACAAAGACAATGCCTCTATCAAAGCATGAGGCACTACTAGTGCTAGTTTCCATTGTCTTTTCCACACAAGGTTCTGAGGTGAATTCCCCAAAACCTAGACCTGTTCTGTCGAATATGCTTCTCTGACTAGAGAGCAGGCAGTCCATGGATGATGAGGATTTGTTCTATGCAGAGATAGTCTTCTCTAGATCCTCAATTTTAGAGGTTAGCTTAGACTCTCTTTGTGCATTGAGTGTGTTTGTCTGTTTTAAAGTTTCATTCTCAGCCTCAAGTTTGGAAAGAAGATTGGTACTTAGAAGGGCTGTTTCAAGCTCTTCTTGAACTTTCTTCTTCTCCTCTTGAAGAAGTGAATGATCTTTAGAAAAGACTTTGAACCACTTCATGTATTGATGTAGGTCAGTGGTTATGCCATGCAAAGCAATTCTTAAGTCACTTATATCTACATCAAGAGAATTAAAATCAAATACCTCATCGAGACTTACATCATGTATGTTTAGGCTTTGTTTGTCCTTTGCATGTTTGGCCATTAAGCACAGATTGGCCATATGTGGTTCTTCCTCATCTCTAGAGTCTGCATTTGAGTCATTATCCGAATCACTCCACGATCCTCCAACAACCAGGCCTTTGTCTCTTTTCTGAGGCCTCTTGGTTCCTTTGTATTCTTTCTTTGCATGAGATTTCTTCTTTAGTTCTTCTTTGATAGGCTTGTTGCAGTTGGCAATGAAATGACCAGGTTTCTTGCAGTTGTAGCATAAATCATTCATTTGTTCTGGTGGCGACGAAGTCTTGACTTTTTCTTTTGCTTCACGGGATTCGCTTGTCGCATGAACCTTCTTAGTCTCTTTACCAAAGATATAGAAAGTCATCGTCATCTTCTTCATCATCATCAGAGTCAATCTCAGTTATGACTTTTGATACACCTTCATTTGCCTTGAGAGCAACACCCTTATCCTTTCTTTTTCCTTCTGATAAGGTTTCGGCGCGTTGGGTCAACTCCAGTTCGTACGTCAGGAGATTTCCATACAGTTGTTGAACTGTCATCTCATTAAGATTCTTTGATTCTCTTATTGCTGTGGTCTTTGCATCCCACCTGCTCGGTAGGGCTCTCATGAAATTTATGGTTAGATCCTTGTTAGGATAGATCTTCCCATACGCTTGTAGAGAGTTGAGCAGAACGTTGAATCTTTCATAGGTTGCGATCACGCTTTCTCCACTCGCATACGAAATGAACATTTCATATCGCTTGTGTCGTCGAGAGATCTGCTTGTTCTTCTCTCGACTTCTACAGCTTCCTTCGTCATGCATAATCAGGCAAGCTTCCCAAACTTCCTTAGCTATTTTGTTTGCTTACAACATTTTCAAATAGATTGTCCTCTGAAGGATTGGAACAGGATGTTCTTCGCTTTTTTTTCAAGTTGGACGACTCTCTTCTCTGTGGTTCCATCCATTCTTCTTTAACTTTGATTTGTACTGTTTGGATCGTCAATGGTTGGTGCTGCTTTATTGGTATATAGGGCCCATTAAAACAGGTCTCAAATAGTTCTTCATCTATTGAGTCCATGTAAGCTTGCATCCCGACTTTCCAGCTAACAAATTTATCATTGTTGCACATTGGTGGCTTCTTTGCCTCCCTGGTCTGGATTCGCTTGATACGAGTGCCATTTGGATCTACTAAAGTGTGTAAGTTTGTAAAATAGAACCCTCGCCTGATACCAATTGTTAGTTCCTAAGAGGCACAAGTTATCTAGAAGGGGGGTTGAATAGATATTTGAAAATCTTTCCTTTTAAACTTGTTCTTAGATAATGATTAAAACTTAGCGTAATTAGTATTTGTTTTAATCTTCTTTATCAAGCAATGGAGTTATGAGCGAGTAAAGACAGCTTATAGCGAGATATAGCGAGATATAACATGAATGTAAACGACACGATTGTTTTTAAGTGGTTCGAGCACTCAAAGCTCTAGTCCACTCTTCTACTCAACGAGTAGGATATCCACTAAGGATGTCTTTTACAATCTTCCGAATCACACACAGATTCCTTCTAGACCAAATAGCCTAGGAACTTCTCTAGTTCACTCTTAAACTCTTCAAGTCCAAAGCAGACTTGGCTTTCTTCGATTCACTACTTAACTCTTCAAGTCCAGCAGACTTGGTACTCTTCTTCAGTTGATTGATAGTGTTGAGTTCTTGATGGTTGCTACTCCATTCTCTGTGTAAGCACTTGTTCTAAAGAACTGAGTAGCTGAGCAAGCTTTGCAATATCTCAGATCGTAGAGTTGAGCTTGAGAGAGATGTTCACGTTGTTTGATTAATGCTTGCTTGTTTTCTCTCTCATCTGTCTGATCTGTATATATGTGATGTTGAAAACTATCCGTTAGATCCATCCGTTGTGGTATTAAATGCATCTGAACTTTTTGTACTGTGATGGATACATTTCTATACATCTTCTGAATTCTTCATTCTGGCCTACTGACACTGCAGGCTGCTTTCTCACCTACCACCTGAAAAGGTGTTTTGTCCCTCTTATCCATGATACTATCCTTAGCTTCTTCAATACGCTTCTTTGTTGCATACTAAGGATATTTCATATATTCTGGGACTGATGAGTACTGCAGCATCTGGGATCCATTCCTCACTTGCTGAAAACACAGATCATGAGGCTCGACGTTTTCTGACATGAGACAGATGATACTCTACGATTTGGATCGTTGTGTTCTACGATTTAAATCGTAGTGTCTTTGACATCTTTGCACACTACGATGCTATCAGTCGAGAGCACTATGATTTCTCTTAAACCTTCACACACTACGATCTTATCTTGCTCGTGTTGTTGACCCTACGTTCCCGAGAGCACACTACGATCGTTGACTTGTAAACTTCATGTTTCCTTCAGCATACTACGATCGTGGAGTTAACTCGGCAATCGTTGGGACCACTCTACGATATCCGAAGAGTCTCCTTCAAGGCAGGCACACTACGATCTTCAGGCTTTACGTTTTCTGCCTTGACTCCTGCAATGTTGATCAGATGGATGTACTACGATTTCTTCAAGACTAATCTATTACATCTTAAGATCAACCTAACAGTTTTGATCTTTCTATCTATACATTCTTTATCAGAATGGTACACGTTGAAAGCTTAGATGATCCTAACAATTTTGACCTATCACTAAGTCCTTGTACATATATTCATTTAAGGACCTTACAAATAATCATGAACATATACATTAAAACATCAAATCATAATATGCATTCTCCCAACATGATCTCTTGCCCATCTGTTTCCTGTTGGGACATCTGTCCTAATGCCTTCTTGTCTTAGGTCTTCAAGATCTATTTCTTCTTCTTGGTGTGGAGGTTCGTTGTCTGGCATAGGCCTCTCTACGATTTCATTTTCTTGCTCAACGATTTCTCTATCTGGTACTACGATCGTAGTGTTGAGCTCGACGACCTCGTTCGTAGTGTCTGAACTGTCGGTCGTAGTGTCTTGAGGCACTGTTTTGTCTAAGTATGTCTCATCAAAGATGATGTGATTCGAGACTTCAACACTCAGTGTCTTCTTGTTGAACACTCTGTAGGCCTTACTATCTGTGGCATATCCAAGAAAGATTCCTTCGTTTGACTTGGGTTGAAACTTTGTCAAGTATTGCTTTCCATTGTTGAGAATGTAGCATGCACAGCCGAATACATGAAAGTAGCTGACACTTGGCTTTCTTCCTTTCCACAATTCATAGGGAGTCTTCTTAATCGTAGAGTGTATGCGTGATTTGTTCTGAGTATAGCATGCAGTGTTGATAGCTTCTACCCAAAAGTATTCAGGCAGATGGGCTGCTGCTAGTAGAGTTCTTCCAGCCTCTATCAAAGTCCTGTTCTTTCTCTCAGCTACTCCATTTTGTTGAGGAGTTCGTGGAGCTGAGAAGTTATGATTGATGCCATTGTGTGTGCAGAACTGGTCCATTTTTGAGAAGTCGAATTCTCTGCCATGATCACTCCTTATAGCCTTGATTTTCTCTCCTTTATCGTTCATCACCAGCCTGAACATCTTGATCAGTTGGGAGCTTGTTTCATCCTTTGAGGTTAGAAAGAACACCCATGTGAACCTGGTGTAGTCGTCGACTATGACCAGTGAGTATCTCTTCCCTCCGAGACTTGTTGTTGGAATTGGCCCGAATAGATCCATGTGGAGCAACTGCAGGGGCTTGTCAATTGAGTTGGTAGTTTTGCTCTTGAATGAGCTTCTGGTCTGCTTTCCAAGCTGACAGGCATTGCATGGTCATTCTTTGACAAAGCTGAACTTGGGTAGGCCTGCAATAAGATCTTTTGAGGCCAGTTTGGATATGCTCTTAAAGTTGAGATGAGACAATCTTTTATGCCATAACCAGCTTATTTCTTTAGATGCTTTAGCCAGAAAGCATATTGTCTCGTCTAAGCTTAGTTGTCCAAGATTTACTGCGTAGACATTTCTTTCTCTTGTTCCAGTTAACTTTACAGCAAATGTCTTTAGGTCTCTGACTTGACATTGATTGTTGAGGAATGTTACTTGATGACCCTTGTCGCAGAGTTGGCTAATGCTTAGAAGATTGTGTTATAGTCCTTCCACATAGGCCATTTTACTGAAGGACATTGCACCATTTCCAGCTGAGCCATATCCTCTTGTCTTTCCAGAGCTGTTGTCTCCGAAGATGACTGAGGGACCTTCCTTCTCTATGTAGTTAGACAAAAGGGCTTTGTTCCTAGTCATGTGTCTTGAGCATCCACTATCCAGATACCAGGTCGTGATCGTGGAGCTCTTTTCTTATGGTAACATTAAACCTTAATTTTTGGTACCCATATTTTCATGGGTCCTACTTTGTTAGTACCCTTGGGGACCCAAATCTGCTTGATCTTGGGTCTCACATGCATGGAATTATAATAGCACTTTGCAGCCTTGTGACCCACTTTATAGCACACAAAACATCTAATATGATGCATGCTTGTGTGTGTGTGTGAGTTCTTCCTCCATTTGGACTTTTGTGGATCTTTAGTTATTCTTCTGTTAGGTTGATTTTCCTTCTTCCATGTGCCCTTGTGTTTCATGATTTGTGAGGAGTGTACCTTACCTCTACTGTACCTTCCCAGTTGGTTCGTAGAGTTGGTCTTACTCGACTCTATGATCCTTCGAGGTTCGTGAGTAGTGGCTGGGTTACTCTTCTCTTTTTTGAAACCTAGGCCATCATGAGATCCTTTACTCCTTGGAGTATGGATTAAATCAGTAGAACATGGTTGGGCTGGTTCTTCCTTCTGTGAGGATTTCACAAATGTAATGCCTCTACTAAAACTTGAAGCATTACTAGTGCTAGTTTCCTTTATCTTTTCCACACATGGCTCTGAGGTGGATTCCCCAAAGCCTAAGTCTGTTCTGTCAGATGCACTTCTCTGGCTAGAGAGCAGGGAGTCCATGGATGATGAGGATTTATTCCATGTAGAGATAGTCTTTTCTAGTTCCTCAATTTTAGAGGTTAGACTTGACTCTCTTTGTGCATCGAGCTCATTAGTCTGTTTTAAGAGCTTATTCTCAGCCTCAAGCTTGGAGAGAGAGTTAGTACTTAGAAGGGATGTTTCCAGTTCTTCTTGAACTTTCTTTTTCTCCTCTTGAAGAAGAGAATAATCCTTCGATAGAACTCTGAACCATTTCATGTATTGATGCAGATCAGATGTTATGCCATGCAGTGCAGTCCTTAAATCATCAATGTCTACATCAGGAGAGTTAAAGTCAAATACCTCATTGATACTTACTTCATGTATGTTGGAGTTCTGTTTGTCCTTTGCATGTTTGGCCATTAGGCACAAATTTGCCATTTGAGGATCTTCATCATCTCCAGAATCGGGAGTTGAGTCATTGTCTGAGTCACTCCACGATCCTCCAGCTACAAGGCCTTTGTCTCTCTTCTAAGGCCTTTTGTTGACTTTGTATTCCTTCTTTGGATGTGATTTCTTCTTTAGTTCTTCTCTGAGAGGTTTGTTGCAGTTGGGAATGAAATGGCCAGGCTTCTTGCAATTGTAGCATAGATCATTCATTTGTTCCTGGCTGCTGTAGTTGCTAACCTTCTTTGGCTTGCTAGTTTTTCCTTGACGCATAAACTTTCTGAGTCTTTTTACCAGCATTGCAAAGTCCTCATCATCATCTTCATCATAGTCAGAGTCAATTTCAGTGTTGACCTTGGAGGTACTTTCAGTTGCTTTGAGAGCAACACCCTTATTCTTCTTTCTTCCCTCTGATAGAGTTTCTGCTCGTTGAGACAGCTCCAGTTCGTATGTAAGAAGGTTGCCATATAACTGTTGAATAGTCATCTCATGGAGATTCTTTGGCTCTCTAATAGCAGTGGTTTTGACATCCCACCTGCTTGGTAAGGCTCTCATGAACTTTATGATTAGATCTTTGTTTGGATAGATCTTTCCATAGACTCGTAGAGAGTTGGGCAGAACATTGAATCTCTCGCAGGTGGCAGTGACGTTCTCTCCTTGAACGTGTGCAAACATTTCATATTGCTGTGTTAAGAGAGATTGTTTATTTTCTTTGACTTCCTCCGTTCCTTCATGCATGATGAGCAGTGCTTCCCAAACCTCCTTTGCTGTTTTGCTGTTTTGCTGTTTTGCTGTTGATCACATTTTCGAACAGATCGTCTTCTAAAGATTGAAACAAAATGTTCTTGGCCTTCTTGTCGAGTTAAACAACTCTCTTCTCGTTCTCAGTCCATTCTTCTTTGACCTTGATCTCTATTCTGTTTGGATCGTCTGTAGTTGGTGTAAGCTTTGTAGGAACGTAGGGCCCATTTTGAACAGTTTCAAATAGATCTTCATCTATTGAATCCATGTATGCTTGCATCCTAACTTTCCAGTTGGCGAATTTATCTTTGTTGCACATAGGTGGCTTGCTGCCTCCTCCAGTCCTTGATTCGCTTGTTAAGTGTGCCATTGGATCTACTTAAGCTTTGCAGGCTATATAATAGAACCTGCTCTGATACCAATTGTTAGTTCCCGGAGGCACAATAGTTATCTAGAAGGGAGGGGGGGTTGAATAGATATTTAAAATTCATTTCGTTTTACTTTGTTAGTTTGATAATGATTAAAACATATCGGAATTATGGTTTGTTTAATCTCCCTTTTTGATATGGCAAGTTGGTGTGAGTGAGTCAGTTATAATAGTTATAACAGTTATAACAGTTATAGCAATAATATAAGAGACACATCAGTTTTAAGTGGTTCAGAGCACTTAAATCTCCTAGTCCACTCTTCTACTCCTCGAGTAGGAAATCCACTAAGGATATCTTTTAAGCAAACGATGTTGTATCTGATCATATGTAGTAATTAGTAATACATGATTGTAGACGAGCCTTTTAATATTGCTATGATTATTAGAAGACAAGCTAAATAATCCATGATAGTGTGATTGTTGTTTGGAATAACCTAATTTTCAAATTCTTAATGCTTCTGTTATATTAAATTTAGACTGATAGTTCTGGGTTGTATAATATTTAGGGTCTATTGGAGGCGATTTTCACATTAGATTTAAAACCTAAGGAAGATTTCGGTTAATTAAACAATTACGGTTATCTAGGGTTATTAATTTCATTGAAGGATAAATATTATTTTACTTGATTATTCCATAATTGTAGAAAGGCGATATTGAACTGAAGAACTGAAGTCTTCAATTAATTAATTATTCTTATTAATTTATTTTTATTAGTTTAGTTAATTAACTCAAAACCCCCATCTTTATTAGAAATAATAGGATAAATATAAAACATACGACTCTCTGTGGGATCGATCCTTACTTATTGCTATACTCATTCTTGTGTTAGTAGCATAAAAGTAAGGTGTTAATTTTGGAGTGCTAACGACAGCTTCCAAATTTTGGTGTCGTTGCCGGGGAGTGATTATTTGTTTTTATTTATTCTTTATTTCTTTTTATTTCTCAATCCTTTCACTTTATTGAATTAGATTTTGATCAATAGAATTGTAGAGCTCAACAGTCAACCGCAGATTCAGAAGAAGCACTTGTTCCATCACCTGGGCTCAATATAGCGCTTAAAGTGTTGTCAAATATTTCATCCAATGAATCAAAAGAAGAGGAGATGGATGCTGATAACAACAATAGAACTTTGAAAGAACTAGCTACTCTTGATTTGAATCAACCATCCTTGTGTATTGAATATCCTAATTTAGATGTTACTCCCTCCGCCCCAGGATAAAAGTCCTTATTACTATTTTGGGTTGTCCCATGTTAAATGTCCTCTTTCTTTTAATAACCAAACTTTTACACATTTTTTCCTATTATGCCCGTAGCATTAAATATCTCATACTTTTCTTATTCTAATTCTCTCTCAATATTTAATGACATTATTATGGGCAATTTTGTCATTTTATTCCTCTTCTTAATATGCGTGAAAAGTCCACCAGGACTTTTATCTTGGGACGGAGGGAGTACTTTTTAACTTAAATCTGGATTTATTCATCTTTTGTCTACTTTTTGTGGTCTTATAGGTGAAGATCCATACAAACATCTAAAGAAGTTTCATGTGGTGTGTTCAATCATGAAGCCACAAGGAGTGACATAGGAGCAAATCAAACTTAGAGCTTTTCCATTCTTATCAACAGATCTGGCAAAAGATTGATTATACTATCTACCTTTAGGATTAATACAATCGTGGACTGATGTGCAAAGGCTATTCTTGGAGAAGTACTTTCTTACCTCAAGGGTTTCTAACATAAGGAATGAGATATGTGGCATTTGACAGTTCAAGGGAAACTTTCTATGAGTATTGGGAAAGGTTTAAGAAGTTGTGTTCCAGCTGTCCACCTCACCAAATTGATGATCAACACTTGATCCAGTACTTGTATGAGGGGTCGTTACCAATGAATAGAAGTATGATTGATACAACAAATGGATGAGCCTTAGTTGACAAGACACTAGTTGCTGCAAGTGACTTAATTGTAAATACAGCAGCTAACTCGCAGCAGTGTGGGACCAGGAATGATCATGTACCAACAAGGGTGAATGAGGTAACCATTTATAATCTTGAATGTCAAATTTCTGATTTAATTGCTTTGGTTAGACAAATGGTTGCAGGGAACATGCAAGTAGCAAAAGTATGTGGAATTTGTTTAAAGTCAGGGCATAATAGAGTTGATTATCCAACATTGTATGAAGATGATTTGGTTTAACAAGTCAATTTTGTGGAGACATTTTCAGGACAACATCCACATCAATATGATCCTTATTTTTGACACTTACGATCTAGGATGGAGAGATCACCCCAATTAAAGCTATAAGGATAAAAGGCAACTTGGTTTTCAACCAACTCAACCTCGGTATCAACCTAGACAAGTGTTGTCCATTTTATATACTAATAATTCACCCAAGTGCACACGGTTAATCAAGTAATATAGAAGTAAGAAAGGATGTCGAACCTACAGGGAACAAGTACAATCAATTACTCTAATTATCAAGTTTTTACCAATTTAACCCATTTAAACAGTCACTCCAACTTGTTAGTTCCTGGAGGCACAATAGTTATTTAGAAGGGGGGGGGGGGTTGAATATATATTTAAAAATTCTTTTCGTTTTACTTTGTTAGTTTGATAATGATTAAAACACAGCGGAATTATGGTTTGTTTAATCTCCCTTTTTGATATGGCAAGTTGGTGTGAGTGAGGCAGTTATAACAGTTATAGCAGTTATAGCAATAATGTAAGAGACACAACAGTTTTAAGTGGTTCAGAGCACATAAAGCTCCTAGTCCACTATTCTACTCCTCGAGTAGGAAATCCACTAAGGATATCTTTTACACTTTCTGAATCTAGCAGATTCCTTCTAGACCAGCAGTCTAGGAACTTCTTAGTTCACTCTTGAACTCTTCAAGTCCAATAGACTTGGTTGTTCACAGTTCACTTAGAACTCTTCAAGTCCTTCTGACTTGGAACTCTTACTTCAGTTGATTGGTAGTTGTTGAGTTCTTGGTTGGTGCTACTAGTTGCTGTTCAGCACTTGTTCGAAAGAATTGAGTAGCTGAGCAAGCTTTCTCTTTTTCTCAGATCGTAGAGTTGAGCGTTGAGTATTCTTGTGCGTTTTGTTCAATGCTTTCTTATCTCTCTCATTTGTATATGTTCTACATATCTGTGATCCTTGAAATCTATCCGTTGAAGCCATTTGTTGAAGCATTAAATGCGTTTGACATTTCTGAGCTTTGATGGAGACTTTTCTGCACACCTTCTGACTTGCATTCTGGCCCACTGACACAGCAGATTGCTTTCTCACCTAACACCTGAAAATGTGTTTTTTTTTCTGTCCTATGGTCCTTTCCTTAGCTTCTTCAATACGTTTCTTTCGTTGTATACTAAGGATATCTTTTGTACCGTTGGGACTGATGAGGACTTCAACATTTAAAACCCATTCCACATTTGTTGGAATTTGTCTCCAAACAAAAGGTAGGGCTCGATGCTTCTGACACACGACATATGATACTCTACGATCCAGATCGTGGTGTCTTGTCACCTTGGTGCTTGGTATAATGCTATCAAATAAGAGCACTACGATTTCTCTTAAGGACTTGCACACTACGATCTTCACTTGCTTGTTTTGCAAGCTCTACATTTCCGAGAGCACATTACGATCTCTGAGTTGGCTCAACAAACGTTGGGACCACTCTACGATTTTCGACGAGGTCCTTCAAGGCAGGCACACTACGATCCTCGATGCTCTACGTTTCTGCCTTGGCTTCTGTAATCTTGACCAACTTGATACACTACGATCTCTTCGAAGCCTATCTATTACATCTTAAGATCAACCTAACAACTTTGATCTCTTTATCTATACATTCATTTACAGAATGATACACATTAAGAGTTTAGATCAACCTAACAAATTTGATCTATCACTAAGTCCTTGTACAAATATTCCTTGAAGGACTTTACATATAATCATGAGTATTTACTTTAAACATCAGATCAAAATATGCACTCTCCCAACACAACTAATTTGTGAAATTGTTTTAAAATAAAAGTAAATAGGAACTAATTTAATTGACAAATATTGATAACCAGATGATTAAGACATAGGAATACAATTTCCCCAATTGTTTTGCTGTAATCTCCTTGCCTTATTCCCACTTTATTAATCTAATGAATTAATAACTAGGATTGCCTATCAATTTACTAACATCTTTCAATGATTAATAAAAGATCTATTCCAGTTATTTTGCTATTTTCATGCAAGACACTTAAAAGATATTTATTAAGCTCAAACTCCTAACACAGTTACGCATGACATACAAGTATTTTCATCTCATACATTATTATGTTATTCTAGAAAGAATCAACAAATTCATGCGTTATTATATTAAGATCTAATCTAAGATTTACTCTTTCAATTCGATCAAAGATATTAGATTAACTGTTGGCCAAATAATTATCAAGTTAAGCATAGAGTATAATAATCAATTCAATATGATCAACTAGTTAAGAATAATGATAATTGAATTAAAGTATTGCAAAATATTCCATTGTATTCCTAATTGAGAAATTAATTCATCGTCATAATAAAAACAAATAAGATTAAAATTAAATAACATCTTAAGTAGAAATAATGAAATAAAGAGAAGAAGAGAAAAACTCTGTCGACGAAGTCGAATCTCTATAGCTTCAATATCTGTCTTGTCGTGTTCTTCAATGAAATCTCCAAGTCTCTGTAGAAGTGGCTCCCAATCAATTGCAGTTAAAACTCCCCTCAAACACTCCCCAAAACATCTATTTATAACATCTCTCAAAACCCTAATTATTAAGGTAACAAATAATCCTTTCATTTTACAACTTTGGAATTAAGGAAATAAGATCAGCATAAAATCTCCATCCAGCACGTCCCACGCTAAATGCACAAAACTTTTAGTCATAATATTCCCAAATAAATATGAAGCTACTCCATAGCTTTGCCCTTTCCCTTATCAGTGCACGAGGGTCCACCTTGCTCTGCCTCATCTGAAATGTTTTTAGGAAAAACAAGAATGAGCAACAGGTTTTCTTAACAAGTAACATAGCAATAAGGGTGTTCAATATAGTTTTAATTTTTCAAGAGTAAAACAATAAATGATAGTTCAAGGATAGCAAGAAGTATCGATGGTTCTCAACAATAGTTGCTAAGGACAGAAATATATCAATAAGATTCAACGCTTAATCATTTCGAGATTTCAAAATAATGAATACTGACCAGTCACTAAGGACTATGAACTTCTACTAGAATTAACAATAATATGCTGATAATCCAACAAAAACAAGTACAGCAGGCGATCAGCCTAAAGTACCATACGTTATGCATAACATTTAATCATACTTATGTGCGCACGTCGGTCTCCTGACAATTGTATAGTTTCCCCTTCAAAGAAGGTTGTTCATCTCAGTCAATTCTAAGAGTCCACACCAATTCGATTGGTTTGGATAGCTTTCAAATTTATGATTTAGGTCTAATTGAATTAAATGGAATAGACCGCTTTTTCAAAGGATATAAGAACAATTTTAAGTTCAACACCCAAAATAAAAGTTCGAAGAATGTAAACAACTTTATCTTAAGCTTCGAAGCATTAAGTCATAAGACATGCGTCATACTTTCAATGGTTTACTTGTACGACCAATAATAGCACAAGCTTAAGTAATGCTCCATAAAGAATAGGGTTAGGAACTTGCATCAAAGAGATAAGGTTTAGATACTTGCACAATATTCAAAGTCGTGTAAGTTAGAAAACTTGCCTTAAGCGTACTTTACCAAGGTATAGCTTATCAACTCTTTTTGAATCCTATTATAACATAGATACACGTATAGGTTATTCATTAGTTATGTATATTCAATACTCATACTTGATATGGAAGTTTAAACGCACACATAAGAGTCTAACTTAGTCGTATAATCCCATACGTACGTCATTACGTACCTTACATAAACATAACAAAAAAAATCAGTTTGTAAGACACTATGAAATCAAATAACATAGTTCATAATCATATTTTGACTTAACATTTGAAAGTTTATAAACACTTATCAAATATATGATTCTATCGTTAGCATGCTTATTGACACTTTGAATACTGTACTGGACATGTATTACAGCTTAAGACGTTAATGTACACATGCTACAAGGTTCTGATTGCAAATAATATAGTCAGACTGTTCTGGCATGTAACGCGACCATACTTAATTTAGACTAGGGAGTTGCACGGCCGCGCTGCTACCTGTCAAGCACAAACCTGAGTTTTCATGTATTTAGTTCCAATCTAAGCATGCGGGGGTACTAATATACATCTCATACACATATTAACAGATGTTGGACTAGGTCTTATGTTCCTTATACACATTTCAAGATTTCTTTCACTTCATGTAGTTTTATTTGAAAAAATTACATTCTACAAGGCTAAGAGAGTTTGTTATGAAAACGATTGACCATATTACCTATTATAACACATAATGATGCTAAGCAATCTTTACTACACATGCTTACATGTATTTAGTTCATTTACACATAGCTAGGGTCATTTACATGCATAATCAAACCAAAATAACATGCTCATGACAACACAAGGCAAACAAAATCGCCTTCCAAGATCGACAACTGTAAGCGATCATACAGATTTTGTACTATATAGAAGTGGTGCGGTAGGTTCGGATGCAAAAAAAATGGCTCTGTTTCTGCAGAGCCTCAACACAAACATTGCTAAATCCTTCTAGCTGCAACTCAGACCAACTACAATTGTGACACCCCAAAATCCGTGTAACATCGATTATAGGACATGGTGCTCACGATATAACATACATCATCATCTATCTAAGTAACTCTAATAATAATACTAATAATAATAATAATAATAATAATAATAATAATATTAACTATTACATACTTATTCAAAATAAAGTCCCAAGTCTTTACAACCTTTAATAAACTGAAACTTAAATTTAGCGTTTATCGCTACATCACATCATATGCGGAAATATAATTATTACATAAATAACTCTCATCATTTCATCTTAGACTTTCCTTTGTCCTTGCTCGAGCCCTTAGCGTTATCAGCCTTAATTGAAAAGTTTAAGCAAGAATGAGCACAAATTGCCCAGCAAGTATATAAAGTAGTTTGAGAACATACATCAGAAGTAGAAGCATTAGTATGAATATTTCTTAATAGTTGAAATAAATATCAAGAGATAAACTGGAATATCAAGATAAGAGTTCTGGAATTCTCAATAACATACTAAGGGGTGTTAGATACCCTGAACATTACTTTGTTTTATCAAAAACCATCAGACGGTTTAACAATCAAATAGATTATAAACGGTCTCTGCAAGTACTCCAGGTGATCAGCCTATCGTACCCTACATTGTGCACAAGTATAAAGTTTAAACGCATAAGCGTAAATGGAACTATATGCCCGTCATCAGCTACCCCGTTATTCGGGTTATTCATCTTAGTATTCATATGGGACCTCACCAAAGCAATTTGGATTGGTAAACATCAAATAGCTTCAAAGGATTTGAATTGTTTAAACAATATACTATGTTTGCATCAATAACATCTAGCTGGGACGAAAACTAGAAAGCATGCTTGAATATAGTTCATTAAGGGAATACGAACTTTAAAGTATAGCGATTGCAATAGGAACCCGAATAATCATCAATAACGTTTACATCACAATTAAAGTTATAGAACTTTACAATAAAGGAGCTTGCACGAATGATTAATTAATCACAAGCCCAAACTTACCCTCACTACAATCAACTGAATAAGAGTTGAATAAATTCATAATGAAAAATAGGGTAAGACACTTGCCTTGATCGTTGTTTACCAATAATGATTAACGACTTACGACTATCTCGCACTTCACGTGCCCTACACAATTGTATAATCATGCACATCAACTATTAGCAACGAGCATAGTAGTTGTAATATAAACTTTACTCTATAATTTTCGTAGTTCACTCTATGATTTTCACTCTACTATCTCACTTCACGATTTTCGAGTTCACTCTACGATTTTCATCGACTCTACGATTTTCGATGTTGACTCTACGATTTTCACTCTCTATCTCTGCCTTCTACGATTTTCAGAGTTTACTCTACGACTTTCACTGATTCTACGATTTTTAGAGTTTACTCTACGATTTTCACTGACTCTACGATTTTCAGAGTTAACTCTACAATTTTCATTGACTCTACGATTTTCAGAGTTAACTCTACGATTTTTATTGACTCTACGATTTTATTTTCAGAGTTTACTCTACGATTTTCACTGACTCTACGATTTTATTTCCGCTAATCTAAATATGATATGACCATGATACTTGGACACAATAACCTTCATACATCAAGGTATTTTACAAAAATATAACATTAATAAAACTAGCATGCTAAGACCACAAACCAACTGCATAGAAAAGCGTGCAAACACTAGTTTTATACTTAGAAAAAAAAATTCTGGAATTTCCAAAATTCTGCAGATTTTATTACCAACATGCATGCTTACGATTCTCATAACTTGCTCAATTTAACTCCCTTTCCTATGAAATTTGGACAGGTTGTACCTCATGTTACATACTATTTTATAAAATTATTACATACGTTAATCGAGTCATATATACCATGATCCCGAGGCTCCGAAAAACCCCAAAAATCACAGATTACTAGTTAAACCCAATTTGACAAAAATCCGGGATTTTACTTCTAGCATGCAATTAAATTATTCCTATTGTCCAGATCATCTACTGTCACATGTTTTCACATTTCACAACATCAAACTTCAACAAACTTCCACCTTTTTTATTAATTTAGCAGCTTAGAGACATTTTATCAAAGGTAGAGCATGCATTGCTTAATTCTTTGATTTTCTATGAATTTGATGCATGATTAACCCATATCTTTTGATGTTAATGATCTATAATCATCAAACAACAGTAACATGGCAACACAAATCCACAACAAATCATTTACCAATTTTATATGCATTTTCTTCTCATTTTTGTTATAAAAATAAAATGGGTTCATGAATTACCTTTTGATGAATTTCTTCTTGGTTTAATATGATGCTCCTTCTCCTTGCTTGTCAAATCCTCAGTAATCCTCCAAAATTAGTTCTAACTCTCTTAGGCTCTCAATTTCTCTCAATGTTTACTCACTTGGTGGAATTTTCTTAAAAGAAAAATGTGTTTGTATATATGTATAGCTTTGTTAAAGTCTTTTGATTCCCATAACCTCCAACTCCCATAACCCCCAACTCTAATGGTTAGTTACTCACAATACTTAATACTACAATAATATAGTTAATTAATAGGAAGAATGTGGGAGTTAGAGAAAATGAATGTGGGAGTTAGAAAAATAAAAAGAATTTTGATTTTAAGGAATAAAATAAATTACTTCCACCTTAGCTATTATGTAATATAATGTATACTCCTCCCTTGTCTCAATTTAATAGTCTCATGGGTCCATCAGTTCAAATTTGGTTTCTATTAAAAAAAAAATACATATATTATTTTAATCAATTAATCAATTAATAAGCTATTTGACTATTTTACCCTTGAACCAAACTTTGCGAACCATATATCGATTCCTACTAAAGTCGACGTTAGGACGTCAAGGGACTATCCGTTTAGTCAAATTCATCTCTCAAATTCATAGTTGACTTTTCCTCGGAAAAGTCAACAGAGTTGACTTTGACCAAAAAGTCAATCATGACACTTTTCGTGATTACAATCTATCGACTAATTTCGACGTTCGGACTCGAATACAATCGCATCTCTAAATTCTCGCTCCTAACTCCACTCATGATTTAATACCATCCCACGTAATAAAATAGAATAATTCCTACTTAATTTTATTTAAATAGTTAAATAAAACTAAACCAACCATTTAAATACATCTCATCACATATCTTGAAATAACACATATATGTACCACACACATACATCTAATAAATGAAATCACCCAAAAGTTTCTTATAAATTCGTTTATTAACAATTCTTAAATTACATAAAAAAAATATTAAAAATAAAATAAAAATAAAACTTAGATATTACAACAATGCTTCTAGACATGCATATAAACTTAGATAACACATGGATAACAGTTACCAAACTAATTAACAAGAAATTCATGTAAATTCTAAAAATTTTAAAATCTTAAAATCAAGAACATGCTTAACAGTAATGTTACCTCTTGAGGCTAAATTGCTAGCTTTTACTCTCACAACCTCTGATTGCTCTTCAATTTCACAACACTCACTCTCTCTATATTGAATTGATACAAATTCTAGCAACTGGAAATTGAGAAGGGAATGGTTCCATTTATAAGCAATGAATTATACAGACAATAGTTTTGCCCAGATTTTTGTTCCAGCAGTAGGAAAAAGAAGATGTTGGGTAATAGATTGAATAGTTGCACTTCACTATTGGAGCCACTCCCCATTACATCATTCGAATGTCTGATATTTGCAAGGAGGAAAAAGGCTATGCTTAGGCCTTTAGCCTATACACGTGAGGAAGAAAGTGACAGTAATTTTGGGACAAGGTTCTCAGTAGTTGAACAGTGGTTGTTAATTTAATTCCTTTTTGTCTTATTAGTTCACATTTGATAACTAAATGTTATTTCCTAGGTTTAGTTATGGTTACATATACACAAAATCATATAATCCATATATATTGGGTTAGTCCAAATAATATTTAAGTTGGGTTGAAATATAATTAGTTGGGTAGTAACAACCCATTATTTCCACAAAACTTTATTATTCCAATTATACTTACTTATTAAAATAATTATTAATTTGCAAATCATCAATTTATTCTAATTTAATATTATATAAAGTATATCTTTAATGCTCTCACACATACATGTTGTCACATAAGTATCCTTTATGTAACTTATAATTCATTCAATTTTACTATATAGTTTTATATATTATATAGTCACATTAAAGTGTCGCACTACACTTCCTTTTTAATTGAATGTAGGTATACTATATATAATACTTTTAATTATCACATATCTTACACACAATAATTAATTGAATAAATACAAATCTTATTATATTAATTATTTACTCATTAATATTTTATTACTCACAATAACAATTAATTAACAATATGATATTAATTAATCATTCTCACTCCTTAATTCGTTCATTCTTTAATTTAATTAAACCATCATAATTTCTATTCTCGTGCCACACAAGACATTTCACAGGTCTCATCATATTTCCCTACATTTTCTTAATTATCATAAATTCAATTTAATCTAATTGAGCTACTCATCCCATGACACATAAATACTTATATAAAAGAAATATTCACATTCTTATTAATATCATTATTAATATTTATTCATAAAATTCAAGGTTTTTACATTAACACACAAACCATAACAAGTAACATGCCCTACTTGAGAAATAACACAATACTAAGCCCAAAGATACTGAATTCGTAGGTTTTTAACCCATTCATCAAATACCCCAAAACTTAAAAATTTGTTTGTCCTCAAGCAATCCTAACACAAACTATACTGACACAAACAAAACACAATGAATGCAACTAATGAGATTGAGCAAAAACCACAGTACTAGTTAATGTAAATGCCTCAAAGATAAACACTTAGCTTATGTAAGGACTGAGAATTTTATACGATTATATAATTATATTTTTATGAATAATTTTTTTTATTTACTTTTAGCATATGTGATATGAATTAAGCAAGTTAGTCAATTTATTTATTTTAGGTTGACTAAGAAATGTAAATGAAGTAAAGATGAATAACTAATTAATTGATCGACGACAAGTAAGACAAGCTTATGTTGAGAAGTAACATAGCTTGAATGGTAAATAAAAAGATTTATAATTTTTAAGTGATTAGTTGATATGACTTATATAAAGTGATTATACGAATGTATAATAATTCATTAAGCCAATTAAGGTTAATTGAATTAGTGAATTAGTGGAACAAAAAGGAAAGCCAAGAAATAAGAATATTAAATTATTTATTTATGATATTGAACACTTTATGTCATATCTTTAGTGAATATGTGATTAAAGGAGTATAATAACTATTTATCAATGATGATAAATATGTTAGGACTTATGTGAAAAATATTGAAAAATATATGTGAGTAAATAAATATATATGTTGTAAATATGTATATATTAATTTGTTATATAAAGAAAATTAAAAAGAAAGTCTTATAACCTAATTATACATTAGGTAAGGAAATTAAATAAACTAAGGGTTATATTATGGAAGAATTTTTGTATTTAAAATATATACTAACCTAAAAGATTAATTTTATTATCTCAATTTATTAATTATTGTGAACCTAATTAAAGAAAGTTTAATTGAGTTATATAATTAAATATATGTAAGTAATCATTTAATTTCTAAAATGAGTGGGATAGGAACTCTAATTTAATAATTAGGGTAATGTAAAATTAGTGTGTTGATTCCATAATATTTTACATGGCCCAAACAAATAAAATAGAAAGCCCAAATGAATTATTAAATGGCCCAAGCAATTAATCTAGTGACCCAAACTTAGCCCAACCTAGGAGGGACTTGTTAGTCATTATACTTCAAATATTGACAATAAAAATAAATCAAAAATGGAGGATAAGATTGCCAAAAATTTGGCCAATAGGGGGAGGAAAGCCCATGTGATGTTAATCATTACCTCATGTGTTACTCCAGTGACGCCCCCAAATCCGGGTCTCTTTCAACCCGACAGATGGTGCTCCACGGTGCTACAGTTCACACAAACATTCAATTGAAAAAGCCTTAAAAGAACGAATCTATCTTATATATATATATATTCCAAAACAATACTACCATTCCCCAGGTTCTTTATAACCGTTACATTTGTTCTTGTCATAATATCAAATATTATCATTACAAACCTATACTATTACATAGGTACGCTACAAGTTCGCTTTAGTCTTCACTTTATCCTTGTCAAATCCTTTGGTCATATCGTCTATGCCGCAATCATATGGTTCAAGCAAGTGTGAGCATAACAAGCTCAGCAAGTACAACAATTTCATTTTTAAAAGCATGCTTGAAACATAAGAATCGCATATCTTCAATAACTGGATGATAGTTACGAAGTACTATCAATAATTCAAAATACCTTTCCTTTTCCTTCAAAACGTTTTGCAATAAAAATATTCCGTAAATCATCAATTCTAGTTCAAGACGTGAACATCTTATAGTTTCTTTGAAAAGGACAACCCGACACGAAGTCCGTAAGCCCGACATAGCTTACGAGTACATCTAGGTGATCAGCCTATAGTACCCTATGTTGATCAACACTACATCTATTAAATGTGTATACGTTTAAGTTGTGGCAACCTCACGTGCCCATCGAATAATCAATGAAAATATATTTGTTTATACATATTCAGGCTTACCTTGAATCCGCACCAAAGAATTGGCATATGATAGCGTTAGCAATTCTTTATTGAAAGACTTGTAAACAAACTAATCGACTTATCAAGATTAGTCTAGCCGAGTTAAAACGGGCATCGACTCTTTCTTTAAAACCATACATGCATCTCATAACTTGAATCATTTGAAAACTTGACTAACACGAAGGTTAGACAAGGGTTTAAGAAAAACTTGCCTTCAGCGTCTGCTACCGAATAATTACGTTTCCTTTGAGTCTTTACAGTCTCTACAACACATAATCACATAATATACCACATTAGGTCATGAATGAATATACTTGGTTCCTAAAGAATCTTACCCTTCTTCTCAATCTAATCCCGTATTAGATTTGTTATTTATTGGTTTCGGCTTTCCGTCATTCTTTTACATCATCCTTACCAACTTCGTTCTCTTATAACACTTAAGTGAAATTATTTCATTAATACAACTCGGTTCGAGTTAATCATCTTTCCTTACGGCTTATTAACGTCCTTACGTTATTAATCGAAACTCGATCGTCATTGGTTATGTGTACTTATTACGTATAGATCACGTTCATCTTGAATTGACTTTCTTTATCCCTAAGTGATCATACTTGGGGTTTAATTATAACTTAATAATGTTTGATTAAGTCCCTTAGTTCGTTACTAACCAATTTCCCTTCATCTTCTACTTATAAACATTTTTCATTGTCGAAGTTTTAGGGTTGGTATTTGCTGGCCACGGCTATTATTACACTTTGTCTTGCTATTCTGGCGTCTCCTATTAGGGCTTACTGACCAGGACTCGTGCCACGCAACGCGAGTCCTCAGTTAAAGGTCGCAACTTTATGCGTGAGTCTCCGTAAGTTGAAGCTCACTTTGGCATTCATGCACGTGACTTACCTTGCCTTGATTTGCGCCATGGCTTATTTCGGTTTCTCAGCACTGCAAAATTTTTTTACAGAATTTTCTTTTAATGAGATTCCCGGCTTCGTAACTTCTTCATTATAAGTCCGAATTGGTTCGTTCAAGAGCCTACGGTTAACAAATCACGTACTCTACGTGGTAAAGCAAGAATTTTATCTATTCGACTTCATTTGCTAAAATTCCACCTATTAGTCCATTTTTAACGAAAACGATAAACGTTCGTGAACGTTTAACGCTCATTTCTTCTTTCTAGGTCGGAATCCGGCCATTTTTGAGTCCGCAACTCTATAATGACAAATATGACTTGTCTCCATTGAAAACCAATGTTTCGAAGCTCAATATCAAAATTCGACTTCCATTCTGAGAATTTCACGAATTCGACGATCGTCGTCTAATCGTGTGAATTCCGGCGAAACTTCGTTACTTGAGATTTTAAAACCATTTCACTTGGATTCAATCCATTATACTATCATCTTGACATACATGCTTCGTTAGCTTATAAACATGATAAGTTCATTGTGAATTTATGACTTATGAAAATATCAATTACTTATATTTTCATTTCTCAAAACTTATGACTTCTTTTCTCATGATTTCCTATTGCTTCAATCTTTTAACCACCATCCTTGCTTCTTATTATCATACCATCTTTTTAAGAGAACATATGAAAAGTTCATATAAGTTCCTTATGAATTCATAACTTATTCTTGGTTTGGATTTCTTATTCATTACGTGTCTGACTTATTAAGACTTAAGCCTTTGATTTATCATTCCTTAGCATATTAGTTCTACCAATACCCCTTCTCTATCTATGGAAGAGAAGAGAATCATGGTTCAAGATGGCTTACCCTTAATGAGCACTTGACTAAGCTTTAATCTTCTTCTTGCTAACTCTTCTTCTTCCTTCTTGCTTATGTGAATAATGAAAGACTAAGTTATGCTAACTTATTCTCTCAACCAAATAAGCTCTCAACTTATAAGTGGGATGAAATGAAACAACCTCCAAATGAATGCACAAGCTCCTTATTTTTAGAAATTCCTAGATGAGGGTATAAGGGATATAAAGCCACTCCACCTCCTTAATCACCTCCTTACTATTCATTGCTTTGCCCCTAAGTAAACTTGGCCTCCATACAAAATACTTGGCCACCAAATCACTTAGCCATTAAGTTATCTTGTTCCCCACAACACTTGAGCATCACACTTACTTAATCATTAAGTATTCTTGCTAATCACATATATGCACTTTGTGTGATCACCACACTAACTTAGCCCTTAAGTTTACTTGATTAGCACATCAATTTCTTGTCCATCACTTTGGACTCTCCATGGTTTGCCCCATGGTTTTAAACCATCCCCTAACCCATTAAATTATAGCTTGGGCCTTTAACTTAATTAACTTAACCTAATCATTTGGGCTTGCATTAAATTGCTTTGGGCTTGTAATTAAACAAACATTGGGCTTGCATTAATAAACTCACATTGGACTTAACCATCCAATGCTTGGGCTCACATAATACTAACAAATCCTACCAATTCCTTTGTTTTGGCTTAAAGCCTTATAACATATATTATACGTATAATTCTCGTATTCTAACTCGTATACTAATTTCACATATACGAAATACCATTATTCATACGTACTCGTATAATACCTCATATAGTATTCATATTCCTTACTTCGTACAATACCTACGTATTATACAATCATCGTTTAATTCATTAATCACATTTCCTTTCCTTCTCGTAAATCATTTTCCTTAAACGTTAGGTTTTAAGTCCACAGGAGAAATATTACGTTTTCCATAACTGAAATATTATTAGATATTCCATCTCACCTCGATATTCTATCGTTACGTATTTCTCGAAAGTTCAAAAATAATTCCCGAACAGAAATGCGTGAATAGTGTTTTTCGGAAAATTTCTCGAAAAACTTTTATTTTCATCTTGGAAATTCAAACACTTTAATTCTATCACGTAGCCAAAATCCTACGATGTTCTGACATTTCTAGGTCAGAGAACGACGTTCGATTAGCTTGCTCCATAAATAATCAATTAAATTCATTTAATAAAAATAAAAATTTAATTCTCAAAAATTCGATTTTCTCGGGCGTTAAAACTCCACCATCTAGCCACTTAATTGTTTAATTGTGCAAGTAAATTAAAAATAAGGAAGAGAGAGATACAGAAGTCTTGGACATATAAGAAGTTACTTTGCCTTTTCACTTTCTCTCTCCACAAAAAAGAAAAGCAAAAGAACAAAACAAAGAGGTAGAGAGAGAAAAACCGTGGTTCTAAGGGGTAAGAAAGGGAAGAAATGTGATCTTAATGCTCCAAAAATGCATCTCCTACTTTGGAAAAATCAAGAAGGATAGCTCATAAATCAATGTATAATATCTAAACTAGTTTATGTCCTTTTTACTTGATTTGTTTTACAAAATAAAGGGGTACAAGATTACAAGATTACACAAATAGATGAGGATAGTCCCTCGCCATCCTATCTTCTAATTCCCACGTGGCCTCCTCGGCGTCGTGGTGTCGCCAAAGTACTTTTACATAAGATATAACTTTATTTCTTAATGTCTGCTCTTTCCTATCTAATATCTGGACATGAATTTCTTCATACGCCAGATTCTTCTCCACTTGAATGGGCTCGTAGGAAATCACGTGTCTGTAGTCAGGCTTGTTCGGACACAACACGGAGATGTGAAACACGTTGTGGATGTGCTCCAACTCATGTGGTAATGCAACTTTGTATGCCACTTCGCCCATTCGCTTCAATATCTCGAATGGTCCTATGAACCTCGGACTCAATTTTTCCATCTTGCCGAATTGTATTTTCTTTCCAGGGAGATACTTTCAAGAAAATGAAACTTTCAATTATAAAGTCTCGGTTTTATCGATGCAAATCTGCGTACTTTTTCTGGCGATCTTAAGCTGCTACCAATCTGGCTCTTATCACTGTCACCACATCTATGGTTTATTGCACTAACTCTTGTCCCAACATTCGTCATTCTCAAACTTCGTCCCAACATAACGACGTTCGACATTTTCTCCCATAAAGAGCTTCGTACGGTGGCATGCCGATACTCACATGTAACTATTGTTATATGCAAATTCCACTAGGGGTAGGTGATCGTTCGAATTTCCTTTGAAGTCCATCACGTAAGTTCTAAACATGTCCTACAACATTTGTATCGTTCGCTCTTTTTATCCATCTGTCTGCGGATGATAAGCAGTACTCAGCCTCAACTCTGTTCCCATCCCCTCTTGCAAGCTTTTTCAGAATTTTGATGTGAAGTGCGGATCTCGATTAGAGACTGTTGGGAGAGTGCATATTTTGATTTGATGTTTAAATATAAATGCTTATGATTATTTGTAAAGTCATTCAAGGAATATTTGTATAAGGACTTAGTGATAGATCAAATTTGTTAGGTTGATCTAAGTTCTTAATGTATATCATTCTGTAAATGAATGTATAGAAAAGAAGATCAAACTTGTTAGGTTGATCTTGAGATGTAATAGATAGGCTTCGAAGAGATCGTAGTGTATCAAGCTTATCAAGATTACAGAAGCCAAAGCAGAACGTAGAGCTTTGAGGATCGTAGTGTGCCTGCCTTAAGGGCCTCTTCGGAAATCGTAGAGTGGTCCCAATGTTTGCTGAGCCAACTCAGAGATCGTAGTGTGCTCTCAGAAACGTAGAGCTTGCAAAGCAAGCAAGTGAAGATCGTAGTGTGCAAGTCTTTAAGAGAAATCGTAGTGCTCTTTTTTTGATAGAATCAGACCAAGCACCAAGGTAACAAGACACCACGATCTGGATCGTAGAGTATCATCTGCCGTGTATCAGAAGCATCGAGGCCTACCTTTTTGTTTGAAGATATGTCTCCAACATATATGGAATGGGTTTCAAACGTTGAAGTCCTCACCAGTTCCAACGGTAAAAAAGATATCCTTAGTATGCAACAAAGAAGCGTATTGAAGAAGTTAAGGAAAGTACCATTGGTAAGAGGAAAACGCCTTTTCAAGTGTTAGGTGAGAAAGCAGTCTGCTGTGTCAGTGGGCCAGAATGCAATTCAGAAGATGTGCAGAAAAGTCTCCATCAAAGTACAAAAATATCAAACGCATTTAATACTTCAACGAATGGATCAAACGGATAGATTTCAAGATCACATATATGCAAAACATATGCAGATGACAAGGAATTAAGCAATCATTGAACAAGAACGAAAAAGAACTCTCAACGCTTAACTCTACGATCTGAGAAAAAGAGAAAGCTTGCTCAGATACTCAGTTCTTTCAAACAAGTGCTTAACAACAACTGAGTAGCAACCATCAAGAACTCAACAACTACCAATCAACTGAAGTAAGAGTTCCAAGTTAGAAGGACTTGAAGAGTTCTAAGTGAACTGTAAAGAGCCAAGTCTGCTGGACTTGAAGAGTTCAAGAGTGAACTAAAAAGTTCCTAGACTGCTGGTCTAGAAGGAATCCGTGTGATTCAGAAAGTGTAAAAGACATCCTTAGTGGATTTCTTACTTGAAGAGTGGACTAGGAGCTTTAAGTGCTCTGAACCACTTAAAACGACTGTGTCTACTACATTCTTGCTATAACTGTCATATCTGCCATAACTGCTATAACTGCCTCACTCTCATTAACTCACTATCTTAAGGGAGATTAAAACAAATATTAATTCCGCTAAGTTTTAATCATTATCAACTAACAAGTTAAAACGAAAAGATTTTTAAATATCTATTCAACCCCCCTTCTAGATAACTATTGTGCCTCTGGGAACTAACAATTGGTATCAGAGCAGGTTCTATTGTACAACCTACAAAGCTTAAGTAGATCCAATGGCACACTTTCCAAGCGAATCAAGGACTGGAGGAGGCAGTAAGCCACCAATGTACAACAAAGATAAATTTGCAAACTGGAAAGTTAGGATGCAAGCATACATGGACTCAATAGATGAAGATCTATTTGAGACTGTTCAGAATGGGCCCTATGTTCTAACAAAGCTTGCACCAACTATAGACGATCCAAACAGAATACAAATCAAAGTCAAAGAGGAGTGGACAGACAACGAGAAGAGAGCATTTCAACTTGACAAGAAGGCTAAGAACATTTTGTTTTAATCATTAGAAGATGATCTATTCAAAAATGTGGTCAACTGCAAAATAGCAAAGGAGGTTTGGGAAGCACTACTCATCATGCATGAAGGAACGGAAGAAGTAAGAGAAAACAAACAATCTCTCCTAACACAACAATATGAAATGTCCGCACACGTTCAAGGAGAGAACGTCACTGCCACCTACGAGAGATTCAACGTTCTACGCAACTCTCTACGAGCATATGAAAAGATCTATCCAAACAAAGATCTAATCATAAAGTTCATGAGAGCCTTACCAAGCAGATGGAATGCCAAAACCACTGCTATCAGAGAGTCGAAGAATCTCCATGATCTGTCCAACAGTTATATGGCAACCTTTTGACATACGAATTGGAGCTGACTCAACGAGCAGAAACTCTATCAGAAGGAAGAAAGAAGGATAAGGGTGTTGCTCTCGAAGCAACTGAAAGTATCTCAAAGGTCAACATTGAAATTGACTCTGACTATGATGAAGACGATGATGAGGACCTTGCAATGCTGGTAAAAAGACTAAGAAGGTTCATGCGTCAAGGCAAAACCAACAAGCCAAAGAAGGTCAGCAACTATAGCAGTCAGGAGCAAATGAATGATCTATGCTACAACTGCAAAAAGCCTGACCATTTCATTGCCAACTGCAACAAACCTCTCAGAGAAGAACTAAAGAAGAAATCACATGCAAAGAAGGAATACAAAGGCAACAAAAGGCCTCAGAAGAGAGACAAAGGCCTTGTAGCTGGAGGATCGAGGAGTAATTCAGACAATGACTCAACTCCCGAATCTGGAGATGATGAAGATCCTCAAATGGATAATCTGTACCTGATGACCAAACATGCAAAGGACAAACTGAACTCCAACATACATGAAGTAAGTACCGATGAGGTATTTGACTTCAACTCACCTGATGTAGACATTAATGATTTGAGAACTGCACTGCATGGCATAACAACTGATCTACATCAATACATGAAGTGGTTCAGAGTTCTGTCGAAGGATTATTCACTTCTTCAAGAGGAGAAAAAGAAAGTTCAAGAAGAGCTAGAAACAGCTTTTCTAAGTACTAACTTTTTCTCCAAGCTTGAGGCTGAGAATGAGATCTTAAAACAGACTAATGAGCTCAATGCACAAAGAGAGTCCAATCTAACCTCTAAAGTTGAAGAACTAGAAAAGACTATCTCTACATGGAACAAATCCTCATCATCCATGGACTCCCTGCTCTCTAGTCAAAGAAGTACATTTGATAGAACAGGCTTAGGCTTTGGGGAATCCACCTCAGAGCCATGTGTGGAAAAGATAAAGGAAACTAGCACTAGTAATGCTTCAAGTTTTAGTAGAAGCATTACATTTGTGAAATCGTCACAGAATGAAGAATCAGCCCAAACCTATTCTACTGTTTCCATCCATACTTAAAGGAGTAAAGGATCTCATGCTGGCCTGGGCTTCAGAAAAGAGAAGAGTAACCTATCCTTTACTCACCAACCTCTAAGGATCGTAGAGTCAAATAAAACCAACTCTACGAACCAACTGGGAAGGTACAGTAGAGGTAAGATACCCTCCTCACATTTCATGAGACCCAAGGACATGTGGAAGAAGGAAAATCAGTTTAACAGAAGGATGACTAAAGAACCATAAAAGTCCAAATGGAGGATGAACTCTCTCTCACACACACATGCATGCATCATACTAAGTGTTTTGTGTGCAATAGAGTTGGTCACAAGGCTGCAAAGTGCTATTATAATTCCATGCATGTGAGACCCAAGATCAAACAGATTTGGGTCCCCAAGGGTACTAGCAAAATAGGACCCATGCAAATATGGGTACCAAAATGAAGGTTTGATGTTACCACAGGAAAAGAGCTCCACGATCACGACCTGGTATCTGGATAGTGTATGCTCAAGGCACATGACTGGGAAAAAGCCCTTTTGTCTAACTACATAGAAAAGGAAGGTCCTTCAGTCATCTTTGGAGACAATGGCTATGGCAAGATAAGAGGATATGGCTCAACTGGAAATGGAGCAGTGTCCTTCAGTAGAGTAGCCTATGTGGAAGGATTACAACACAATCTTCTAAGCATTAGCCAACTCTGCAACAAGGGTCATCAAGTAATATTCCTCAACAATCAGTGTTAAGTCAGAGATTTGAAGACATCTGCTGTAAAGCTAATCGGAACAAGAGAAGGAATTGTCTACACAGTGAATCTTGGACAACTAAGCTCATATGAAACAATATGCTTTATGGCCAAAGCATCTGAAGAAATAAGCTGGCTATTGCATAGATGATTGTCTCATTTAAACTTCAAAAACATGTCCATGCTGGCCTCAAAAGATCTTGTTGCAGGCCTACCCAAGTTCAACTTCGTGAAAGAAAGGCCATGCAATGCCTGTCAGCTTGGAAAGCAAACCAAAAGCTCATTCAAGAGCAAAATCGCCAACTCAATCGACAAGCCTCTGCAATTGCTCCACATGGATCTATTCGGGCCAATTCCAACAACAAGTCTCGGAGGGAAGATATACTCACTGGTCATAGTCGATGGCTACACCAGGTTCAAATGGGTGTTCTTTTTAACCTCTAAGGATGAAACATGCTCCCAACTGATCAAGATGTTCAGGCTAGTAATGAACGAGAAAGGAGAGAAAATCAAGGCGATAAAGAGTGATCATGGTAGAGAATTCGACTTCTCAAAAATGGACCAGTTCTGCACAGACAATAGCATCAGTCATAACTTCTCAGCTCCATGAACTCCTCAACAAAATGGAGTAGCTGAGAGAAAGAACGAAAACTTTGATAGAAGTGGAAGAACTTCTACTAGCAATTTCATCTGCTTAAATACTTACAGTGCGGAAGCTATCAACACTGAATGCTACACTCAAAATAGATCACTCATACACTCTACGATCAAGAAGACTCCCTATAAACTGTGGACAGGAAGAAAGCCAAGTGTCAACTACTTTCATGTATTCGGCTGTGCATGCTAAATTCTCAATAATGGAAAATAGTACCTAACAAAGTTTCAACCCAAGTCAGACGAAGGAATCTTTCTTGGATATGCCACAGACAGTAAAACCTACAGAGTGTTCAACAAGAAAACACTGAGTGTTGAAGTCTCGATTCACATCATCTTTGATGAAACAGACTTGGACAAAACAGTGCCTCAAGACACTACGATCGATAGTTCAGACACTACAAATGAGGTCGTCGAGCTCAACACTACGATCGTAGTGCCAGATAGTGAAATAGTTAAGCAAAGAAATGAGATCGTAGAGAGGCCTATGCCAGACAATGAAACCCCACACCAAGAAGAAGAAATAGATCTTGAAGGCCTAAGCCAAGAAGGCATAAGGACATATATCCCAACAGGAAAAAGATGGGCAAGAGATCACACTCAAGATCTAATCATTGGAGATCCGAGTGCAATAGTCAAAACAAGAGCTGCCACCCAGAATGAATGTGTTTATCTAAGCTTACTGTCATAAATGGAACCTAAGAAGATAGAGGATGCTATGGAAGACTCCAGCTGGATAGAAGCCATGCAAGAAGAACTCAACCAATTTGAAAGAAGCAAAATATGGAGATTGGTACCAAGACCAAAGAGTCACCTTGTCATTGGAACCAAGTGGGTCTTCAGAAACAAGATGGATAAAGATGGAATAATAACCAAGAACAAGGCAAGACTAGTGGCCAATGGCTACTCTCAGGAAGAAGGCATTGACTACGATGAGACATTTGCATCTGTTGCCAGACTAGAAGCCATCAGAATCTTCCTTGCCTTTGCTGCTAACATAAAATTCAAGGTCTTTCAGATGGATGTCAAAAGTGCATTCCTGAATGGTGAACTTCAAGAAGAAGTCTATGTAGAGCAACCTCCAGGTTTCATCAATCCATCTCTCTCTAATTATGTTTATAGATTAGACAAAGCCTTATATGGTCTTAAACAAGCACCAAGAGCATGGTATGAAACACTAACTTACTTTCTTATTGAAAATGGATTCACTAGAGGTAGAGTAGACACCACATTATTCCTTAGAAAGAATAAAGACAAAGTCTTATTGGTTCAAATATATGTTGATGATATTATTTTTGGTTCTACTGATGAAAAGCTATGTAAGAGATTCTCCAAGCTTATGCAGAGCAAGTTTGAAATGAGCATGATGGGTGAGCTGAACTTCTTCCTTGGACTGCAAGTAAAGTAGACTGATGAAGGAATATTCATAAACCAAGCCAAGTACATCAAAGATTTACTTAAGAAATATGACATGGAATCAGCCTCTCCCATGAAAACACCAATTGCTCCTGCAACCAAGCTTGACAAAGATGAAAAAGGTAAAAGTATTGATATAACTCAATACAGAGGTATGATAGGCTCTCTTCTATATCTAACTGCAAGTAGAGCAGATATAATGTTTGAAACATGCATATGTGCTAGATTTTAGACTGATCCTAAAGAATCACATTTAACTGCTGTATAGAGGATTTTCAGGTATCTCAAGGGTACACCTCACTTGGGGCTTTGGTACCCCAAGGAGTCCTCTTTTGAACTAATAAGATACACAGATCCTGATTTTGCAGGCTGCAAGGTAGATAGAAAGAGTACCAGTGGCACCTGTTAATTGCTAGGAAATAGACTTGTGTCTTGGTTTAGCAAGAAGCAAAACTCAATATCTACTTCAACCTGCAGGAAAATTGAATACATTCTTTCTTTGGCAACTATTCATACTTCGAGATCCTATGGATGAAAAATCAGCTAGCTGATTATGGGTTTAATTTCAAATCCATTCCCATTCATTGTGATAACACAAGTGCCATAACAATAACTCATAATCCTGTCATGCATTTTAGGACTAAGCATATAGAAATAAGGTATCACTTCATTAGGGATCATGTGCTATAACGACCCCAAAATTCATACAATTTAATTATTAACTTCGGTCGTTAATAACACATCTACCTTCTGATTTTACATCATTATTCGATGTTAAACTTTATATAATGCGGAATAATTTAAGCTTTTATGTCTTCTTACTTTAATTCCCTGAATCAAAACCTTTATCATCTATATGTCTTTGAATCATTTTTATTTCATGATTCACTTTATCACTGTTATTATAAAATTTTAAATTTCAATCCGATAACCTTTACATATCAGATAACTCTAACATTAGCTTTACAACTCAACATAAAACTATACATCATAAAATATTTAGTACATCTCATGAATCTTAATCATGGTGAAAATAATAACAACTTTAGCTAAAATATTAATCTTTGTGTATTATTTCTGATCAACGTCATTCAAGTAGCACATAGTGTTACCTTCAATCCTTAACCTACAAAAATGGTTATTTGCAAGGTTGAGCTCGACAACCCATCAAAATCTAACAGTTTTCATGCCTCACGTAGCACATAATAACATGCTCAACATATATCTCATAAACATTGGACTAACATAACATACATGTTACAGTTCATATAACAAGTATAAAGATTGAGTTCCTTACTCAATCAGTGTGCTTTACTCAATCAAAGTAGTCATAAGTTGACTTTAACATTTCATACATTAAACATATATATAACACATCATGCTCTTTACAATAAAGATTTAAAACAGTTAATCACCAAGTTCACATAGCAAATAGGAACTAAAAGACTTGCCTTGATCGTTGTTTACCAATAACAGTTTAATAGCTTACAGATATCTGCACTTCACGTGCCCTACACAGTTATATAATCATTCACATTAACTATTAGTCACATAGCAACGCATAGTAGTTGTAATGTAAACTTTACTCTACGTCTCATAACCCTTCCTATCATAAATACACAATGTTCAATTTGATTGTGTTAACTTTCAACTTATATCTCACTGTATCTCATATTTGAAGTTCATTCGAATGTTTAAGTCTTGCTAGGACTACTTATTGATTTTATATTAACACTATTCAATATCTTATAATATTCATTTCATTTAATTAAAAACACTTTTTACGTTCATTATCACTTATCACGGCGTTTCGACGTTTATTCGTCACACGCCCAACTTGTCTCTCTTGTGTGTGCTTAGTATGCGTATATAACTTATCTAATACATCATTTATTAATGTTAAGCATTATTATACTTCATAATATTCATGTTCTATAACTTAGAACAACATCTTGTATCGTTAAGAGCACTACATTTGCATACGTGCATGCTCGACGCCCCCCGATTGCCTCTGAAAACACAACAGTCCTAAAAATGACCATTTTGACCCCTGCTCCATACCTCAAATTGAAAAAAATTAAAGAATAAAAGTTGTAGGTCTATTCGTCCTCGTTCCGGATAATCTTGAATCACCTCAATCGGAGTTCGTATGAAAATGTTATGGCCGTTTTACCAAAATAGGTCAAAGCAGTCTGTCAATGAGACATGGGCGTGATCATACTTCTATTTCAAGGCTACCCGCTCCATCTAGCATTGTTGGGCAGTGCGCCCACACTCTGGTAGCGATGCTGTGGCTTTCAGCTTCCATGATTACAATGTTTTGCAATTTTTTGACCATTTTCTCGTACTAATCTTCATAACTTGAGTTATACACATCCAAATTAGTCTGTTTTTGATTCTATGGATTCGTAATTCATAGAACTACAATATACTAGAATTCTAACAATTTATAAAAACATTAACCAACCTAAAATTTGACCCAAAACACATGTTCATACTCTATTTTCATGTTTTAAACACATTTAGCGAATTCGATCGCCACGACTTCGTTTCTTAACCAATTGACATGATTCAAACTACGCCGTTTTTGTTTCTTAACGTACTAACATATTCTAACATCAAATAACAGATTATAACACATATTAAGCATGGAATTTTGTACTTTCTAAAGCTATTTTTGAACAAAAATACTATTATTTACTTTTCTCCTTATAAACCCAAATTTCATGTATTTGAACACCAACATAGACTTATAGAGGATAACTAACAGATTTAGCAACAGATTACATACATATAAACAACATCTTCTACAACAATTCAACCAAAACCTAATTTCCAAAGAATAGAAAATTACAAAAACCAAATATTAGAATTAGGGGTAGATTACACCTTAACCCTTTGATGTTAACAAGGTTCTAGCAAATCCTTCTCAATCCCACTCCTTCTCCAACTCTCAATTCTCTGTATTCTTTCTCTCTACCTCTCTGTTCTTTTTAGTTAGCCATTAGGAGAAATAAGATGCGTAATATAATTGATAGAGCCTCACATCCCATGTACTTATCAGTTAAAGAAAATAAAAGATGTTTGGCTAAGCACATAACTCCCAAACTAGATTATTTTAATAATCTTATATTATATAATTTTTATTTGTAACACCTGCCACCAATTTAAATAGCTTACCATTATAATAATTATAATTATAATTTTTATTATAATTACTCTGATGATTAATAAATAATTATATATCTAATTTAATTAATAAATTAGATTTAAACATTACTTTATTTAATTTATTTATTCCTTTAATATTAAATAATTCATTTAATTTAATTAATTCATTAAATTAAATCTTCAAAGAATAAAATTTACTTTTGCTTTAATTTAATTATCATACACACGTAACTAAATTATTATACCACAATTTCATAAATTAATTATTTTTCTCAATAAATAAATTATTTAAAATATTTATTTAATTCAATAAATATTTAAAATAATTACCAAATTCATTTAATTTCTTCAATAGTTAACTTAACTATTAAACCTCACTTTCCCAATATATGAATATATATTTCTCTTCACACCAGATCACATATTTTAAAATATATAGCATGTATATGTACATACTCAAACTCAAAACATCTAATACGAATTTTAATTATTAAATTCCTATTTTAATAACTTAAGAAAAATTCGAGTTGTCACATACGCAAAATGGAACTATATCTTTACAATATATCTATACTGAAAATCAACTTGCTGATATCTTTACAAAACCTCTAGATAAATCCAGGTTTAACAAGTTAATAAGTGAGATAGGAATGCTTAATTTGCAACCATGAAATATATGCTCTAGTATGTACTAACCATACATATACAAAGGCTATGGTTGAAATCGTAGACATGATCAAGGGAAGTCCATGATCGTAGAGCTGAAGTGACATAAAAGACAACAATAGTAGCATAGACTCAACAATCATAGTGCATGTAAGACCCCAACTTATTATAAATAAAATCGAATTTCCTCTAATTATTATTGTGAATAATAAGGTATTAATTTGATATAATTCTCTGGTTATGGGTGAAATGTGCAAATTTTGCAAAATATGCAAGTGGTTATAAAATAATCATTGTTGTCGGAGAATATTCATTTGGTCGTGGAATATTCTTGTTGTCGGAGAATATTCGTACGACGGCGCAGTCATTTGTGGGCCCCATAACAAAATAATTGTCGGATGAAGAAAACGACAAGTTTGAATTTTTATAAATAACGGCGTAGTTGTTACTGTTAACACTGTTGGAATACCCGGTGGTTAAAATACAGTAATATGCGTGGATGCACAATATTGATGAATTATTGATCCTTACGTAAGAAGGCACTACTCAATAATTGTTACAGTAGTTACTGTTCAATATTTTATTTTATTGATTCAATAATTGCTGCGTTGATATTTTATATTATTGTTGTTTCAATAATTGTCACTGCACAGTATTTTCCATTATTAGATCAATAATTCATATTATTTGAATAATATTATTAGATAACATTATTGGCAATGTCTAGAAAGTTACATCAAGGAGAGGTTTGGTCACCTAATTGCGGCGTCGAGAAGGAGAAATTCTTATTGAAAGCCCCTCTTCCTGAGAGCAGCTACCGTTTGTCATAAATGTGATTACGTAATATTATTTGTGAATAATTAATTATTGATTCATATGATAAGGAAATATTTATTTTATGTGGATATAAATGTTGGATATATTTATCGTGGTTAAAATGAAGGAGTTAATGTTGAGGTGTTTTATCGGTATTTTGTTGGAATGGAGGTATTAAAAAATTAAACCACGTTGTTTTTTGAGATATATTAAGTGAGTTATAATTTTTAATCCGACCGTTGGATCGTTGTAATTTTTGGATATGTTATACATATATAAGTTGAGTATATGTCCACAAATTTTGAACCGTTAAAATGAACGTATGATTTGTTATGAATTTTAAGAGGTGACCGGTTCGAAATTGTTGAAGTATCCGAATTTAACATTTTGGTGGAAAATTCTAGAATTGAGTGGGCCCCACTTATGGTTGGTGAAGAAATGTGCTGAATTTTATTTCAAATGTGGTGGGTGGGAATAGTAGCAGGTAAAGCCATCAGGTTGCAGGTCAAGTCTGCTAACATTTTCCTATAAATAGAGGGCTAAGTTAGAATTGAAAATCACACCAGAAACATAAGCTTCATCTCTTTCTCTCTCTAGATTATTGAGTGTATTTTGTGAGTATTTAGATACTTTGTGAGTTTCTATTCATCAGTGTAAGTTTCGTTCAGCCTTATTGTGAAACCCCAGATTTTATGAATAAAGAATTAATTTTCTCAACATAATTTTTTTTATATTATGGTGTGAATTTGAGATAATGTTATAGTTGTGGGTAATATTTATAAATTTTGTAAAGTATGCAAGTTGTCATATTATATTCGATTGGTCGGGGAATATTCGTTTTAAACAGGAAATATTCGCACGACGACACAATCATTAATTGGACCCCACAACGGAATTATTATTTGATTGAGAAAATGACAAAAATATTTTATTAAAAATAACTTGGTGGAAGTTTTACCGTTGATCTTGTTGAACTACTTTCAGTAGTAAAGTATAGTAATACGCGTTGTTGCATAGTAGCAATACACGGTATTGATTATTGATATTTATGTGAGAAGTCACTCGCTTTTGTTCAATTATTGCTACAATTGTTGTTTGCATAGTATCTCACATTATTTGATTCAATTATTGTTGATTTAGAAGTTTTGTTTTATTCATTATTATTAACGTAATAAAATAGAAACATCTTTTATATAAAAACGAATACTTTATTAAAGTTATTCTATAAATAGAATATATTATATTCTATTATGCATAGTGTTTTCGCATAGTAAAATCTTTTTATATAAAACAAAATACTTTATTAAAGTTATTCTATAAATAGAATATATTATATTTTATTATGCATAGTGTTTATATAGTGCCCAAGCATAGTGTTTGCATAGTAAAAATCTTTTTTATATAAATAGAATATATTATATTTTATTTAAAAGATTTTTCTTTAAATATAGACGGTCAGATTAAAGTAAATCAATACGGACCGCTTATGGATTAGTTACTTATGCATTCCATTTTTCTATAAATAGAAGCTCATTCCTTCATTATTTTCTTACGAATTCAATTTAACTCTAGAGAGAGAAACTATAGAGAGAGACTATAGAGAGATAGAAGAAAAGTTTTCTCACTACTTCACTACTCTTATATCAAGTATTATTTTACTTGTAAGGGATATTATTCTTTTGTATTCAAGAAGAGAACTTCATTATTCCATTTCTTTATTGTTCATTGGAATAACTTTTGATCACGCTACTACCCTATACTTGGTGACATTCTTCTATTATTCTAGTCGAATATCCTCATCATGCTATACGCCTGGACTGGTTCCATTTTATTATTCCGTCTTTATTATTACATTTGGAATATCCAATTGCATGCTATACTGTGGGACCGGTTCCATCATTTATTATTCCGTATTTATTATTCTCATTTGGAACATCCCACTTGGGTGAATTTCACCGACCGGTTCCGTTATTATTATTCTGTTGAAATAACCGCTCATGCACAGTACCGCATGCATGGTGATATCTTTTGTTATTCCATTCGGTATTATACTCACTGATTAAAATTTTGACATCTATACTCCATGAAATTAGTGGAATATCCTTGATATTTAAGCTTCATCCAAAGATCTTTCGTGGAAATATTCTTCCGAGCATTCTTGAATTTTACTCTACAAAGCGATGTCATGTTGACAATTTGGATGTTATTGGTTCTGGACAAATTAATTCTTGAATTTGTTTAATTGAATTCTTATATCATTGTCATCATCCTCATGTTTATGTTATGTTGAAAGTTATCTGTGGCTTAGTAGTGCATAGATGGACTTGGTATGATTATGACCGAGGATTATTCTAGGTATAATAATGACCGTAATGTTACAAATGATGTGAAAATTAAAAGTCCTCATTGGCCCGTGGTGCATTGATGGGCGATTTTTGGTATGATTATGGCTATGGATTCTCTTGACAAGGGAGCAAAGATGAATTGTTTTATGGCATGATCGGATCATTGATGAAAACACGATTATCTTTGGCCCGTAGTGCATGGATAATTCGTGGTCGTGTTACTAAAGAATATCCTTGGCCTATAGTGCAGGGATGATTTAATGATGTGGATTATTTATTGAGCTGAGTCTCAGCGATAAAAGTGATGAAAAACTTTTGAAATCATAAAAGATAGTAGATTTTATTCTCTACTTGACTCTTTTAATGGATTGCTTGTTCCGCTGCAGTTAAACTTGATATCTATTATATTTTATCAGTTTAACATTGTTGGAGGCTAATGATAATTTATTCTGCATTATCTTAGTCATAATATTTCTTACTGGGCTAGTTGAGCTCACCCTTTCTTTCACTGTTCTCTTCAGGAAATGAGAATATAGCTGGGACGAGTCGTGGAAATCGGAGTGATGGTCCGAGGGATAGCATTAGTAGTCCTCACTATTTTGTGAAATAGTGTGATAATAATTGTAATGAGGACTCCTTTTGAGTTTGTATAATCTCTAGTAGACAATAATTGTATTCGGACTCACGGTTTATGTTTTTTTCGTATTGTACCTACGCCTTCTATTAGTAAGTTGTATTTGAATTACATGCCATTTATCTGGCGACCCAAGATGGGTGATGTATACCTAATTTTGGGGGCGTCACAGTTGGTATCAAAGCTTAGGGATATGATCCCTGGCTAAGATGTGAGACTAGAACTAGGAGGGGAGAGACGGGGAATTCCTTCGCTAGTATGACCTATCTAAGTTTATTTGGTATTTAATTGGTCGGTCAAAGTATAGGGATAATATGTGATATGTTAATTAACCCTTGTTTTGTGGCAGTGTTTAAAAATTGCATCCGAGAATGATGAGATTATCAATGGAGCACAGAGACCGCTTGAGTCTCCACAGGATCAATAATCGTGGATAATGTGCAACTGAGAGGACAATACTCCTCATGAAAACAATAACAATCAATGAAATGGTGAATGATGGGATGGTTAGAGACTTTATGCAATTCATGCAACAACAGGCAAAGGCAGCTCATGTCCAAAATGCAGGTAAAAATACTGATAACTCTCGGATGGTCACCGCTAAGCAGTTTAAGGAACAATTCATGCAACAACAAGTATAAGGCGCCTCCGTCCCACAATGCAGTGGAAACAATGGTAACCACGGTTGGTCACCGCTAAGCAATTCAAGGAGCTGGGACCACCAGAGTTTTGGGAAAGCCGTAACCACTTAAAAAGCGAGACGTGGTTAAAGCGGATCACCAAGATATTTGATGTCTTGGGATGCTCCAAGGAGCAAAAGGTTCCCTTTTTCCACCTTTATGTTGCGTGAAGAAGCGATCATTGGTGGGAATCAGTAAAAGCATCTGATCCGACGTGGCTCAAGATGTCTTGGGAGAAGTTCCAAGAATTATTCAACGACAAGTACTTTCCTGAAAGTATTCGTCACATGAAGGAGGTAGAATTCATCAAGCTGGACCAAAACAATATGGCCGTAATCGCGATGATGAGGCTAAGTTTACGAGTTATCCTGGTTTGCATCCCATTTGGTCGATAATGAGGAGCGAATGATGCGAATTTTTTTACGAGGTTTGAAACCCGATATACGTTAATACCTTATTTCTCATAAACTTTGTTTATATTCAGATGTTGTAAATAGGGCTCAGTTATTGGAGCACGATAATGAGTCAGCACAACCAAAAGGCAACGACCAACAACACGATAATAATTATACTGGTGGCAACGGTCATCAGAACAACGATAGCCATCGTAGGGGATATTATCATGCCAAGAATGGTAACCATTTCGATGGTAATCATGGCCAAGATAATAAGAATGGACATTTTAAGAAGAGAAGGTTCAATAATGACATGAAGACGTCGGCACCAACACCCGTTTCAAAGGAAGAAGAACGCATCGGTCAGATGTTTCAAATGCGACAAGAGGGACACATCCGTCAAACTGTATGCAAAGAATCCAAAGCGTGTTTTAATTGTGGAGAGAAGGTCACCTAGCTCGATTTTGTCGTATGGTGAAGTCAAGTCCAAATTTGGGATAGTGATGCCAAAGGATGTCCCAGACAAGCCAAAGCCGGTAGTTTAAGAGTGAGCATTTTTTTCTCGTGACGAGGAACCTGAATAAAATTATCACGGGTATGTTAGTCATAAACTCTTGCGAAGTCTATACCGTGTTAGATACTGGATCTACTCACTCTTTTATTTCACCTAGTTGTGTTCAATGTTTAGATTTAACTCTGGAGAAGTTAGACTTTGATGTATCTGTTGAAACTCAGTTGGGAGAAACCTTCGTTACCTCCACTATTTATAAATCTTATTCAAATCAACACTTTCACGTTACCTGTCGATCGTATCTCTTTGAAAATAATTGCCTTTGATGTGATTTTTGGAAACGATTGGTTAACTACTCATCATGCTTTTCGTAAGGTTGTTAGCTTTCATACTCCTAACCAACCTGTTATGCGAATTCAAAGTAACCAAACCACTAAAGTCAATCATTCTCATATCAAGCCATAAGTAAAGAGCCCCGGTCCTTTCTTTGTTGACTTCCTTGTGTGGAATGCATCGAAGCCAGACTTTCTGTAGGCAACGTTGTGAATGACGATGGCAAGTTGATAGGTATCAATGTGAAGTACTATCCAAGTCTTGGATGAGGGTCACAGTTTTGAATGATATTTCTATTATTAATAAATTTCCTGACGTATTCTTGAAGTCTTCTTAGCCTACCCCAGAGCGTGAAATCGAATTTTGTATTGACACCAGTACAAAACCCATTTCTTAAACCCTCAAATATTTCTTCAACCAAAATGAACGTATAATGCGCCAAAGACGTTGACTCGAGCTATTGAAGATTACGATCGTACTATTTAATATCATCGTGGAAGAGCGAACGTGGTAGCTGACGTGTTGACTAGAAGATCGTATGCGTTTACAAGTGCGATGTTGTTAACACAAAGACTCATTTCGTATAACTTGCAAATGATGAAGATAGAGTTAAAGACTCTAGGGACCCACGTGAAGATAACGAATATACGAGTAAAATTGAGTTTAATCGATAAAGTTAAAGATGCTCTGTGACAACCCGAAAAGTTTCTAAAATCTTGAATGATTAGAATAAAGGTTAAAGAATAAAACCTAGATGAGAATTTATTTAAAATTTTCAAGAAAAACCTATATGATTTGATATTCGAATGAGAATAGAGAAAATATGGGTTACAAAATTCTAAAACCCTAAAAATGAATTAATATGTACTTGAAGGAATATCAAGAATAAGGTATTACGATACACAGAAATTGATGTGAATGAATAGTCTAAGAAATGTTATGTAAGTACATATGGAAATTTTATTATTGGAGATAAGATTTCACAGGAAGAGATGCTATGAGGTTAAACAAAGATGAGTATATATATAGAAATATATATATACTTAGTAAAGTGCTATATATATTTTAGCAAGAGGAATGATGAATCAAGCTAATGATTAAGATAAAACTATGTTAGTAATTAACATAGCTTGAGTGTTGGCCTTGATTGGCAAATAAGAATTTAAATAAGTATAAAGTCGTTAGTTAATACGATTAGCAATGAGAAGTGAAATATGTTATGATTATACTGAATTATGTGTATGATTAAATAAATATACATTATATAATGTGAATACATTTATTTTGTATATATAAAAGTGAAGTAAAATTAAGTTATGTAACCTAATATATATATATATATAGGTGTGATAATTAAATAACCTAATTGGTTATCGTTATTTAGTGGTCCTAATATTTTATTTTTATATTAGTGACCTAATTTAAGAAATTGTGGAACATGTCACAATTTATTAAATTATTTTGTTCGAATAGGTGAGTAAAGGAAAATGAAAAATTTAATAACTTAAGGGTTATGAGATGAGAGAATTATGGTATTTAGAATATATACCAATTATGAGAGATTTATTTTATACATCTCGCTTAATTAATTTTATAGCCTAATTTTAGCAAGTCTAATTAGGTTAAGAAATTAAATGTAAAGTAAGTAAAATTTTATTTCATTTGAGTGCATGTAAACTCTAATTTAATGATAAGGGTAGAATGGAATAGAATTAGAAGTAATGGGCTATAATAATATCATAGCCCAATTAATTTATAGAGAGTCCAAGAAAATATATTTAATGGACTAAGGAAGTTATATTATATAAGCAAGCCCAATTAATTAATTAAGTATGAGACTTGTAGATAATATGATTTAAGGGCGATTAAATTAATAATCTAGCCTAGCATATTATGTATGGGACAAGAATTATAAAGGCCCAATCTAATTTGTAGAGGAAGCCTAATTTTATTTTTGTTAGTAATTAATCAAGTAAAATGGATAGCTCAATGGAATTAATTATTGAGAGCCCAAGCTAAGCCCACTTGTGGGAGAATAATAAATTATATTAAGTTAAGAGATATATTGTTATTATCTCAAGTTACTAATTTTATAACTTAATTTAAGTAAGTTTGATTGGGTTATAAAAATTTAGTGTACTAGAGTAATGATTTAAATTCTAAATAATTGAAATGGGTACCCTAATTAAATATTTAGGGTGAGACAAATTGAAAATGATTGGACCATATAAGTATTGCATGGCCCAAAGAAATTAATTGAAAGTCCAAAAGATTTATTAATGACCCAACTTTAAAATTAATGAAGGAGGGGCATGTTTGGGATAAAGAAAAGGAAGCTAGCAAGTGGGAAATGAAGATGTTAAAGGCCACTTGGCCGAATTTTTATAAAAAAAGAAAAGAAAGATAAGGCTTAGAAATAAGAAGATAAGAAGAGATAAGAAAAGAAAAGAAAGAGAAGAGAAAGAGAGATCGGGAGAAGAAATCGTGGGGAAGAGAGAGGGAGTAGAGAGATCGGCAGCCCCTTGAGGGAGAAAGAAGGAGGAGAAATCACCATGAAGAAGAAGATGAAGAAGAAGATGAAGAAGAAGGTATATAATTACTTTCCTAAGCTTTCCTCTAATTATTTCTTTTGTAATTTTATGGAAGTGGGTTTTGATTTGGGTGTTTAAAACCCTACAATCTATATGTTTTTCTTTGATTCATGTATGGATCCACCCATGATGGGTGTTGATTTGGTGAAAACCAAAAGGAAAAGAAAAATAATTTTTCTAGATTTGAAAACCAAAATTTCTTTTTACTTTGAAATTCCACAATTTTAAATCTATGACTTCTTTTTGTGATCCGTCAAAGAGGGGTGTTAGATATATGTGTGTAGTAGTTAACCCAAGTGGTAGCCCTCAAAAATGTTGAGTTTTCATGGTGTAATAATTATTTAAGCCAAAACAGTCCCGTTTTTCTAACAAAAAATGGACAGTTTCGGGGCAGCCAATGTCAGGGGCAATTTCGTCCAGTTTTTGTGCTTTAAAAATTCTGGGCTTTTGATATGTTGTAGTACTCTGTTTTAGCTTTCCATAGACTCCGGAACGGACTAATTCCGATTCCGGATGAGGTAGTTATGGCGTTCGGAAGGTGCGTAGTCAAAACTGTCCACCAATCCCGAACAGCCACCTTTGTGTAAATTTCTGGACTGATGTGTTATGATTTTGGAAAAATGTCGTGAGACAAAAGTTGTAGCCATTGAAGTTATCTTCGCGTGGGCTCAAGAATCGCTCAAAAATGTTTTAAAACGCGAGAGTTATGGCCGTTTTAGCGAGGCTGGGTAAAATTTTCGAAAATTAAAATTGTCCAAAAATAGGAAAAATGTGGTTTATATGCGTGAGACCCTTGAGCATAAAGCTTATGCAAGTTTGTAATGAAGCTTGGGGTTCGGGTTTAAAGTGTTGTAATGTTTATAGCATTTTAAGAATGCTTAAGCAAGTTATTTATTAAAATGGAAAACAATTGAAAACAATTGTTTATTAACGGGTTTAATGATTTGAGTTATTTTTATATGACTAATAGTATTGTATTGAGATATTATTAGTAGTATTTGAGGGAAATGTTATTAAAAGGTTAGTAACCTTAGTATAAAATATTATTGCATAATTAATAATATTCGACGGGAAATTTAATAAGAGATTTATGATATTTTTCAATGAATATTATGTGTTTGGGCAAATGATAGAGAAATAATAAGTCATAATAATCTAATAAAATCTTATGGGGCGTAATTTGACTATAAGTAATATTTTATGCCGAGAAACTTTCTTTCAGGCATAAATAAAGCAATAAAAATATGTAATAAATATAAATTGCATATTTAAGCGAAATATATATATATATATATATATATATATATATATATATATATATATATATATATATATATATATATATATATAGTTGCCTATAAAATTATTTTGTGGTGGAACAAAGAATGTAAAACCTTTGAAATATTGTATTAATCATAAAAATGATATTTTGAGGTTTTGATTGCTCAAAATGAAGTTTTTGTGAGATTTACGAACGAAGCAAAAATGAGAATAAGCGTAAAATGAAAATAATAAAAGCGAATGTGCTAGTGAGATAAAATGTTTATATATGAGGCAATAGTCAAGGTGTTGACTCATGAGCGGACAAATCAAGTAAAATATTATTACATGATTAATAATATTAGAAGGTGATTACAATATTATTAAATGAGTAATAATATTAGTAAAGGATTTAAATATTATTAAGTTATTAATAATATTTGTGAGTGATAAATATTCTATTAACTGATTAAAAATATTAGATAAAAGTTTAAGATAATGGTTAAGTGATAGTAATATTATTAAGGGATAATAATATTACTAATGAGTTAAAGAATTATGCAATGTTTAATTATGTGGCTAAATGTTAGCTAATTTATTATTTGAGTAATAGTGTTGTGGGATAAAATGTATTATGCTAATTGGAGGATCGATCTTATTAATGATAGGTCTTTTATAAGAGATTAAATTGATTGCTTAGCGGTAATCAATGATGCAGCAAGTTCCTAAACTTGAACTTCTAATTATTGTGCAAGTTTCCTAACTCAACTTGAGTTGTTAATTCAAAGCATCTTAGTGGTTAATCATTGTTGATTTTACCACGTCAATAAATTATTGATTCGCATATTATGCGTGTTGTATATGTTCATCGGTATGAAAGGTCGATCACCTTCATTACCATATGTTTCAGTTAAACTTGTTCATGTTAATTGTTGACATCCATTATTATTGGTTCAGTCATTCAATCGTTGAAAAATTGATTCATGTTATTTCACAATTATTATATTGTTGAAAACTTGAAAGCTTATCCATTCTTTTCAATCATGATATATCTCCTTTGTATGTAAAACTTGCTGGGCAAATTTGTTGCTCACCCTTGCTATATCATGATAAAATTTTCAGATTAAGATGAAGGCTTGAATAAGGACAGAGGCAAAGACAAAGTGCAAAGTTTCTTTATATTGTAGTTAAATTTATTAAATTTTCTGATGAAAATAGTATTATAAATCTTCTAAGATATTGAAGGTATGTATTAAGTTAAGGTTGTAGACCTTGGGGAATGATGTGTAAAAGTTTAATGTATAAACAATTTATGTTTATATCTTCCGCAACAGTTATAGAATGTTTAGCAAACCGAATCCGCGGCGATTTGGGGCCCGGATTCGGGGGACGCTACATGCTCAAGCTACATACCCGAATCTGATGAATGTGAATAAGAAGGTTCAAGAGGGCGTTATTCTAGAAGCAAGAGTTGCTGAAGAGAGGAAATCTCAACCCTCAATTTAATTGGCCCATTTGAAATCCTCGATTGAGTAGGAACCGTGGCTTATATACTGCTTTCTTTCGCCAAGTATATCGGCAGGCTCATAACGCTTTTAACGTGTCAATGTTATATAAATATGTGGATGACCCGAACCACATTATTAATTTAGAATCGGACGAGATAGCGGATGATTTAACGTATGAGATCTCGTGTTAAAATCTTGGATAAGAAGAATCGTATCCAACACTGAAGGGTTATACCTCAAGAGTTAGAATTTGAAATGAAGTCAAGGTATCCTCACCTGTTCGGCATACTAGGTACGTACGTAAATTTCGAGGGCAAAATTTCATAAGGAGGGGGAGATTGTGAAACCCCAGATTTTATGAATAAAGAATTAATTTTCTCGAAATAATTTTTTTTTATATTATGGTGTGAATTTGAGATAATGTTATAGTTGTGGGTAATATTTATAAATTTTTCAAAGTATGCAAGTTGTCATATTATATTCGATTGGTCGGGAAATATTCATTTTAAACAGGAAATATTAAATGACGACACACAATCCTTGGTGGACCCCACAACGGAATTATTGTCGGATTGAGAAAACGACAAAAATATTTTATTGAAAATAATGACGGAAGTTTTACTGGTTGATCTTGTTGAACTACTCGGTAGTAAATGTATAAATGTCTGGCGTTGTTGTTGCGTAGTAGCACACCAGTATTGATTATTGATATTTATGTGAGAAGTCACTCGGTTTTGTTCAATTATTGCTACAATAGTTCTTGCGTAGTATCTCACATTATTTGATTCAATTATTGTTGATTTAGAAATTTTGTTTTATTAGTATTATTAACGTAATAAAATAGAAACATCTTTTTATATAAAATGTAATACTTTATTAAAGTTATTCTATAAATAGAATATATTATATTCTATTATGCATAGTGTTTTGTATAGTAAAATCTTTTTATATAAAACAAAATACTTTATTAAAGTTATTCTATAAATAGAATATATTATATTTTATTATGCATAGTGTTTATATAGTGCCCATATAGTGTTTGCATAGTAAAAATCTTTTATATAAATAGAATATATTATATTTTATTTAAAAGATTTTTCTTTAAATATGAGACGATCAGATTAAAGTAAATCAATACGGACCGGTTTATGGATTAGTTACTATGCATTCCATTTTTCTATAAATAAAGCTCATTCCTTCATTATTTTCTTACTAATTCAATTTAACTCTAGAGAGAGAAACTATAGAGAGAGACTATAGAGAGATAGAAAAAAAGTTTTCTCGCTACTTCACTACTCTTATATCAAGTATTATTTTACTGGTAGGGATATTATTCTTTTGTATTCAAGAAGAGAACTTTTGTTATTCCATTTCTTTATTGTTACATTGAATAACCTATATCGCCAGGCTACCCTATACTTGGTGACATTCTTCTATTATTCTATCTAATATCCCGCATGCATCTATCTGTGGGACTGGTTCCATTTTAATTATTCCGTCTTTATTATTACATTTGGAATATCCAATCATCTATATCTGTGGGACCGGTTTCCATCATTTATTATTCCGTATTTATTATTCATTGGAACATCACCGCTTGGGTGTGAATTTCACTTGACTTTGGTTCCGTTATTATTATTCTGTTGAAATAACTAGTCATGCGAAGTACCACATGCATGGTGATATCTTTTGTTATTCCATTCGATTATTATACTCGGTTGATTAAAATTTTGACATCTATACTCCATGAAATTAGTGGAATATCCTTGATATTTGCGCTTCATCCGATATCTTTTTTCGTGGAAATATTCTTCCGAGCATTCTTGAATTTTACTCTGCAAAGCGTATCATGTTGACAATTTGGACGTTATTGGTTCTGGACAAATTAATTCTTGAATTTGTTTAATTGAATTCTTATATCATTGTCATCATCCTCATGTTTATTTTATGTTGAAAGTCATCTGTGGCTCTGTATTGCATAGATGGACTTGGTATGATTATGACCGAGGATTATTCAAAGATATAATAACCGTAGTAATGTTACAAATGATGTGAAAATTAAAAGTCCTCATTGGCCGTGTAGTGCATTGATGGGCGATTTTTTGGTATGATTATGGCTATAGATTCTCTTGACCAAGGGAGCAAAGATGAATTGTTTTATGGCATGATCGGGACTGATTGATGAAAACACGATTATCTTTGGCCCGTGAGTGCATGGATAATTCGTGGTCGTGTAATACTAAAGAATATCCTTGGCCACATAGTAGTGCGGGGATGATTTAATGATGTGGATTATTTATTGAGCTGAGTCTCAGCGATAAAAGTGATGAAAAACTTTTGAAATCATAAAAGATAGTAGATTTTATTCTCTACTTGACTCTTTTAATGGATTGCTTGTTATCACTGCAGCTTAAACTTGATGTCTATTATATTTTATCGGTTTAACATTGTTGGAGGCTAATGATAATTTATTACGCATTATCTTAGTCATAATATTTCTTCTTTGGGCTAGTTGAGCTCACCCTTTCTTTCACCGTTTTCTTTTTAGAAATGAGAATATAAATGCCGGGACGAGTCGGGGAACAGTAGTGATGGTCCGAGAGGATAGCATTAGTAGTCCTCACTATTTTGTGAAATAGTGTGATAATAATTGTAATGAGGACTCCTTTTGAGTTTGTATAATCTCTAGTAGACAATAATTGTATTCAAACTCACAGTTTATGTTTTGTCGTATTGTACACGACAGTTGTATTAGTAAGTTGTATTTGAATTCTGTACCATGTGTCTGGCGACCCAAGATGGGTGATGTATACCTAATTTTGGGGGCGTCACACTTATACCGATATTCTGATTAGAAGTACTGATATTTTGAGGTAAGGGGTGTTATATTCTTCTTAAAATGAAATTTTCTTCAATATCATTATACCGAAATGTTGGTATGAACTTTTTATCAAATTTGGAACTTTTTGTGTTGGGGTTACTATTCACGTATACGGCACTATTCACGTATACGACACTATTCACGAATACAACATTATTCACCAAAAAATGAAATTTTCTTCTTTTTGTCCAAGATGTCTATTATGGTTACTATCTTTGATTGTATCCATGTTTTGATCTTTATTCTTGAATTTTGCTTCAAAATTGGTTATTATGGAGTATTATTGATCTTGGATAAACCTGTTATACTTAATCCTTACTATTTGTCCTTATGTCTCAATCGGATTCGTTTTCTTTAAAATATTTTCATCATCCTCAGACCCTAAATGATGATATTACTAAATATCTTTGACACAGTAGTGCAAAGATAAATGATTAATCGATGAATATCTTTGGCCCGTAGGTGCAAAGATGAGCAGTGTTGAGATGAATGACATGACCAATTGGTGATACAAATGAATATCTTTTGCCTGTGGTGTGAAAAAGATGAATATTTGATTAAAGATGTATATTGATTGTTCTTACGGGATAAAATATTGATGATGGACTTTTAAATCTTAGAAGATAGTAGAACTCATTCTCTACTTGACTCTTCTAATGGATTCTTTGCTTTACGCACAGATTGTTGATCTAAAACTTGTTGTCTATTATATTTTATCGATTTTTCCTGTTGAAGACTAACGATAATTTGTTGTATATTATCTTAGTCATAATATTCTTTACTTTGGGCTAGTTGAGCTCACCCTTTTCCTTTTTGTTCCATTTTCTCGGGAGGTGAAAACATAGCAGGAACTAGTCGGGGTACGGAGTGATGGTTCTAGAAAGATGTTTTAGCAGTCCTCACTATTTCTATAAAATATTGTTTGAATAATTGTAATGAGGACTATTTGAGTGTGGATATTATCTAGAAGACAATATTTGTATTTAAACTCATAGTATGTGTTGTCGTATTTTGCACGACAATTGTATTATTGAAGTTGTAGTTTGCTTTCTTGTGCCATGTATTTGGTGACTCGAGAATGGGTGTTGTATACCTATTTTGGGGGCGCCACGGGTTGGTATCAAAGCTTAGGGATATGGTCTCTGGCGAGATCTGGGGAATAGAACTAGGAGGAGAGATGAGTAAATCCTTCGCTAGTGTGTCCTATCTAAGCTTATTTGTTGGTCGATCATAATATAGAGATATTATGTGATATGTTAATTTGTTTAATTAACCCTTTTTATGGCGATGTTAAGAATGGTCACGCGAACGTTAACAATGGAGTGTATGAGGCGTGGAACAACCTTTAGTCACAAACCAGGAGAACGTACAACAGGAAGACAATATTCCTCCTGTAAACAACACTACCGAACAAATGATGAATGATGGGATGTTCAGAAGTTTTTTACATTTTATGCAAAACCAGACGAGGGAAACTCGTGCATAGAATACGGGTGAAAATGCTAGCAATGAACGGCTTGTCACAAATGCAAGGCCTCAAAGAGTTAGGACCACTAAAATTTAAGGGAAAGCCGGATCCGATCATGGCGGAAACGTGGGTCAAGCAAATTACCAAGATATTCGATGTCTTGGGATGCACGAGGAACGAAGGTTCCATTCGCCACCTTTATGTTCATGCGGTGAAGCGGATCTTTTGGTGAGAGTCTGTGAAGCGTACCCACCGATCGACTCAAAGATGTCTTGGGAAACATTTCAGAAACTATTCAATGACAAGTACTTTCCTGAAAGTATTCATCATATGAAGGAGGTGGAGTTTATCAGACTGGAACAAAACAACAAGACGGTGTCCCAATGACGAGGAAGTTTGCGAGTTATCCAGTTTTCGCACCTCATTTGGTGAAAATGAGGAACGAATGACAAGGATGTTTCGAGAGGTCTAAAGCCCTAGATTGACGAATATCTTATATCTCATAAATTTTCTTTATATTCAGATGTTGTAAACAAGGCTCAATTATTAGAGCGAGATAATGAGTATGTGCAATCGAGAGACCACAACCGTGGTCATCATTGGTGGCGGCATTCATCGAGCGATGATAACCAACGAGGAGGAAAAATACGAACAAAAGGCGGTAACCACTCGGTGGTCATCGTGGCCATGATAATAGGAGAGGTGAGTCAGTGGAAATTTCGAAAAGAGGAGATTCAACAATGACGGGAAGACATCGCAAAGCTGAAGACCAAAGACCAACAACAAATTCTAGGGGAGGAGAACGTACCGCCCGATTAGATGTTACAAATGCGGAAAGAGGGACATATCATTAAATCCGTCCCACAACAATCCAAGGTATGTTACAACGTGGAAAGGAAGGCCACATAGCTTGGGATTGTTCTATAGCAAAACCAAGTTCAACGGGGATGGTGACTCCAAGGGCTGTCCCGGATAAGTTGAAATCAATGGTTCTGGAAGAAGCGTTTTTCGTGGTCGCCAAAACGCGAGGAACCCGAACGAGGTGATTACGGGTAAGCTAATCTTGAACTCTTTGCGAAGTTTATACCTTACTAGATACCAGTTCTACCCATTATTTTATCTCTCCTGCTTGTGCTCAACGTTTAAACTTGACTCCGGAGAAATTAGACTTTGATTTATTAGTGGAGACTCCGTTGGGTGAAACTTTTGTTATATCCACAGTTTTAAATCTTGCATGATCCAAGTTGGCACTATCACATTACCTGTTGATCTTATCTCTTTAAAGATACTTGCTTTTGATGTGATTTTAGGAATTGATTGGTTAACCACTCATCATGCCAAAATTGATTATTTTAAGTAAGGTTGTTAGTTTTCATATTCCTAACCAACCTTGTCATACTTAATTCAAATAACTAAACCACTAAAATCAGTCACTATCATATCAAGCCATAAAGCTATTCGTTTATTGAAAAACGGATGTTAAGCCTTCTTAGCCCATGTTATGGATTTGAACAAAGACAAGTCGATTTGAATAATATTTACATTGTTAGAGAATTTCTGATGTATTTCTGAAGAACTTCGGTCTACCCCGAGCGTGATGTTGAATTCTTTATTGACCTTGAGCCGGGTACAAAACCTATTTCTAAAACCCCATATCGAATGGCTCCTATTGAACTTCGTGAGTTAAAAGTCCAACTACGAGAATTGTTAGACATAAGTTTCATTCGCCCTAGTACATCTCCTTGGGGTGCTCTGTTTTATTCAGTAAAGAAGAAAGGCGAGTATGCGACTTTGTATTGACTAACGAGAATTAAACCATGTCACCATCAAGAATAGGTATCCGCTACCTCGCATTGATGACTTTTTCGACCCGATTGCAAGGAGCACAATTCTTTTCAAAGATCGATCTTCGTTCTGGATATCATCAGCTGAAGATTAAAACTGAGGATATTCCAAAGACTGCCTTCAAAACTCGGTACGAGCATTATTTATTCTTAGTCATGTCTTTTGGATTGACTAATGCTCTTGCAGCTTTCATGGATATGATGAACCGTGTATTCAAGGAATATTTGGATCAGTTCGTTGTTATCTTTATTGATGACATCCTCATCTATTCCAAAAGCCGTGAAGATCATGAGCACCATTTGAAGCTGATACTTGAAAGGCTTCGTGAAAACAAACTTTATGCCAACCTGAAGAAATGTGAGTTCTGGCTTGAGGAAGTAGAATTCTAAGACTGATGGTGAGCCCGAACCAAATCTGCAATCAGATATGCCAAATGATATAGATGTTGAAAGAGATGAGACACTTGGGGACCAAGAAAAGGAAGTCGAGAAAGATCTAACTTTGAGTTCCAACGAAGATGATCCGATTTTGATAGTGACCCATGTACCTTCTCCACCAAAGTTCAAGAATCCGGGCAGTTTTGCAAAACCATGCCCAATTGGCAGTCATGTCGTCAGCAAAGCTCTTTGTGACATGAGAACTAGCAAAAATTTAGAGTCATGGTGGGACAAGAAAGGGAAGATAGAAGAGGAACCTGTTGTGTTTGATAAACATCCATGCCATAATTTGATCATAGACACAATAGGGAAATCACCTAGTGGTTTGTCGTACTTAATGGGATCCTATCTAAAAAGATCATGATAGGTGACTTAAATTGTAACGATCGAGAAATTTGTAATTTAATTTAAATATTTATTGAATTAAATAAATATTTTAAATAATTTATTTATTAAGGAAAATAAATAATTCATAATCGTGGTGAATTAATTTAGTAATTAAATTGAATAATGATAATTTTATTGAAGGATTTAATTTAAGGAAGTAATTAAATTAAATCAATTGCTTAATATTTAGAAAATAATTAAATTAAATGAATTGTTTAATTTAATGGAAATAAATAAAATAAATAAAGTGATGTTTCTAATTTATTAATTAAATTAGATATATATAATTATTTATTGATTATAAGTATAATGATAATAAGGTTTTTATTATTATTATTAGTTATTTAAATTAGTTAAACTAAAATTATTTAAATAAAGCGTGACAAGTGGAAACTATATAATATAATAATATAATAATAATTTGGTTGGGAAATAGATGGTTAGCCAAACATAGCCTTGTGGCCTTTGGTTTTTTCAACTCACGCTACCTATTGGTTTTGTACCTGACGTTAGTGTGAGTCAGTTTATATTTTTCCTACGCGTCTTATTTGTTTTCCTAAGGCTAGACAATACAGAAAACACAGAGGAGAGGAGATTGAGAGGAAACCTAAGAAATTCACAGCAATTTCAGTTGGTTAGCAAGGATTGTCTAAGCATAAGAAGGTAATTCTCTATAATTTGATATATATATATATATATATATATATATAGGTTTTACGACAAAATTGTGAAGCTTTCAAACTCTGTGAATTCTAGTTTCTGTAAATTGTTGTTATGTAACCTATGTATGATGATTATATATAGTTATGATGTTTGAGTTTGTATGAAAAGCAAGAATTCGTACGCTAATTACAGTTTAAAATGGAAGAAAAGTATGACAGTGTATATTTTTCATATAGCTTGTGAGTAGTACCAATTTTAGTGGCCAATTTGTATGCTAAACTGTAAATTGAGTCTTGTTTATGCTAGCTTATTAAGAAACGAGCATAACGTAATTTGAATTAAGTGTTTTGGCCAAGTTTTGAGATGTCAGTGATGATTTTTGTGTAAGAAGTTCAAAAATGGAGTTTTATATGAAAATATGGAATTTTGAGAAATTAAACTAGTTTTAGTTGATGATAAATTGTGTTAAATTGGTTGTAAATGTTAGCAATCATGTTTGTAATAGTCTGTACCAATTGTAGATGTTAATTTCACTGTTTGGTGGGTGAAATTTGTGTTTGTTGGGCTAAAAGCGACTCTTTTCTCACTGCTTAGTCTCTGCGTCTGTCTTCAACACCGCAGTGCATTTAGTCTGGTGCCAAGGCAAAAAATGGCGCAGCTGCACCGGTCCCAAGCCTAAATGTGGCAGTATGCAATTGCCACACAATTTCTAACTTGAGACAGTGAGGTGCACGCTTGTTTGTAGGTAAGGCATATCGGACTTGTGTTAGTTTAGTGTGTATGTTAATGATGTTAAAATATGATATAAACTATAATAACAGATGTTAATGTGTTGAAATGCAAAGTGCAAAAATTTGAAATAATTATTTAAATAAGTTATAAAATGAAACCAAATGGGATATTTTCGAAAGATAGAGTTGAACGATTAAGTTATGTTGATCAATGTGTAATTTTAGAAGTGTTAAGTATGTCAACCTAAATGGTTAGGTGCTAGGTAGGGTTATGACCTAAATGATGGTTTAAACCCTAAAGCTAATATTCATACAATTAATTGTTGTTGCAATTTCGATGATATGTGTAGGGTAATTGGAGATTATTTCATTTGTGTAGCTTACAATCAAGGCAAGTTCTCTAACGCTACTTTCATAATTGTACAAGTTTCTAAATCTTATATTTGTCATTGAGCAAGACTATTAATTCCATTCTGATGAATGATTGAATAAGCTCATGTAACCTAATTCGTTACATCGAATGAGTTTCACATTCTCATTTCTTTTTATTAGTATTCAAAACATATATTGTTCTAACACATTGATTCAAAGGAGATTGTTTTAATTTCTTGAATATAATACTTTGCATATATATCAAGCTTATTCAGTTATATATGGTTGATATCTGATCTTTGACTTTTATAGCCTTGTTCAGTTGTACATTCTTGTATTAACTCTTTATTTATGGAAATTGAATAAGTGTTCTAAAATTCTAGAAACACTGATAAGCTAGTTCCAAACTAAACTTTCTTTAGTGCGGAAATTCTAAATTCAAACTAAGACGAACAACCCTAACATAGGGGATTTTGTACGTGTATCGTTTAGATGTTTGTGCACAATACATTGTACAAAGGGCTGATCCCCCTGAGTATGTTAAGAAGAGTCTATACAGTCTAATGACTGTTGAGGTTAAGGTAATAATACCTAAACACTGTGGACATAGTTCGTGGTCTTACGACCCTCAGATAATTAAAGTTCGAACTTGTTTTCTATTTTGATTCGTAGAACAAGTTCTTTAGTATTCGTTGTTCACTCTCATGTTGTTATTATACTATCTTTATGTCAGTGAGCAATTGTTTGCTCACTCTTGCAATTAAATAATGCAGCTAAAGTTGAAAGAGGTGATGATCCATCTACTAGCAAGGGAAAGGGCAAGATGTCTAAGTGATAAAGAATTGTTTAAAGTTTATTTAAATGCTTGAAGTTTTAAGATTTGTTTTATTTTATAAGGTATTCCGCAAACTGATGTAATAATTTTAAGGTAGATTACCTGAGATTTATGTCGAGATTATGATGTAACCCTTTAATGGGAGAGATTATTGTTTAAGTTATTTAAATTATGTCTTTATTCTTTGAATATTGGTAGTTAGATATAATAGTTTTTGATAAATGAGCACCAAATTCGGTGGAAATGAAGTACCCGGATTTGGGGGTGTCACAGGTTGGTATTAAAGCTTTAGGTTATGAACCTTAAGTGGGGAAAACCTTAGGAAGTAGCCTTTAAGAAGTCAGAAAACATAGAGGTGATTAACTCTTATCGGGTTTTAAGGAATGGATTAAGGCATCCATTGAAACTGAATAATAAAAGACATTATGTGCTATGTGTTAATAACTTATGTACTCGCGAGTAGCGAAAAATGTTTAGTAAAACTTAAAATATTTTGTTGTCAAGATGTCTAACGAAGGAGGATCTAGTCCAGCTAGAGAGGTGATACCTCAGGTACCTAGAGATGACGAACCTCGGGATATTCACGCAGTACGGGAACAGTTGATCCAAGAGGATGAGCCTGTGACCAATCCCGAGGAGGATGATGATGATGAGGATCCTGAAGAGTTTCCACCAAACTTCGTATCGGCTGAGATGTATGATGCTCTGTATGACCGTAACATAGAGTTCTAGGATAATGTTAAGGAGCTGAAGGAGATGGTAGAGATGCATCACGTTGCATTGGAACAGAAGGAGGTAGAGATTCAGGAACTTGACTCAAAACTTGGAAACACGGAATGGGATCTAGTTCATACCAAGTGTAAGTGTGACGCCCCCAAAATAGGTCCATTCCATCCAACCCATTCTGAGTCGCCAAATACATAGTACAGAGATAACTACAACTTTATTAATACATTTGTCGTGCAAAATACGACAACATATATACTGTGAGTTTAAAAAAACAATTATTGTCTTCTAGACAATATACATACCCAAATAAATCCTCATCACAATTATTTATACATTATTTTACAAAATGGTGAGGACTACTAAACAACTCTTTCTAGAACCTTTATTCCATACCCCCGAGTGCTGCTTACATTCTCGCCTCCCGAGAAGAAAAATGGAACAAAAAGGAAAAGGGTGAGCTCGACTAGCCCGATAGAAAGAATATTATGACTAAGATAATATACAAAAAAATTATCGTTAGTCTTCAACGAGGAAAAATATAATAGAATACAATAGACAACAAGTTTTAAATCAATATTATAGCAATGAAATAATAATTCATTAGAAGAGTTAAGTAGAGAATGCAAACTACTATCTTCTATGTATGAATTTTAAAGTTCATCGCCTATTTTATCCTGTAACATCAATCAATATATATTTGGGATCAAATATTCATCCTTGCACTACAAAGCCAAGGACATTCACCATTAATCATGTTCATCTAAACACCATTTATCTTTTGCACTACTGGGCTAAAGATATTCATCGAAAATCATTCATCTTTGCACTACGGGCCAAAGATATTCATCGAAAATCATTCATCTTTTGCACTACAGCCAAAGATATTCATCATAAATCATTCATCTTTTAAGACCGAGGATGATGAAAATATTTTTTAAAGCGAATCGAATCCAAAGAAACAAAATGACAAGGATTAAGGATTAAGGATTCGTGCTTTGTTTTATCCACGTCAAAAATACCTCAAAAATAATCATAGTGGTGTAAAATTCAAGAATGATCAAAACATGAATACTGATCAAAGCTAGTATCCGAATAGATATTTTGGACCAAAAGGAAATATTTCATTTTTCGATGAATAGTGTAAATGATTCGTGAATAGTTAAAATATCGTGAATAGTAATTCTTAACACCAAAAGATAGAAATTTCACAAAAACATCATCACGCTTCATGAATAGTACTCGTGAATAGTAACTCGTGAATAGTAACTTTCATGAATAGTAACTCGTGAATAGTAACTCATGAATAGTAATCCAGAGCATGAAAAAAGTTCCAAATTTGATAAAAAGTTTCAACCATATTTCAAACATAATGATATTGAAGAAATAATATCATTTGAGAAGAAAATAACATCCCTTACCTCGAAAAGCAAGACTTCTAGTTGAAACACCTGGATATAGGCTATGACTTGAACTTTCACCGTATAGCAATACTCAAAGTATACTCAAAATACTCACAAGAATACACTCGATAATATAGAGAGAAAACTTGATTTACGGTGTGATTTTCAATTCTAACCTAAGCACCTATTTATAGGAAATTGCTTAGAACACCAAAAATGTAAAATTTAATATAATATTAATATATATAAAAATATTATACGTATTCCTTGAAATCTTAATCTCAAAGAATTCACACATGTCCAACCTTCTAGAAAAAATAAAAAAAAGTTTTTCTAATTTAAAATAATTTAAACTTCCAAAATCAATTATTTGAAGCTTGAACTTCAATAATTCACAATAAATAGCCCTTTTGCCGAAAATTCAAATCTCGCTTGAAATTTTATAGGAAATTCAATTCTCTACAACTTTCTGTAGAAGAAAGTTTTTCCAAATTCCAAATGAAATTGGCCAAATCCACAAATGGGCGATTTTACAAAGTTATAATCAAATTTCAATTCAATAAATGGGGTCCACCGACATGTTTAACATGTTTTAAACATTTTTGGTAACAAAAATACTCCTCCTCCACATATACTCATATATCCCACATTCATCATAAAAATATCATCGTTAATATATTATTAAAATAATATATTTAAATGAATTATTTTATCAGAAAAAGAAAAAATATTAATTTTCAACAATTGTCACATTAAAATTTTTCTCCATGTATATCCACATAAAATCAATATTTTCCTCATCATATGAATCGATAATTAATTATTCACAAATAATATTACAGAATCACAATATTGACAACAGTAGCTTCCGTGAAAGAGGGCTTTCCATAAAATTTCTCACTTCTTGGTAGCGCGATTAGGTGACCAAACCTCTCCTTAGAGCGTAACTTTCTAGACATTGCCAATAATGTTATCTAATAATATTATTAGATAATATGAATTATTGCTCGATAATGAAAAATATCGTGTAATGACAATTATTGAAACAACGGTAATATAAAATATCAATGCGGCAATTATTGAATCAATAAAATAAAATCTTGACAATAATTCTCGTAACCATTATTGAGTAGTGCCTTCTACGTAAGAATCAATAATTGGTGCAATATCTGTGTCTTCTTGTGCGATAGCAGCGTATTCTTGTGTTTTAACCATAGAGTATTCCAACGATTATGTGATAAATAACTTCTGCCGATTATTTTTAAACAACTTATTTTGTCGTTTTCTTCCTCCATCGATTTTCAGTTATGGGGCCCACACATGGTGCTTGTCGTAAATGCGAATATTCCTCAAATGATCAAGAATATTCCACGACCAAATGAATATTCTCAAACAATAATGAATATTATATCACCACTTGCTTATTTAAAATATTTGCGCATTTTACCCATAACTAACCACATTAATCAAATCCACCCTTACTATTTCAAAATAATAAATAATAAAAAAATTTCGGGGTCTTACTGTAAGACCCCAACTTATTATAAATAAAATCGAATTTTCTCTAATTATTATTGTGAATAAGAAGGTGTTAAATTGATATAATATTTTGGTTATGGGTGAAATGTGCAAATTTTGCAAAATAAGCAAGTGGTTATAAAATAATCATTGTTGTCGGGAATATTCGTTTGTCGTGGAATATTCTTATTGTCGTGGAATATTCGCATGCGACGCAGCCATTTTAGGGCCCCATAATGTAATAATAACTCTTGGATGAAGAAAACGATAAGTTTGAGTTTTTATAAATAACTTGGTAGTTGTTACCATTAACTGCGTTGGAATACCCGGAGGTTAAAATACAAAGATGTCGCTGTGATGCTACAGATTTTTTGAATTATTGATTCTTACGTGAGAAGGCACTTACTCAATAATTGTTATAGTAATTATCGCTCAATATTTTATTTTATTGATTCAATAATTGTCTTTGCGTTGATATTTTATATTATTGTTGTTTCAATAATTATCAACGCACAAGATTTCCCATTATCGGATCAATAATTCATATTATTTGAATAATATTATTAGATAGCATTATTGGCAATGTCTAGAAAGTTATCTCAAGGAGAGGTTTGGTCACCTAATTGCGCCACCAAGAAGGAGAGAAAATCTTATTGAAAGCCCCTCTTCCTGAACTACTGGTTGTCATAATTGTGATTCTCGTAATATTATTTGTAAATAATTAATTATTGATTTATATGATAAGGAAATATTTATTTTATATGGATATAAATGATGGATATATTTATTTTATGTGGATAAAAATGAAGGAATTAATCTTTGAGGTGTTTTATCGATTATTTTGTTTGATTGTGGAGGTATTAAAATCATCCGTTTGTGGATTTCTTTTGATATTTTATGTTTAGAATTTGGAAAAACTCAAAGCTACAAAGTTGTAGAGAATTAGATTTCGGTAGAAAGGACATAAAATTCGTATTTTTCGATAAATGTGCTATTTTCTATGAATTCTTCGAAGTTTCGGAAAATAAAATGATTTTTATTAAATTATTGGGTGGGACCCACTTTTGGTTTTTTCGCATGTGGGCTGCTATTATTTTTCAGATTTGGCTGGCTTGGTTGGTGAAGATGTGCATAGGAAGTTTGAAAAGAAATAATAATAATTCATTATTTTAGTCTTCTATGGCGTTCTAGCATTTTCCTATAAATAGACGCTTAGGTTAGAATTCAAAATCACACCAGAAACAAGTTTTCTTTCTCTCTAGATTATCGAGCGTATTTTTGTGAGTATTTTGATACTTTGAGAGTTGCTATTTAGTACAAGTTTCTCTCAGCACTATATTCGAAATTCAGTCAGAAGTACGGTTATTTTGAGGTAAGGGATGTTATTTATTCTTAAATGATATTATTTTCTTCAATATCATTATGCCAAAATATTGGTTTGAACTTTTTATCAAATTAGGAACTTTTTGTGTTGGGGTTACTATTCACGTATATGACACTATTCACGTATATGACACTATTCACGAATACGACATTTTTCTTGTGAAATTTTGGTCTTTTTATGTCTGAGTTACTATTCACGAGTTACTATTCATGAGTTACTATTCATGAGTTACTATTTATGAGTTACTATTCACGAGTTACTATTCATGAGTACTATTCACGAAGCATGATAATTTTTCTTGTGAATTTCTACCTTTTATTGTCGGAGTTATTATTCACGTATACGACACTATTCACGTATACGACACTATTCACAAATACGACACTATTCATAGAAAAAATTAAATTTTCGTTTTTCGTCCAAAATATCTATTATGGATACTAGCTTTGATTGTATCCATGTTGTGATCATTCTTGAATTTTACTCTACTATGATTATTTATGAGGTATTTTTGGACATGGAATAGCTGAAATACGAATCCTTAATATTTATTCTTTTGTTTCACTGGATTCGTTTTTTTAAAATATTTTTCATCATCCTCAGTCCTAAATGATGATATTACTGAATATCTTTGGCCTGTAGTACAAAGATGACTATTTGATTCAAGATGTATATTGATTGATGTTACAGGGATAAAATATCGATGATGGACTTTTAAATTCATAGATGATAGTAGATTTCATTCTTTACTTAACTCTTCTAATGAATTATTGTTTCCGCTGCAGTTGTTGATCTAAAACTTGTTGTCTATTGTATTCTATCAGATTTTTCCCTGTTGAGGACTAACGATAATTTGTTGTACATTATCTTAGTCATAATATTCTTCTTGGGCTAGTTGAGCTCACCCTTTTCCTTTTTGTTCCATTTTTCTTCTCGTGAGGCGAGAATATAACGAGAACTAGTGGGGTATGGAGTGATGGTTTAAGGCAAAGGGTTTTAGTAGTCCTCACTATTTTGTAAAATAGTGTATCAATAATTGTAATGAGGACTTTATTTAGGTGTGGATATTGTGTAGAAGACAATATTTGTATTTAAACTCACAAGATATGTTATGTCGTATTTTACACCGACAATTGTAATAATGAAGTTGTAGTTGTTTTCATACCATGTATTTTGGACGACTCGTAATGGGTGTTGTATACCTATTTTGGGGCGTCATGCTTTAATATCGAGCTTAGGGATATGATCTCTGGCGGAGATCGGAGAATAGAACTAGGAGGGGAGAGACGTAAATCCTTCGCTAGTGTGTCCTACCTAAGCTTATTTGTTGGTCGGTCATAATATAGGGATATTATGTGATATGTTAATTTGTTAAATTAACCCTTGTTTTATGGCAGTATTTGCGAATGTCGACTGAGAATGTTAACATTGGAGTAAATGAGACCGTGGAGACACCTTTGCTCACCAATAAGGAGAACGTGCAGCAGGCTGGCAATGTTCCTCCTGTAAACAACACCACTGAGCAGACGATGAACGATGAGATGTTTAGAAGCTTTTTGCGGTTCATGCAAAACCAGACGAAGGAGATTCCTGTTCAAAATGTAGGAATAAACAATGGCAACGCATAGCTGGTCACAGCCAAGCAGTTCAAAGAGTTGGGACCACCAGAATTCTGGGGAAAGCCGGATCCGATTAAGGCGGAGACGTGGGTCAATCAAATTACCAAGATATTCGATGTCTTGGGATAAACGGAGGAACAGAAGGTTCCATTCGCCACCTTTATGTTCCGTAATGAGGCGGATTCTTCGGTGGAAATCATGAAGCGTACTCCATCCAAACCGCACTTAGCATGTCTTGGGAAACGCGTTTGAAAACTGTTCAATGACAAGTACTTTCCTGAAAGTGTTCGTCATATGAAGGAGGTAGAGTTTACTAGATTGGAACAAAACAACATGACAGTGTCCCAGTACGAGGCGAAGTTCGCGGAGTTATCCAGGTTTGCACCCCATTTGGTGGAGAATGAGGAACGTATGACGCGGATGTTTTTGAGAGGTTTGAAACCCGACATACGTCAATATCTCATTTCTCATAAATTTTCTCTCTATTCAGATGTTGTCAACAGGGCTCAATTATTAGAGCGAGATAACGAGTCTGATCAACCAACCGAGGACCACAACGTGGATCATCTGGGTGATGCTAGCCATCGTAACAACGATAACCAGTGGAGAAAGAAGAATACGGACAAGAGCGGCAACCACTCTGGTGGTAATCATGGCCATGAGAATAGAAGAAGCGAGTCGGGGGGAGATTTCAAAAAGAGGAGATTCAACAATGACAATATGAAGACGTTAGCACCAGTAGCAACTGGTTCCAAGGGAGGAGAACGATCACCGGTCATATGCTATAAGTGAGGAAAAGAAGGACATATCAGCCCAAACTGTCCACAACAGTTTAAGGTATGTTATAATTGCGGAAAAGAAGGACATATCGCTCGAGATTGCACTGTAGTGAAATCAAGTCCAGCGGGGATGGTGATTCAAAAGGCTGTCCCAGAAAAGTCAAAGTCAATGGTTCCTGGAAGAGCACTTTTCGTGACTGGTTAGAATGCGAGGGACCGAACGAAGTTAGCACGGGTAAGCTAATCATAAATTCATATGAAGTTTATACCTTACTAGATACCGGTGCTACCCATTCATTTATCTCTCCTGCTTGTGCTCAACGTTTAAACTTGACTCTGGAGAAATTAAACTTTGATTTATCTGTGGAGACTCCGTTAGGAGAAACTTTCATCACATCCACTGTTTATAAATCTTGTTTGATCCAAGTTGGCACCATGACATTACCTGTTGATCTTATCTCATTAAAGATACTTTCTTTTGATGTGATTTTAGGGATTGATTGGTTAACTACTCATCATGGCAAATTGATTGCTTTTGTAAGGTTGTTAGTTTTCATATTCCTAAGCAGCCTGTTATTTGAATTTAAGTAACCAAACCATTGAAGTCAAACTCTTTTATATCAAGCCATAAAGTCATTCATTTATTGAAAAACAGATGTCAAGCTTTCTTAGCCATGTTATGGATTTGAACAAAAGTACGTCAGATTTGAATGATATTTCTGTTGTTAGTAAATTTCCTGACGTATTTCCTGAAAAATTTCCTGGCCTACTCCAAGAGCGTGATATTGAATTTTATATCGACTTTGAACCCGGTACAAAACCCATTTCTAAAATCTCATATCGAATGGCTCCTATTTGAACTTCAGGAGTTAAAAACCCAACTATAGAAGTTGATAACCGAGCCTCTATCTGGTGACTTCTTTTGTGGAATGCACCGAAGCTAGACTCTCCGTAGGAGACGCCATATTTGTATGGTAGTAAACTGATAGGTACCATTGTGACATGCTATCCAAGATTGGGATATGAGTCATAGTTGAGAGCAACCTAAGTCAGTAATCAAAATACGTAGCTTTCTAGGCTTAGTTGGTTATTATTGGAGATTTGTGGAAGGATTTTCTCGAATCGCTACTCCATTAACTCAGCTGACTCGTAAAGATAAAAAATTTGTATGGAGTGAGGAATGCGAGAGGAGTTTCCAAGATCTCAAGAGGAGACTCATTTCGGAACCTGTTTTGACAATACCATCTGGTTCGGATGGATTTGTTATCTACAGTGATGCTTCAGGCAAAGGGTTAGGATTTGTTCTCATGCAACGTGGGAAAGTCATAGCCTATGCCTCGCGACAACTTAAAGAATATGAGAGGAATTATCCTACTCATGATCTAGAGTTAGCGTGATCGTTTTCGCTTAAAGATCCGGAGGCACTATCTATATGGGGAGAAAGTGGAGATATATTCGGACCATAAAAGCCTCAAATATTTCTTCACCCAAAAGAACTCAATATCTTGGCAACGACGCTTGGCTTGAGTTGTTGAAAGATTATGACCATACCATTCAATACCATCCTGAAAAGCGAACATGGTAGCCGACGCGTTGAGTAGAAGATCATATGCGGGAACGAGTGCGATAACAAAGGCCCATTTTGTGTGATTTACAAAAGATGAAGATAGAATTCAAGACTCTGGGGACCCATGCAATGATGTCAAGTATACGTATAGAACCGACTTTAATCGAAAAAGTTAAAGTTGCTCAAGCCATAGATCCAGATCTGATGCGTATGAAGAAGAAATTACAAGAAGGTATTATTCCAGAAGCAAGAATCGATGAAGAAGGAATACTTCAAGTCCACTCCAGACTTTGTGTTCCTAACGATTCTGACTTGAAGCATAGAATCATGATGGAGGCACACAACACACGGTTTGCAATCCATCCCGGGAGTACCAAAATGTATCATGATCTTCGACATACATTTTGGTGGAACAATATGAAGAGAGAGATCGCGAAGTTTATATCGAGGTGTTTAACTTGTCAACGTGTAAAGGCGGAGCATCAAGTGCCAAAAGGTCCATTGCAACCACTTGAGATTCTGAAATGGAAGTGGGAACACATTACCATGGATTTCGTTACGGGTCTTCCCACGGTTTCTCAAGGCATTAATGCGATTTGGGTTATTGTTGATAGATTAACCAAGTCTGCCCATTTCTTACTGACACGGGAGACTTATTCCCTTGAACGTCTTGCTTGTATGTACGTGAATGAGATTGTGAGGTTGCATGGCATGTCAGTATCCATAGTTTTGGATCGTGACCCAAGATTTACTTCAAGATTTTGGGTTAGCTTGCAAAAAGCTATGGGTACGAATTTACGGTTCAGTTCGGCATACCATCCTCAAACGGACGGATAATCAGAGAGGACTATTCAAACTCTTGAAGATCTATTAAGACTTTGTGTCCTCGATTTCAATGGGAGTTGGGATAAGTACCTACCATTGGTGGAATTCTCCTACAACAACAGTTATCAGGAAAGTATAGGTGTGGCTCCATTTGAAGCATTGTATGGACGAAAGTGTCGCTCTCCAGTATGTTGGGATGAGGTAGGAGAAGCAACGTTATTGGGACCAGAGTTGGTACGAATGACTACAGAGAAGATTCAAACGATTCGACAACGTATACAAATGACACAGGATCGACAAAAGAGTTATGCAGATCTTCATCGAAAGGACGTGGAATTTAGTATTGGGGATCCTGTATTGTTGCGTGTGGCTCCATGGAAGGGAGTTATAAGATTTGGGAAGAGAGGAAAGCTCAATCCACGATTTATTGGTCCATTTCAGATTCTTGACCGAGTAGGAAATGTGGCCTATAGACTCGCGTTACCTCCAAGTATGTCTCGTGTTCATAATGTTTTCATATATCTGTGCCGTAAATATGTGAAAGACCCAACAACGCTATTGAGTTAGAACCGACGAGATAATGCAAGACTTAACGTACGAAGAGGTACCTGTCAAGATCTTGGATAGGAAGGAGCATGTCCTAAGCACGAAGGTCATACCACAAGTTAAAGTTTTGTGGAGAAACCATGCTATTGAGGAAATGACATGGGAGTTAGAAACGGAAATGAAAGCGAGGCATCCTCATCTTTTCGAAACACCAGGTACGTACGTCAATTTCGAGGATGAAATTTCATAAGGAGGGGAGATTGTAAGACCCCAATTTTTTTTTAATAAAATGGAATTTCCTTTATTTATTATTTTGAAATAGTAAGGGTTGATTTGATTAATGTGGTTAGTTATGGGTAAAATGCGCAAATATTTTAAATAAGCAAGTGGTTATAAAATATTCATTATTGTCGGGGAATATTCTTTTGGTCGTGGAATATTCTTCATTGTCGAGGGAATATTAAATGCGACGACGCCAAGACCTTATTGTGGGCCCCATAACTGAAAGCGATTGGATGAAGAAAATGACAAGTATAAGTTGTTTATAAATAATCAGGCGTAGTTGTTACTGATTAATCTTCATTGAAATACCCGGTGGTTAAAACACGAGAATACGCGTTGTTGCACGAAAGAAGATACTTGTATTGCACCAATTATTGATTTTTACGTAAGAAGGCACTACTCAATAATTTTTACAGTAATTACTATTCAGTATTTTATTTTAGTGATTCAATAATTGTTGCATTGATATTCTATATTACTATTGTTTCAATAATTGTCACTACACAGTATTTTCCATTATCGAAGCAATAATTCATATTATCTGAATAATATTATTAGATAACATTATTGGTAATGTCTAGAAAGTTCTGTCTAAGGAGAGGTTTGGTCACCTAATTGCGCGCTAGTAAGGAGAAATCCTTATTGGAAAGCCCCCTCTTTCTTGGGAACGGCCTGATTGCCAGTACTGTGATTCTGTAATATTATTTGTGAATAATTAATTATTAATTTATATGATGAGAAAAATATTGATTTTATGTGGATATAGATGGAGAAAATTTTTAAAGTGACAATTGTTGAAAATTGATATTTTATCTTTTCTGATAAAATAATATTTTATTATATTATTATAATATAATAATGATGATATTTTTACAATGAATGTGGGATATATGAGTATATGAGGAGAAAGAGTATTTTTGCTGCATTAAATGATTAACACATATTTTGTGTGTCGGTGGACCCCATTTCTTGATAGAAAGTTGATTATAGCTTGTAAAATCGTCCATTTGTGGATTTCGGTCAATTTCTGTTTGGAATTTGGAAAATCTTTCTTCTGCATAGTTGTAGAGAATGAAATTTCCTATGGAAAGGACATGTTGTTCGAATTTTTCTGACATAAGGGCTATTTATTATGAATTATTGAAGTTCCAAAGTTCTGAAATAATTGATTTTTGGAAGTTTTAATTATTTATTTTATGAAAAACATTTTTTCTTACTTTTTCTAGAAGGTTAGCATGTTTGAATTACTAAAATTCAGATTCTTGGGTGGTGTGCTTGAATATTTATTAAATAAAATTATTTTAATAAATTTTCTGCTCTGGTGTTCTAAGCAATTTCCTATAAATAGGGTGCTTATGATAGAATTAAAAACCACACCAGAAACTGAAATCTTCTCTCTCTTTCTCTTTCGATATATTGAGTGTATTCTTGTGAGTATTTTAGTACTTTGAGTATTGCTATACGGTGCAAGTTCTTTCAGCACTATATCCAGTATTCCAATCAGAAGTACTATCCTTTTGAGGTAAGGGATATTATTTTTTTAAAAATGATATTATTTCTTTCAATATCATTATGCCGGAATATTGGTAAGATTTTTCTTGTGAAATTCTGGTCTTTTTATGTCAGAGTTACTATTCACGAGTTACTATTCATGAGTACTATTCATGAAGCATGATAATTTTTCTTGTGGAATTTCTACCTTTTAGTGTCGGAGTTACTATTCACGTATACGACACTATTCACAAATACAACACTATTCACAGAAAAATTAAATTTTCATTTTTCGTCCAAAATATCTATTATGGATACTAACTTTGATTGTATCCATGTTGTGATCATTCTTGAATTTTACTCCACTATGATTATTTATGAGGTATTTTTGGACATAGAATAGCTGAAATATGAATCCTTAATATTTATTCTTTTGTTTCACTGGATTCGTTTTCTTTAAAATATTTTTCATCATCCTCAGTCCTAAATGATGATATTACTGAATATCTTTGGCCTGTAGTGCAAAGATGAATGATTTTATGATGAATATCTTTGGCCCGTAGTGCAAAGATGAACAGGTGTTGAGATGAACATGGCCCACTGATTAATATCTTTGGTCTGTAGTGCAAAGATGACTATTTGATTCAAGATGTATATTGATTGATGTTACAGGGATAAAATATCGATGATGGACTTTTAAATTCATAGATGATAATAGATTTCATTCTCTACTTAACTCTTCTAATGAATTATTGTTTCCGCTACAGTTGTTGATCTAAAACTTGTTGTCTATTGTATTCTAACAGATTTTTCCTTGTTGAGGACTAACAATAATTTGTTGTACATTATCTTAGTCATAATATTCTTTACTGGGCTAGTTGAGCTCACCCTTTTCCTTTTTGTTCCATTTTTCTTCTCAAGAGGTGAGAATATAACGGGAACTAGTCGGGGTATGGAGTGATGGTTCAAGACAGTGGTTTTAGTAGTCCTCACTATTTTGTAAAATAGTGTATCAATAATTGTAATGAGGACTTTATTTAGGTGTGGATATTGTCTAGAAGACAATATTTATATTTAAACTCACAGTATATGTATTGTCGTATTTTAGACGACAATTGTAATAATGAAGTTGTAGTTATTTCTATACCATGTATTTGGCGACTCAGAATGGGTGTTGTATACCTATTTTGGGGGCGTCACAGTCCCGGATAAGTCAAAATCAGCGGTTCCTGGAAGTGCGTTTGTCGTGACTGGCCAAAATGCGAGGAACCCGAACGAGGTGATTATGGGTAAGATAATCTTGAATTCTTGAGAAGTTTATACCTTACTAGATACCGGTTCTACCCATTCTTTTATCTCTCCTACCTGTGCTCAACGTTTAAACTTGACTCTGGAGAAATTAGACTTTGATTTATCAATGGAGACTCCATTAGGAGAAACTTTACACGCCCACACTGCTTATAAATCTTGCTTAATCCAAGTTGGCACTATCACATTACCTGTTGATCTTATCTCTTTAAAGATACTTGCTTTTGATGTGATTTTAGGAATTGATATGTTAACCACTCATCATGCCAAAATTGATTATTTTCGTAAGGTTATTAGTTTTCATATTCCTAACCAACCTGTTATGCGAATTCAAGCAACTAAACCACTAAAATCAGTGACTGTCATATCAAGCCATAAAGCTATTCGTTTATTGAAAAATGGATGTCAAGTTTCTTAGCCCATGTTATGGATTTGAACAAAGATAAGTCAGATTTGAATAATATTTCTGTTGTTAGAGAATTTCCTGATGTATTTCCTGAAGAACTTCCTGGTCTACCCCCAGAATGTGATGTTGAATTCTTTATTGACCTTGAGCCGGGTACAAAACCCATTTCTAAAACCCCATATCGAATGGCTCCTATTGAACTTCAGGAGTTAAAAGTCCAACTACAGGAGTTATTAGACATCGGATTCATTCATCCTAGTATATCTCCTTGAGGTGCTCCTGTTTTATTCGTAAAGAAGAAAGACGGGAGTATGCGACTTTGTATTGACTACCAAGAATTGAACCATGTCACCATCAAGAATAGGTATCTGCTACCTCGCATTGATGACCTATTTGACCAGTTACAAGGAGCAAAATTCTTTTCAAAGATCTATCTTTGTTCTGGATATCATCAGCTGAAGATTTAAACTGAGGATATTCCAAAGACTGCCTTCAGAACTCGGTACGGGCATTATGAATTCTTAGTCATGTCTTTTGGATTGACTAATGCTCCTGCTGCTTTCATGGATATGATGAACCGAGTATTCAAGGAATATTTTTGATCAGTTCGTTGTTGTCTTTATTGATGACATCCTCATCTATTCCAAAAGCCGTGAAGATCATGAGCACCATTTGAAGCTAATACTTAAAAGGCTTCGTGAAAACAAACTTTATGCCAAGCTGAAGAAATGCGAGTTCTGGCTTGAGGAAGTAGCATTCCTTGGGCATGTGGTGTCAAAACATGGAGTATCTGCTTGACCATCGAAGATTGAAGCAAAAAAAGTTGGGAGCAACCGGCGTAGGTGACCGGCGCGTAGCTTTACGGGTTTAGCCAAGTTATTATCGGAGATTCAGTGGAAGGATTTTCTCAAATTGCTACTCCATTAACTCAAATTGACTTAAGGATACAAAATTTGTATGGAGTGAGGAATGTGAGAAGAGTTTCCAAGAGCTCAAGAGGAGACTCATTTCTAAGACACTGCTCGGAAATACCATCCGGTTCAATGGATTTGTTATATACAGCGATGCTTCAGGCAAAGGGTTAGGATGCGTTCTCATGCAACATGGAAAAGTCATAGCCTATGCCTCACGACAACTCAAAGAATATGAGAGGAATTATCCTACTCATGATCTAGAGTTGGCAGCAGTCGTTTTCGCATTGAAAATCTGGAGACACTACCTGTATGGGGAGAAAGTGGAGATCTATACAGATCATAAAAGCCTTAAATATTTCTTCACCCAAAAAGAACTAAACATGCGGCAACGACGTTGGCTCGAGCTGTTGAAAAATTACGATCACACCATCCAATATCATCCCGGAAAAGCAAACGTGGTAGCTGATGCATTGAGTAGAAGATCATATGCAATTATGAGTGCAATGTTGTTAACACAAAGGTCCATTTTGTATGACTTGCAAAGGATGGAGATAGAGGTAAAGGCTCCAAGTACCTACGTGATTATATCAAACATACGAGTAGAACCGACTTTAATCAATAAAGTTAAAGTTGCTCAAGCTACGGACCTGGGGCTGATACGTATGAAGAAGAAAGTGCAAGAAGGAGCTATTCCAGAAGCGAGAATCGATGAAGAATGAATACTTAGATTCTACTCCAGACTTTGTGTTCCTAACGATTCTGACTTGAAACATAGAATTATGATGGAGGCACACAACACACCGTTTGCAATCCATCTTGGGAGTACCAAAATATATCATGATATTTGACATACATTTTGGTGGAATAATATGATGAGAGAGATCACAGAGTTTATCTCGAGGTGTTTAACCTGTCAACGTGTAAAGGAGGAGCATCAAGTGCCAAAGGGTCCATTGCAACCACTTAAGATTCCGGAATGGAAGTGGGAACACATTACCATGGATTTCGTTACAGGTCTTCCCAAAGTTTCTCAAGGCATAGATGCTATTTGGATTATTGTTGATAGATTAACCAAGTCTGCCCATTTATTGCCGATACGAGAAACCTATTCCCTTGAACGCCTTGCTCAGTATGTACGTTGAATGAGATTGTGAGATTTCTCAAATTTTTTTAAATAAAAAGGAATTTCCTTTATTTATTATTTTGAAATAGTAAGGGTGATTTGATTAATGTGGTTAGTTATGGGTAAAATGCGCAAATATTTTAAATAAGCAAGTGGTGATATAATATTCATTATTGTTTGAGAATATTCGTTTGGTCGTGGAATATTCAGCATCGCTTGTGAATATTCGTATTTACGACTATCTGCGCCATGTGGGGCCCCATAACTAAAAGCGATCGAGGAAGAAAACGACAAAAATAAGTTGTTTAAAAATAATCTACAGAAGTTTTACCGCTATAATCGTTGAAATACCCTATGGTTAAAACACGTTAATACGCTGCTATCGCACAAGAAGACACCAGATTGCACCAATTATTGATTCTTACGTAAGAAGGCACTACTCAATAATGGTTACAAAGAATTATCGCTCAAAGATTTTATTTTATCGATTCAATAATTGTCGCGATTGATATTTTATATTGTCATTGTTTCAATAATTGTCATTACACAAATTTTTTTCATTATCGAACCAATAATTCATATTATCCTAATAATATTATTAGATAACATTATTGGCAATGTCTAGAAAGTTCTCTTCTAAGGAGAGGTTTGGTCACCTAATCAAGCCGCCAAGAAGTGAGAAATTTTATCGAAAGCCCCTCTTCCTCGAACCGCCTCGTCACAATATTGTGATTCTCAGTAATATTATTTGTGAATAATTAATTATTGATTCATATGATGAGGAAAATATTGATTTTATGTGGATATAGATGGAGAAAATTTTTATAGTGACAATTGTTGAAAATTAATATTTTATCTTTTTCTCGATAAAATAATTCATTTAAATATATTATTTTAATAATAATATTAACGATGATATTTTTACAATGAATGTGGGATATATGAGTATATGTGGAGGAGGAGTATTTTTGTTACAAAAATGTTTAAAACATGTTAAACATGCTCTGCGGACCCCATTTATCGACCGAAATTTGATTATAAATTTCTAAAATCGCCTTCATTTGTGGATTTCGGCCAATTTCTGCTTGGAATTTGGAAAAACTTTCTTCTCGTAAAGTTGTAGAGAATTGAATTTCCTATAAAACTCGCGAGATTTGAATTTTCTCGATAAAAGGGCTATTTATTATGAATTATTGAAGTTCAAGTTCAAATAATTGATTTTTGGAAGTTTAAATTATTTTAAATTAGAAAACGTTTTTTTTTTTTTTCTAGAAGGTTGGCATGTGTGAATTGGTGAGATTAGATTTCAAGAATACGATAATATTTTATATATATATATATAATATTATATTAAATTTTCGCTTGGTGTTTCTAAGCAATTTCCTATAAATAGTGCTTAGTTAGAATTGAAAATCACACCGTAAATCAAGTTTTCTCTCTATATTATCGAGCGTATTCTTGTGAGTATTTTGAGTATACTTTGAGTATTGCTATACTATGAAAAGTTCAAGTCATAGCCTATATCCAAAGATTCCAACTAAAGTACCGCCTTTCGAGGTAAGTGGATATTATTTTTTTCAGAATGATATTATTTCTTCAATATCATTATGTCAAATATTGATCCAAGTTTTTATCAAATTTGGAACTTTTGGTGTCTGAGTTACTATTCACGATACTAAGACTATTCACGATACTACTCAGATTATTCACTTAATACTAAGACTATTCATCGAAAAATGAAAATTTTTCTTTTCGTCTAAAATATCTATTGTGGATACTAGCTTTGATTGTATCCATGTTTTGATCATTCTTGAATTTTACACCACTATGATTATTTTTGAGGTATTTTTGGACGTGATAAAACAAAGTACTAATCCTTAATCCTTAATCCTCACATTTTGTTTCACCGGATTCGCTTTTTTTAAAAATATTTTTCATCATCCTCGCCTTAAATGATGATATTATTGAATATCTTTGGCCCGAAGTGCAAAATGAATGATTTATGATGAATATCTTTGGCCCAGAGTAAAAGATGAATGATTTCGATGAATATCTTTGCCCAGTAGTGCAAAGATGAATGATTTCGATGAATATCTTTGGCCCGTAGTGCAAAGATGAACAGTGTTTAGATGAACATGACCAATCGGGTGAATGTCCTCGGCCTCAGAAGTAGTGCAAGGATGAATATTTGATCCCGTATATATATATCGATTGATGTTACAGGATAAAAATAGATGATGAACTTTAAAATTCATACATAAGAGATAGAGTTTGCATTCTCTACTTAACTCTTCTAATGAATTATTATTTCACCATGCGAATATTGATTTAAAACTTGTTGTCTATTGTATTCTATTATATTTTTCCTCGTTGAAGACTAACGATAATTTTGTTGTATATTATCTTAGTCATAATATTCTTTATCGGGCTAGTCGAGCTCACCCTTTTCCTTTTTGTTCCATTTTTCTTCTCGTGAGGCGAGAATATAAATGAAGTACGAGCCTGGGTATGGAATGAAAGTTCTAGGGAGAGTTGTTTAGTAGTCCTCACCATTGTTGTAAAATAATGTATCAATAATTATGATGAGGATTTATTTGTATGTGGATATTGTCTAGATGGCAATATCTCGTATTTAAACTCACAAGATTACTATTGTAATAATAAAGTTGTAGTTATTTCGCATCATGTATTTGGCAACTCGTAATGGGTCGGATGGAATGGACCTATTTTGGGGCGCCACAAATTGGTATCGTAGCTAGGATATGATCTCCCATGAGATCGGGAATAGAACTAGAGGGGAGAGACGAGTAAATCCTTCGCTAGTGTGTCCTACCTAAGCTTATTTGTTAGTTGGTTAAGATATAGGATATTATGTGATATATTGATTTCCTTAATTAACCCTTGTTTTATGACAAGATTTGAGAATGTCGACCGAGAATATTAACAAAGGGAGTGAATGAGACCGTGGAGATGCCTCAGATTTACCAACGAGGAGAACGTGCAACAGTCGGGTAATGTACCTCCCGTGAAACAACACCACCGAAAGCGATGATGAACGAGGGATGTTTAGAAGCTTTTTGCGCTCATGCAAAATCGCATTTAGGAGACTCGTGTTCAAAACATAGAGGAAATGATAGCAATTACGGGTTGTCACAAATGCAAGCAGCTTCAAAGAGTCAGGACCACCGTAATTTAAGGGAAAGCCCGATCCGATCACGGCGAAACATGGGTCAAGCAAATTACCAAGATATTCGATGTCTTGGGATGCACGAGAACAGAAGGTTCCATTCGCCACCTTTATGTTCCGTGGGCGAGGCAGATCATCGGTGGGAGTCTGTGAAGCGCACTCCATCCAAACAAGGCCAAAGATGTCTTGGGAGACGCTTTCAGAACTATTTAATGACAAATACTTTCCGAAAGTGTTCGCTATATGAAGGAAGTGGAGTTTATTAGACCGAGCAGTAACAACAACACGACGGTGTCTCAAAAAGATGAGGCGGTTTTATGAGTTGTCCAGTGTTCAGACCTCATTTGGTGGAAAATGAGGAACGAATGACGCGATGTTTCGAGAGGGTCTAAACCCCAGATTCGACAATATCTTATCTCTCATAAATTTTCTTTATATTCAGATGTTGTAAATAGTGGCTCAATTATTAGAGCGTGATAACGAGTATGTTCAACCGAGGGACCACAACCAGTGGTCATATTTGCGATGCTAGCCATCAAAAAACGATGATAACCAATGGGAGAGAAGAATACTTGACAAAGGCTAGAAACCACTCTGTGGTAATCGTGGCCATGATAATAGAGAGGTGACTCAAGTGGACATTTCAAGAAGAGAAGGTTCAACAATAACCATGTGAAGACGCCAACAAAGAAAGAATCGGTTCCAAGGGAGGAGAACGACCACCCATTATATGCTATAAATGCGGAAAGAGGGACATATCACCAAACCGCCCACAACAATTTCTGTATGCTATAATTGTGGAAAGGAAGGACATATAGCTCGAGAGTGTACTAGAGAGCGAACCAAGTCCAATGGGGATGGTGACTCAAAAGGATGTCCCGTAAAAGTCAAAGTCAACGGTTCCTTGTAAGAGCGCTTTGTCGTGACTTCTCAAATGCGAGAACCCGAACGAAGTTTAGCACGTTTAGTTAATTATAAATTCTTGCAAAGTTTATACCTTACTAGATACCCTGCTTCTACCCATTCTTTATCTCTTTGCTTATACCAACGCTTGAATTTGACTACGGAGAAATTAGACTTTGACCTATCTCGTGGAGACTCAAGCTAAGAGAAACTTTTATTACATCCGTTGTTTAGAAATCTTGCTTGATTCAGTCAGCACTATCACATTACCCGTTAACCTTATTTCTATAGAGATATTTGTTTTTGATGTGATTTTAAGGTTAACTACTCATCATGCCAAAATTGATTGCTTTCGTAAGGTCATGTTAGTTTTCATATTCTTAAGCAACCTCGTTATTCAATTCAAGCAACCAAACCATTGAAGTCAAACTCTTTCATATTAAATTATAAAGCCATTTGTTTATTGAAAACTAATGTCAAGCTTTCTTAGTCCATGTTATGGATTTGAATAAAGACACGCCGATTTGAATAATATTCCCGTTGTTATTGATTTTCCCCGACGATTTCAAGAATTTCTTTCGCCTACTCCCGTGAGCGTGATATTGAATTTGTATCGACTTTAAATCCCAGACAAAACCCATTTCTAAAATCTCATATCGAATGGCTCCTATTGAACTTCGTGAGTTAAAACCCAACTCAGAAGTTGATACCCGAGCCTCTATCCGGTGACTTCCTTTGTGGAATGCACCGCCGCATTCTCCGTAGGGGACACCATATTCGCGCGATAGTAAACCGATAGGTGTCATTGTAACGCATATCCAAGATTGGGATGTGAGTCACAATGAGAACAACCTAAGCTCAGAATCGAAATATGTAGCTTTAGGCTTAGTTGGTTATTATCGAGATTCGTTGAAGGATATTCTCAATCGCTATTCCATTAACGCAAATTGACTCAGAGAGATACAAAATTCAATGGAGCAAAGAATGTGGGAAGAGCTTCAAGAACTCAAGAGAGACTCATTTCAAAGACATGTTCACCCATGCCATCCTCGAAAAGCGAACGTGGTAGCCGACGTGTTGAGTAGAAGATCGATATAAAGTACGAGTACGATATTGTCAAAAACTAATTTCAGAGATAATTTACAAATAATAGAGATGGAGATGAAAACTCTAGGTACCCACGTGATGATATACGAGTATAATCGACTTTTAATCGATAAAGTTAAAGTCGCTCAAGCTGCACACACCGAGCCGATGAATTTGAAGAAGGAGGTGCAAGAAGTTGTTATTTCAAAAGCGAGAATCTGGAGGTGAGGAAAACTCAAACCTTCGATTTATTAATCCATTTGAAATTCTCGATCGAATAGAACCGTGGCCTATAGACTCGCTTTTACCGCCAAGTATGACGCTGTGTTCATAACGCTTTTCACGATCGATGTTACGTAAATATGTGGACGACCCAACCACGCTATCGAAGTTAGAACCCACAAGATAGCCAAGACTTAACGACGAGGAGGTACCACAAGATCTTGATAGAAAAAGAACATGTCCTATGTACCGAGGTTATACCACAAGTTAAAGTTTTGTGGAGAAACCATGCTATTGAGGAAATAACTCGAGAGTTGGAAACGAAAATGAAAGCGAGGTATTTTCATCTTTTCAAACACTGTATCGTACGCCAATTTCGAGGACGAAATTTCATAAGAGGGAGGTCAGAAGACCTCAAATTTTTTTAAATAAAAAGGAATTTCCTTTATTTATTATTTTGAAATAGTAAGGGTGGATTTGATTAATGTGGTTAGTTATGGGTAAAATGCGCAAATATTTTAAATAAGCAAGTGGTGATATAATATATTCATTATCGTTTGAGAATATTCGTCATCGTGGAATATTCAGATCGCTTCTGGGAATATTCGCATTTACGACGCCAGCCCATGTGTGGGCCCCATAACGAAAAAGCGATTGGAGGAAGAAAACGACAAAAATAAGTTGTTTAAAAATAACTACAGAGTTGTTACCGCTATACCGCTGAATACCCGGTGGTTAAAACACAAGAATACGCCATATCGCACAAGAAGAAGACACTCAGATTGCACCAATTATTGATTCTTACGTAAGAAGGCACTACTCAATAATGGTTACACGAAATTATCGCTCAAAGATTTTATTTTATCGATTCAATAATTGTCATATTGATATTTTATATCATCGTTGTTTCAATAATTGTCATTACACAAGATTTTTTTTATTATCGAACCAATAATTCATATTATCCTAATAATATTATTAGATAACATTATTGGCAATGTCTAGAAAGTTCTCGCCTAAGGAGAGGTTTGGTCACCTAATCATGCCACCAAGAAGTGAGAAATTTTATCGAAAGCCCCTCTTCCCTGAACCGCCTCGTCACAATATTGTGATTCTCAGAATATTATTTGTGAATAATTAATTATTGATTCATATGATGAGGAAAATATTGATTTTATGTGGATATAGATGGAGAAAATTTTTATAGTGACAATTGTTGAAAATTAATATTTTATCTTTTTCTCGATAAAATAATTCATTTAAATATATTATTTTAATAATATATTAACGATGATATTTTTACAATGAATGTGGGATATATGAGTATATGTGGAGGAGGAGTATTTTTTGTTACAAAAATGTTTAAAACATGTTAAACATGCTCTGGGACCCCATTTATCGATCGAAATTTGATTATAAATTTAAAATCGCCTGCATTTGTGGATTTCTTGGCCAATTTCTGCTTGAATTTGGAAAACTTTCTTCTCGCAAAGTTGTAGAGAATTGAATTTCCTATAAAACTCAAGAGATTCAATTTTCTGATAAAAGGGCTATTTATTGTGAATTATTGAAGTTCAAGTTCAAATAATTGATTTTTGAAGTTTAAATTATTTTAAATAAGAAAAACGTTTTTTTTTTTTTTTCTAAAAGGTTGGTATGTGTGAATTGGTTGAGATTCAGATTTCAAAGAATACGATAATATTTTATATATATATTAATATTATATTAAATTTTCTTTGGTGTTCTAAGCAATTTCCTATAAATAAAGCGCTTAGGTTAGAATTGAAAATCACACCGTAAACTCAAGTTTTCTCTCTATATTATCGAGTTTATTCTTGTGAGTATTTTGAGTATACTTTGAGTATTGCTATACTATGAAAGTTCAAGATATAGCCTATATCCAAAGATTCCCAACTAAAGTACCGATCTTCGAGGTAAGTGGATATTATTTTTTTCTCAGAATGATATTATTTCTTCAATATCATTATGTCAAATATTGATCCAAGTTTTTATCAAATTTGGACTTTTGGTGTCTGAGTTACTATTCACGATACTAAGACTATTCACGATACTTGACTATTCACTTAATACTAAAGACTATTCATCTAAAAATGAAAATTTTTCTTTTCGTCCAAAATATCTATTGTGGATACTAGCTTTGATTGTATCCATGTTTTGATCATTCTTGAATTTTACACCACTATGATTATTTTTGAGGTATTTTTGGACGTGATAAAACAAAGTACTAATCCTTAATCCTTAATCCTCGCCATTTTGTTTCACCGGATTCGCTTTTTTTAAAAAATATTTTCATCATCCTCGCCTTAAATGATGATATTATGAATATCTTTGGCCCGTAGAAGTAAAAGATGAATGATTTATGATGAATATCTTTGGCCCAGAGTAAAAAGATGAATGATTTCGATGAATATCTTTGGCCCAGAGTAGTAAAAGATGAATGATTTCGATGAATATCTTTGGCCCAGAGTGCAAAAGATGAACAGTGTTTAGATGAACACGACCAATCGGTGAATGTCCTCGCCTCAGAGTGCAAGGATGAATATTTGATCTCGTATATATATCGATTGATGTTACAGGATAAAAATAGATGATGAACTTTAAAATTCATACATATTTGATAGAGTTTGCATTCTCTACTTAACTCTTCTAATGAATTATTATTTCCACCGCTAATATTGATTTAAAACTTGTTGTCTATTGTATTCTATTATATTTTTCCCTCGCAAGAAGACTAACGATAATTTTGTTGTATATTATCTTAGTCATAATATTCTTTATCGGGCTAGTCGAGCTCACCCTTTTCCTTTTTGTTCCATTTTTCTTCTCGTGAGGCGAGAATATAAATGAAGTACGAGCCTGGGTATGGAATGAAAGTTCTAGGAGAGTTGTTTAGTAGTCCTCACCATTGTTGTAAAATAATGTATCAATAATTATGATGAGGATTTATTTGTATGTGGATATTGTCTCAGATGGCAATATCTCGTATTTAAACTCACATGTAGCTTTTTGGGGGCGCCACTATTGTAATAATAAAGTTCTTACGTGAAAGGCACTACTCATTAATTGTTACGAGAATTACCGCTCAATATTTTATTTTATTGATACAATAATTCTCGCGTTGATATTTTATATTATTGTTGTTTCAATAATTATCATTTGCATAGTATTTCCATTATCGGATCAACAATTCATACTATTTGAATAATATTATTAGATAGCATTATTGGCAATGTCTAGAAAGTTCTGTCAAGGAGAGGTTTGGTCACCTAATTGCACGCCAGTAAGGAGAAAATCTTATTGGAAAGCCCCCTCTTTCCTGGGAACGGTCTGGTTGTCATAATTGTGATTCTGTAATATTATTTGTGAATAATTAATTATTGATTTATATGATAAGGAAATATTTATTTTATATGGATTTAAATGATAGATATATTTATTTTTATGTGGATAAAAATGAAGGAATTAATGCTGAGGTGTTTTATCAGTATTTTGTCGGTGTGGAGGTATTAAAAATCATCCGTTTGTGGATTTCAGATATTTTATGTTTGGAATTTGGAAAAACTCAAAGATACAAAATTATAGAGAATTTAATTTCAGGCAGAATAGACATAAAATTTGTATTTTTTTGATAAATGGACTATTTTCTATGAATTACTGAAGTTTCGAAAAATAAAATGATTTTTATTAAATTATTGGGTGGGACCCAATTTTGGTTTTTCAAGCATGTGGGCTGCTATTATTTTTTAGATTTGGCTAGCTTGGTTGGTGAAGGTGTGCGTAGGAAGTTTGAAAAGAAATTATATTAATTTATTATTTTAGTCTCCTATGGTGTTCTAGCATTTTCCTATAAATAGACGCTTAGGTTAAAATTGAAAATCACACAAGAAACAAGTTTTCTTTCTCTCTAGATTATCGAGCGTATTTTTGTGAGTATTTTGATACTTTGAGAGTTGCTATTCAAGACAAGTTTACACAAGACTATATCCAAAATTCGGTTAAAAGTACTGGTTATTTTGAGGTAAGGGGATGTTATTTCTTCTTAAATGATATTATTTTCTTCAATATCATTATGCCGAAATATTGGTTTGAACTTTTTATCAAATTTGGAACTTTTTATGTTGGGGTTATTATTGACGTATACGGCACTATTCACGTATACAACACTATTCACGAATACGACACTATTCACCGAAAAATGAAATTTTCTTCTTTTTGTCCAAGATGTCTATTATGGTTACTATCTTTGATTGTATCTATGTTTTGATCTTTATTTTTGAATTCTGTTACAAAATTGGTTATTATGGAGTATTATTAATCTTGGATAAACTGTTATACAAATCCCTACTATTTGTCCTTACATCTCAATTGGATTCGCTTTCTTTAAAATATTTTTCATCATCCTCACCCTAAATGATGACATTACTAAATATCTTTGGCACCGTGGTGCAAAAAGATGAATGATTAATCGATGAATATCTTTGTACGTAGTGCAAAGATGAACAGTGTTGAGATGAACATGACCCAACCTTGGTGATACAAAATGAATATCTTTGGCTTGTAGTGCAAAAGATGAATATTTGATTAAAGATGTATATTGATTGTTGTTACTGAGGATAAAATATTGATGATGGACTTTTAAATCTTAGAAGATAGTAGAACTCATTCTCTACTTGACTCTTCTAATGGATTGTTGTTTCTGCTGCAGTTTGTTGATCTAAAACTTGTTGTCTATTATATTTTATCAGATTTTTCCTTGTTGAAGACTAATGATAATTTGTTGTATATTATCTTAGTCATAATATTCTTTACTGGGCTAGTTGAGCTCGCCTTTTTCCTTTTTTGTTCCATTTTTCTTCTCGTGGAGGTGAGAACATAGCGAGGATCTAATGGGGTATGGAGTGATGGTTCTAGAAAGATGTTTTAGCGGTCCCTCACTATTTCGTAAAATAGTGTTTGAATAATTGCAATGAGGACTTATTTGAGTGTGGATATTGTCTAGAAGACAATATTTGTATTTAAACTCACAAGATGTGTTGTCGTATTTTGCCACGACAATTGTATTATTGAAGTTGTAGTTTGCTTTCTGTACCATGTATTTGGCAACTCAGAATGGGTGTTGTATACCTATTTTGGGGGCGTCACACCAAGGGTCAGCATGAAGACCTGTTGGCAGTGAACGAGAAAATGAAGACTGACATGGAGAAGATGAAAGATGACTTCAAAGAGGAATCAACTAAGCGTGCAAGAGCATAGGATGCTTGTTTGAAGGCGACTCAACGTGCAGACCGTGCTAAGGCTAAGGTTCAAGTGAATAAAGCCAAGATGAAGGAGATGGATTATGCTTTTAATTCTGCGATTGATAGGGCCCAGGATCGAGTCCATTATTACCCACCTCAATTTGAAGTCTCGTCGTGGTTCATGATGGATCGTAGGATGGCATATCGCATCATGGAAGAGGAACGTCGAGAAGCCTTACGACGTCTTAATATGAATAGATAGAAAATAAGAGTGATGATAATAATATGTGGTTAATTATGTGACTAAATAAAGTTTTAAATCCCTTATTTTGAGATGAATAAAGGGATAGTATGAGTATGTAATCCTGAAACTGGTTTAGTTCAGGAAAGTGGATGTTTATAGCAAATATGCTATCTTTAGTATGTTTAAAACTTTATGAATGAATAAAATATTAGAGTTTATTTGGAATGTTATGTGTTATAGCTTTAATCTTGGAATGTTTAAGTTAAAATTTAAATACCCAAGAAGTTGAGTAGTGAACTAATAAGCGTATATTTTAAAAGAAAATGCCTCCTAGAAGAAGACAACCACGTCAGCAAGTACCTCCTGAGGGGTCTACTAACAATAACAATGAGATCAACGTTAATCCATTTCAGCAGTTGGTAGCTTTGTTGACGGGAGCACTTGTAAATCAACCGCAAGCTCAAGTTACGACTTTTAAGGAATTCAAAGCGGTTGGACCGCCAGAGTTTCAAGGGTTTATGAATCCAGTGGAAGCCCAAACCTGGATCATGGAAATAGAGAATGTGTTTGACGTTGCTAGAGTTAACAAAGATCAGAAGACTGCGTTCGCGACGTTTATGCTTAAGTCCGAAGCTAGCTACTGGTGGCAAGCAAATAAAGTTCGTGGAGGACAAGGAGTGGTGGTGTGGGATAGATTTAAGGAGATGTTCTTTGAAATGTACTTTCCAGCGAGGTCTCGGAACCAGTTGGAGGTGAAATTTCTTGAACTTAAGCAAGGAACTATGACGGTGCCAGAATATGCTGCGAAGTTTAACGAGTTGGCAAGGTTTGCCACTTATCAAGTCAATACGGATGAGCATAAGGCGAGAAGGTTCGAGCAGGGATTGAAACCCTGGTTGTATAGCAAGGTTTCAATGTTCCACTTAAATACGTTTGCGGCTGTACTGGAAAAGGCAATTATCGTGGAAGGTGGAAGCGATGCCTTGACCAAGTATAACCAAGATCAGAAGAAGATGAAGAATGATAACGAGAATAAGGCTGGTGGAAGTAATGTTGGAAGTAACAATTAGAAGAGGAAATGGAACGAGAATTCGACTACGGGAGGACAGCGGGGAAGTCAGCAGAAGAAAAAGTTTGAAGCTTGTGCGACGTGTAGAAAGAATCATACTGGGGTATGTTTGAAGGGAAAGTGAGTGTGTTTCAACTGTGGTCAGGAGGGACACATTGCACCGAACTATTTTAGTCCGAAGAAAGGAGCATGTTTTACCTGCGGTTCAAAGGATCACATGGCTCGTGATTGTCCCAAGAAGCCAGCAGGAAGTGCAAGTGGTGGAAAAGGAAACAACAATGGTGGTGGTGCATTGACTATCACTGGACCAGCTCAGTCAAGCCGACCTACTACAAGAACTTTTAATATGACTATGCAAGATGCTGTTCAGTCTAAGGATGTTGTGTCAGGTATCATTCCGATTAATGGTATTAATGCTTATGTACTATTTGATTCGGGTGCTACTTGTTCATTTATATCAGATGAATTTTCTCAAAACTTAGATTTGCCCTAGGAAGAATTAGAATTTTCCTTAAGTATAGAGATTGCGAATAAGGAAGTAATTCCTATTAGATTTGTACATAAGAATTGTAATGTGGTTATAAAGGGTCAAGAGATGAGGGTAGACTTGATACCAATTAGACTGGGGGAGTTTGATGTTATACTGGGAATGGATTGGTTATTCAATCAAGGAGCGAAAGGAAATGCCAAAGAAAGTGTGTTAACCTTATGACTCCGTCAAAGGTTGTGTTCTATGGCAGCAAATCACCTCGACAAGCAAGTTGTCACGACGGTGATGCAAGCCGTGAAGTTGTTAAGACAAGGATATGTAGGATACTTAGCCTACATAGTTGATACACAAAAGAAAAGTACGGGTTAGAAGAGATACCGATCATAAGAGATTTTGCGACGATTTTGCAGACGATTTGCCGGGTCTTCCGCCCAGATCGACAAATTGAGTTCGTGATTGATTTAGTACCAGGAACAGGCCCGATATCTAAGGCACCATACAAAATGGCCCCGGTAGAGATGAAAGAGTTGATGGTGCAACTGCAAGAATTGCTCGACAAGAAGTATATCCAGCCGAGCGTATCGCCATGGGGAGCGCCAATGTTATTTGTTAAGAAGAAGGATGGATCGATGCGGCTCTGCATTGACTATCGAGAATTAAATAAGGTTACGATTAAAAATAAGTATCCGCTACCAAGAATCGACGACCTGTTTGATCAACTGAAGGGGGCGAGATATTTCTCAAAGATAGACTTGAGGAGTGGTTATCATCAATTGAAGGTGAGGCCAGAAGACGTACCGAAGATGGCATTCAGAACTCGGTATGGTCATTATGAGTTTCTGGTTATGTCATTTGGTTTAACCAATGCACTTGCATCGTTCATGGATTTGATGAATATGGTGTTTAAACCATTCTTAGATAAATTTGTGGTAGTATTTATTGATGATATCTTGGTGTATTCTAAGACCAAGGAAGAACATGTAGAACACTTAAGATTAACGTTGGAGACATTGAGAAAGGAGTAGTTGTACGCAAAATTTTCAAAATGGGAGTTTTAGATGGAACGTGTACAGTTTCTCGGGCATGTTATTGATAAAGACGGAATTTCGGTAGATCCATCAAAAGTTGAAGCTGTAGTAAACTGGGATCAGCCGAAGACACCGTTAGAGATAAGGAGTTTCTTAGGGTTGGCAGGTTACTATAGGCGTTTTATTCAAGATTTTTCCAAAATCGCGACCCCGTTGACGAATTTAACCAGGAAGACGGTTAAGTATGTTTGGACGGAGAAGTGTGAGGAAAGTTTTCACGAATTAAAGAAGAGATTAAGCTCAGCACCTGTGTTATCATTGCCTGATGATACATAAAATTTTGTGGTGTATAGTGACGCATCGCATAAAGGATTAGGCTGTGTGCTTATGCAAAACGGCAGAGTTATTGTGTATGCATCACGTCAATTAAAAGAAAACAAGAAGGGGTATCCGACTCATGACTTAGAGTTGGCGGCAGTGGTGTTTGCCCTGAAGATTTGGAGACATTATCTTTACGGAGAGAGGTGTGAGATATATACTAACCATAAAAGTCTGAAGTATATCTTTACACAAAAAGACTTAAAAATGCGACAAAGAAGATGGTTGGAACTAATCAAAGATTATGATTGCGAGATTTTCTATCATCCCGTAAAGGCGAATGTTGTTGGTGATTCCTTAAATAGGAAGGGACGAGAGAAGTTAATGTTGTTGACTGCTCAGGATAAGTTAGTGTCGGAAATGGCTAAAATGGAGTTGGAAATTAAATATCCGATAGAAATCGATGAAAAGTTGTTCCAGGTGGGAAACAGTTCAACGTTGGTAGAGAAAGTGAACAATGCAAAAATTCAGGATGAAGACTACGACAAGATAAAACAGAAAATAGCTGAAGGTGAGGAAAACAAATTAAAAATCGATTCGGAATGGTTACTTCGGTTCAAAGGGAGAATTTGGGTACTGCAATAAAGAAGAAATTCTGAGTGAAGCTCACAACTCAAGATATTCGATTCAACCAGGAAGTACGAAGATGTACCAAGATCTTAGACATCATTTTTGGTGGCCGAATATGAAGAGGGATGTGGCTGAGTGTGTGGCGAAATGCTTAACGTGTCAGAAAGTTAAAGCTGAACATCAAAGGCCAAGCGGATTGTTACAACCATTAGAGATACCAGATTGGAAATGGGAGCATATCACAATGGATTTTGTGGTAGGTCTTCCAATGACTCAGCAAGGGTATGACGCCGTTTGGGTGATTGTTGATCGATTGACGAAGTTGGCATACTTTTTGCCGATCAAGATTCGATTTACCCTAGATTGGTTAGCAAAACTGTACGTGAAGGAAATTGTGTCAAGACACGGTGTACCTGTGCCCATTGTGTCAGACAGAGATCCACGTTTCACATCTAATTTCTGGAAACAACTACAAGAATGTTTGGGAACACAATTGAGAAAGAGCACATCATACCATCCTCAAACCGACGGACAAAGCGAGAGAACCATCCAAACACTAGAAGATATGCTCAAAGCATGTATTATGGATTTCAAGGGAAATTGGGACGATCATTTACCATTGATTGAATTTTCATATAATAATAGTTATCACGCGAGTATTGGCATGCCGCCTTACGAAGCGTTATATGGCAGAAAATGAATAACTCCGTTGTGCTGGGATGAGGTAGGAGAACGTCAGTTATTGGGTCCAGAGTTGGTGCAACAAACCGTCGAAATCATCAAGGTGATTCAAGCAAGATTGATAGCTTCACAAGATAGACAGAAGAAATATGCCGATCAACACCGACAAAATCGGGAATTCGATGTTGGTAGTTATGTTTTCTTGAAAGTATCTCCCTGGAAGGGGAAAATTCAATTTGGCAAGAAAGGGAATTTAAGCCCTAGGTTTATAGGTCCTTTCGAAGTTCTTTGACGGGTTGGCGAAGTGGCGTACGAGGTAGCCTTACCTCCAGAGTTAATGCATATCCATAATGTTTTCCACATCTCGGTATTGAGACCATATAAGCCTGATTATAGGCATGTTATAGAATATGAGCCCTTACAGTTTAAGAAAGACTTAACATATGAAGAAGTCCCCGCTCAAATTATTGATGTAAAAGAGCAAGTATCTTGAGGAATAAGGTGATACCTTCCATTAAGGTAATCAAGGAACCACAATCTTTGAGGAAGCTACGTGGGAACTTGAAAGCGTTATGATGAAGAATTATCCTCGCTTGTTTGCTTGATTTTGTATAGCGATTACAGGGACATAATCTTGTTAAGGATGGAAGAATATAATGAATGAATTTTTCGAGTTGTGATTATGGGGACAGAATCCTTTTAAGGAGGGAAGGATGTAACGATCGAGAAATTTGTAATTTAATTTAAATATTTATTGAATTAAATAAATAATTTAAATAATTTATTTATTAAGGAAAATAAATAATTCATAATCGTGGTTAATTAATTTAGTAATTAAATTGAATAATGATAATTTTATTGAAGGATTTAATTTAAGGAAGTAATTAAATTAAATCAATTGCTTAATATTTAAGAACATAATTAAATTAAATGAATTTTTTAATTTAATGGAAACACATAAAATAAATAAAGTGATGTTTATAATTTATTAATTAAATTAGATATATATAATTTTTTATTTATTATAAGTATAATGATAATAAGGTTTTTATTATTATTATTATTAGTTATTTAAATTAGTTAAACTAAAATTATTTAAATAAAGTGTGACAAGTGGAAACTATATAATATAATAATATAATAATAATTTGGTTGGGAAATAGATGGTTAGTGTGACGCCCCCAAAATTAGGTATACATCACCCATTCTGAGTCGCCAGATACATGGTACAAAATTTAAATACAACTTCATTTATATTAATCTGTTGAGTCGTCAGATGGAATACGACCACGCTTAATCGTGAGTTTTAATACAAATGTATGTAACTCTCATGGTGCCTCGACCACAACCTTACAATGGTACTTTACATAAAAGTATAGTCAAAGACCTGCTTTTAGAAACTAAAATCTTTGGGAAGTGCTCAAGAAACCTTCGTATATGGGAGGCCATGCGTTCAGGTTATAATAGATATCATATGGCCACAGAATTATCCTTGGTTGACCCAATAGACCCCAAAGTAATGAGAAGATTACTATCATCTTCTTTCCAATGGTGAGTCTTCTCTTGACATATAACTATCTCCACTGTCTCCAAGTGAATATTATATTTTAAATCAACTCCAAGATCATATAGGTAGTGCCCGTAAATATACTCAAAGAAGTGGATGCGCATAACCCTCATCTTATGATAACACGAGATTGTATGTCATTAGACATCTTATATTTATAAAGGGCAAAATACCCTTCCAAAGTTGGGTTCACCTTACCCTATTTGATTCACCAAATATAACCACTAACTATTGTATAGAATACAACACACTTTTCTATACTGTTTAAGGAGAACCTCCACAGCTTGAGACAACTGCTTCTATCCCCTCGTTATCCCTCTACTGGACCCAAGAACACTCTTACCAAGCAACACT